>JARWLC010000005.1:52116130-52843630 GCA_033318265.1 Phyllotis vaccarum | reverse complement strand
CTGTGGTGACAGAATTGGAAGACAGCGGGGGGGGGGGGGGGGGCAATCTCTGGCTATTATGCTCTATAACAAAGCAACTTCCAGAAGAGCATACAGTCAATGCAAATAGACCTAAGAGGGAGGGAGCTATGGCTTCACTCAGTCCTTCAGCATGGAAAGTCAGGTTACTTATACACCTGCTCCTCACCCAGGTGAGAGAACACTGTGAAGATTGACAGTACATAATTGAGGCTTATATGTTTTGGCCCCAAGAAACTTGTTTTCCAGGCTCCTATAGCCACTGAATTTCTAGAAAATCTAACAGAGAGAATTCAAATTTATGAACGAAGGTCAGATTATTTTGTTTGTGGGGAGGGTTGTGGAGAAAGGTATTGAAGATGTTGCCTTTTCTGGAAGAGACAATAACAAGGGCATCAGAAGCGTTAGTCATAGAGCCTAGCAACACATCAACTCGGGGTCATTACATTCAGCTACCTGTTCAGTATAAGCTGCCTAAAAAATAAGATCATGACTTATATGTATATATTATACATTATGTATATATTTTATACATACACAATGTGTATGTGATTATATTTAATACATATACATACTTTTCTAAAAGCACAATAAGAAATTTTTCAGAACAGATCACCAGTCTGAGGATAAAAGAAGCCATGACAATTTAAAAATATTGAGGTTATACTGGTATGTTTTTCAACTACATAATACAATAACTTAGACCACAGAAACAAAATAAAATTTAAGGATTGTATGAACATGTGGCTATAAAACAACTCACAGCAGAATAGCCAATGGATCAAAGGAAAACCTCAAAGAATTATAAAAATAATTTGCAAAAAATGGAAACAAAAGTACAATAACCCAAAACTAATGAAAAATAACCAAAAAAAAAAAAAAGTCTGCAGAGACAGCCTAAGAATGAGATAAGATCTTTACCAATCCCACTTCCAAAAGAGGGCTGATCTCCAAAATATATAAAGAACTCAAGAAATTAGACAAAAAAAGTAACACAATTAGGAAATGGACTACAGATCTAAACAGAGAATTCTCCTCAAATGGCCAAAAATCATATAAGTAAGTGCTCAACATTATTAGCCATCAGGAAAATGCAAATAGAGATGTCTCTGGGATGCCAGCTTACACCTGTCAGCATAGCTAAAATCAAGAACATGGATGTCAGCCTATGTTGGAGAGAAAGTGGTGAAACGGGAACACTCCTCCACTGCTGGTGGGAATGTAGACTTCTACAGCCACTCTTGAAAGCAGTATGGTGGTTTCTCAGAAAATTGGGAGTCAGCCTGCCTTAAGACCCAGCAATACCACTCTTGGCATATATCCAAAAGATGGTCAACCACACCACAAGGACACTTGCTCAACTATGTTCATAGCAGCATTATTCATAATAGCCAGAACCTGAAAACAACCTAGATGTCCCTCAACTGAAGAATGAATAAAGAATATGTGGTAAATTTACATAATGGAGTACTACTCAGTGGGAGCAAAAGCAATGACATTATGAAATTTGTAAGCAAATGGAATAATCTTAAAAAAAAAAAAAATCATCCTGAGTGAGATAACAAAAACCTAGAAAGACAAACACAAACCCATAACCAATAACTTACGGAAGCAGATACAGACACCCACAGCCACGCACTTGGCTGAACTCCTGAAGTTCAGGTGAAGAGAGGGAGGAGGGACTAGAGGAGCAAGGGGCAGGGGTTGGGGTGGGGAGTCAAGAGCATGATGGAGAAAACAACAGAGACATCTGACCTGAGCTAATGGGAGTTCATGGTCTCTGGACTGACAGCTGGGGAGCCTACATGGGACCAAACTAGACCCAGTGAATGAGGGTGGCAGATGTGTAGAAAGATCTATTGGTGGGCCCCCTGGCTATGGGATCAGGAATTATCCCAAGTGCATGTATTGGCTTTTTAGAGAACACTCCCTAAGGGGGAGGCCTTGATCAGCCTCAATACAGGGAGGAGGGGCTGGGCCCTGCCTCAACTTGGTATGCTAACCTACTCAAGGGAAGGACTTACCCCTTTGAGGAGTGAATGGGGCATGGGGGTAGGTAGGAGGAATAGTGGATAGTATGTGAAAGGAAAAGAGTCTTAAATTTTAAAAAGAGAAGAAAAAAAAAGAAACGTCTGTAGCCTTAAAAGAAAATGTGACTGAAAAGAAAGATCTTTCAAATTGATAACATAACTTTCTATGTGTAGAGAATAGGAATAATCCAAATTCAAAGCAAAAAGGAAGGAAATAATAGTTCTGAGTGGGAGTTAATAAGGGATAGATTTATAAACAAACACGCCAGGGAAACGTATCAGAGAGCAAGGGAACTTGCTGTTCTGTCTGAGGATCTGAGGAGCCACATGGTGGAAGAAGAGAACTGACTCCTGCAAATTTTCCTGCAAATTACACACACACGTACACACACGTACACATGCACAACACATGCATGCATGCACTCTCACATACACATACACACACACAAACACATGCACGCATGCACAAAAACAACCTTATAATATAAAAAAAAACTAATACAAAGACATAAAAAGAAAACAAAACCAAAGAGCATCTTTGAAGATATGAGCATGACTAACAAAACTTGACCTAGACTGAACAAGACATAGAAGACATAATTGTTAAAATCAGGAATTAAAGAAACACACATCCTCAATAAACAGAAGATCTTGGCAGAAATAAAAGAAATGAAAGGGAACAATATGAAAATTACATGTGAAAAAGTAAGTAACATGAAATGGACAAATTCTTAGAACTATAGAAACTGTCAAAATACTAAACATGTGAATGGATCTAAAATAATAATACTATGGAACAATACTATGAAGACGTCCCACAAAGCAAAGCTGAGATTCAGATGACCTCCCTGAAAATTTCCATGTAGAATTCCATACATGCAAAATCCTTAATAAACCCTAGCAAGTCAAAACCAGCAACACACTGGGGATCTCTAGGGGTTGGAGTGCTTTCCCAGAAAGCAACAGCATTCCAACCCAGCATGATAAAAAACAAAACCAGCAACATGTCAAAGGGATTGTTCACCATGGCAAATGGGATTTATTCTAAGAACACAAGATTGCTTTCACGTCTAAAAATCTATCTGTGAAATGTATGGCATTAACAGGACAAATAACAGAACTACCCCACTGCCTCTGTGTTCACACAAAGCATTTGATATAGTCTGCATGATAAAATTGCCCAAATTCCTGGGACACAGCGAAAGTAGTACTAAGAGGAATTTATAGCACTAGATGCCTATATGAAAAACCTAGAGAAATCTCACACAAGAGACTTAACAGCACAGCTGAAAGTTCTAGAACAATTAGAAGCAAACTCACCTAGAAGGAGTAAGAGGCAGGAAATAAACTCAGGGCTGAAATCAATAAAACTGAAACAAAGAGAATACAAAGAATCAATGAGTCAAAGATTTGATTCTTTAAGAAAGTTCACAAGACAGATAAACCCTTATCCAAACTAATCAAGGGCAGAAAGAGAGTACCCAAATTAACAGAATCAGAAATGGAAAGTAGGACATAACAGCAGACATCCAGGAAATTGAGAGAACCACTTGGTCATAATTTGAAAATCTATACTCCACTAAAATGAAAAAACCTAAAAGAAATGGACAGCTTTCTCAATAGGTAACACTTACCAAAATTAAATCAAGACAAAATAATTGACTTAAATAGATATATAACCCCCCAAAAAATATTGAAGGCTCCCAAGCAAAAAAATAAATAAAAATAAATAAATAAAAGCCCAGGGCCAAATGGTTTCAATGCAGAATTCTACCAGACTTTTAAAGAACTAATACTCAGACTGTTCCATACAATAGAAACTGAAGAAGCATTGCTAAAACTCTTTTTATGAGGCCATAATCACTGTGATACCCAAGCCACCCAAAGAAAGAGAATTACAGACCAATCTCCTTCATGAGCGTTGATGCAAAAATACTCAGTAAAATACTGGTAAACCAAATTCAACAGCATATCAGAAAAAAAAAATCATCCACCATGGTCAAGTAGGCTTCATCCCAGAGATGCAGATGGTTCAACATATGAAAAACTGTCAAAGTCCTCCATCTATAAACAACCTGAAAGAAAAAAAAAATATGATCATCTCTTTAGATGTTGAAAAAGCCTTTGACAAAAATCTAACACTCCTTCTGATAGAAGTCCTGGAGAGATCGGGAATATAGGGGAAATACCTAAATATAATAAAGGCAATATACAGCAAGCTGATAGCCAACATGAAACTAAATGAAGAGAAAATCAAAGCAAGCCCACAAAAATCAGGAACAAGACAAGGCTGTCCTCTCTCCCCATATCTATTCAGTATAGTTCTTTAGCTAAAGCGATAAGAGAACAGAAGGCGATCAGGAGATACAAATTAGAAAGGAAGAAATCAAACTATCTCTATTTGAAGATGATATGATCTTATAAAAAAGGGCCTCCCAAAATTCTACCAGGGAGCTACCACAGCTGATAAACAACTTCAGCAATGTACAGGGGTATAAGATTAATTCAAAAACATTAAAAGCCCTCCTATAAACAAATAATAAAAGGGCTGAAAAAGAAATCAGGAAAACATCACCCTGTACAATAGCTGCAAAAAACATTAAATATCATGGGGTAACTCTAACCAAAGAAGTGACAGACCTGTATGACAAGAACTTGAAGTCACTGTAAAAAGAAATTGAAGGTATTGGAAAATGGAGAGGCTTCATATGCTTCTGGATAGGTAAGATAAACATAGTAAAAATGCCATTCTTGCCTAAAACAGTCTACAGGTTCAATGCAATCCCCATCAAAATACCAACACAGTTTTTCAGAGAACTTGAAAGAACAACACTCAACTTCATATGAAATAACAAGAAACTCAGAATTGCCAAAACAATCCTGTTCAATAATGGAGCTCCAAGAGACATCATCATAACTGACTTCAAGCTATACTACAGAGTTACAGATGGAAACATCTCAGTACTGGCATAAAAACAGACTGTGGATCAATAGAATCTAATAGAAAACCTCAACCTTAATTCTCACACATATGAACACCTGATATTGGAAAAACAGGTCAAAGATTTTGAGCAATTCTTTAAGTATCTTTCAGCCATTTGTAATTCTTCTGTTAAGAATTTTCCTTTTAGCTCTGAACCCCATATTTAATTTTTAATTGGATTATTTGGGGTTTTGACTCTAATTTCTTGAGTTTTCTATGTTTTTGAGATCAGTTATCTGTCAGACTTAGAGTTGGTGAAGATCTTTTCTCATTCTTTAGGCTGCTGTGTCTTATTGACCATGTCTTTTGCCTTACAGAAGCTTCTCAGTCTCAGCAGGCACCATTTATTAATTGTTGCTCTCAGTGTCTGTGCTACTGGTGTTATATATATATTTCACAAAATGGTCTCTTGTGCCAATATGTTGAAGGGTATTTCCCACTTTCTTTTCTAACATGTTCAGTTTATTTGGGTTTATATTAAGGTTTTTGATCCACTTGTATTTGAGTTTTGTGTAGGATGCTAGATATGTATCTATTTGCATTCTAGATACCACCATCCAAATTTGCCAGCACCATTTGTTGAAGATACTATCTTTTTTCCACTGTACATTTTTGGTCCAGTTGTCAAAAATCAGGTGTTCATAGGTGTGTGGATTAAGGTTGGGGAATCTTTGATCCAATTCCTTTGATTCACAAGTCTGTTTTTATGCCATTACCAGCTTGCTTTTATTCTGGTAGTTCTATAGTATAGCTTGAAGTCAGGGATGATGATACCTTCTGAAGTTCTTTTATTAAAAAGGATTGTTTTAGCAGCCCTGCACTGCTTGTTATTCCATATTGTGTTGAGTATTGTTCTTTCAAGTTCAGCAAAATATTGTGCTGGGATTTTGATGGGGATTGCATTGAATTTGTAGATTTCTTTAGGTAAGATTGCCATTTTTACTAGGTTGATCCTACCTATCAACAACATCAGAGAAATGTAAATCAAAACAACTTTGAGATATCATCTTAACACCTGTCAGAATGGCTAAAATCAAAAACACAAATGACAGCCTATACTGGAGAGGATGTGGAGCAAGGGGAACACTCCTCCATTGCCAATTGGAGTGTAAACTTGTACAGCCACTTTGGAAAGCAGTATGGTGGTTCTTCAGAAAACTGGGAATCAATCTCCCCAATCTCCAGCAATACCACTATTGGGCATATACCCAAAGGATGCACATTCTTACCCCCAAGGGCATTAGCTAAACTATAACAGCATGATTTGTAATAGCCTTAACCTGGAAATATCTTAGATACCCCTCAGCTGAAGAGTGGATTAACAAATTGTGATACATCTACATAATAAAGTAGATTCAGTAGAAAAAAATGACATCCTAAAATTTTCAGGCAAAGGGATGGATTTGGAGAGTATCCTCCTGAGTGATGTAACACAAGCCCAGAAAGATAGATATGGTATGTACTCACTCATAAGTGGATTTTAGACCAAAACCATAGAATATCCAGGCTGCACACCACAACCCCTGAACATCTTAGGAACAGGAGAAACTTTGGAAAGCAGTATGGTGGTTCCTCAGAAAACTGAGAATCAGTCTCCCCAGTGATCAGGCAATATCACTATTGGGTATAAACCCAAAGGACCATATTCTTACCCCAAAGTCATCACCTCAACTATGTTTATAGCAGCATAACTTGTAATAGTCAAACCTGGAAATAACTTAGATGCCCCTCAACTGAAGAATGAATTAAAAATTATGGTACATTTACACCATGGAGTACTAGTTAGCAGAAAAAAAACGAAATTTTGAAATTTGCAAGCAAATGGACGGCTCTGGAGAGTATCCTCCTGAGTGAGGTAACACAGACCCAGAAAGATAGACATGGTACATACTCATAAGTAGATTTCAGACATAAAGCAATGAATAACCAACCAGGCTACAATATACAATCCCCAAGCAGCTAGGTTACATGAGGAACTTAAGAGAGACATTCATGGATCTCTCTGAGAAGGGGAAATAGAGAAGCTCTTCTAAGTGAGTTGGGATCATAATAGGAAGCAAGCAAGAGGAGGTGAGAACCAATCATGAGAGAAGGAAATTGTTAAGTGGGAGGAGCCACAGAGAGGAAGAACAAAGAAATAGATCTCTTGATAGAGGAGCCATTGTGGAGTTGGAGAGAAAACGGATGCTAAGGAAACCTCCAAGAACCCACAAGATGTCCTCAGCTAGGACTCTAAGCAATAGTGAAGAGGGTGCCTGAACTGCCCTTCCTCTATAATCAAGTAAACAACTACCCTAATTGCCATTATAGAACCTTCATCCAGGAACTGATAGTAGCAGATGCAGAGATCCATAGCTAAGCACTGAGTCAAGCTCTCAGCCCAGATGAAAAGACTGAAGAGAGTATATGAACAAAGGGATCAGGATCATGAGGAGGAGACCCACAGAGACAGCTGATCCAAGCTATTGGGAGCTCACTGACCCTGAAATGACAGTGGAGGAAACTTTATAGAACAAAACCAAACCTTCTGATTGCAGATGACAGTCGAATGGCACGGGCAGTTTGTGGAACATCTTGTAGTAGGACATGAGTTTATTCTTGGAGCATAAATTGGCTTCTCAGAGCCCATTCCCTATGGAGGAACACCTTATTTAGCCTTAATACTGTGGTTGGGGGACTCAGTGCTACCTCAACTGAATATCCCAGGTCAACTTGATTCATCTTGGGAGTTCATATCATCTCTGAGGAATGGATGGAAGATGGGGTAGGGGAAGCTGGGGGAGAACTGGGAAGAGGGAGGGAGGGCCAGTAATGGTGGGTATGGAGAAAAAAATTTTAAAAAATGGAGAGAGAGAGAGAGAGAGAAGAGAGAGAAGAGAGAAGAGAGAAGAGAGAAGAGAGAGAGATGGCTTCCTAGCTTGGTGTTAGTGACAAAAACAGAGGCCTGACTACCACACACTTATGTGGTATTTATGAGCAGTGGTTGGCATGCTACTCAGTGGCAATATGAACCCAGAAAATCCCCCAGAATTGGAGCAGTAAACATGGTCACCAGAGCTAGTGGTAAACAGGTAAGCATACCTCTGCCATAAAACTAGATTCTTAAGGAACCAAGTGGGAGGAGATAGTTGCCAACATGTCATGATGTAAGTTATACAATGGTTTCTTTTTTCTTTATTTTCGTACAGATACACTGTAAGGATAAATTCAGATAAAAAGAGCCTGTAAACAGGTCATAGTATGTTTGAAAATATGTGTAGGCTTGGGATAGAGAAGAAAAAGTATATACAGTTTTTGACATATAAATAGTTTTAAGATAAAGTTAAGTCTTTAAAAAGAGAGTAAAGTAATATAAAATAAATAAGCCACATAAAGATGGGAAATACACAGAGAGTCTGGATCCTGAATGTTATTACATTGTCTTAAATTTTTGGGCTGCTAAAAATAGTGGATTATAAAAACTGCTAGATTCAACCAACCTATATATTTTTAAAATATTTTGAATTAAAAATTTAAGTCAAAAGAAAGACATTTTACTTTGGATAAGAGGTTACACTTTTGTTTCCACAGGAAATTAGAAGCTGAGGATTCATTCTTGGTTAAAGAAAATCAGATTTTATTGAGGAAGACACCCTGAAAATTCTGGCTGTAAACATAAAGAAGTAAACTTATATAAACTAGAAACATGTGATATATATATTCTACCTGCTCAAACATAAAACAAAAGGTAATCTTTGGCTGACTTGTGTACAAGGAACAATCTATACTTGAATAAAAAAAGAAACACATATTACCTTTAAAAGCTTATGTATTTTTATAACAAGGGACATGACACCAATGCAAACAGATGTCCCAGGTGATCCAGCATCTCAAAATGCCTCTGCTCTAGTTTCCTTAGGGTTCTATATGCAAAACAACTTCAAGGCTAAGAACTGAGATGATCCAACCTCAAATAATATTCCAGACAAAACTTAACAATTATTCTGATTTTTTAAAGGTTTTCCCAAAGATTATGAGTGTTGCCAATGAATAGGAAGCACTCTAGAAAACTATTCCCACATTTCCTAAAATGGGTTATGGATATTTGTCATCATTCATGGAGGCTGGTTACAAATTGTTATTGGTAATGGTCATGGGGAAATAGATAAACCAAGATTAGATTCAGAGATCTCCTTTTAAAAATAAAAGGGTTATAAAAATTATATGATAAAAGGGTATATTATTAAATCTAAAAAGTTATTAATTTAATCTAAAAAGTTATTAATATTAAATTTTTTACATTGGTATGGATTTTTGTTTATTGATACAAATTTAAAGTTAATTTTGTTATACTGTATGTATCTTTTTATTTTTGTTTAAGTTTTTGTGTTTATGAAGCTCATTTAAAATGTATAATTAAGAAATACAGATTAATAGTCACCTATTATAGTCAAACATAGTCATGTTAGGTATGTTTTCATGGTCATACACAGACATAGATAATAGATAGATGATAAAGAGAGAGAGAGAGAGAGAGAGAGAGAGAGAGAGAGAAAGAGAGAGAGAGAGAGAGTCTTCAAACACCTCAAAGACCTACAGAATATGGCATCTAATATATTTAATAATTTAAGGCTTTTCATAACAATGACAAACATCTGGTCTTGGCAGTACCATTCTACTTTAGAGAAGAAGATGGTCATCAAAGAAACTCCATATGGAGTTTGCTTTCCTTGTGACAAAAACTAACCATTGATCAAGAAACAGCTTCTGCCTCTACTGCTGATAGTTACTGTCCCGCGCCTTCTTTGCCCGCAAACAAGACGCAGTACAACAGGATCCTTCTGCAGCAGGTTTATTGAAGCTTCACACATTAGGGCAAAGAACGGAAGACCCCGAGCCTCCCAGGCAGGCCGCTTTTATAGGCAACATTGTTTATCTCTGACGTGGGCCTTTCTTATTGGTCAGCACACCCTCACCCGATATGATGTATCTGTCTGGGGGCCAGGCTTCTTGCTGGAAAATTACAAGGTGTCATGCGCAGTGACTTGTTTACTAAGGAGCTTCCTTAAACCGCTTAGTCATGGGCCGGATACAGGCGCTGTCTTTAGGGTGCGGCTGGCTCCCTACATCTCCCCCTTTTCTTATATTTAAAATGAGGGAGGCTATCCAGTGGATGGAAACAGAGGTTTGTCCTCCCAAAACTTTTGGGGACTATGTACAAAGGAGACATTCCTGATGCGTCCACCAGGTACACCTCCCAACCAGCCCGGCACCTTTATGGGAGATGGGATTCATGTGCCCTGCCCATATGCAGACAAACATGTTCCATGGAACCCCTCAAACTCTAAGGTGGAACCATTGCAGTGCTTAGCCTTACAATCCACATGGAAACTATAACAGGTATGCCCTAATGAGGTGCAATGGCAATTAAGCCTCTCAGTGCAAGAGCCATACCTATACAGTATACACCATCAACCCTGCTCAATTCCAAGCAATAGGCCAAAGCCTGCCCAAACTTCCTCACCAATCAGGGAGAGGCATACCTTCCGCAAGGTTAGGTGACCACAATCAGTCAAGCTTAAAATTTTTGCTCATTCAGAGCTGCCAGCCAAATTGTAGGGGATTGTCCATCTTCAATAGCCATTAAGGCTTGGGTCAAAATTGTCCTTTCTCTCTTTCTGGACGCTGGCATCTGGCAAATCAGCCAAAGACTGCCTCCAAATCCCACGACCATGAGGATCCCAAGGGTTCCCATGCCAGCCCATTCTTTCAGGTACGAGACGGCTGAGGAAATCCATGTGGAAAGGCCCTCTGTTAAGGACAGGTCCAGACGGGTGGAATTAATCTGAACGATGGCAACACGGAGCTCTCGTAGCGTCTGCTCAAACTCTGAAGACCAATTCTGTAAGATGAACTGAGAAAGGCTTTTCGACAAGTTAGCTGCCCTAGAAAATTTTTCATACTGAATGGAGGCAACACAAAGTCCAGGAAGCTTTTGTTCACATCCCAATTGGGCCATTTGCCATAAAATGTCTAATTGTTCTTGTATCAAATCAATATGCTGGTTAACCAGCATAAGTCCTCCTTGAACTTGGGTATTAGTGGATGCTTGCTTATCTAAGGCCATTGTTACCGAGGCTGATAAATTATTAATAGCCCGAGCAGTTTGCACGGTGTTGGAAAGGGCGAGGGCTGAAGCAGTTGCTGTGGCCCCTACAGCCGCGACCGCAACAATCCCAACAATTATAGCAGAAATGCCAAAATCTCTTTTAGGTCGAAACAAACTCATGCTGCTAGGAGCCTCAACCGGCACAGGCACAAATCGTGGCATGCGAGTCACCATCGCAAAGGAATATTTCTGAGCATCCCAACAAAGGGTATAAAAGCAGGTGCTCTGGGCACACTCTAAAACATCTTTATCTATAGAAACATTACTTACAATCCAAATAAAGGGTGGCCACACACACACGGGGGCAGCCGATATTGCTTGTTCAAAGACAAGTTGCTCTATAAAAGGAGCGACGGAGTCAGGGTCTCCAAAGATCCTTCTTGCTGCCTCCGTCATGCGTGCCACAAAGTCTGCAAATGGTTCATTTAGTCCCTGGATAATCTTAGTAAGCTGATTGCTGCCCTCTCCTTTTTTAGAGAGTGCTTTCCAAGCACGAATGGCCGTGGCTGAAATTTGAGGGTAAATCCCCCAAGGAAATTGGGTCTGCTGTGAAGCATACTGTCCTTGCCCAGTCAACATCTCAAAGGTCCATTCCCTCTGTTCAGGGGTTATGGCCGCAGCATTTACTCTAGCCTGTTCTTGAGCTATCTCATGCCATAGAGCCTTCCACTCTAGATACTGACCCATGCTTGACAGGGAAGCTTTAGCCACCGTCTGCCAGTCTGATGGAGTCAGGTTCCATAAGGCAAGCCGATCAAGTTGTGTAACAGTGAAGTTGGCATTTACACCAAACTTGTAGACAGATTCTGCAAGCTCTTTAATCTGACTAAATTCTACTGGGGCATAAACCTGATCATTATTTTGGCCCTCATATACCGGAAATGCTAAACTAAGTTGTTGCCTCGTGGCCTCCGGCAGAAAAGAAAAGTTTGTAGCACCACTCACACCATAAGGAGGAGGAGCTGTAGGCGGAGGTCTGTGCATTCGCTGGCTTTCTGCCTTGTGCCTGTTCTTTCTGATTTGGTTATGAGGAGGATCATCAGGGGAGTATCTCTCTGC
Source organism: Phyllotis vaccarum (assembly GCA_033318265.1). Classification (NCBI taxonomy): domain Eukaryota; kingdom Metazoa; phylum Chordata; class Mammalia; order Rodentia; family Cricetidae; genus Phyllotis; species Phyllotis vaccarum. The sequence goes on along the minus strand of JARWLC010000005.1, from coordinate 52,831,392 downwards.
CTCATATTTGGCTGCCTCCTCTTCCAAATCAAATTCATCTCCTGGGTCTAGTGGGTCTTCCTCATCTACATGGCTGGATTTAGAGGAAGAAATGGAGGATTCTATTTCATCCCTGATCTCTAAATTAGCCAATTCTTTCCAGGGGTAGGTAAGTTTGGTCTCTTTCCTTCTTCTAACCTCTGAATTTTTCTCAGAATTTTTCTCAGAATTTTTCTCGAAACTTTTCTCCCCCATACCAGTACCGGGGGGTCCTTTTTCCTTTTTCTCCCCCATACCAGTACCCGGGGGTCCTTTTTCCTTTTTCTCCCCCATACCAGTACCGGGGGGTCCTTTTTCCTTATGTACAGTTTCCTTGGGGCGCGCTCCCAATCTCTCATCTCGCTCGGTTTCTGATAGGCTATCCTGAACCTCTCTCAACATTATCTGTCCCTCCATGACCACTGGCAAGCAGGACTCATCCTTTAAACAATTCTTGATCATCTTCCATATAGCTTTGGTGCCCATCCTTAAATTTAAAATGAAATCTAGGGTCGAGATCATCGACTGCGAAGTACCCATGATACCGTTAGCAGCGCGGCTTATCCGCGTCCGGCTTATCCGCAAAACGAAACCAAAGAGCGCTGCCGCTTACCTACGTTGGTCTTAGGCACTCAGCACTGAAATCAATGAAAAAGAAAGGCAACCACAAGAAAGATGATCAGGGTGACTAGAACCAAACCTAATCCTGCCAAAACCTTCTGCCAGTAAGCACTAAAAACCAAACCTCAGTCAGGGACCATACCTCTCCGAGCGAACACTCTGCAGTTCTGAATCCTCCTCGTCACCGAGGGGTCTCCGCTGGTGCAGCTGATGTTGCCTTTCCCGGGTTTCGGCACCACTTGTCCCGCGCCTTCTTTGCCCGCAAACAAGACGCAGTACAACAGGATCCTTCTGCAGCAGGTTTATTGAAGCTTCACACATTAGGGCAAAGAACGGAAGACCCCGAGCCTCCCAGGCAGGCCGCTTTTATAGGCAACATTGTTTATCTCTGACGTGGGCCTTTCTTATTGGTCAGCACACCCTCACCCGATATGATGTATCTATCTGGGGGCCAGGCTTCTTGCTGGAAAATTACAAGGTGTCATGCGCAGTGACTTGTTTACTAAGGAGCTTCCTTAAACCGCTTAGTCATGGGCCGGATACAGGCGCTGTCTTTAGGGTGCGGCTGGCTCCCTACAAGTTACTGTCCAGTCTAGACCAGCAGGTTGCAAGAAAGGCAACTGTCAAACTTTGCCAAAACAAGGTAGAATAGTTCTTCAAAATTCCCTGCTTTGGAGACAAATCTCTCAGATATGCTAGACCTGTAGGCCAGAATTAGGTAGCCCAGAATTACAAAGGAACTTTGGGTAATTATCCAGGTAGCCTGATGTCCCTGTCAACATTCCACCCTTCTGGAGTCCTTGATGGAGTTGAAAGCTAAATAGTTATTGTTTTCCTTAGTTATGATAGAAGATAAATTAGGTACAAAACTTTAGAGCCACAAAGATAAGATAAATAATAAAATATTTTCTCCAATTTTGTCAAATACAAATGGACTGAATATTGTATCTAATTCTTACTTACTTTTCTATTGTATATAGTTTTACTATTAATTAGTAAATTTACTACTAATTACTTTTTAATTAAAGAAAAAGGAGGAAATGCTGTGGAATAATCCTTCTGTATACTGTGAATTTGTTTTGCTTTTATTGGTTAATAAAAAGCAGGCCGGTAGCTAGGGAGGAAGTATAGGCAAGACAACCAAAAACAGGATACTTTGGAAAGAAGGTGAAGTCAGAAGAGTCACCACGAGCCACAAAGAGAAAAGGACATACAGGAGGACAGGTAAAGCCACAAGCCATGTGGCAAAATGTAGTTTAATAGAAATTGGTTAGTTTAAGTTGTGGGATCTAGTTAGTAATAAGTTTAAGCTACCAGCTGAGCATTTATAAATAATATAAAGCTGCTGTTCTTCTTTGAGATTCAGTGAAAAAGGGAAAACCCTGCCTATAGAACTTCATCCAACAAGAAAAGGAAATGAATTACAGTTACATATTACAATAAAGTTGAACTTGAAACACTATATTAAGTGAAAGAAGCCTGTCACCACGTGATGCACAAATACCATGCCAATGCAATGTTCAGAATAGACAACTCGTAGAACAAAACATAAAGAAGTAGTTACCCACGGGAAATGGGATGGTGGGATTATGGCAGTGTTGTAAAGTTAGGGTTGCTGAGATAGCTCAGTTGGTAAAAGTTCCATTCCCTAATCTACATTTGAAAAAGAAACCAGACTCCCAGAAGTCATCTAACATCCACGTGTACATCATGGCAACAATGTTCATGGCACACACACACACACACACACACACACACACACACACACACACACACACACGAAGGGGGAGAGATAATAAATTTAAATAATTTATAATTGTAATTATATTCATTTACTCAAAATATCACATAAAATGCTACATGACTAGTTGGCATAAATAATAGAAAATTTTGTCACACATTTCTGTAACCTAGATATATAAGATCAAGGTATCAACCAGTCTCCTGGTAGTAGCAAAGACAGAATATACTCTGCCTCAAATTAGGTGCAAGATGAGAACCAACTCCCAAAAGCTGTCTTCTGACCTCCACACAAAAGCCTCGGCATGGGCACACCTGCGTGCGCTCGTGCACACACATATACAAAGTGCAGTTTTAATAATTGCATTGTACTATTCAAAAAGGTAAATTTATTTGAGTTAAATCTTCATAAAACAATGTTTTAGAAATTGAGTTCTGTTCTTATTTGTTCTACATACCCTTTATTTGCACTTCAAACTATCTACAAAAGGTGACACTGTAATTTGAAATCAAAAACAATATCTTAATAGAGGCAATTTTTTGGCCCAGTCTTTGCCCTATTCATGAGGAAAGTGTCCTCTTATTGGTTATTAGGACATTCCAAATGCTGCATTTGAAAGCTATGACAGGTCACACACATATACAACCTTAAGAACAGGATCCTCCACCACATAGGGCCACCCAAGGGAGGCGTACAGTCCCGGAATGAAAAAAACAGACTTCACATTATCACGAAAATGGAATAAAATGGCATGCCCCTGGTTCATCTGAAGGAAGGTTGATTTGTTTTAATAATTCTGAATGCTGACAAGTCACTGAGCCAGGAACTGTGTGTGTCCACATTACGAGGAGGGTCTTGGAATAAAGTTCTTCTCTACATGAGCAGAGGCAGAGAAGGCATGCAGATTGGTATTGGAGCCCCTTTCCAGGTTTCTCCAATACCAAGGCATACATATTTCTGAATCTTCATTTTTGATTTACACACCAAGAGGCATGATAATATAAAAATATATTACAATTCTCACAGAGCTGCTGGAGAGATGGCTGACAGCTAAGAGAACTTTCTGCTCTGGTTGAGGACCTGAGTTACATTCCCAGCACCCTTACAAAAGCTTACAACCACCTATTCCAGTTTCAGGGAATCTGACACCCTCTTCTAGCCCCTAAGAATTATTCTTCTAGTTGCATCTTGTGTGAAATTAGAAGGGCTAAAGGCAAGATGGCCAAAAAGAGATTTTTTTGTGGGGGGGGTGGATGTTTGTCCTAGAGGCATCTAGACAAAAAAAGAAACAAACATATGTGACGTTGGCCCCTGTAACGGCAGAGTTGCAAGGCTCTGTCCACAGACAGGGGCACATATATTTGGGAAGAGAGACCCAACCAGCTTCCGTGTGTGGTGCAGCCTTGTTGCTTCATTCCAAAAGTCAAAGCTATGAATAAGACCAAGCCTAGATTCTGCATCACTCCAAAGATTCCTCTCCATGAGGTGGCTTATTTAGCTCAGACTATTCTGAAGCATGCACTGGTCACTTACAGAGTTTGGAGGACCATGACAACTTAGGTTCTGTGGTGAAGATTAGATCTGAAAGAACAGGGTGTTATAATGGTGGGCATGGCACAGACTGTGAACACCACAGACAGCTCAGAATACCAAGTGAGAAATGACATAGGGCAGTGTCTTCCAAGCATGCCAGTACGCCTTGATTTAACAAGAAAAACTTTCTTTGCTATTTCTCTGTTATTTCTCATTTAAATATCAATTTTCTTCATGCATTTGATTGTTGTTGAATAAAGCCAATCAATTAGAGTAAAAGCTTAAGTGACATTCACACTGTATGTGTGCGCATGTGGGGGGGGGTGTGGTGTATGTATGTGTGTGTACCTCTTCATCTTTCTTACACACAAATTCTTGTATTCACACGTGGCACATAAAACTGCACATTCATGTCAAGAATACCTGGAGAAGTACATTGTATCTTCCCATGCTGCCACTGGTCTTTCTAAGATGCACCTTATTCCATTTCTGCAAAGACCCCTTCCCCTATTCTGCTTCTTTTCCCTATAGGGATCTGCTCTCCCCCCCCCCAAAAAAAAAACTTGATTCTAACCACTGAAAGAAAGAACTTAGCCCAAAGTACTAACAAATAGATAGAGATTCAACCATTGGCCATCACCATTTGTCTAGCTGCCTTAGCCAAGTATGTAGCCTTGAGGAAGATCTTTTCTGTCTCTGACCCTGAGGTTCCTCATCTATATGAATTTTGCACTATTATCATGAGGCCATATGAAGTCTATGAGATTATATATAGTGAAATAATATATGAATATATGAAAGGGTCTACTTAAACAAGAGACATATTTATTACATCTCTATGAGTTTTTCAGTTTTGTGATGTAGATGTTTAGTCTAGATCTAGGAGAAAGAAGAATATCCGGGTGAGAGCAGCAGACCTCCAGACCTCTATTTTACCTACATATGTGATGTATTTACAAGCATGCAGGTGTGTACACATGGGTTTTTAAAGCCCTAAACTGCCCCCAAACATTTAATTCATTCCTCTAGTATTCATTTTCATATATTTTGGCTGAAGTCAAAAGTGGAAAATTCCTGACCCAAAAGGGGCTCTCCTATCAGCTGTCTAGTTTGGGATTGACCAACTGGACTGCCCACTAGGACAGTGTCTTATTGGTTTTGCGCCATCTGCTGGAATGTGCCTAAAGGTACACAGTCTGTTCTGGAACTGCCGGAGAGTTATGAAGCCTGCCAGCCATAGCCCTGAGGTGACTGGAAGAATATCACTAGGAGTAGCCATTGGCCTTGTCAGCATCAGGGAGGAAGAAACGCTCCACAGAGAGCAATCAGAAAACCCGAACGTTCTTCAACTTGGTTGACTTGATTAAATTTGGTATCCATGGTAGCAATCAAATAATTGAATTGGCCCCACATTTTCCAGCTCTTCCTCAGTCTGGTGTCTACGTGTAATAAATTATTTCCATGCTGTTCTTTCTACTCCAGTATAATTTTCTTGAGGATGGAGCTAACACAATCTCCTTCTTCCCCTCTATCTATCTATCAATCAATCTATCTATCAATCTATTTATCTACCTACCTATCTATTAGCTATACTTATATCTGTGTGTATGTATCATTAAATATTTTATATATAATCACCTTGTGCATGCCAAACAAGAATGGAAATGCTCAATAAGAAGTTGCTGTACACTGAATTCACAAAGGCATCCCAAGTCCCAAGAAAAAGATGAATTTAGTTGAGCTTTCACAGACCCTGAGGTTGTGCAACTTTAAAGTACCTGGTCATCCTCCATCTAAAACATATGAGCCCATCTGGCTCAGAAGCCTCTGTAATGAATGTTTTATGCACTGAAGGCGAATGGGCAGGGAAGGTGTATGTCTCCTGTTTCAGTCTGAATATGAAACTACTCAAATGGTCTGTGGATGCTTGATCTCCACATGGTGGTATTGTTTTCTGGAGGTTCTAAAATCATGGGATAACAAAGTCTAACTGAAGGAGCACAGATGTATGACTTTAAAGGTTACACTTGGCCTCAGTTCTGTTATCCTCTCTCTACTGAGATGACCACCTCTACCAGCCTCTACCATAGACTCCCGTCACAGTAATGGTCCAGCTCACGTTCTAGTCTAGAAAAGCGGGACCATATGACTATGGGCTGAAACCTCCAAATCTGTGAGACTGAACACAGTTCTTCCTTTAAACTGTTTCTCTTAGATATTTGGTTACAGTGTTGGTAATCTACCACATCTTTCTAGAGCTCACAGGCCAACCAGAAAGCAAGGTTCTCTTAAAGAATATGAAGAACAAGACAGTTTCATTAGGGACTGATGTCCTGTTCCTCTGGAGCACTTGTAGAAAGTCCTTTAAAAATGGAAGAAGAGTTCATGGAGATGTTTATCCAATACTCCTATAGTCTAGTTGAAAACTTCAGCCTATTGCTGATGCCCTTGGTTGCCCTCCAGAGGTTGAAGTCTCTGTTGTTGAAGATGGCATGGTCTCTGTTGTTGAAGATGGTATGTACTTCAGACACAGGACTCAGAGGATTTTAATTAGATCCGGTTCTTCCCTTCCCTTCTCTTTCTTCCCTTTCATGCTTCCAAGCATGTTATGCAAGCTGCCAAGGGATGGAAGAAACAACCCAATAATAGTTTTACCCAGATGTGATGACTATAAACCACACAATGACCAGAATGGCAAGATATTCCTAATGGTGCAATAGTGGTATGTGTATCTTGGCAGTAACCAACAGTTGTCCAATTTGACTTAAGGCCAGCTCAACACAAAGAAATGGTTCCTGGTACTGGAAACCTAGCCAACTACCCAAGACTAGTGTGGTCATAGATCTTAGGGGAGCACCTACTATTGCCACATAAACCAGCACAATTCCTAACTACAGTCTAAATCCTTACTTGTATATCCAAAGTAAAGGTAGCTCTCACTCCTAGTCAAAGAAACTACTCTTTGCAATGAATAGAGGGAGATGAATGGCCAATAGTGTAGTAGGAGAAAGAGTAGGCGGGGCTGGCAGGTAAAGAGAATAAATGGGAGGAGGACTCAGGGAGGAGAACAGGAAGGAGTGAAAGCAAGAAGAGGGAGGACTCCAGGGACCACCAGCACCAGCTACAGAGTAGAGAGTAAAGAAGTGTGGTGTGTGTGTGTGTGTGTGTGTGTGTGTGTGTGTGTGTGTGTGTGTGTGTGTGTGTGTGTGTGTAAAATCCCAGAGGCAAAAGGTAGATGGGATAATTTAAGGTTAAAAAAAAAAAAAGCTGATGAGAAACAAGCCAAGCTAAGGCTAGGTATTTTTTAATAAGAATAAGCCTCTGTGTGATCTATTTGGGAGCTGGGTGGCAGGCTCCCAAAAAGCAAAAGAATAAAAACAGCTAACAAGAGATAAGAAGTTAAAATAGAAACTGGTAAAGAGGTGGTAGAATGTATTAGCGGTAGCTTTCATCCCGTCGCCATGAGCTACTAAACATAACTTTCCTATCTCTATTCAGAACCAGCTCTGCAGCCTCAGGACTGTGCCGCATTCACTCTTCTGTGATACTTATTGACTATTTCAGGACGCTTAAACCAGATTTTCATGGAAACATTAAAATGGGATAGTATGTAAGTACTTTGTATACATAGGGAAAGGGCATAGGGAAGGGGTCTTCATAACTCAGCAGTTAGGAGTTCTTGCTTCTGCTCTTCCTGAGGACCCCAGTTTAATGTTCCCATCACCTGTCAAAAGACTCACAACCACCTATAACTTTAACTCCAGGATATTTACATTCTCTTTGGACTTCTATGTGTACCTGCTTATGTGTGGCAGACACACACAAATATACAAAAATAAAATAAATATTTATGCTACTTAGATGAGGATTTGTTTGGGTTTGTTGTTACTATAGTTTTCTGCTCCTGATGTTTTGGGTTTTTTTGTTTTTCTAGCCACTTGACACAAGCTAGAGTAAGCTGAGAAGTGGAAGCTGTATTTGAGTGATTGCAGCATTGTGGAAGCATGTTTTGTAGAGGGCATGAGGTCCTTCTGCTCACAGATAGCACGAGGAAAACTAGAAACTTGCTATTGCTATTTTTACCATACATTTGCAAAAACAGAATATTTCAATATCCAGAGATCACACACAACATGATAATGGAGGAGGCTTCCCTTTTTATTAAGCAGAAGTTAGGATCTCCTGCACAGGCATATGAGATCTCACTCAGAACATCAGGACAGGAAGAGAACATTACATAATGGCAGAATTACTAAGCCTTCCTGTGCCTAAAGCACACATCCCTAAGGCCCGTCTTTGCCTTGGAAACAGCTTGGCTCAAAGCTCAGTCTCTTATTATCTTCCTCTCTCCAAGTCAACTGTGCAAGTTCAGACTCAGTGTTCTGACACATTGCAACCTTGTGGGTCTTTCTGTCCAGTTTTGCTCCAGCCTACTCAGTACTGGCAAATTAACTGTCTTAATTAACTTTGATCGGGGATCATGTAACTTCTTCACCAAAAAACCCTTCACTATTCTCCACTAATTACAAAATTAAATCCAAACTCTCTCCATCATTCCAGATACATGCATCCTCACAGTTTGTTTCCCCATCTTTACCATGTCACTCTTGGATGGATCCAACCAAAATCCTGTAGGCAAGCTGGCCTATTCTTGCTGGCTCACCTGCCATGGGCTACATAGAACAAACTGCTGAAGGCTTAAGAGTAGAAAGAGCATCCCCATAAAGGCACCTGCAAAAGTGTAGCTCTTAAAACAAAACAAAACAAAACAAAACAAAACAAAATGCAGGGAATAAGATCCAAAAGTGTCTCCCCCATAAACAGGAGTTGATATTCGTATCTTCTCCAAGTGATGCTATTCTAGGCTTATGAAAAATGTCAGAGCTTGTCCTGGACCTTAGCCAATGTGTCTCCAGAGTCCTTGCTTTGGATAGGTGAATATGCAAATATATGCAAACTGAAATAAAGAACTATTTGTGGGTTAGGAAATCAGGAAGCCTGTTGTACAAATAACAAATCTGTTCAACTTCAGCAACAATCAAGAATATTTAAATATGTGCATGGCAGTATTAAGTTGGCAAAATTCTAAGTAACTTATTACCCACACTTGTCCCAGTTATGATTCACAGGTCAGATGTGCAAACTGATGCAAGTTTCTTGGAGTTAGTTTTACAACCAGTAAAAATAAACTCCTAAAATTATTGTACTCTTAGTCTTTGGTCATAAAAAATTAAGCTATGAGTATCTGATTTAATCGTTTTCACAACCAGAATGTAACAACAAAGATGTTTAGGAGAGATATGTTTAGAAGAACAAAATATTGGGTATCAGTTAATAATGCCTAAATAATTTAAAATATGCCTCCATGACATCCAGTTTGACCATATTGTAGGAGAGAGTAATGTCATCAGAAGATATCATGACATATTGCCAAGAAAATAAATCAATGTGGAAATATCACAACCATATGATATTTCTAATAAAACATTTCAAAAAAAACTAGGGTTCAAAATAAAACATGTCCATGAACTTTTTTGAATGACCAGATACAAGTAGGTTTTTTTTTCTGTATTCCATGTTTGCACTTATCAGAACTTTTCAAATTTTCTGCATGAAACACTTTGTTCATAAGAAAGGCACAATAAAAGGACTATAAAATTAGTATAAAATGACTTCTTTTACACTTGGAGTGGTTTTGTACATGAGCCCTCCAGTGCACCATGATGCCATCCAGGCTGTCTTTTCTATAATTCTAATATTTTAAAAAATGATAGATAAACTGATCATAAACACACTCTCCCTTCCCAATTGCAGGGAAAGTATAAGCAAACTTCAGGACACTAGCAAGAGCACTGACCACTTCACCTGACCCTCTTTTATTTTTATGTGCTTGGTTTAAGAAGAAAACCCTCAGTGGCTACAGAACCGTCTGTGAAAGAAAGCAGACTTCTAAAAGAAAGGCCTCTTGTCTGGCGTGTGAAGACAATCTTCCTTCATCCGACTCTCAGCCAGTTAAGCAAAAAAGGTAACCAGAGACAGGGGACAAGGCCACCCAAAGGAATGATGATTGATAAGTAAGTAAAACAGTCACTAACCTACTTCTCTAAATCTGAAGACTGTTTATGTACATGGGGCTGATTAAAGAATCAGCATCAAATTTAAAATTGGACAATACGAAGTCAAATAATTATATAGAAAAACAAAGAGAGATTATAAAAAATTCAACACAAACCATGGGTGGCTGTGATGTACCTAAGGATAAGCTGCTCCTTGGCTAGACCTGAGTCCTTCCATCTGTAAGGGTTTGTTCACTGCAAGTGTCTCCCTGGTCACAGATACCTCATGAATATAGGTTGTTTGTGACATACACCAACCACGCTATTTTCATTTTGTCCACTTTTTACAAGTAGCTTGTCTTTGACAAACATATGTTCAATTAATTTCTCATGAAAATGTGAGAAGAGACCAAGAGAATCTTTCCTTTCGGTGTTCAAGTGATAAAGGTTCCAGCAGAGGTCAGTGTCTCACAACTGATTGAAGGATGCAGGAGAGCCCCTTGCTTCCCACCCTCATCACCCCCGAAGCTTCCCCATCCAGTGCTTGGTGCAGTTGGAAAAGTCCTGGAAATGAAAGCTATTCCAGGGTGACATGGTACAATTTATTAAACCTCCCCAAATCTCACATTTATTGTCTATAAGCAGTGGCCACAGAATGATCCTAAGACTTGGGAGCAATGTTGTGTAATAAATCTGTCCCTCCCTGTTGTTAAGTGCATGAGACTTAGTGTCACTTCCTTGCCTTCTCATGCTTCCTCCATTTTTCTCCATCTCACAATGAGAGGTAAGACAGCTTCCCCACCAAGAGGTCCTCCTGATTGGGTTAAGTTCATAGTGAGTTAGAAGTTACCAACAGCCAATCCTTTATCCAAAGCTCCTTCTAAACAGAAGATAAAGCTGGGGCCAGAGAGATGGCTCAGCAGGTAAAAGTGCTTGCCTCCAAGCCTGAGGACCCGAGTTCAATCCCCAGGACTCGCATGGTAGACAGAGAGAACTGACTCCTGTGAGCTGCCCTCTGACCCCGAGGAAGCTATGACATACACACATGTACATGTTAAAAACAATAAAATATATTTAAAATGTAAAACAATGTTCAATTCTGGGAGGATAATAAAAGAATATGAACAGAGACTATGGCTGGACAGAAGCATGGTAAAGTTTAGAAAGAGGTGGTTTGAAAAGTAAGTCAACACCACCCAGAGTTAGTTATCAGAACATCCAAATTGGGCAAAAAATAGACTCAATGTTGTAGACAGGAGGCCCACACACCAAAGTCTAACAACGAGTCTAACAGCGATGTAAAATAAGTTCAAAATCCTGAAAGGCATAAAGAGTAGGTTTTTGGGGCCCTGAAACTGTCCCAGATGCCTTCATGTAAGTCCCACAGAAGAAGTGCAGCATGCCTGGTTAGGGCCATGAGAGAGGACATTAGACAGATGAACTCAAATCTTCCTCCTGCCACCAAAACTGCAGGATATAAGATAACTTAAGTCCTTGAGAACCTCACTCCTCCCACAAGTAAATGACAGAACCAAAGAGTAACTGATGCCAATTGAGAACAATGGCTGGTAATGTCCGTTAGAAACTGGGATAGGGCTTCTATATTAATTATAATGTGTAATGTGTAAAGGGAGACACTTCATGTCTGGACATAAGTTTCCTCAGCTAAGGAAGGCCATTGGAGAATTGGAAGATAATCTCCTGGACTCTTCCTAAGAGTCCTCTGCCCTGAGGGGAAGCCTAGTATGGTAAATTCAATGTCAGGGCGATAGCCTAAGATGGGCAACTGTTTCTAATGCTAAGTGATAGAACCATGGTAAATGTGAGAGGAAACGATTTCACCAGGGCCTGATTGGAAGGCAAGACTCTGCCAAGACCATCTGAAAACAAAATGTGACTTCCTGTTTATTCTCTCTCTCTCTCCTCATTGGTATTTGTTTTGTTTTGTGTTTCAGATCAAGACAGAAGAAAGCTACCAAACTGGGTATCATCTCCAGGTGCTTCTGAGAGATCACATGTCTCCTCAGAAATGCCATTTTAAATGGTGTGAGTGTGGAGAAGCTGGGGCCTCAGGGATTAAATTTCTGCTGAAATGCACATGGGTTTTTTTTGGGGGGGGGGAGGAAATTAGCTTTTGACCCAGGGAATACAAAGCCTTCTGGGAAATGCTTCTGGGTCTGATATAGAGAGTATCGGATGCCACTGGCCATTCACTGCTCTATCATATTGTAGGGTAGCAGGAGACACCTGGCTGGCAGGCCTGGCTGGGGGATGGGGAAGAAAAGAGACACCTGCCCCAGCCTGTCTTACATATACACACACACATTCCTAGGCCTGGGAAACTTTTTTCCACCACAAAGACATGTTTTATGACTATGTGTGTATTTTTATGACTGAACAATCTCACGTTCTTCTGAGAGGAAGCAGGAGTTAAGTAGGCCAGGAGATGTGACACCTGGGTCCTACCAGCCTAGTCCCACTGGAGCTCAGATGACCCATTCAGCCTGCCACAAGGGCCCAGACACCTTCTGCTCTACCAGCCACCTGCTTGCTAGAAGGGCAACAGATAAAGTTTGTAGGGAGAATCTGGCTTTCTGGAAGGCCCAGTGGCCATGTTTGGGCTTCCTCTGCCTCTCCGAAGCCCTGCATTTACAGATGTTAAAAAGCTCAACACAGGATTCTTCCACCACTCAAGGAAGTTCTTTATGAAGCACAGAGAACCACACAGTAATAGCCCCACCAGGAATGTTTCATTCACATTCCGACACATTGGTTTAAGAGCGTGTGTGTGTGTGTGTGTGTGTGTGTGTGTGTGTGTGTGTGTACACTATATTTTGCTTAGGGGTCAGAAAAAATACAGTATAGTCATCATCACCCCCAAATGCTTGCCATCTGTGGAGGCCAAAGAGGTAAGTACCTAAAATGATAGTCCCAGCCAGTGACGTGGGATGTCCCAGGAAAACTCAAGGCTTAGGATCATAGACAGTTAGACCATAAAATGCCATGGAAGTATAAACTTCAAAGGTTGAGAAGGCTCTGGGAAGATTGGGAAGAAACAGGGAGTAGCCTAGAATTGGATGAAGCCCTGCCTTTGCTCTTTTTTCCTATAGGTATATAAGGGCCCTGTTAAGCTGATGCTGTGTAACCCCCTCTTCTCTATCACAGAATGAGTACTCAATACACTTCCCACTAAATCTCTTCCAGTTACAAGAGGGAACTACTGGCTTCCAATCAGGCCCTGGTGAAATCTTTTCCTCTCACATTTACCATGGTCCTATCAATTTGCATGAGATTGGGAGGGAAGTATCCTGACATCAGATAGAAGGATGCTGAGGAACCCTCGCCAGACTATAACAGCAGAAGATTTTAAAAGGTAAAAGTGAGATAAGGAAAACAGAAGACTCATGTGAGGTTCTGTGCGAGAAGCAGACAAACCCAAAGACTATATTCCCCAGCCAACACCAATGAGATGTTACCTTCTCCATGTGGCAGATTTACGCCCTACACAGATTTGACCAGGATGCCCTGGAAATAGGAGCAGTGGGTACAAGCAGAAGTAAGAAGTTATCTGGAAGACAGGGATGCTCATCCTCATCTAGGTAACTCCTCCACCCAAAGCTGAAAACCAAAGAGTTATTGTCTAAGAGGCAAGATAGGCCTAAGAGAAGGTTGCAAAGAAGAGCTATAGCTGATGATGTTTGGTCCCGAACACATGATCCAGATTATGTGAACATTCTGCATACACTAAGGTCCAGCCGACCACACACAGTCTCCAAATAGTCTAATACCTGAGATTTGATGAAATCCTATAACCTAAAAGATACCACGAAGAAAAACTAAGCAGGTTTAATATAACAGATATGATAATGCTTGGGACTGGGTTCAGATTCGTAAAATAAGAATGGAATATTCTTGAAGAGAAAAGAGTCAGAAAGAGGCCTTGGGGATTTGAAAATATACCAGCAGGATTGTTTAAACTGAAAGGATTATAATAGAAAGGTAAGTCTCACATCAATAAAACAGCAAGAATAAACTCAAGGGAAGAAGCTAAGACTGTTAATGGTAGAGGTTAAAAAGACGGAGTGTAGGAATTCTAGAAACAGAAACAAAATGGGAGGATTAAATTATCACAGTTGGAAAGAGAAGAGACCATCTTTTACCAAGTTACCTTGTGGGAAATCTCTAAACTTCTGGCAAGGAAGTTAAAGCTAAAGGTGATTCGTGGGTCTGGGGTCTCTTATTCTACCAATGGGAGTTTTTAGTGATTGGTTTCTGCTGTTTTCCAAGATTGTCTTACAAGCCCTTCTTCCTGGCACCCGGTGGAGAGGAGCAGGAGAAGGAATGGGATTCAGTAAAGAGAGGGGGGAGCAGCAGGATGGCTCAGCAGGTAAAGATGCTTGTGCCAGGCATAATGACCTGGGTTTGTTCACAGGGCCCACAGGGTGGGAGGACAGGACTGACTTCAGAAAGATGTCCTCTGCCCTCCGTATGCTATGGTACCTGCAGGTAAGCACACCACACACACACACACACACACACACACACACACACACACACACACACACACACACACCCATACAACTTGAAATTGTTCAAAGTAAAGGATGGAAGAAGACCTAAAGCTATGTGTTCAGGCTCCCTGCAGCAAGCAAGGCTCTCAGAAAGCATCATTCAGGCATTATCACCCTAGTCTCCATGGTAACCCTGTATATCAAGTTTGACTTTTAAACCTGGAGTTACCAACTCTCAAAGCAATGGAGTTACTTTCCCTGAGATCATATTGAAGTCCCCAAGGTCACGTTGCTCTGCTGTATGCTCCTTCATTCCCTCTACCTGGCATACACGAAATGGTTGCACAGAGATTTCTTGCTGACAACCTTGAGAGAGGAAGCGTCTCTAAGGACCTGATGGGAATGAAAAAAAGGTCTGGGCTTTATTATTGTCTTTTCTTACTGAAATGCTTTGTGGAGGTTGTGATGCTTGAGTTACATAAATGTTGAGGGGAAGGCCAGGGAGATGGTTCAGCAGGTGAAGAGTCTTAAAGTTGAGCAGAAGTGCACTGCTGAAATCCACATAAAGGGAAAAAAACTAACTCCACAAGATTGTCCTCTGACCTTCATGCATGCTCCATGAATATCACACACATACACACACACGCATACACACACTTCACACACCTTTCTCTCACACACACATACACACACTTCACACAACTCTCTCTCACACACACATATACACGCTTCACACACCTCTCTCTCACACACATACACACACATACACACACCTTTCTCTCACACATACATACACACACATACACACACTTCACACACCTCTCTCTCACACACACACATACACACAGTTCACACACCTCTCTCTCTCTCTCACACACACACACACATATCTCTCTCTCTCTTTCATTTCTCGCTCTCTCATACACACACCAATTGTAATAATAAAATTTTAAATTAATGTCGAAGTGGGGTTTTTATTACTTATTTTCCCAGAGTCCTCTTTAAATATTATTTTTATAATTTTTATTTTACAAAGGACAAATACAGGCCATGAGCAGCTCCTTAAACTCAGGTCTCCAGCTACCACATTTTCCCCTCCATCTTACTGGGTACCTCAAAAACACCAGCTGTACATAATTGCTCTGGAACATTAAGATGAGTTCTGTCATTGTTCATGTTGAGAAAGAAAAAAGCTCAGGATAACACTGGCTGCAGAAAGAAATCACTCGAAGTACAGCATGGCTCCAGAAATTTCATGGGCAAGGGACATGGAAGGGAGGAGGGCAAAGGTCATAGTCAACTGGCTTACCCATGCTGGCATGAAATTTTAAGCTGGGGAAGGGATGACAGGGCAAAGCATTTCAGGCAGAGTGAACAGAGCAGAACTCTCTGAGAGAACAAAAGTCCCTGCCAGACAATCCTCCCATTTAAATCCGATCTGCCAAACCAGGGCTCCTTCTCTCCAGTTCCAATTAACAGCCACCCTCCCAGCTCCAGACATGCTGAATCACCCTCCAGTGCCACAGCGATGCCTCATAAAGCTTTGTGCTCATCTAATCCTCTAATAGCCTGGGGTGGTATTAGTGTCACAGGAGCAGACTCCAATTTGGAGCGTTATTATTTCACTGTGAGGAAGTCAGCAGCCTTGCTGAAGGAACCACAGACTATCTGTTAACCCTTTCTGATCTCAACTTGCACAGCTAACCTAGGAAAATCAGGTTTTTCATGAACAAGTACCTGTGAATATATCTGTCTGAAGCCTAAGACAGTGTGAGAAAAGTGGTCCAGGGGTCTTTCAGAGAACTCTTTGTGGGCTCCCAAACCTAGAGATGCTCAAGTCGCTTATATATGCCAAGTAATGTTTGCATATTACTTCTGCATATCTCCCCTTGTGCATCAAGGAATCTCCAGAGAATATATAACACCTCATATAATAAAAAGTGCCACAGAAATGCCAACACAGTCCTTTGTTTAGGAAATAGTGACATAAAGAAAGGCATCACATGTTCCAGTCAGAGACAATTTCTTTTCTCAAGAACTTTCAATCTGGTTGGTTTTAGCCAGAGAGGTAGACCAGGCAGAAAGGGAAGACAGATTACCCAGTCACTCACCCAATAGGCACACTGTGAATGCATTCAAGGTACTCCTAGATATGGGATAGAGAGATGTGAGGCTCTGAGCTTGGATTCCCAGTATTTACCTGTGTGTAACCATAACCTAATGCTACCAGGGTACAGTTATGTGTAGAAACAGGAAATAGTAAGATTATTGTGACTGGCTAGTTGTCAGCCTAAGCAAAATATGACAAGTTCCAGGTTCTGTTACAGACCTTGACTCAAGGGATTAAGATGGAAATGATAGAGGATGACACCAACATTCTTCTCTGGCCTCCGGGGATACACATGTTGGCATGTACACGTGTGTGCATACACACACAACACACACACACACACACACACACACACACACACACACACACACACACACACACACACACTGCCTATCACTTTCCATCTGGGTAATCTTGGAAAAGACCTTTGATCTCTATGAGCCCGTGGTTTACCACCTTAACCATAGTCAAAATCTTTCTCCTAGATTACTAGACTTCCTACATTGAGGACTGGGCATTTTTGTGCATGAAGGAAGCAGTCACATATACTTTGCTTCCTTGGCTCACTTCAGTATTGCCATTTCTTTTTGTTCCTTATGCAAAACCTTGCCAACTCCTAGATAACCTTCCCTGATTAGAATGTTACAACAGCCTAAGGGGCTTTGGTAAACCCAAAACTCTGTACAATTTAATTAATTTAATAGCACTCAATCCTGGCAACTTGTGTATGTCACAGGTCAAGGGAACTTAGAAATAGGAACTGAGTAAAGCTGTTCTCAAGTGTTACCATCTCTATAATTTTGCCTAGACACAGTAGAGGATTTTGCCAAGTATACTAGTTTGGTGGAGAAATACAGGGTGTCTGTTCCAAGAAAAACATGAACAAATGTCTACTTACTGCAGACAGGTCACCAATAATAGACCGAAGTGTAAAAACTCTATCCAAATATAGTCCTGAAACAATGAATTGTTGCAGTTCCTTACAGAAACATGGGTGACCAGATGCCAGCTGCCTCACTGAGAAGCTCAGCATGGAGAGGGTATTGTTAATTCTACATCCCTGGAACTCCCTGCAAAACCCATAGCCAATTCCACCCAGGGTCTCTTTCCCTCACCACCCACAGCTTGGTTTTACAACATTGGGGATCTGTGGGATAACTAGTGTAAACTTCTTCCATTGCTTCCTGAAGCTTGTACATTGTGTTGACTTCCTGAGTCATCTGAGCATGCTCCCTACAGGAGCACCAATCTGGAAACCTGGAGAAAGCAGCTATGCAGCAACAGTTTAATCTTACAAATGCAATCATTGTGGCAGTACAAATGTCGTCTGCATACAGTACCTGCATGCAATGTGAAGCAACAAGGAAACTAAATCCCTCAGGCTCCACCATTTAAGTAATGGTGCAACTCAGTAAGGAAAGCCATACTGAAAAGTGCATGGAGTGTTGGGGGAGAGGTTAAAAGGAAGGGACTCATTTTTTATCTCTTATTCAATCCACAGAATATCTTCTTTCTACCAAGAAGCAATATCTTCTTTCTACATGAAAGCTCTCCCTCTGTGATGTCACAGAATACACAGCAAATTAAACAAAAGTCTCTCCTGAGTCACTGGCACTATAGTAGATATTTGATAAGACTGGAGAAGAACTGGATGGCCCTGGGCCCAGCATTGTACCTGCAGAAGGAAGTACAGAGTGTTATCATGGCTTACAGAAACAGCTAACTCATATTGACATCATGCAGAATGGAAGCACATAGATGCCTCAGCTCTTAGCCCATATGTGTAACTCTATGCTTATATTTGTTTCTGAGATGGAGACCTGCAAAGAATCACATACCCAAGGTCATGGAGTTTGTACAACACATACCCAAATTCAAATCCAGATGGCCTGATTTCAAAGCTGTAATTTTAATTATCACTTAATTTTAATTAAGTGTGAAATTTTAAAAAATTGCACATCAAGAGGCATTTAATAAAAATCTCAGTCAAGAGGGATAGAGAGATGGCTCAGTGGCTTATAACATATACTACTCTTCCAGAGGATGAGAGCCTGGTTCCTAGCACCCTCCTGGGTGGCTTATAACCACTTATAATTCCAGCTTCAGAGAATTCCATGCTTTCTTCTGTCTATACACTGAACACAGACCCCTCAACCACTGCCCCATACACATAATTTAAAATATTTTTTAAACTCTAAAACACACATTCCAAGTAGACTTGAATAAGACCCAGAATATCTATTGTAGCCTCTACAAAGTGGGGGGAAGGGAGGGAGGAAGGAAGGAAGGAAGGAAGGAAGGAAGGAAGGAAGGAAGGAAGGAAGGAAAGGGATTCAATAGGATCTAAGTAAGAATGAAGAAAGTGCACATAAGGCACAAGGCCGAGGCACACCTGTTCTCTTCTCTTTATCACACTTCTGGTTTCTATATTCTCTTACATGAGAACCATATTATATTGTTTGTGTGTGTATGTGTGTGTGTGTGTGTGAGAGTGTCTATGTGTGTGTGTGTGTTGCTTTCTTTGCTAAGTAAGCTGCACATTTAATATGAATTCAGCTATTCCCAATAAGCCCTTTGGTGAGTTACCTTAAAACCACAACAAATCACATGTATAATGAACTTCAGAGTGTTCCAGGGTTCTCCTCTGTGCTGACAGGAACTTGGTGCCAGAAGCTCAAACAACAAGGCAGATTCTGAAGAATTCATCAAATGCCAAGGCCATGTCAACCCACCTTCTGCTCCAAGCTGTCCAAGAACAGAAATGGGGCCTTAAAAATCAGGTCAAGTTTTAGAGTCAAGGAGCTTAGTCTAAAAGAAGAACACATGCTCCAAAATTCCAGATCTTGTTCATCCATTATGGCCAAACAGTAGGAGTGTTCGTCTTTTCTACCCTAGACAGCTGAGGCAAGAAGGAAAGTCCAGGGCCACCTGACCAAATGCCATGGTTGTGTATGAACCGGTAGGCACATGCGCATTGATAACATTGTGTTTCTCAAGGCTCAGTGTAAACTAGCTTGAGTGTGAGACGCTCTAAAGGGACAGTCTTCTAGGCACATGTGAATGTGGGGAGTTTATCTCTAGATCTACCAGGTTATTACTGTGAAAGCCAAGAGATCTCCTCCTAACTCAAAACTTTCTCAGTATGTCCACACATTTTGAGAATCTAGTTTCTTTTCCAGCACATAACTGATAGTCTTTGGTCATATACAAAACCTAAACACAGTAATGGTTCTTTTGTGACCTTAGAGAATTTCTACTTAAAAAAAAAAATTCACAGTCAGTGGGGTAAAGGGATACACAGTCTGCTGCAGTACATCAGATCGCAATGGGGTTTGCTTGCCAACTGTCTCCTAAAAAGAAAGTGAAAGCAGGGGAATTCTCATGGAGTCAGGTTCCTGGAATGACTTAATAGCAAGGGGCCTCCTAAACCAGACCTGATACCTTTCTCCTGGGGCATCTTTATGCTGATTAATCCCAACAGCTGGCTCCTAACAGCTGGAAAACATTCCTTCTTCCTATGCACTGACCCAGCACTTAATGTCTACATCACTCATGTCATATTTGATATGCCATAATGGAGAAGAGGATAATTTTAAGTGTATTTTTCCTGTTTTCCTTTCAAAAATTCTAGAGGATAGGAAGATGGCTTGGTGATACTTGTGTCATCCTTAACACTTGATTCTAGGGCTGGAATGGGGGAGGGGAAGATGGAGGTAGATATCGAGAACTGGACTAGCCAGTCAGTGAGATATGAATTCAGTAAAAGACCATATCTCAAGCCATATGATAGAGATCAGCAGAAGAACAGATGATACTGACCTCTGACCTCCAAATATGTATACACATGCCCATGCATGTTCATGTATGCACACATATACCACACACAAAAATAAATAGAACAAAGGATATGGCTCTGTGAATAAGGTTCTTCCTCTAAAGCAAGAAAAGTAGTTTAGATTTCCAGAGCCCACATAAAAGTAAAGGAGGCATAGCAGTTGCCTATAATGTCATCATATGGGAGAAAGACACAGGAACACATACACACACACATGCATATCACACTATATGTAAGCAAAAATAGAAATAATTAATAATTAATAAAAGACATTTTAAGTTATTTAAGGAACAGATGTATATATTCAGTTCCAAAGCAGCTGAAAGGAAGTGAGTATCCAGATGTTCCACTAACACTGGTTGAGTGATTGTCCAGTGATGAAAATTGCCCAACTATGCACAGATGGAATCTGTCTAGAGATAGGAATTTGGAAACATCATAATGGTCTGGAAGGAAAAGTCAGGCTCAGATTAAAGGATGCAAAATTAAAGTACATTTGTTAAGAGACATCCATTCCTCTTCTTGACATGCATCATCATATTTTGCTTGTTCCCCACTCAGCAAAGTGTGTTTTTATATTAGGAAGAATGTGGCCAATATAACAGAGCAGAAGGAATCACTCTTCATAATGAGCCTCATTTCTTGCTCACAACAGAAGCATTATCATATGGCATACCTATAAGTCTATGTGTTTTCCTACCCCAGCTGTGAACATCCTGACGGGTAAAACCGTTCAAAACAGCCCTGTCTATTCATTCTGAATGTCTACATGACTGCCCTAGCTTCATTTCTGGTATAATAAAATATTCTGACATAAAGCACTTTTAGGAATAGAAAGTTTATTTGGCTTGCAATTCCAGATTCCAGTCCATCATCATGGGGAAGTCAAGGTGTGATCCTAAAGCCTCACACCCACAGTCAGGAGCAAAGAGAGAATAAATGCATGGATCCTTTCTTCCTCTTCTGCATGGAATTGCTTCTGATGAAGGAACTCACTTCACAGCCAAAGCAACACAGCAGGAACCACAGATGATGCCACTTGCTTGCAGGCAAACAGACACATTTACACTCAGCTTTCTCACATATACAGGTCAGGATCACCTGCCTAAGGAACGGTGCCACATACAGTGAATGGAGTCTTTCCATACCAATTATCAATCAAGACAATCCTCCACAGACATGCCCACAGGCCAGTCTGACCTAGGCAATTCTTCACATGAAATTCTCTTTCTAGATAATTTTAAGTTGCGTCATTTGACAGTTAAAGCTAACCAAGACAGTTACTTATAACTTAGACATGTTGTATTACAAATAAGTAATTTTCACTTTTTCATGTCTTATTTTATTTTGAAAAAATAATGAGCATTGTTTTCTCTCTAATAGAAGTCACACCTTTGATACCACTCTAAACTCTCCCGTAATTTTGCATGGATTCAGTCAACACCTGACCTTTTATTTACAAACTTTGTGTCCATATTTTATCTAGCAAGTTTTCTTTGCTTTTAAAGCTGATTTTCTGATTGATCCAGTCTAACCTCTGGCTATTCTTACCATGAAAGGGCCTCTGATGGGTCATGTTCTTCAACATTCTATTTTTATAATTCACCAGCTGGTTTTTCATTCTACTATTTACCTGATAGCATAAAATTGTGCCCAAGAGCTCGGCCTTTTTGGCATAAGACAGAATGGGAAAATAAGGATCTAGTTACCCCTAAACGTTGATCATCTAAGTGGCATGATAATTATCACTCTTTGTTATCATATTGTACAATGAATATGTAATTGATCTCTGCAATGGCAGAAATCTGCTACATCTGTACTATCCAACCTGGTAGCTAATAGCCACATGCCCATTGAATTCCAGGACTGACGCTTGAAAGTGATGAATTTTTTATTTCATTTACTTTAACTTAAATTGAGACAGCTGTAAATGCAATGGCATCTGTATTGTTCAGTGGCAGGGAGAAACCAACATGCCAACTACATAAAGACAATGTGGCAGGAGCCATATTCTAACTTAAATAAGACTCTATGTGGTACAGGGCCATTTGCTGCTCTGGGATGGGGAAAATTAGCATGGCCATAAAATGATGGCTTAAAGGACAAGTAGCATTTCATCAACTAGTACAACATCATGAATAACTGCTGTAGAGGATAGATAAGTTCTTAAAGCCCAAAGGTCTCTGGGGCACAGATGAGAGAAGCAGCTGGAGAGAATGGTCTTAGCTAAGGACTGCTGGAGGTATGCTAACCAATATGGCATATGCAAACCATGTGCCACTAAAGTATCAGTAAAACTATTCAACTCATGCACTGTGTGAGCTGTGTTTCTAAGATCCAAGAGCCACCTGTGACTAGAGCTATCATGCTGGCTACCATAGGAATACCCACCAGGGGGCTTTTCTGTAAGGCTGAGCTGGTACAAGTTTTAGTATTTGTCTATGACATATTTGTTTTGTTTTACTACTAAGTTCTATTCTTTCACAATCACACACACATAAACTAATGTATTTTGGTCCCTTCCACCCTCTCTACCCTCTCCTATATTTCCCATACCTTTACCAGTGCCCTCTCCTCCTCCCTACAAGTTTCTCTCCCTTACTCGCAAATTGAAGTTTTGTAATATCCCACAGAGTTTATTTTGGACCATGTGAACCTAATGGACTTGGTAGGGAACAACTAGACACCATGCCTCCGCGTCTTCCAGAATTCATTCATTGTAAATGTATTTCAATGTGTAGCTGGCCTCATGAGTCCCCTTTGCAGACTTGGTGCTACTCTGTTCTAAATCATGGCTATGTCCTGCTTAGATGGTATTATCCAGCCCCCTTCTCTCCATCTTTTGGCTCCTCCATTCTTCCCAGCCCTTTCCCCAGTGTTCTCTGAATTGTAGGGAGGTAGTATACATGTCTTCCTAGAGCTGAGCCCTCAAGTGATGAAATAAACAAGCGGGAAACCAGAATCAGAGATTGTTTAAAAGAACGGTGATTGAGAAATGTATGTGCCCATTATTTAAGAGAGAGTTCAAAAAAGACAGGAGCTAGACATGTAACATTTTAGGAGTTGGAAAGGAAGAATTTCAAATGCGTTTTCTGGTCTTTTCCCCCTTTTAGCATCCAATGGTTTCACACCAATTCACAGTTGTCACATGCTTCCAGCTTTCAGTGGATTTGATTCAGGCAAGCAGTCTTTCATAGTGGAGTGCTGACTTTCAAGGACACACTAGATGCTAAATACACCCTAGTTTCTGAGTAGTAATTTTGTCTTTAAAGTCTATTTGGTTCTCCTACTCAGTTAAGCTAAGTCCAACATTGCAGAATCTTGTCATCCCTTTTTCTTCTTCCTGAAATATAAAAGACAGTATCTGGCACAATGAGACACTATGGAATGCTATCTTATGTGGTGGGACACTTGGGATACTGCCAAGGTATCAGTGAGGTTGTGGTGTCATTCCAACATCCAATGATGGGCTACAGAAGAAATTATTAAGACTTTACAGTTGACATTCAATGGATCAAAAAGCTGGCTACAGGACCTTGCTACTTCCTAAAAGTCATGATTGATCTGCAAACATGAAAACTGAGTTAGCATCACCTCTGCAGAACCTCACTGTTGTTTACAATCCACTGAACCATCTCCATGGCTCAGCCTCCACCAACTGAGGATCAAAGGAGATAATTTATATAAATGTTTGGCAGCAAACAGAAATATCACTAAACTGCAAGAAGGGCCAAACAACTTTTAAACATCTTATATTTTATCGTAGACCAACTATGTCCACATTCACACTAATGACTAAGATTGCTGTTTACATAGCAGGCATTAAAGATGTGATGCTGAACTCTCTTAGTGGGTCACATTTGATATCAGAGGCTTTTGGGGATGAAAGATGCCCCATTTATCTGGAGAAGATTCTTGATAAAGCAGGAGTGGCAATGTCTTCAAGTGGTCACAGCATTTTAGTATTAGGTGTTGCAAAATAGGGACCTCGTAGCCCATCTACTGCTGCAGCCAGAGGTTCACAGTCAACTCAAGAAATATTTGTGTGCTTCTGCTATGAGAATAGAATCACATAAAAACTGTGACATTTTTACTCTATTAAAAAGAAAAAGCCCTGTAAGAACACTATGGGATTTTATATCTGTGTATTTGGAAGGCATTTTTTTTTTAATCCAAAGAAGTAGACCTGCTATTCGAAGAGAAATGAACACCAATATTTGTTATAAATGCCTTTTCTCATGTGACTTTTTTAATAAAACCAACCAATCATTGAAAGGCTGTCATGAGTCAGTGAACTGATATAGCTCAAAGAATCACTGGAGGAAGATTACAAAATCTTTCATAAATCCTATTTTATTTGAAGTGTACAATAAACCAAGTAAACTTCAGTTTTGTGGTGTATAAAAATTTACTGATGTGGTTTATATTCCCTATTGTGCTGCTAATAATTCATAACTATATTGTTGAGCTTTTGTGATGCATCAAAGGAGAATAACCTTTTCCTAAAAGGGCTGTTAAAATACTTTTTCCAACCACGAATCTGGATGAGGCTTTTATCAAATATACTTCACTGCAAATACTATATTGTAAGAGCAGCTAAGATAAAGCCAGTCTTTTATTAAACCATACATGAAAGAATGTTGCAAAACAGAGTTGTGACTCTAATTATTAAATATCACATTCTATAAATTCATATGTTTTAGTAAAATATGCTTTCCATTGGCCTAGACATATCGTTCAGAGATAGCAAGTACTCTGAACCACTGATCATCTCTCCAAGCCCAGGATGATGGGTGTTGTTAGCATTGTACCACCCTCGTCTGCAGCCTCTGGATGAGAGAGTGTAATATGAAGTCTAGTCCTAAGGTCCTGACCTGCCCGTCACTGCTTAGGCCCCTAAAAGTGACTCAGACACGTTTTAATTACATTCTGCTTGGCCTATGGCTAAGGCACTTTGCTAGCTAGTTCCTGCATCTTAATTCAACCCATTTCCATTAACCTGTCACGCCACGTGGCCCATGGCTCACCTGTGCTACTTTTACATGTTGATTCTTGGGCGGCTGGATGTTGTTTCCTCTGACTCCTCCCTCTTCCCCATCTGTGCTCTGATTTCCCCACCTACAGTAAGATGTCTGTCATAGGCCAAAACAGTTCCTTTATTTACACTGACCTCACAGCGTACAGAAAGACATCCCACATCAAGGGAGTCCGAGACAAGGTGAGTTATTTTCCTAGCTGTGTGCAATGCTGCATTTGAGGATGAACAAAATGTAGAAAGTGGTAGTCCAGGAGATCTTCATTCTGTGTTGTAAGAAGATCTCTCTATCTCTGTGTGTCTCTATCTTTGCCTCCCCCCCCCTTTCTCTCCCTCACTCCTTCCCTCTTTGGATTTCATTCTGATAAAATGTTGCATTGTTGCAAAATCCTATTAGCCTAAAATACAGTGTTCAACTGATTCACAGTTGAACAAGATGAGACATTTTTTATATACCCATATGGGGCTCTGGCAGGCCTCCAAATACACTGCTGAAGGATGTGGGTTCTATACAAAGGACACAGAAGGAATCTTGTACTAATAGCTGCTTTTGCCTCTACAAGGTATGTTGAATGTCCAGCACCCTGGTGGGGACATGACCCTGTTGTTTGGATGGAGCAGAAATAATTGGAACTCCAAAGCCAAACCATGCTGCTAGAGCATTAAGTGGTTTTCCAGGAAGTCTGCTCCAAAGGCCTGTGATTAGGATTCTGCCTCCAAGAGCCCCTTGGAAAAGGGGCCATTTCTCATATGGCATCAGGAATACAGCCTCTTCCTAGCTTGGTTCCCTTGACCCTTCTCCCCCATCACTTAAGGAAGCTACTCTTGTAGGCTTTGGCACCTCATCTGGGATGGGGCTCAAAGGCTGACAAGAATCTCTGTTTTATGGCCTAGTTGACAAATTTAATACTTAGAGAAAACAAATTAAATTTGTGATACCTTATTCAGTTGGGGCAAAGAGGAATTTACAAAGGACTGCTTCATTAAGCAATCGGATTCTGAATTTTAAAACTTACCTCCATCAACTTTTCTGAATCTCTAGATGAGTTTTTCAAAGGTTCTGCCTGGTCCAACTCTCTGACACAAGTTTAACTTCCTTTTGAAATATTCCCACTGCTGAATTCAGCCACTTTTTAAGTTTATAACCTAATGTGAATATTTGACCTCTTTAAAAGCCATTTCTTGTTTAAAGAGAATGTGTGATGCCTTCCATTATCTACCTCAAAATGCTGTACCCTCAATGTATCAAAGGTTCTCTTGGAAAGAACGGTTAACTAGAAATTTTCTCATCTAGTTTCTTTGACAAGACAGTCCTGAATTTGCAAGGAAATAGAATGTTGCACCTGAGGAAAGGTCAAAGCAAGCTTTAGGATGGGGACCAGGTACAAGGAACACAGCAGTCTCATTTGGAACTTTAAGCACTAAGGATCAACAAAGTAGTCAGACACCACAAGCTCCAATATGGACTATCCTTCAATCTAAAGAAAGTCTTGGAGAGTAAAGGGCAAACTAAAAACCAGGGGAGCTCAGCAAAGTGCGGCTATGGTCAAGAGAAGGGGCAAAAGTCACTTTTCCTGCACAAATTTCACATTGAAGTGTTCAGGTTATATATAGACTGGTATGCATACACGGTGAGACTATACCCTCAATCCCAGTGCCAAAAAAAATCAGTATATAAGCAAAATAAGCCACTCAAGGGAACAAATTCCATGCTTTCTCTTATATGTTGGATCCAGGTTTAAATTTGTACATATATATGCATATGCGTGTGTGTGTGTGTGTGTGTGTGTGTGTGTGTGTGTGTGTGTGTGTGTGTAAGCCATGAAATTAGAAAGCAGATAATAAGATAGGAAGAAATAATCTTAAGGAAATGGGGGGAAGTGGGGCCAACGGAATATCTGTGACATGAAAACAGAGGAGGAGACAAGGTAGGCAGGAGGTGAGCTAAGTACAGTATTGGAGAAGAGCAGATTAGAACAAAACGTAATGGCTTCTGGGAATGGTAGCACAGGTGTTCAGTTCTGGCACTTGGGAGACAGAGACAAGTGAGTCTCCATGAATTTGATGCCAGCCCCATCTACACAGGAAGTAGGTACACACAGTAACACTCCATTCCTCTAAAGAAAGAGGGAGATATGAAAATTCCATAATGAAACCCATTATTTAATATGCAAACCTTAAAATTAATTTAAATAAGAGATAAACAAAACAATTATCCACAGAAAGGAGGGGGAATGGAGGGGATATTGAAAGTAATGAGATTTCCTTGAATGTCTTTTCATATAGTTTTGATTCTAAACCCATATTAAATGTTTACAGGTTCAAAAATAAAAATAGATTCTGTGGTTAAAGAGATGGTATGGGGGGTTAGATCAAGTACTATTCTTTTCAGAAGACCCAAGTTCTGTTCCCAGCACCTGTATAAGAAGACGCAGGTTCCATTAGTGGAGGACAATTAGAAACATAGAGACTGTAGGCTGAAGGCCCATTAGCCTTGAACTAGTCCTGAACAAATGACAGAGGGACTACTGAGACCCTTTAGAGCAGTCAATACCCAGTGAAAGTGTTCAGATCCCTTTCTGAGGGTGCAAAACATTGTCATGGGGGAAAGGGGAACCATTGCCTTAAGAACTGAAGGTTGAATGTCTTTGTCCCACTATGCTTCCCAAGTAGATATTGGATTTGGGGAAAGTCCCTTCGTGACTAGAATGAGGCTCTTTCATCCTTAAAATGGATGTGTAGAATTATACAGAAATGTAAAGTCCATTTAGGCTTGTGTTTTCTTCCACATATATACTGCATCATATTTGACAAAATGGGCCCTTGGTTCTGGGCATGGTAGCCTGAACAGGGGTTCTGACATCAGTGTGTATTCCCTCTGCTATCTTATAAGTTCTTTCTGAGCAAGGACTTTACTTCATTCCTTTGTCCCCAAAGCAAACTGCTTGGCAGAGAGTAGGCATCCAATAAATGATGACTGGTAAGTTGAAGTACACAGTTTAGTTCAAGTACATAAGCTCTGAAGATGTTGTATCAAAAATGAAACCACTACAAGTGGGAAATATCTCAGGCTAGAAATGCACTTAGGACATCTGACCTTGTAAACCTGAGTCCAGTCTGACCTATATACGCTTAGAACACTTCCACCAGCCTGCATTTACAGAAAATCAGCTAACAGGAGAACTAGTTTGAGTACAGTGTTGAGTATCACGTGATATTAATTTATTTACTGTCCTGGACAACAGTAAGTTAGAGATTTATTGCATAAAAATATTTTTTACCCTTTTCACCTTAAGCAGCCATTAGCTGCCCTTGCCAAGGCCTTTCATGGTGTGGGAAACTCTAGGCTGAAAGCCCAGCCCTTGAAAGACCTGTTTTGTTATTTTTCTCTTTGAAAAGAACATACTGCCTTTATTTTTCTTTAAACCAAGAATGAAATAAAAGCTCTATTACGTCTCCAACACAGGGACCTAAATGAGTTTAGAGTGTACTAAATCAACCTCAAACCAAAACCATCTCAGTGATGAGAAAGGTGGGATATGAAGTTGGCTCCCTTGCCCCCACTGTCTCCAGACACACCCATCTCTCTGCATTCTGGCTTTGCTTTCTCAGCAAGCCTCTGTGCCTAGACTGTAACATAAGCAACTATTAACAAAAGCTGGTCTTCAAAACTGCATTTGGATTTCTGTAAAGCCAGGATCCTAGTTCCCTGGCCCAGAAAGGCCAAAAGGAAAGCCACAAGCCTGCCTTAGTTCACCCATCATCAACTGCCCTCTGCCATGCAGCTGGTGTTAAACAATCCAGAGAATTTGTACAAAGTCATTTCTCAGGCAAAATGAAACAGCCAGGTGACTGGCCATCAGTGAACAGGAGCTACAATTAATAATAGCCAAGACTTCGAGCATGAAGGTTTGGATGGAGTTCAGATAATTACCCACAGGTTGAAAGACATTCTCAAAACCTTGTGGGATCCAAATTTAGAATGCCACTTGGCTGAGAACAAGTTGAATGACATTTTCTTGGGTGAAAGCCATAGTTTCTATTCCAGGTTGGACTCAAAGACAGGCAAAAGACAAAGGAAGGATAGATAGTAGCAGGCAGGATGAAGTTTGAGGGTTGAATAAGAGTTTAGATTGATATGCAGTGGATAGATAGATGGCGAACCAGTGCTGTAGCATAGACCTTGAATGTCCTTAAAGGCCCTTTTGCTATGACCTGGTCACCAGCCTATAGCTCTTTTGAGAGGTCACAGATAACACATAATAAACATATAGATGATAAATTAGATAGATACATAAATGATAGACAGACAGACAGACAGATAGACAGATAGATAATCTTTATTTGCGTGCTTCTTGGCCATTATTCCAGGGTATTTATATTTAATGGAAATGAATAGAGCTAGATCTTGAGCAAAAATTTTAAAAAGGGAATTCCGATCAATAAACTGTGATGGCAAAAAGTAAATAAGTAGCACAGAAAGGAAAGCATGGACATAGATATCTGTGTTTCTAGAGTTATGAATATTGATATATTAATTATGTAAAGGAGAGATGGGGATTGTTATATGACCACAGACATTCCTCGGCCCCAGAAGTGTGGGTTACAATCCTACCAAACTCAGAGAAACAGCCTCAGGATACCATTAGTTCTAGACCATAATTCTAGATCCAGGTATTGGTCATGCCTTCCTCACCCTGGGAATGCAGCTAACAACAGTTTATCCCCAAAAGGAAGGAAGAAGCTATGTAATGCCTAAAGTGTGTGCCTAGAAAATTCACACTGAGGGGAATGTAGTGGATTTATGATGTTACATTGTAAATAATTGTCCTGCCTATGAGTACCGATTGGCCAAAGGCAGACAGGAAGTATGGGTGTGGCTACCAGACTAAGAAAACTCTGGAACAGAAAGGAACTGAGCAGAAATGCCACAGAGACTCCAGTGTTGCCAGACAAGTCAGAAGAAGCAGAGGAAAACTATACTGCTCTGAGAAAAGGTACCAAGCCCCATGGCTGAACAGGCTAAGAATCATGGGTTAGTTTAAGGGTAAAGAGTTAGCAAGTTATATGCCTGGGCCTTAGGCCAATCAGCCTCAAATTAATGTAAGCACCTGTGTGTCTCTGTGGGTCTGTGGGTCTGTGGGTCTGTGGGTCTGCGGGTCTAAACCTTGAGGCTAGGCCCCAAAGTCTGGGCCAGAAACTTCTTCCTACAGGGGAACACATACTGCATGACTCCTTTTTTAAAACTGAAAACTATTAAATTATTATAATAATCTAAGTTTTAGTATTTTAAAAGAGTCAAAATACATTGTGCTGGCCACCCAATGAGGCAGAGATGTTTTGTTTCTGTTGGGCTATTTGAAGGTTGTTTTCCCATTCAGAAGATAAAAATTTAAGTCTCAAGAAAAATAAGTACTTTAAATGGAGACACAAACAGTTAAGAGTATCTGGAACTAGAACCTAGAACCTCTATGTTAGTTTCTTTACTCATTGTAGTATTTCCTATAATTGAAGGAGTTCCCAGAAGGTGACCCTTGGAAAAATCTGAGCTGAGAGTCATGCACAGGAGGTATGCCTGTACTTATTTTCTTGCTTGGCTGGTGATGTTATTGTTGCTGCTGATTATGATGATGTTGAATGTGTCATGTTATCAGAATCCAATCACCTCCTCTGCTAGGTATTTAAGCTTCTTTACCACTTTCTTCTTCAGGAAGAGTATCAAGCAGTGTTACAAGTAAAAGGACCAACAACGTGTGCTTTCAGACTCAGAGTCAACTCCAGTCTTAGGGGCATCTCGTGTGTCAGGCAAAGCAGATGTTTGCTTCCTGATCCCTACAATGGCCTTGAAATATACATATGATTTGATTTTCCATTGTCTACAGAAAGAAACTGAGATTGAAGAGTGGTGATTTGTTAAAATGCCAGTTACCGTGTACCAATAAATGTCATGACCAAATCAATGTAAATGAAATACACCAGAGATATAGAACAAGAATAGACACATATTCTAAACTATTTACACTAGATGTGATCAAAGAGGAAGGTATATAGGCAAAGAGAGGCACACATGGAAAACAACTAACCAGCAGGACAGTTGCTGTGCTTTCTGAGAAAATAGAAGAAAAGACACGTCTGATGTAGGATGTCTTTCTGTATGTTGTGAATATATGTTGCTTCAATTGGTTAATAAGGAAGTTGTTCTGGCCCATTGAAAGACAGCTTACAGCCAGGTGGGAAATCCAAGCAGAGAGAGAGGGAGAAGAAAGAGCAGACCCTGCAAGCTGCCAACTGCCGGCTGCCAACTGCCGGGGGAGCAAAATATAATGGAACAGATAAAGCCATGAAGCCACATGGCAAGAAGATAGTATTAATAGAAATGGGTTGAGTTAAATTATAAGAGCTGGTTGGTAATGAGCCTGAGCCATAGACCAAAAAGTTTATAATATAAGCCTCTGAGTGATTACTTTATAATTGGCTGTGGGACCCCATGGGTGGAAGAAATTTGTCTGGACTGTGGGCCCAGGAGGGACAAAGAAACTTCTGGGTACACAAGTTTAGTGCCCTGAAAGATAATTCAGTTGGCTAGTGTTGACTCTCACCACTAGGGTTCAAATACTGCCTCCCAACCAACACAGTAGAAAACTACCTCTCATTACCAGATTCATGATCTGTGAATAATGAATAATAATAAAAAGCTATCATAGAGAGCAGATAGTAGACTCCAAGGATATAAAAGTAGAGGAGATGCTGGGGATAAAAGTTTAAGTTGGAATAGAGATGGGGAAATATGAAAGATGAAGGGGTTGGATTAACCAAAACCAGGGATCTGTGTAAAAGCCTACTAGAACCCCACTACTTTATGAGCTAATTTTTTAAAAGGCATTTGAACAGAGGTACTTGTCTGAGTAGACAATGATTTCCCCAGAAAATATGAATTATTAGATTAAAATATTAGTGATAGGCATAGGGTAAATTCCCTTTGAGTTATTGGTCATGGAAGCCCCAGAGAGCTGGAGACACACTTTGCTTGAAGGGCATAGGTAAATCAATCTGGAACTGAACTGAAAATTTCCTCTCTGCTGGCTAGCTTTCATGGTACTAGAAGATGCTATGCATTCTGCTGAGGGGAAGGAGATCATTAAAATTTTACCCAATGGTAGACCCTGCATACTATAACTATACTAACCCACCAGGCAATAAGACACTGATACAATAGTGGCATGGCTGTTACGGAAGTAATCAACAACTTTCTGATTGGATTTGAAGTCTGTTCTAGAGAAGGGAATTCTTGCCTTATAAGGTAAACCTGGTCAAGAATACATGGCTGGAGAAAGGCCCTTCCATAGGAAGGAACCTACTGCTGTGGTTTAGCTGAATAAACCTATTATCAAACTGCCTTCTAAATATTAATGTTTATATCTATAGATTAGTATGCTGCTTTCAACTTGGTCTTAGAAGCTTCTTTGTTGAAGTATGTAGTAGTTAAAGCATAGAGTCATAAGCAATAAAAGTGCTGATAATCAGTGACTATTGAGTACTCAGTTCTAAACAGAGTAACACACACACACACACCTCAACAACATCCCAGAAGGGAGCAAGGCTACATAATATAAGAGGCAGAGGATGTGGATGAGTGTTATGGAATGTTGTCTTCTGGACATATCATGAACCCCCAACAGAACTGTGGTTACCTGCACAAGACCTGTATAAGATTAAGTCGTTGAACATCTAGCATGAATAGAGTTTGGTTCATGAGACTCCATTCCTGGTTGAGGAGCTATTAGGAGCTGATGCCTATTAAGGGAGGAAGAGTCATTTTCCTTTGGGAGTATGCTCAGCAGCCAGTTTCCCATGCTCAGGTGGAAGGCACCACTTCTATTGGCAAGTGGGCATCGCTAGATGGACTCGCAATGTTATAAAATGTTGTATATGAAATTGTCAAAGAATAAATAAAATATTTCTTTACAAAAGGCTGTGTGTTGCCATCATGGTTTAACTATTTTAAATAAGAAAAATTCTGAGATAGGGAAAACTGAACAGAACTTCAAAGGGAATAAAGAAACTTGGAGATACGCTGGGCAGACATGTACCAAGTAGATGGACCGTGAAATTCAAATGTTATCCATGTTCAAGAGATGGCAGTAAACTGTTTGCAGAGAAGTGAGGGAAAGTGGGGTTGGAGCCAGGGTCAAGTTCCATCTGTTTCCTTTGATGGTTGCTGAGTTTCTTTAACACTTAAGAGGGACCAGCACAGTGGTTCAGTGGGTAAAGGCTCTTGTACCAAGTCTAATGACCTAAATTCAGTCTCTCAGGATCCTCATAGTGGAAGGAGAGAGCTGACTCCACACATTGTCTTCAACTTTTTAAAGAGGAAACTCTGTCATCTACCCTGTACATTAACCTGGTGGTCATTATTGCTAAGTATTAGGCTTTTATATATATATACATATATATATAGTAAACTGGGCACAACCTAGAGTCACTTAGAAAGTCACTTAGAAAGAGGAAACCTTAACTGAGGTATTGCCTAGATCTGATTGGCCTGTGGATATGCCAGTGAGAGTTGTCTTTATTATCTACTGACATTGGCTGGCTTAGTCCACTGTGAATAGAACTATTTTTAAGGCAGATATCCATGCTATATAAGAAAGCTAGCAAGGAGTGAGCCTGTAAGCAGAATTCTTTCATGGTGTTTACTTTGGTTCCTGCTTGGTCTCCTGACTGACTTTTTTCGATGATGAACTGTGACCTGGAAGTAGAAACTAAAATAAGCCTTTCCTTTCCCCAAGTTGCATGTGAAGTCCTGGTGCTTATCACATCACAGCAACAGAAATAAATAAACAAGCCTAGCATGGGAAGTTAAATGTTTTTACTTGCATGCAGACTCTAGAGCACAAAATACAGACTGAGAATTACGCAGAGGTGGGGTGGAGGTATAGAGAGATGTCAGTTAAAGAGTACCATTTCATTTAGATGTGAGGGAAAAACAAGAACTTGAAATTTTTTTCTTGCTTTTTGTAGATGCTCTTTTGTCTGACTTCTTGAGTTTCTTGGTTTAATTCTGTTCCACTTTTATTGTTTACTTATGAATGCATTCAGAGTAGTGACATTTCCCGTGAGAACAAGGCTGGCATAAGTTTGCTGTGTGATATCCTCACTGTTGGTTATTTTCTAAATAGTCTATTATTGCAGTCATGATCACTCTGTTAACCCAAGTATTATTTAAGGTCATTTTTTTTATTTGAAACTTTTACTGATAATTTTAATGTATATCGTATTATAGGCCAAGAAACTCCCCTCTACTTAAATTCAGTGGGGAAATGTTTTAAAAAGAAACCAAATATGTGAACAGCTGTGTAAGTCAAATTGAAACATGCGTGGAGGGAGGGAGGGAGGGAGGGAGGGAGAGAGGGAGGGAGGGAGGGAGGGAGGGAGGGAGGGAGGGAGGGAGGGAGGGAGGGAGAGGGAAGGAGGGATAAAGATTCACCTTGCATTCTTGCATCCCTTCAAGTGTTTGCTGCCAGCTATGCAGCTACTGCCCTGCAACAAATCTGGGGAGGCAGTTGAATACTTTTGCAAGGAATTATGCAGGAGCCTTCTCAGAAACCCCCATCTGTTCACTCTTGAGACTCACACATGTCTTTCAGTTTTCTCCCCTTCCCAAGGAGGAGGGGCAAGAAGATGAATACAGAACTGTGTTCCAGCAAACTCTTCTCAGGTTGCTCCTGGGCTTTCAATGGAAGAGGAGCTAATGATGTTCAGGGCAAGTAATAGTGATGTTCAACAAGGTAGAATCGAGATTACCCAGATACCCAATGGCCTGTATAAGCTGTCACCCATATATATTGACACATCTGTATATATGAAAGGACATGTGGAGAAGAACCAGAGCTGAGGCTCTAAAGTTTGTCTAGTGCCAGATTACATGGGAATTTGCGTGAGGTGACCCCAAGTGGCTTTCTGATATCAATAGTTTCCCCTTGAAATTCTGCCATATCCCCTTCTAAGGAAACAAAAAGTCCGGGCAGGATATCGTTTTAAATGCAAGAGTTTGTGCCAAGCTCCACTCAAGTCTAAACGAGAGGTCATCTAGGGACCTTCTGCCCCTTTGCATTAACTTAATTTCCTTGAATTTCTATACTCCACACATATTACATCGTATATCAGTTTTAGGAAAGTGCAGAGTTGATTTCCTACCCACATTTATCCCTCGAGATTCAGAGATGTGACAGAGAGGAGCAGACCTCAGATCTACCAATCCACAGAAGCAATCTCTCCATACCCTCAGATGAGTCCATCACACTAGGCAAGTCTGAGCACTTGTGAAATCAAACATCAGAGTAAAGGTTACAACATCAGGGCGTAGAGCCTCCTGCCACACTCAAGGGGGCTGGCTCCTTGTCCTTTTCTCTGCCCATTCCTTCCCACCTTCTCCCTGTTCCAAATAATTTACTCTCTGCTATTCAAATGACCTTTCTCTTTCTGAAACTTGAGCACTAACCCTGAATGTTCCATTTCTACCCTACGTGTGTTTAGAAACTTTTGAGGAACCAAAATGTTTCTTCAGAGGGATTCTGACACCTGCCATAAGGCAGAATCATTGGCTCCTTTGAATTAAAGAAAGGGTGCCAGATTTGAGAAACTTTTCTGTAGTTAACTTCTACCAACTGCAATGCACTATTGTGGAGCTACAGCAATGCAAGGGGTTGCCTGCCTTTGAGAGTTAAATCAAATAAGCAGGCTATAGGGAAGCAATAAGTCAAGGATATGGTGGTCACTTCCTTCTGTGAGCTCCAAGAGAAGAAGTCAATTTGGAGCTAGAAGGATGCCTCCCACAGTTAAGAGCTCTGATTGCTCTTGCAAAAGACCTGGGTTCAATTCCTAGAACCCACATGACTGCTCACAACCATCTATAACTCTAAATCCAGGGGATGTGGCACCCTCTTCTGGCACCCTCTCTGATACCAGGCACACGGACGTATGTGTAAGCAAAACACCCATACAAATAATAAATAATAATGCATGTGCCTATAAATGTGCTATAAGAATACAAGGCTCAGCAAACAGTCTCAAGTCAGGTTGCATCTCACTGTTCTTAGTTTAGTGTACTTTCATGCATGCATAGAGATGCACATGATGTTTTTCCGATGACA
The DNA here is from genome assembly GCA_033318265.1 of Phyllotis vaccarum. Classification (NCBI taxonomy): domain Eukaryota; kingdom Metazoa; phylum Chordata; class Mammalia; order Rodentia; family Cricetidae; genus Phyllotis; species Phyllotis vaccarum. The sequence goes on along the minus strand of JARWLC010000005.1, from coordinate 52,794,779 downwards.
GAGCTGCTCATCTTTCAAAACCAAACGAAGAGTGAGCTTTGGAAGTAGAAAATGAGATACATCAGACCCAAGAAGCAATTACAAAGGACTGAAGGCAATGGCAGTTAGAAGCCTGTAGCATGGCCTTCTTAGCAAAGAACCAATAGCTGGAATCAGTGACACCATGGAGGATACAATGATCTGTTGTGCTACAACCCTGGGGTCTTCTGTGTTGAGACAATTTGGATGGTATAGTATGGAGATGTGAGGAGAATGGCTGTAGTCTGGCAGACAGCATCTCCTTTAGGTCCATGAACCATTAGAAATGGCCTTCACAATAAACATAATGGAATGACTTTTAATATGTTATTTTGTTTATTTCTTTTTGCAGTTAGCATACAAAATGACAGGTTTCATTATAACATTTTGTTCACGTGTATCATGTACTTTTTTCATATTTATACACTTCCCCCTTCTCTCTGAGTTTCTTCTCCCTCACTCTGGCTTGTTTCTTTCATGTTTACCTTCTGTGAAACAAGTATGACAACATCTCAATTTATAGATAGGAAAAAATGAGATTCATGGTGTTGGGGTAACTTTCCTAAGTCACATGGTGTGGTCTCTGAAGAGACATGGCTGAATTTTCATAGCGGCGCTGCCCCACTCCAGAGCTCTAGACTAGGAGCATCTTACAGGACAGTATAACACACTCATGAGATTGGGAGAAGTATATTTTCAAAAGGATAAAAAACTTGTGTGACAACTTTTCTGGACATGAATATTAATATTGTTTAATAAAATTAATACTGAGCTTGGAATGGAGTTCAATGGCACAGTGCTTGCTAGCACTCACAGGGTTCTGGGATCCATATTCAACACTGACAAAAAATAATTATACTGACCATGATAAGAATATAGCAGAGATATGAAAAAGGAAGAACTGAATCTACTTTTAAATGAGATACCCAAATTAAGACTAAAAGCTCTCTCCTTGCCAATAAAATACACTCAAAGCAAGAGGCATCCTCAACATGTCATGAGAATTTTTCAGATTCAGACATTTCTATTGGCCTGTGGCCTATTCTAACAGAAAAATCTAGGGATCACAATGTCTACCAAGAGAAGCTCTAAACTGGATAATTTCTAAGGTTTTCGCCTGCTTTCAGATTCAATGGCTCAGCACCATACCATGGTTTCCATAAACCACCTCCCATGGAGAAGAGGCCAGCTGACATGAGGACCTTCCAGGGCATAACCCACCTGCTTTTTCCACATGAGCAATCCTAAGTTTTCAGGCTAGGGCCATTGTCAGGCTGCCCATCAGATACAACATTCCACCTCACAGGTGGATGCATTTCACTGGGTCGCCAATAAGCTGCAAAGAAATCCCTGTTTCCACGATCAGATATCCTGAAATAGCAGAAGTATTAACAGACTGTTAATTGTTGACACAGCTCCCCTACAGAATCAAAAGTGAGCATCCTTATGCGTTCAACCTGACTCCCAAGTTTGGTATTTACACTCCATGATTCTATGCAGCTTGTAATTAAAATCTAGGTTTTCCCCTACTGAACTTAATTATCACTCACTCACTGATGGCAATAATAATACTAATAATAAGTTCTTACGTCAGTACTTCTCAGCTTTTCAAATTGCTTTGCCGTGCTTTATCTGCATAGGCAGGCAGCATTTATAAGTAGAACAAGTATTATTATCTCCATGCATGCTAATAATAGCTAATGTTTAGATGTGTGCATTTCCGGAATGCTTTCATACATACGTTCTTGTTGTATCAGAGGCTGAATTCCTGGGCACAAGGACCAAGTCTTACCTGCAGTGTTTAAGTGAGGTCAGGCAAACACAACTCACTTGATATATGCAGATAAAAGTTTCAACTCATTTGATCATAATGCAAATGCCACTGGTTGCATTGGAAGATGGCAGGTAAATGTTTTTTATTCCTGGATTTCAGGCAGAAAATTTGAGTCTCAGAATGTTTAACGTGTCCAAAGTCACACAGGGAATAGCCAGACAAGAAAATGGCAGTTGCTAAGTAAAATCTAACTCTATTCTTGTCTCCATACCAGTAGTTATCAAACTAGCTATTCTAATGTGTTTCTTACTGATAAGAAGCAACTTAAAACAGGGAAGTTTTATTTTTGGCTCATGGTGAAGTGATACAGTTCATCATGGAGGGGAAGGCATGGTGGTAGGAGGCTGCTTGCTCACATCTGGGTAGATCAGGTAACAAAGAGAAATTAAAGAAAGCTAATACTCATCTTTCTTTACTCTTTTTTTTTCTTTCTGATTTGGTTCAGAACACAAGCCCCTAAAATAGTGATACCTATATTTGGGGTGGATCTTCCCTCTGCAGTTAAACCTCTCTGGAAAATCCTCACAGACATGGTGAATCCAAATCCAGTAAATAGTGATGCCTCACCACCACACCTAAAAACGTTGACAAAAATGGGGATTGGACTTAGCAAGTAGGACACAGGAGTTTAAGGTTCTGCTTATAGGTTACATAGAGCCTGCTAGTTCAAGGACCACTTGAGCATCCATGGCTAAGACCAGTCAAGTGACTTTCCTAAGGCTACACTCTGAGTTAAAAGTTGAAACAAAGTGATCCTCATTCTTCCCTGAGTACATACAAGACACTCGTGAATCAGTGAAAGCATCCTCAGAGAATATACTTTGCCATGTGATCATAGATAGAAAGTTCCTGGACCACTCATCCTTCTCAAAGTCATAAATAGCATCTCACTGCTGCTTGAAGAAGGCTAAGAATCTTAAGGAGGGCAAGAGTTACACTTCAAGATTCCTGTTGTGTTAGTAGGTTAAGACTAGTGCTAAGGCAAGGAAGGCACCCTGAAGTAGAACAATCCTCCTACTGCCTTACCCTAAGGGACACCAGAGTCTAATGGTCCAGAAACATCTCACCTGAGAAACGCAGACACAGTCGGATCCAACCCTTGGTCACACCATGCTTGAGGATCAGAAATTCTGATTCCACCCAACAAGAAGCACAAGATAACTGGCCATAATCAGGCACCAGGCAGGATCACAGGCACTTGTCTGGTACTGCTAACAATTTCAGGCTCTTTCCTTTGATCTCATCTGTGTCTGTGCTGTATGAGATGATGCCAAGACTATTCAGGGAAAGTCTTCTTTTCTTAGGTGATCCTCTCTGGAGACACCCCTACAGGTACACCTAAAAGTATGCTCTACTAACCTCCTACATGCCTTCAATCCAACCAAGCTGACAGTCCACATCATCAGCATATACCAAAAGTCTTTCACTATAAGATATAACTCAGTGTGCCATTGGATAAAAAAAGGAACCAAAACCTCCAAAGACATTACCACAAGGCAATTCTGATGAGAACATGAACAGTAACAGCCAGGAAGTCATTACAATTGTTCAGATTGAGGTTACAACAGGTAGCCATAGATCTTGTAGAAACATGATCGAATGGCCTTACTCCAGATAATATCCTCTGAACAATGGGTTGTGAAGGAATGCCAGGAGTCCACGGTTGAGTTAATGCATGCAGTCAAGTTCCTATAACTGCAATGTGAGGCTTGCTAGGAAGACAGATGGAGTTGAGACAGACTGAGAAATATCAATGCAAGAAAGAAGTGAAACTTGAGCTATACTTTGAAGAAGTGGAGAATTATAAACGTAGGAAAGAACATTTTTGCATGACAAAGAGATGCTGCCAAAAGTGCAGATGAGAGGATTCTTCCACAAAATAGAAGTAAATAAGAGAAAAGATAAGCCTGGGATGGAGGCTTTGTGTTAGAGAGATCAGGCAGAACACACAGGTTGCTCTCACCCCTGTTAGAAGAGGGTAGCCCTTGACTTTAGGGTGTTATGGAGCCATGTTAGGGCTATTTGGATATAGACATGAATTGACTTTATGGTTTAGGAGTGTGTTAGAATTGCTACTGTTAAAGAAGAATGAGCCAACGCTTGTCTAAGTAGTGTGTAGTACAAGAAATCTTCTTTTGACTTTAGTAAATGTATTTGTAGCAATGTGGCCCTTTTTACTCCTGGGCATAATATGATGTCATCTTCAAGTAGAGATTAGCTTAGCCAGACAGTCATGGTAACCAATTACATAAAGCAATACAGCAAGGTATCTAGGTTTATAGTAATAGTACTGAAGGTGTTTACATTCCCTACTAGAAGGAAGTAGGGTGGCATCATCAAAGCCTCACCTAGGATTTCAGCCAGCACCTCCTTCTTGCCAGCAGCTGCAAGTGATCCTGGGAGATGCGAGGGTGTATAGAAAGAGGAAGGTAAACTGCGAGTAGGACTCTTTGGTGCAGTTTCCATGATACTGCCATATGTGGTGGGGTCTGTGTTCTATAAGAAGGTCCAGTTCCTTTGGACTGTCATCAGCACCTAATCTTTTGTGAATGGACATTTATTCATATCTCCCCAGAAAAGGTAACAAAACAATGTTCTCTAGACTCAATGAATGGAGAGAGAGAGAATAGGAAGTTTTTGAAAATTAGCTAATTTTAGAAAATGTTAGCTTCCTATGTTGTGAGACAAGCAAGCCTGGCTGATCAGTCCTGCTATTTGGACACTCAAGGAAAGATGAATATAAGTCGAGCCTGAAGATGTAGTGGATTTATGCTGTTACACTGTAAATAATTGTCCTGCCTATGAGTTTAATAAAAAGCACTGATTGGCCAAAGGCAGACAGGAAATGTAGGCGGGGCTACCAGACTAAGAAAATTCTGGGAACAGGAAGAACAGGGCAGAGAAATACCAGAGTTGCCAGACAAGCCAGCAGATGGAGAGGACAACTATGCTGCTCTGAGAAAAGGTACCGAGCCATATGGCTAGACAGGATAAGAATTATGGGTTAGATTAAGAGCAAAAGCTAGCAAATTACATGCCTGGGCCCCAGGTCAATCAGTGTGCAATTAATGTAAGCCTCTGTGTGTCTGTGGGACTGTGGGACTACGGGTTTGTGGTTCTGCAGGTCTGTGGATTCAAACCTTAAGGCTAGGCCCAAAAGTCCAGATCACAAGGCTAGACCTGAAAGTCTGGGCCAGAAACCTCATACAACATGCCAAAATTCCCTCTTCCTCAGAGAATCTCAATCTTTTATCTTTCCAGAAAGTCAACTAATCAGGAAAGACCCACTCATACTGTAAAGCACAATCTGCTGTACTCAAAGTTTACCCACCAATTTAAATGTTAATCTTACATATAGAATATTTTCACAATGATAGTAATACTGATTTTTGACAAAACATTAAGGCACCATAGTCTAGTGGAGTTGATGTGTAATATTAGCCACTCCAATAAAGAAACAAGAAGTCTCCATCTTGCTAAAATGCTTCATCTGGCCTGAGTGTTGGCTTCCTGATTGCATTGGATATTTCAATCTTTCTTGAAAAAAACATTAAAAAATAAATATTCAGTCTGGTGATATGGCTCAATAGATAAGGTTGATAGGCATCAAGACTGATGATCTGAGCTCAATCCCTGAACCTCATGGTAAAAACCAGTTCCCACAAAATGTCCTCTGACCTCTACCTGTATGCCATAGCATGTCTGCGCATAGACACATACACTAAACTAATAAACAAATATCACTATGCCACCAACACGAAGTAGAGCCAGACCCTCTGCTTCAATGGAATCTCTCTCCCATCTTCCTAAAAGTACTTCTTTAGGATTTATGCCAGTTTACCTCCTGCCATTTGGCAAATTAGTCCTCACATCACCTCTGAGAATCCAACCTGTTATAGGAAACAGCCTGGCAAGACACTTCCCATTAAACTCGTGCTGTTTTTTGGGTTGATACGAAGATTTCTGAGCCAGCTCCCAAGCCTCTGTGTAGCTCATTCACTGTGGTTTGACATGTCTGATGTGGGCGGAAGAGGGATGACTTTCATTTAATATTAACCAAGACTCCCTCTGCTACTTACTCAGTTTCATTGTCTCACTTCAACAAATAATGGAGTTAGTGAATTGTTTAAAATCAATGGCATGCAGAATCGTTTTTAAAGCCATTGTGCTTTACATATGACCTTCTGGTGATTTTATTCAGCATGTGTTTAAACACATATACCAAATACACAAGACCCAAATAAACTATACAGTGCTCCTCAGTAATAGTCATAAAGTAGTTCATTCTCAAAAGATAAATACTAAAGCCAATGAAGTATAATTGTCTTGCCCTAAATTACTCATGTTAAACAGAAAAAAAAATAGAATTCAGAAACATTAATCCACAACTCATAAGTCCTTCATTACTGAATAGGAGCTACTGATTAAAAACAATGTGCAAAACTTTTTGGCTGAAATGGCACCAAACTCCCCCTGACCTGTCAACTGAGGATGGACACAGAGAAGATGGGAAGTTACTATACCAGAACCGAGGATGTATAAAAAATGGAGCATCTGACTGGCTGTAAGGTAAGTTAAGCTAAATTAAGAATGCCAAGTCTTACCTCCTGGCAAAACTGGCTTCCACTACTTGAAGGCAGCTTTCTGAAATAAGTGGGTTAAAAGTGTCACTGCCTTCCAGGAAAGGGCATGAGTTTCTATACACAAAAGAAGGAGGAGGAGGAGGAGGAGGAGGAGGAGGAGGAGGAGGAGAAGAAGAAGAAGAAGAGAAACCAGGAATCGGAGCTTCCCACAGTCTATCAGTTCTGGGTATAAAAATTAAAACAGAAAGGTCCTAAATAGAAAAGGGAAGATGTGCTAGCTAGGGGGCAATAACTAAACCATGGTTATCTGTGCTTGTGGCTGACCAACTAGAATACCAAGTCAAGACCATGGATCTCCCAGAAAGATTGACCACACAGTGAACATCTACATGGCACAGATGACCTTCAGCATTACATTGAATTAAAAATTACTTTAGCCTGTCATCTTTAAGGACAGGGAAGATGGATTAGTACAGTGTTTGTCATGTTAGCATGAGTTCAGATTCCAGGAGCACATGGGTGGGATGGCAGCCAGCCTCCAATCACAGCTCATGGGAGGAGAGACAGGAATCTCACTAGGAAGCCAGCTGCGGTAGAGAAAAGTGAACTCCAGGTTCAGAGGGAAACCCTGCCTCAATATATTAGATGAAGAATAACCAAGGAAGATACATAACTCTTTTCCTCCAAAGGCACAGACACGTGCAAAGATACATATACACATGTACATACAACATATCACACACACACAGATAGAATCATCTAGTCATAAAAACATATATGTATTTTACCATCTTTTAAAATACCTCAGGTGTTGTAATGAAGCATATTGAGAAAAGATGTCTATGTTTCTGGTCATTTGCTAGTAGAAAATCAGGACAGAATTATTGCTCTAAGGTACCAGAAATATGTCTTCTGGGAGTCCTTTGCCATGAATCATTTTTACTCATACACTGGCTGCTTAGCCAGGGCAAGTTCAGTTTCCAGTGAAATCTTCCCAGCGCAGACACTTCCTGATGAGCGTTCTCTTCCATGGAAGATAAAGAACACACCTCTGGACTGGGTCTGTTGCCATAGAAACAGAAGCCATACCTACAGGCAGCTTACATAAATAAGAGAGCCAGATGGGAATATTGTAAAATGTTAAGCTCCAAGCCACCATAGGAGCAGCCTCATTCTTGTGACAGGACAATGTGGTTCCAATATTGTCAGACCTTCCCACGGATGAAAGAAACCACAAATTGAGACTTGTATATTTAGCATAATTTATGGACTCTGAGGAATACATTATTGTCATGGTTTTCACATCGGGACATATCTTAACAATCAATGGTGTTCAACAATCATAATTAGCAACATATTTTTTCTTCCTGGCAGAATGAAGTAAACATGTGTCTATTAATCACTTGTACCATCTTAGATGTTATGGAATATGGAATGTAAGATCTTCAGATAGCTGAAAAAGTTGGTAATGGGAGCAGGCAAAAGCTAATGAGAGGAAGAAAAAAAAAAACCACTATGAAAGCCACACAAGATCAATGTGTGAGCTACTAGTTCACAATCTTTTCTTTAAAACCTCTTGGGGGCTGGAGAGGTACCTCGGTGCACAGAGTGTTTGCCATGTAAACATGCTGATCTGAGTCTGCATGTCCAGACACTGTGTAAAAGCAAGGCAATAGTTATTCCCGCCTGAAATCCTAGTACTGTGACAATGAGGTGAGTGATGAGGACATGATCCCTGGAAGCCCTCTGAGCCACACAGGATAAGATACACAGTGCCAAAAGGTAGAAAGCGAGGCAAACACCCAAGGTCATCCTCTCACCTCCACATATGGACCACTGCACTTGAATGCCCATATACACATTGGCATGTGCAAATGCACTCATGATCACACACACACACACACACACACACACAAAGGAAATAAATATTTGTAAAAGGTCTGTAGCACTCTTCTCCGGAAGACAATTAGAAAATACTTAAGTGATAAGATTTAAGAGATTTAAGGGAAAAAAAAAAACCCTGCACAAACAGAACATCTCTCTTAACCCAGTGGCCAGAGGATGTATGAAGTTTATCTTGCATCAAAGTTTGACAAAAAGTTACTCAATTGCAAAAATCCAAAGTCATAGAGACCAACTGTCAGAAAACCACAGATAAACTCTAGCCCTTCACCTGCCTTTAGATATAAGTTTGATCAGAAGTAACCACCAGCAACAGCTGTTGCTATGGCCACTTTCTGCCCAGATGACAGAGCTAGACACAACATATCTACATAGGCCTCTGCCAGATCCATCATAGACCCTTGTCCTGCCCCATCTAGATCAAAACCTACCAACACAGTATGAGTTCTAAAAAAATTATAGCAGTTGTTTTAATTTATGAGGGAAAACCAGGAATTAAAATCTCAAAGATACACAATATAGCAGTTTCTATATAAAACTGGAACAATGACCCACAATTATAAATGGTCTTCTGGGGGCTGGAGAGATGGCTTAGAGGTTAAGAGCACTGACTGTTCTCCCAGAGGTCCTTAGTTTAATTCCCAGCACACCAACTCACAACCAACTGCAATGAGCTATAATGCCCTCTTGTGGCCTATAGGCATACATGCAGGCAGGACACTGTATACATAATAATTAAGTCTTAAAAAAATGGTCTCCAGAAATATATATAAGCAATATTACTAAGCTAAAAATCTGGGATGATAATGTTATCATGAAAATTGTTGCCCCAAGGAGCTTTTCTGACTAGACAAAAGTTTCAAATTGTTAAGGAAAAGTAATTTGTGTAATTTTTTAAAATATCCCAAGCCATAAGAAGTAGTGGGCAGCTGACATGCAATGTGCTTCACCAGGTTGCCTGTGTGAGGCCAAGTAGAGATTTTCAATGGCTATAAAACAATCTTAGTGACAAAAATACATAAGCAGAAATTCTGAGAAAGGTGTATTAGTTCCTCTTCTCAACTTAGACCTAACGCCTGACCAAAGCACTTTACGGGAGGAAGGATTGCTTTGTGTCATGGTGTAGGGTACAGTCCACCATGGTGACAAAGTCCTGGTCTCAGGAAATTGACACAGCTGGTCATACTGTGTCTGCAGTCAGGAAGCAGAAAAGTAGATGAGTGTTTTTCTCTCCTTTTTTCCCCTTTTTATCCAGCATAGTGCCCAAGCCACGGCATAGCACCATCCACAATTCAAAGCAGTCCTTTCCTACTTAGTGAATCCTCTCTGCAAACATTCTCAAAGACAAGCCCAACTATGTGTCTCCTAGGTGATTCCAAATGCAAACACAATTGAATTGACAATGAAGAAGAACCATCACAAAGGTTCTGTGTTAAATCAGCTTACCAATTTATGAGAGAAAGTGTATTATTAAAGAATTAAGTTTTTTTCTTAGCTCATCCCAAGGCGTGCTTCTCTCTCTCTCTCTCTCTCTCTCTCTCTCTCTCTCTCTCTCTCTCTCTCTCTCTCTCTCTCTCTCTCTCTCTCTCTCTCTCTCTCTCTCTCTCTCTCTCTCTCCCTCTCTCTGATAGACCCAGAAATACACAATTCCAAGACATGGATCATCTCCTCAAAGACTCCAAAATGATGTTTTATCTAAAGCCTTATATGTACACACACACACACACACACATACATGCACCAAGTAGACAGTACACCATCATTAAAAATATCACAATATATGTCAATAGATAAATTTAATAAAAAGTGTGCTGTTAATGAGTGCAGAGCAAATAAAATAACAAATATATATGTATATATATGTGTGTGTGTTGAATAGAATGCCCTTGAAAAGATGAGCAATCTTACAAAATTTATAAACAGAATGCAAGTTGACTTTAAAGTTAATAGAAAAGAAAACATAAATAGTACTATAATTTTGGTAAAAATGCTTTGGCTTATATTAAAATGTACTGTAAAGTCTGAAATAAATAGTAATATACTACTGTGTGAACAGATAGAGCAATAAAACAGTGCAGAGGCCCAGAAATACACTGAAACAAGAGTTAAAATATAAGAAGTTATATAAAGTATTTCATGTAAGTTGTTAAAAATGACAGATTTTCTTAGGGAAACAGTTTGGGGACTAGAGAGTAACCATCATGAAGTAAATGAAATTAACTCTATATTTCATAGCATACATCATCAAAATCATTTTAGCTGGATCAGAAATTAAACTCTCTTAAAATTAAAATCATAAATAATGCTATAAAAATATGAGGATTTTATTGCAACCTCAGAGCAGCAGTAGTTAGGCTAAATATAACAAGAAACTGAGAATCATAAATGAAAGCATTGATGAGATTTGTGCTTCTGGCCATAGAGGACTAGCTTGTACCAAATCAGTCTCTGGACCATGAAGAATTATAAAACCATAAAGTGTGTGTGTGTGTGTGTGTGTGTGTGTGTGTGTGTGTGTGTGTGTCTGTGTTTATGTGTGTCTGTGTGTGTGCATGCGTGTGTGTATATGTGTGTGTATCTGTGTCTCTGTGTGTGTGTGCATGTGTGTGTATCTGTGTGTGTGCATGTGCGTGTGCGTGTGCGTGTGTGTGTGTGTGTGTGTAGAAACTCCTCTGAGCCATTGGGTGGAAGAAAGAACAAAACTATAAATTCTGGAGTAGGAAAATCCATAAAGCTTGACTGAGTTGAGAACGCAGATGATAGAGTTCAGATTACCTGAAGCTATAGAAAACGCATCAAAGAGCAAGGAAGACGTATAGAGCTGGAGGCTGCCCATGTCTATGAGCCTATGGTGAGATCCAAAAGCCTTCCCAGAAGTTGCATCAGGGCAGAGGAAGAAGCAGGAATTCTAAATGTCAGTTCATGCTGAGATAGGAGCAGTATTAGAAAGTTGTGACCCTTCCTAGTTGAAAAACTCTGTTATTCTTTTTCATCAAGGTCAATTACCTACTTCCTAAAGAGCAGACTTTTCTATAGTCACAGGTGTGTAAACCCATGACCAGATAAGATCCCCCTAGAAGAGAAACTTTGGAAGCTGAGATTCCTTCTGGTCTGAGTAACTTCCTAGACTAGGGACAAGGGAAGTGTATCTACCCCCAAATAGGTATAAAGTCAAGACTGCACATGTTAAAGTTGACAAGCCACCAATTTCACCTTTCACTACCTGCTATAATATACATTTATAATCTTCAAAGAAAGAACAAAACTCAGAGTCTTCACATTGCATTTTTCCAATTGTCCAGTATTCAGTTAAAGGCCAGAAAACTTGGACAGAAACAAGGAGTGTATCATAAAACAAGAATGATCAGTGTGATGGTCTGGGTGAAAATGACCCTCATAAACTCATACGTTTGATTGTCTGGTTCCAAGCTGGTAGGAAGGATTAGAAAGTGTGGTCTTGTTGAAGGAGATCTGTCACTGGAGCTGGGCTTTGAGATACAAAAGACCATACCAGTTCCTCCCCCCCTCTTCCTCCTCCTCATCTTCCTCCTCCTCTCTCTGCTGTGTATTTATGGATCAGATGTAAGTTCCCAGCTACTCCTCCAGCCCCATGCTTGCCTGCCAGCTGCCAAGCTCCCCACTATGATGCCATGATGGTCATGATCTAGCCTTACCTCTGAAGCTGTATCAAGGCCCCCCCCAGTTCAATCCTTTCTTTTGAAAGTTGCCTTGTTCTTGGTATCTCCTCATAACAGTCAAAAAATCTAGGCCAGTAAATAAAATCCAAACCAAGGTGACTCAAATATTGTATTTAGCAAAGACTATAAACATGGATACTGTGGCATGTAATTATAACAGAAATATTATCTCCCATCCTTTTAACTTTTCCCAAAGATGTGTGCTAGACAGTCTAGTCTGGAGGTATTTTGACCAGTATATTGCATTATGAGATATCTTAAGCAAAGTCATAAGGAGTTCTATGTCTACCTGTGTCACCTGGTATGATCAATTAACATGTAAAGACACTATGTACCATGTGTAGGTGCTGGGCTGGACGGTACAAATGAGCCCACAGCTCAGCTTAAATTGGCTCTAGGTCACAACTGCTATGAATTTTGCCACATGAATATTTCACCTGGAATATATATCCCAATGTAAAGATAAAGTAATAGAAAGTATTCAACCTGTTGATAGGGTGAGAGAGAATAAGACGGAAGAAAATAAGTAGATCTTACTGTCTTCGGGGAAAATATCAAATAGTGTTTATGCATGCAGAAAAATTCAGGGGGAAAGAGTAAGAGTGAGACAGAAAAACAAAACACTTGGGGGAAAAAATGATGAAAACTTGCACACATTGATTTCAAAAGCGAAACCATTATTTAATGTTCAAGAATATCAATAAACTCAAAGAAGGATTAAGTACCAAGAAAGGTGTATACATACACAGCTTGCTGGTAACTGTGCTGGCCAGTTTTCTGTCAACTTGATACAAGCTGAAGTCATATGAAAGGTGGAACCTCAGTTGAGAAAACGCCTCCATAAGACTGGGCCATGGGTAAACCTGTAGGGTGTTTTCTTAATTAGCAATTGATGGAGGAGGGACCAGACAATTGTGGGTGGTGCTCTCTCTGGGCTGGTGGTTCTGGGTGCTCTAAGAAAGTAAGTTGGACACGCACTAAGAAGCAAGTCAGTAAACAGCACTCCTCCATGGCCTCAGCATCAACCCCTGCCTCCAGGTTCCTACCCTATTTTGAGTTCCTACCTAACTAACTCCCATAATGAACTGTAATATAGAAATATAAGTGAAATAAACACCTTCCACCACAAGCTGATTTTGGTCATGGTGTTTTACCACAGCAAGAGAAACTCTAGCTAAGACATTAATCTACAGCTTTCTAATTGGACTTAAAATCTGCTCAACAAGAGGAAACTCATGTCCGCTCCTGGAAACATAGACATCTACTGAAGGCTAGTGAAGTCACGGATCTTGAATGAGAACTCACAATCACAACTTTACTAAACTAACATAATTCCTAACAACATGCTTGACATTTGTCCTTATGCCCACAGATAACTGTAGTTTTTATCTCTCATCAAGAAAACCTCTTTGGAACATGAGACCATTACTATACCCAATCAAAATGCAGAGTTGTGAAGCCCAGACCCAATGGATACATATACAAAACACCTCTGTACCTAAGGCTCAGTGAATGTTATAGAAGAGGAGGGTCAAAATTTGTAAGGGCCATGGGATCCAGAATTTGCTCTGAGATTCTGTCTCTCATTAGCGCCAGAAGCTGCATCTATAAAGTATCACCAACACAACTGCTTAAACATTAGCTGATCCAAAACAATACCAAAGATACACTACAGAACAAAGATAGGGGTCAAGGAGGAGCGACCATGAGTTCTAACCCTTAAACAAAGAACTGCAGGCCACTAACAGATGTTGAGAGCAAGAGACATAGTCTTACCTAAGGAACTGGTTATCGCACAACTGGTTATCCCGTATCCAGCCCTGAAAACATACATATAAGCAATTGAAGAAAAAGGAGACCATGAATTTTCAAGAAGGTAAGAAAGAGTAATAGGGGGATGATGTAATTATATTATAATTTTTAAATCTAAAAAACATATAAGGCCTTCCTAAAAAATAAAGTCATATATTCAGGTGTTTGTCATAAAAGTCACATGAAGGATTGCCAAAATCAGTCAGAAAAAGAGACACAAATGCTAAATCATGGAATACAGATAACAGTGACTAGAAGATTCCTGTGAGGAAAAAAAAAATGGAGGCAAGACTTTACTGGAGTGATGAATTCAAAGTACTGAAAGAAAGAGGAACTTTATCTCCTGGGAGGGTGGTTTTTAAACATGAGAGTCACATATAATATTCCAGAAGATCCAAAGCTAGACAGTAGGCTTTTGATAAACCATGACTGCAGGGGCCCTTGGGTCTAGGAAAATATGACAGCAGTGCAGATCTGCACATTGAGATCTATAAGGAAGGAAGCAAAAAAAAAATGGGAAGTAGATCTTCTTTCTCTGATACATTCAAAGAGTTGTTTGAGGCAAAAGCAATAAGCCTGAATGGTGGGGCTCAGGACACAGACAAATGAAAGATTCGACAGAAAAGGTAGATGGAGTTCATCACATTTTACATAATTTGCACAGCAATAAGTAGAATACAAGCAACCTCAAATACATAAGCATATTTTAAAGTTTTAAATATTCCCCAAATGTGCCCCAGTACGCAGGTGACCATTTGCTCAGTGTTAGCCTGCAGTCTCTGCACAGTCAAACAGTAGTTTCAATAAAGAATGAAACACAATAAATGTATAAGTGTGCTTAGAAGCTGCACTTCATTTTGTGTCAAATGCCTACGTAGTACTTAACAACACACATCTTCCTATTCCTGCTGATGGTTTTTGTCTTAGAAACAATGTAAACACAAAATCTAAAATAACAGACAATCCTTTTTATTTCAATAATTTGAGACTTTAAGAAGGGTAGCTATAAGAATAGGGTCTTACTATGCAGCTAGATTGACCTTGAACTAGAGATCCTCCTGCCTCAGGCTCCCAGTGGCTCACAACCATGCTCAACCACATACACCTCAATAATTAGCCTTTCAACAAATTGGTCATGTCAAATGTCTATAAAGCCTGGTGAATGCAGATGTGCACATTTCTATTCCTTATGTTAACCTCTAAAAAGCAAGTAAAGGCATAAGATTTCAAACATATGAAGTCATATACACCTGGCAAAGGACTCTGCTAATGGAGAGTTGGCTACTTTAGTGGCAAGGTGGGCAGAAAACTTCCAAAGCCCACTCCATCATGTTCATATCATTTGGAACAGCAGAGGACATTTCTCTGGGGTTCATTTTCTATTTCAAAATATTTTGCCTAGCTGAAGGCAGGGCTGATCAAAACCAAAATGGAAGCATATTTTTGCTTTCCTAGAGCAATAGGTGACATATTTGGGAAGGACAGCAATCGAATAAGCATCACGGTGTATGCTGGATTCCTACAGCGGTTATCTCTGGACTCAGGGCATTGTTTTCTTCTAAGAGACGCCATCAGGCAGAATCCTGGTCTCCTCCATTATAGAAAAGAGCATGGAAGTGCCTCAAAAAAAGTGTTAAATTCAACTCCCAAATGACCCATCAGTCTCTCTGTTGGGAATGCATCCAAAGGAAAGGAATTTGGTGTGCACACCAGGTGCCTGAACTCCCTGTTCACTGCAGCACTACTCACAATAGCCAAGACAAGGAATCGGCCCATGTGCCCATCAATGGATGAATGAGATAAAGACAACAGAGCATACATATGCTATGGAACACAAGTCACAGAAGTAAATGAGAAGAGCCAGACACAGAACACAAATACTGTGTGTTCTCATTCATATGTGAAAGCTTCAAAGGGTAAATTCTCAGAAGGACATTGGTGTAAGGTAATCAGAAGCTGCATTTATAGAGAGGAGAAGGCCTCGAAAAGGGATAGCTAGTAAGCACCAAAACACAGATTGGAGTAACAAATTCTCGTAAAATAATCATCCACTGCATATTTTTAGTAGAAAAGTTTAGACATTCCTGTGAGAGTCCATCTTGATGGTCAATTTGATGGGATCTGGAATCTGACAGGAAATTGCAGGAAAGATTAAATGACGAAAATCCTCGACCAGAGCAAGTAGACCTCCTTGCCATAAAGAGGTCCAAGGAAAAAAATTCAAGGTAGTTTGTTTGCCTGTCTTCACTTCTTGCTGGTGAATGCATTTCTGTTGCTCCTGCTGCTGCTGCTGCTGCTGCTGCTGCTGCTGCTGCTGCTGCTGCTGCTGCTGCTGCATCCTTATTTGGCTTCAGACTATAGATTCTTTGAATTCCACTGTAGACTGAAGATCAACTGGTTTTCAGGAATCTTCCTGGCCTTTGACATCAAATTGAGATTACTGATGCATCCGGTTTCATAGGCTGAGCATCAGTGGGGTTCTCAGTCTCTCCCCCCACCACATGCAGACAATGTAGACATCTGTTGCTGGGCTACTCATCCCTATCAGCTGTAAGCCATTCTAGTAAATTCTCTCCCCCTCCCCCTCCCCCTCCCCCTCCCCCTCCCCCTCCCCGTCCCCCCCCCCCCCTCTCTCTCTCTCTCTCTCTCTCTCTCTCTCTCTCTCTCTCTCTCTCTCTCGTGTGTGTGTGTGTGTGTGTGTGTGTGTGTGTGTGTGTGTGTGTGTGTGTGTGTGTTCCACTGGTTCAGTTCCCTGGAAGACACTTAGATCAAGTAGAGCTAATTGTGAGTAGGACTGCAAAGGTGAGCAGGTACCTCAAGATGAATGAAAATCAGACCAGAGAAGAACCAAAGTAACCCAAAGGGCTTACGAGAAGGTAAGTCTTTACGCCAGCATCCCCCAAAGTCTTGCTATGGAACATCAATTATGTAGGAGTTTAATAAGCATGGCTTGGTTTTCAAAACAAGGCTTCCTAAACCAAATGCATTTGGAAAACATCAGCTTCCATGATTTAAAATAAAAACTTTCTTCTTCCAGGATTTCTAGGTGACTCGCATATAGGGATAAATGTTTCTAGTATGCTTAATACTGAAATAAACTTGACCAGGAGGTCTGTTTTTTTGGTTCACACCATAGGGCTTTGGGAGAACACTGGAAAAATGAGTTTGAATGAATGGGCCTCTGCTTCTCGTCTCATGACTCCTTCTTGAATACAGAACCTGGGACCACCCCATTCACAAGACACTGTAAGATACAGTTTATGAGTTTCTTAAAGGCTTAAAAGTATGTAATATGAAGTTTCTGTCCCAGACTTTCCAGCCTAGCCCAGAGGTTTGGACCTGCACTCAGCCCTGCTGCTGCTTTGTCCCAAATAATCACACAAAGGCTTACATTAATTTCATGCTGATTGGCCCATGGCTTAGACATATTGCTAGGTAGCTCTTTCATCTAACTCCTTCTGTTTCCATTAATCTGTTTAGCCATGTGGCTTAGTACCTTTTCTCAGAGCAGCATGGGTGTCTTTTTCCCTTTGTATCTTCTGGTGTCTCTCTGATGTCTCTGTGATGTCTCTGCTCTACTCTTCCTGTTCCCAGAGTTCTCTTAGATTGGTAGCCCCGCCTACACTTCCTGTCTGCCTTCCAGCCAATCAGTTCTTTATTAAACCAGTGTGAGGGACAAATATTTACAACATACCAGAACATAATCCCACTACAAAAATAGTTGAAATTTGGAAGGAAAATTGATGATTACTTAGGAGGGGAAATGGCTAAAGAAAACCGCAAAAGAATGTGCACTAAATATTTAGATGAATAAGTATTTACTTCAAATGTAACACTGCTAACTATCTGACTCCCATTCAACATAATAAATGTATAAAATCAGTTAAAAATAGTTATCCCAACACATAAGTATATTTTAATCCAATTAGTAAGCTGTAATTTTGGGACTCTATTAGAATAAAAACTAGAAATTCAGCTGCTATAATATCTTTTCTGTGACAAAATAAAACATGATGAAAGGCAGCATAGGCCAGGTAAGAGTTTATTGTATCTTACAGGTGACAGTCCATCATTAAGGGAAGGAACTTTGAACAAATGTTGCTTGATGACTCTTGTTGACTCATCTTTAGACTTCTCATATAACCCAGGACTACCTGCCTGGGGAATGGCACCACCCATGGTGGACTGGGCACTCATATCAACTACTAATGAAGACAATTCCTATAGGCCAATAACAGAGAAAATGTTCAATTGAGGCTCCCTTTATCGGATGATTCTAGGATGGTCAAGGTCAGCCTAAGCAACTCTGAGAGACACTGATAAAAAATATAAAAGGACTGAGGTTAAAATTCAATGGTAGAATATTTGCTTGGCATGGAGAAGAAAATGGCAAGATGAAAACCTAGAACTCAGAAATGACAGTGGTCACATACACACACACACACACGTGCGCGCACACGCGCGCACACACACACACATACACCATAGAGCTCAAAAATTTCTAAGCAATAAAAAGGCAAGACATAAGCCACACTCCTACCCCTAGGACAGTTTCTGGATCCAGTTAGTTTACTCAGAAGTCGGGTAAGGCTGGAAACCCTTCATTCCCATCTTCCACAGCCCTCTATGCCTATACCCACTATATGTTGTATTCCCCACCAGAGTAAATTCCTTTTTTGGCAATAGTCACTGCTCTTTCTCAGTAAGCTGACCCCTTCCTGTGAAAAGTCATCAGGGCACTTATTTTATAGCTAGAAGATCCCATAGCTCTCCTCAAAGGATCTGGGGGCACTCTGGCTTCTCTCCACAGGGATAGCTGATGGCAGCATTTCAGGAGTATGGAGAATAATCCCATGGCTTTGAAAGTTCTTCTTTAAAAATGTCATTTATTTGTAAAGATATGCTCATGCTTCATAAAGGTAGGCACACTCAGACCCTTGGCCACTGTGGACAGAGGTAGTTCCAACCTGTGTGGAGACCAAAGGCAGTGGAGGTTTCCAGGGAGTTGACTCTATCTGCACATACCTTCCAGGGTTATCTGGAAATACTTGGCTCATGGATAAGCTTCAGCAGCCAGCAGCATCTGTACTCCAAAGAAGAAGAGGAGGAAGAAGAAGAAAATAAAGGAAAGACAGTCTGACTTTTACAAAAGCTAATTCCTTCAAACAATCTAACTCTGCTAAATACTACAGCAGGGATTTTACTCTTTTTATTTCTCATGTTTGATTTTAAATGCAATGGCTCACTTCTCATTGTCTCCTATAATCCAAAGTCAGTTGTGATTTCAACAGTGAACAAGCTCTCTCTCTCTCTCTCTCTCTCTCTCTCTCTCTCTCTCTCTCTCTCTCTCTCTCTCTCTCACACACACACACACACACATGCACATATGAAGATGCATACATGTAGGTACACGTGGAGGTGGGGCTGCCCTTCTTTTGTTAATCTAACGAAGAAACGGTGGAGGATGATGAGCTGAAGAGGTCATTGTTTGCAGAGAAGGTAAAAACTATGCAATTATCTTTAAGTTTTGCTGAATGAAGGAAGCATGTTTTTTCATTCAGTGCCCCCTTCCTTTTTAACTGTCTTGTAGCTAAATTTTCCCATCCTCGTGACTCCATCGATGACATTTTTGCATCAGAAGGTAGGATTTCACCACTTCATCTAGAGTCTCCCCCTCCCACCTCTCCTCTTCCTTCTCCCTCTTCCCTATGATCATAGGAGACACTGCAGACAACGAGTTCTCTAACATGCTCACCTGGAGGCCAGAGCATGTTTCCTCTGAACTGGGGTTTCCATTCATCTCACTAAATTTCTTTACAGTTAATTTTAAAAGGGAATGGGAGAGTTCATTTTTCTAAACAG
Organism: Phyllotis vaccarum; assembly: GCA_033318265.1. Lineage (NCBI taxonomy): Eukaryota > Metazoa > Chordata > Mammalia > Rodentia > Cricetidae > Phyllotis > Phyllotis vaccarum. The sequence goes on along the minus strand of JARWLC010000005.1, from coordinate 52,775,070 downwards.
CTGACAAGAAATGTGTTCCGTGGTAGCAACTGAATTGGCACTTGGTGGCCATTTATTGTGACCACGATAAAAATCCCGTGAGATCTCACTGGGAAATCTTGCTCTAATAGAATAATTGATAGCATAATCAGGAAATACCAATACGCCTTTAATACCCCCCAAGAGCCAGCAACAGCTGTATTGTAATCATAGTCTCGCCTAAACTATATTAAATGCAGCTTGACCTGAATTACCTCAATAAATCTCTTGGCAGGATTTGCAAACATCAAGTAAAAATCTCTGCTCTCTTAATCTGGCCCTTCTGCTGACTTGTCTGATGGCTTGGTATAAAAGCCTGCATACACACCCCCACCTTATCCCACATACACACCTCCTTTCTCAGCCAATAAACTAGCAGTGATAGATGTGTCTAGCACTCAGAAATGGCTGCAAGACATTCTTTTGTATTTGGACAGCATTTTGCAAATGAAAAGCTGATTTGCAGCTAAAAATATATCAATGACACTTGGACATCAGTTGTGAGAGCAGACATTTATGTTTATTTCACAAACTCCTGACACCCTCCACAAGCCCTGCCTTGTGAGATCCACAGGCACAGGCTGATGTGCACTCTTGTTTGAACATTTGTGACTTTCCCCATACCTCTAGCCTATTCTCACAATACTAACATGATCCCATACACTGGTGGACAGAGTAGCCGATGCCACATGACAAACCTTGATATTTCCACTCTAAGAGTTTTCTGAAACTTCAGAGTACAAAGTCTTCTCAAACATGTGCAGTATGAGAGACATCCCCATTCCAGAGGGGTTCTAAATGGACTCCTGTATCCAGCAAAATGCAAATCTCTTTGTTAAGTCATAGGTCGGCACACAATTGTGCCCCGTGGCTGGTTCCTACACCCCTGTAGAAGAAATATAAGACAGCAAAAAATGACAGAAGTACCATGAGAGGTTTTTCAGCCTCAAATAGAAATGGCTAAAAGAAAAAAAAAAAAGTGTTCAACAGAGAAATGCGTGAGGAACAGGCCTTGTTTCCTTGAGTATGGGAGAGTAATGCTCACTTCCATCTTGAACTAGAATCTCCTTTATAAATTAAGGAGTTCAAGCATCCCAGTGTGGTATCTCATATACCCCTTTAACTGACCTACACAGTTTGGACATAGGGATGAAGAAGAAAAACACTAAAATTTGCCTAAGATTTACTTCTCTAGGGGGCAGTACTGGAATGGTATATGTTATGTATGTTGTGAAACATATGAACTCAAGTTCACGGTCGGTCTCAGACGATGGCCCTCAACAAATAAACTACCTCCCACCCTATGAAGCATTCTCAGAGCTTGAAACAACAGTCAATAAATGGAGTAAAGCCTCCAAGACGCACAGCTTTTCCTTCCTTCCTTCCTTCCTTCCTTCCTTCCTTCCTTCCTTCTTTCCTTCCTTCTTTCCTTCCTTCCTTCCTTATTTTCTTTCTTTCCTTTTTCTTCCCTTTAGGAAACATCTCCACATTGTCAGTTGGCTTGAGCGCCCTCGTGCGTCTCAACGGAAGAATGTCACTCAAGGTCTTCCAAAGGGTTCTTCTGAAGGACAAGACACACACCTCTTTAGGCTTCAGGAGCTTCTTGGTAGGCTAAATGTTCCCGTGATAAAGAGCGACATCCCAACTTAGACCTGAAGGAATTAGAAGAAGGGGGAGGCCAATTTCAACTTGTCTGTTCTGGTTGAAGCCTGCCTGGTAATACTGTCTTTTTCTCTTTCCTAACCCCCATCTCAACTCATTGCATCTTGAGGAACACGACCCAAGCATGAGAGCTTTCTCTGCAACTCTGGTGGCCTTGCTACTATAACAAATAAATCTTAGATTTTTCCACATCCACAGCATAGTGAGAATAAACCATGCTTCTTCCTTAGTGTGTTCTCTCTGGGTCCCAGTTTCCTCTTTTCCCCCAGATAATATGTCTCTGCAGCCATGCCTGGCACACAATGGAAAATCACCCAGTAAATGATACACAAAACCAAACCTATATGCTCTGTTCCATTCCACTTGCTTCATAACATTTCCAGAAAATATTTGCAACATACATCTCTTAGCAACTAGCTATGGATTTTATGGAGCACAAAAAAAGTCCAAATAAATCTGCATTCTTCATTATTGCTCTCTAGAGATGGGTATACAATGACCCTCTATAATCCAGCAGAGGTGGGAGTGAAGGGTGTGGCAAGTGAGGGAACAGGTCCGTGAAATGGGTTTGCCTTCCTAATGTATTTCTTTGCCTTGCTGTGCCATCCTTGGTAGAGTTTAGAATAACCAGAGATGTGAAAGAGTCAGATGAGTTTGGGAATATATGGTCTACACTGAAAGAATGGATCTATTTAGAAAAATGTTTTAAAAAAGAAGAAGAAGAGGCTAAATATTTCCCCTTCTTCCATTTCCCCATGATATCTTGAGATTGGGAAGGCATGAGTCAACATCCAACAGAAAACACACAGACCAGGATTTGTCAAAGAAAAGTGGTCCAACCTTTCTTGGTCAGTATGTTTGACCAACCTTACAGGGCTTTGAATCCTGTTAACAGAACATTCACCAAGATATGCGTGATCTAGGACTCCTCTCCCCAAAAAGGCAAAAGAACTATTCCCTGCCTAGCTTGAAGCTAGCCAAATCCAACAAAGCCTTAGAGATTTTTTGGCTTAATCTTCTCACTGAACACAAGCCAGCACTCCATGAGTGCAGCCAGGACATCATCACCAGCCTTCACTGTTGGCAACTTCTCTTCTATACTTCTTAGTACTTTCTTGGCTTGGGGGCAATAGCAGAGGTACCTTCTCCTCCCACCTACTGCCCCCACAGGCACCTCCAACTGTATAGCTTGGCTTTGGAAGGTTCCCCACCCACTGAAAGTACAGTCAAGACTTTTGTTAGGTAATCTACAACCCTCTGTGAAAGCCAGAAAACGCCTGCCTTATGGAAATGCTAGATCTTTCTTGCAATTAAAAAAAAAAAAATAGCCAAAACTAGGGCAGGAACAGTGTGAAGTACATGACTTACCTAACTACTAGAAGGGTCTTTTCCAAGAATGTCCTTAGGTTGGTTCCTAAGATGAATTTGTTCAAAGTATCTCTCATATTGACCTTCCTTCCTTCCTATCACTATAGTAATTTCAGCAACACAAATGCCCACAAAGCTCCAACCTTTCTTCTCCAAGACACTGTCCGTATGATTGCAAGCCCTTCCCCAAGTATAATCTTTCCATTAAAGAGCCCTAATGCCTCCTGTTATAAGATAAACACAGATGCTAAAAACTGACCTCCAGATTCTTCCATCTTCTCTCAATGTGGCCCCCAAGAAAACTTGCAAAGGAGCCATATATCACCCTCAGAGTTGCTGAGAGTTCTGCCCCTGCCATCTCAAAGTCCAGTACATGGCACAGTGATAGTGGATGTTCAGATATCCTCACGCTACGGACTTCTGGGAAGGAAGTTGGCTTTGGGTACCTTTGCTATCAATTCCCTCCCTGGACAAGTGCAACGGGGCTTGTGCACTTTGCAGTGGTCCTTGCACACTAGGGTCATCAAACTAGGGTGACTGATCTCTGTTATATTTCTTTGAGTGACAGTCTATCTGTCATTGTGAAACACTTGGCACAACCAGAAACTAACCTCTGGATATATAGATAGGGCTGTAAGTGTACAAAATAAGGAGTGAAAATTCAACATCAACCCCCCCCCACACACACACACACACACACACACGCCACATCCTGATACTTGTAGGACATTGTATTCTGGTAAGAGTTTCAGAGATCTGGAAAAAAAAACTGTATTGTCAGAGGAACACCATCACCTTTCCAAGCTGGTGGACCAGCCAGAGGTCAAGTGCAGATCCTTGAGCAATGCACAATGGCTAAGGAAGTAGAGGATACTAGGGAACGGAAGTTAAAACCATCTTGTAGAATCTGCACATATGGGTTTTTTTTTTATTTTGTATACCAACCACAGTTGGAAGAGGGGGCTCCTTCCTCTCCTCCTACTCCCCCAAAACTCCCCACTCTACTCCCCATCTACTCCTCAGAGAGGGTAAGGCCTCCCATGAGGAGGACCACGCCCCTTCCCTTGCATCAAGGCTGAGCAATGTATCCCACCATAGGCAATGGGTTCTAAAAAGCCAGTTCATGCTCTAGGAATAAATCCTGTTCCCACTACCAAAAGTTCCACAAGCAGATCAAGGCACAAAACTGTCACACACATTCAGAGGGACTAGTTCAGACCTCCTGAAGGTCCCCCAGCAATTCATACAGAGTCTGAGAGCTCCCGCTAGTTCAGGTCATCTGTCTCTGTGGGTTTCCCCATCAAGGTTTTGATCCCCTGATCGTACAATGCCTTCTCTCTCTTTTGGACTGGACTCCAGTACCTATGTTCTTATTCCCTCTTTGAAAGGTAACATCAAGTGATCTATTCTGCAATGCCTTGTATGTTCCCTTCCTGCCTAAAATCAACAACCAACCTCAGAGCTTTCCAGAATAAGAACTTCATGAAACACAAGCTATCGTCGTTTTTTCTAATTTAAAAATTCACTTACCACTTGAAGCATGAAATCTTCTTCGACTCTGTAGTTGCCTTTCAGGCAATATCATGACATTCTGAATTTAAAGGTGTCCCGAGATCGGTCATCTTCCCAAGTAAATTTCAAATGCCTCAGGTCAAAAATTATGTCTGATTTCTATATTTCTTCACTTTTCTCCTCCCTGAACACTGAACAGCATTCTGCCTAGAAGGTGCTTGAGAAACAACAGTACCATTGGCAAGTAAAAGACTGTAATGACAAGTTAAATAGTCTGCACATTTAATTAATCAGAAGATGAAATTAACTAACTGAATAGAAATTTTTCAATCTTAGTATATTCTCTCTGTCTTCTATTCCTTCTAACCCTTGTTATAACAAACATCCCTGCTTTCTAGCAATCTTTTTTTTGCAAAGAATGGCCTATAGTCATTTTAGCAAATCCACCCCCTCCACATAGACACACACACAAATACACACTCAGAGACAAACCTGGTTCTTGGCTTAACCTGTCAGGACAGAATTCATTTTTGTTTGTTTGTTTTAGCTTTCATATGAAGTTTCAGGATTGAACCTGAAGCCACTGGCTCTGTGACTTTGTAAGACCGTAGTGTCCAAGTCTCTAGAGTTGCCCAAAGCTCTCTCACTTACCTCCTGAAAAATATTCAAGATTTTATTGTTTAAGCCTTTCACCTCACCCCAGCCCTTAATGACCACCTTCCTACCCTGAGAAGGCCTCTCATGGATCATTAACCTCCTTCACAACTTAAGGACAAGCCTTATTGTTGCCTACACTCCACTTATAAGAAAATATGAGCTGCTATGCTGGGCATGATTTGTGATTCCACTATAATTTTCCCATTAAGTCTCCAGTTTATCAGTCTCCTCTCCTACACATTCTGGTCTTTCCCTACCCTTTCTTCCCAGCCCTACCACCACCACCCCCCATCACCCCGCCTCCTCCCCAACCTCCAAGAAGTGAACTGATTTACCCAGCAGGTTTAGTCTTGCTTTGACCAGCTCATTGTTTCAACGGGATTATGAAGTGGCTGGGCTTGAATACACAGTTTATTAATTTTCAGGCATTTGCCATGTCCCTCTGTGGAGTGTGGTGTGAGTGAGTAGGTGTACATATGTGCACAGATAGTAACCAACACTCCTGGAGTTGGCAGGGCCATTGGTGACTAAGAAGACAGTGTTTGGTGGGGATCCAGGAAAGGGATGTAGCCAGTTAATAAAGTGCAGGTCAGAATACAGGAAGCTGTGGGTTTGATCACCAGCACCACATGGTGGCAAACTCCTGCCATTGCAGCTTGAGAAAGACTGAGACAGTGAGAAGACCAGGAGTTCAAGGTCACCCTTGGTTATATTTATCAAGTTCAGCCTGGGCTCCATAAGACCTTGTTTCAAAATTTTATGTTCCCTGGAAATCATAGCACTTGGGGGGGGAGGGGTAAGACTTGAAAAGTGGAAGAGCAAGATGAAAGGACATGACCAAGGTCAGAGGTTTAATAAATAGGGAGCTGAGGAAACACCCGGGAGCTAGAACCAGAACACCTCAGTTCACTAGGCTCTTGCACATCCTTCTGCCGTGGCTTATGCGTATCAGCGAGAATTCAAGATGTCCACAGATGACGGCAAGGAATCAAAGATGCACACACACACACACACACACACACAAAGATATTGAACTCTTGCAGAGAACAGCCTACTAAAATTAGAGAGCTGCTATCATTTGATTAAATTCTTATCTGCATCACATCACCCTATCAGGCATCCAGCAGCATCCAATTCCTCCTGGTAGCTCATTTTAAAATAAAATAAAATAAAATAAGATGAATTTCACAAGTACCTTGAAGAGCTTTTCAAGTGATCTTTTTTTTTCAGTTTGGTCAAAACAGAGTTATCACTTCAGCGTGTGAAAATAGCTTTTTCACACATCCCTGCACACACAGCCACACTCACATATAAATCATTGGCAGCAGGTACTTTTAATTTGCTGGAAAATATTTCTAAGAAGTCAAAAAGCTCCAGCTGAATAAGCGTGCCTGCCTATTGGCTAAACGGACCAGTTGAAGGATCTGATTGGTCCCTGATCCTGAGGACCGATAAGACGGCTATAAAATCCCTGGGTGCAGCTCTTGGGCCCCCAGTTTGCAAAAGCCAGAGGTGTAAGAAGCAGCAGCAGCAGCAGCAGCAGCAGCCAGCCAGCCAGCCAGCCAGCTAGCCACACACACCCACACCCACACACAAATTCTTCCTCAAATCCTCACCTAAGCTTTCAGTATATCCAGGTCCACATCTTCGCTCAACCCGGGAGAGGGAAAGAGGAAAGGGGGGGAGGAAAAAAAAAAAAAAAGCCAACAACTTAGCGGAAACTTCTCAGAGAATGCTCCAAAACTCAGCAGTGATTCTGGTGCTGGTCATCAGTGCTGCTGCAACGCACGAGGCGGAACAGAATGACTCTGTGAGCCCCAGAAAATCCCGGGTGGCGGCTCAAAATTCAGGTAAGCCTTGATCAAACCCAGGACTGGTTTCTCCCCCAAAGAGCTGTCCTCATTTGCCTCTCCCTCACTTTTGCTTGTGTGTCTATGAAGGCTGATCTTCGTAATAAATTCGCTTCATGCATGGTGGTACTGAACTGCCAGTGTAATCCAATAGCCTTAGGAAGTGGAGTTCCTTTGTTTAATAAATTGCATGCAACTAACGAAGAAGCTGGGCCCTCTGCTGAGGGTATTTCATTGCATAAGCCTAGCCTGATTGCCTGAAATCTGGCACGTACCCTCTTGTTGGGGGGAGGGGGCGGGGAAAGGCTTGAATGTTGGCACGCCTCACAGCTCTCTCTATTCCCCACTAGCCGGTCTTAAGGTGATGTGCCGCTTACCTGCTGTGGTCCCTTTTCATGCTCCTTGAAGACCTTGTAACTTGACTTCTGTACCTCTTTAGAGAGCACAGAGACAAGCCCCCTTTCCACACCGATTTGTGGAATCATAGTCCTCAAGTCTGGGGGAAAAAAAGAAAAAAATAATCCAGGGCGGATTCAGAAAGGGGGTGGGGGACCTACACGCCCCATTCCCTACAGGGCTCTCTGTCTCCTTTCTCTCTCAGCCTGCTCCATTCAATCGCCCAAGCAGCCCATGGTCCCTAGAAGGAAGTGCATTTGTGAAACGAAGCAGTTCTTTCTGGAGTGGAAGGTCTTACTTCCCAGGACCAGTTAACTGTATATGGCCCTGACCTCCGGAGGCAAAGAGGCATTAGGACCCCTTTGCCCCTTGACTTCTGGCTCCCCACTCACTCCTCTCCCGACTGCAGGCAGAGACGGGACCGCAGGTGTCAAAATGCTGCAGATGCTCTCCCGTGGAAGAGCGCAGGTCCCTGCCGAGAGGAGGCCCTTTGCCTCGCTTCCTTTTGTACTTAGTTGCTATAGCGATGCAGTGATTCACAATTCAAGCTTGCCTAAAACAATAGCAGCCCTAATACATATTAAAACTGCTTAAGGCAAAGTTATAATTTGAACCCGTGGAAATATATAATTAGGGAAATGACTTGTAACATCCCAGAGGCTGCGGGGGGGGGGGGGGGCAGGGAAGCCTAGCCTAACCAAACCACGCTTTTGATCTGGGAGGAGAATCTTACGGTATGAAGGCTACAGATCACTGCTTGCCGAGCTGCCTGCCAGAACACCCCTCCTTCTGTGGGAGAGAAATTACTTTTATGGCAGATCTTATCCAGAATGCAGAAAGCCTGGTGCAAGTTCTTTGCGGTTTTCTCCCAGCCTTGCACAAGGGGCGCCTTGGACTTTGTCACTCCACACCTGTGTTTCTCTCTCTCTCTCTTTTAAGAATCCTTTTTAATATGAGAAATTATTCATACCTCTAAGCTCTGGGCTGTGGTTGGAGGGCTAGGGTGGATACAAAGGACTCAGATTCCTTTCTGCCAGTGCCACCATGGGTTAAAAGCTCTCTTTGAGAAGGGTGTCCTTCCAAGTGAACTCAGCAAATTATTCTCTGCCATTTGGATTAAAATACCCATGCTTTTTACTTCAGCCTGTATTCTTCAGAAGGCAACTGGATTCTCTGGTCCTGCCCTGACCCCATCATGAGCTTGACCTTCCCTCACTGCCTTCAGCCTACCCATGCTTTCAAGTTCCAAGTGACAGCCTTTGAATCCTGTCACCACCAGAAGGCACTGTGTATTACAAGGTCTCTAACCTTACTTCTCTAGCCATCAAAATGCATAGAAGGGTAAGACCCAAAAAGCATGTGACTGAAAGGAAAGTCATCTCCTCTACTCTGACTCTTAGAAGCAAAAAGAGTCTGCCCATCCCTTCTCGACCCCACTTTCCTTCAAACCTATCTAATGGAGCCAAAATTCAAAGTTCAAGGATAAATTCAGATCCCATGCCCTTGATATTGGCCTCTGTACCTACTGGATCCTACCCAGAGCCCTTTGGCTTGACCCAGACTATCTACTTGTCTCTTTCAGCTGAAGTAGTTCGCTGCCTCAACAGTGCCCTGCAGGTTGGCTGTGGGGCTTTTGCATGCCTGGAAAACTCCACATGTGACACAGATGGGATGTACGACATTTGTAAATCCTTCTTGTACAGTGCTGCTAAATTTGACACTCAGGTAATGCAACCTTGACCTCTGCTCCCACTGGCTACTAGTCAATAAACAGGGTGCTTAGGTGCTCAGTAGCATTCTTAGGAGCCTACCTTACAGGGAGACAGACATGGTACCCAGACTCCTACTCAAAAGCCCATCCAGACGCACGCACACACGCACGCGCACACACACACACACACCGGGGAGAGGGACACCATTTAGACCAGGAATAAGTTGATAGAGGCTGGCTTAGAACAGGAGGGATGACTAGCAGAAAAGCATTTCTGCTCTGAGAGGGAATAAAAATGTTCTCCTCTGAATGCCCTAACATGCTGTCTAAAATTCAGAGTTACCAAGAACAACAAAAAGAGAGAGAGAGAGAGAGAGAGAGAGAGAGAGAGAGAGAGAGAGAGAGAGAATGATGATTATGAACATCTTCATACCTCAGAACAGTTGATAAGGGCTTACTCCCATCTCATTTCCTGAGCTTAGCATTCAAGATAGTCCTGGGGGAGGGGCTTTTTTATTATTCTTGTTCTTGTCTACGCTATTAAAGCAAGTCCTGTTGAAGGTACAGCATCATAGACCTAGACCTCTTCTAACAGGGCAAACTGATGCTTCTCTTCTTGTCCCTGGCAGGGAAAAGCATTTGTCAAAGAGAGCTTAAAATGCATTGCCAATGGGATTACCTCCAAGGTTTTCCTTGCCATTCGGAGGTGTTCTACCTTCCAGAGGATGATTGCTGAGGTGCAGGAAGATTGCTACAACAAGCTGAATGTCTGCAGTATCGCCAAGCGCAACCCAGAAGCCATCACTGAAGTTATACAGCTGCCCAATCACTTCTCCAACAGGTACCTAGGGGATCCTCTTCTCCATGAGCAGGGGCATGGAGGGGGTTTGGCCAGCAAAGCCAGAGGAAAAAAAAATTGTCCTCCAGTCTTAAAATCTTCTCACACAGCAAGCAAAATCTGATTTGCAGTAGCCCTGGGTGGCTGTATCTCTGTCCAGTTCTTACCATAAGCCTGAAGCAAACAATGAAGCTTCTGGAAAATGCCTTTTGAGACATCAGGTTTGGCTGAAACCATGACAGTTCAACAGAACAATAGGCCATGAAAACCACGCCCAGGTCAAATGTCTGAATGCAGACCTTTATTAAATCTGCATATATTTCAAGTCAATCCCAAAGCCAAGTATTTCAGTGGCTAGTCCAGAACAAGTCATCTTATTTCTTTTGAATGTGGAATTTTCTCTGTGAAAACTAAAATGGCTTCAGGGAATTATTCTCATGTTCTCTTCAAAGCCTTATGTCATCCTAACCCTCTAGCCTAAGATTCCCCAGAAGGAAGAGTTGGTAGCTACCCAGATCACATTTGTATCCCAGGTGTCTCAAAGCCATTGGGTTCACAACATCGGTGCTCCATGGGTCTTTGACTTTTGAAGTCTTTTGCCAGACAGGAATGATCCCCTAATGCATAAGAGACCTGGCATCCTGACCCTAGTGTGGGTATCTTGGAAATATGTCTAGCAAGAGGTGAGGGATGCAGCTTGGAAGGACATGAACAGATAGAATCAGTAATAAAGCAGGCCAGTTAAGGATAACCTGTGGATGCTTAAAGCTAAATCCTATGATTAGATGAAATCTTATGATTCTCTGACTCTCCCACAAAGTCTGCATGTATTTATAAGGAATATTACTAGTTCTGTTACTCTGGTCCCCTAAGTGTTATCACACACTTAATCTGATAAATTTCCTAGCCAAATGTTCCCAACCTTTCTGAAAGTGACAGTGATCAAGTATCTGAGGCTTTGCCCCTAACATGACATTTAAGAGCCATTGCTACATACAAGTTAGTGGCCTACAGAACTACAAGTCATCTTACAGAAATCTACCATGCAGTCCTTGATTGTAACTCTACCAGAGTTCTGATTTTCTCAGAACAGGGAAAAATCAATTTTCCTCACGTGGATTGTCTCTCTAGAACAACCTCAGCTTTTAAAATTCTCCTAGAAAGATTTTTGTTGAAAGAAGGAAGGGTTAACACTTGGCCATTTGTTGGAGACTAACCCTTTGCCACAGAGGAAAGAAATAGAGTTCTTGGTAGAACAATGGCTAGGGACAAAGCTCGTATTTACGTAGCATTTTAAAAGGAGAAACATTAGCAGACTCATGAGTGCAGGTTTAGATTGTTAAAGATCCCAGGACACATGATCTGTAATGTGGCAGGTGACCAATTTTGAAACTATACTGAGCTGGCTATTTCAATTAAAGAGGCGTTTTCCCTTGTGAAGAGAGATTCCCTGTAGAAAGGAAGCTACAGAGTTTGGAACAAAGATTCCCATTTCCCAAGAGGAATCTTGGGAAAAGCGTCCTTAACCAGACCATAATTCTTTTTTACAAAGTGCCTTGTTTGCAAGGCCTTCAGAAAATGGTCCAGGCACAGTCTCCTTATCTCCTCCTGCTCACATTCGGTAGAAAAGGTCAATGGGAAAAGGTGGCACACTCTTAACCACCAGATTCTCTCATGCAGCTCTTACCTATTTCCAAGTATTTCACTTCAGTGTTCAGGGCTGGAGTGATTTCCGTTCCAGGAGGGGCTTGATTTGCCTTGCTCTATTTCAGCTCCTCACTCGCCTGAAACATCCTGCTTTCCCAGCCTCGGTCCCAACATAGACACACACAAAGTCCCTGCCAGTTGGCAAAGAACAGCAAAGGGAAGTAGTTACAGGTTCATTCCACCTTCCTGTGGTTTGTCTAGCATGAGATTTAGGTCTGGGAGATTCCAAAACCTGTGACTGAACTGAGAAGCAGAACAGGAGTCTGTGCACATGACAAAGATACATCCAAAGAGAGAAGGTGGTGGGGAGTGCCCTCCTACCTTGATTTGCAACCCACACCTTCAGTCTTGAGGGAAGCCCGGAGAACTGATGAGGTAGGCAAGGCATCGCAAAGCTTGGGAACCAATGAGGCCAACACTGATCCAAAGTGGGAAAACTGACAGAGCGTCCAACTCTCTAGAGCATGGATAGGGAACAGGAAACAGAAGAATAATATTGATCACGGGAAACAAAGGACTATTTATAAACTCTCACACAGAACGTTCCTAGGCAGAATGTGTGTATTTGGGTTAGCATGACTGAAACTGTAGCTGTGGAGAATATCTGATCTTATTCTCTCTTGGGGTGGAGGGAGGGTCACAGAGAATAGAATACGCAAAATAAGAAGAAAAATGTGTCTTTTTAAAAAGGTCCTTTTAAGCTTTGAGACCAGAAGGCTTAATATGCTACCCCACTAGAGGGTGTAGTCTCTTAGCAATAAAAGCTGTTGGGCTAAGAACAGAATTGCCCCAATTCTCCCTACAGAGGAGGTATTTTCTGCTGAGTTGTACTGTTTTGTTAGCCTGAGGAGAAAAATGTACACTGAATCCTTAGAAACAAAATACCGTAGCTGAAGGTGACAGATCCTACTGCCCCACCCCCACCCCATCTGACTGACTGAAGGACAGGTTCAGTGAGACAGCAACCTGCTGAAGGTCTCACAGCTTGTGACTCACCAAATAGGGTCCAGAATTCACATGGCCTTGAGCCAAGCTATTTTGATTTCTTCTTTAAAAAATTTTTTTAAAAAAAAGCAGCCAGAAAATCCCTGCAAGAAGTTCCTGCAACCCCAAAATAGAATACCATGAATAACTAAATATACACGCACCATGGTGTTCATCATGGAATTCTGTGTGTGCTCTCTCCTAAAAGAAAAGACACATCTCTCCTTATAGCTAGAATAACTAGATGTTCTTAGTACAAAAGGGTGCTCAATAAATATATGGCAACTTCCAGGTCAACTTTTGTTGTAGCCACAACCTCTTAAAGCATCTGTGTTGCTTAGCAACCTGTAGTAAAGGTCTTCTCATTGGCCTGCGCTGTCAAGAGTTGAGCAGGGCATTCCAATCTCATTGGAGTCAACAGCGTTAGTGGAACTGATAATCAGGCAACCTGCCACATGCTTCAGCCTTTGAGGAGCTCCTAAGAGTGCCATCTATAGTTTCCTATTTTAAGATGTTCCCTGAGCCTACTCCACTGAGTTACCAAAGCCCCCTCAGGGAAGCAGAAGAAAAGGCAGGCTGACAGGAATCATTGCCAAAAAAAAACAACCCAAGAGCAAGTATTCCGTTAAGTCCGTAAGCAAAGACAACAGCAAAGGTAGATGCCCTCAGACTCAGTGGGGCTGCAAAGCTGAAGACTAGCTGGACAAATTGGATTTCTTTAAGTAGTTTAGACTTCTCCATCTAGACAAGAAATTTAAACTCTGTCAAAGAAAGAACTTTCCATCCTTTCTGTTTCTAAAGAGCAATCACATTTTCCAGCCCATTTAGGGGCGCATATGTCATGGGAGCTCTTTCCAGATGGGAAGGGGTCAACTTCTCTGAGTTATAAAGTCCTTCGTGGAACTGTATTCTCTAAGAACTAACTGCCCTCTAAAATAGACCCTAAGATGTAGGAACTAATTCCTGGAAGGGCCCAGGAGTTAGTAGATGCCTAGCGATGAATGAGGGTTCAGATGACTGAAGCTGTGAGGTACACTGTTTTGTTCTGTTTTGGTTTTTTCCTCAGTTTTTCCAAAACTAGTTTTCTCTCCCTTTCTCCCTCCAAGTCAAGCTTGTCTCATGTGCTTTTCATTCCAAAGGGCTGGAGAATGTTCTCTGAGCCAGAGAAGCCCAATTTTACTCACAGCTGGATCTAATTGTCCCTGAAATCATGGCTGTAGCCAGGAGTGTGGGCAAGCCAGAAGCTGTTCCTCTCTCTCTATCCCCACTTCCACTCTCTCACCCATAGAAGGGTGACCACGTTTCTTCATTACTCACATCTACCCTGTTTACTGTCCAACCTTCAAAGGACCTCACCAGGGGGGTCAAGTTATTTCAGCAAGATGCTTGCTCCTGTGCTCTGGGTGTTGTGTTAAAAATAAACAGGATCTTACCCTCAACCCCATGATCATGTGGCCCCAGTGACACCCTGACTACTAGAAAATGGTCTCTCCACATCATTACAGCAGGTCACTGTCACCAAGAGAGTCTCCTGTCAATGAGAAGTAAAGATAAGAAGTTTACACAACCATTGAGTCAGAAATGGCCCATCAGTTTAAAAAAATACCTGAACTTTATGAGTTGTTTAGAAGTTTTGAATGTAGATGGTTCCAACCTTTCCCAGCCATAATACTTGGCAGCATTGTGTGGGACATTCAGAGAATTGTTACCTTTATATAGTCACTTATACTAAACACAAAGGTCTTTGTCATTAGGGTTTTTGTTTGTTAACTTACAAATCTACCAGAACCACAGATCATTTTCATGTTCTTTTCATTGATGTTAATATATTAAGAAAATATTTCAGTATATACATAAGCATAGGGGCAGAAGGTGAGACCTAAGGGAAAGTTAGTGTTATGCATGCCGAGCAAAGGTGGATGTGGTCTTCTTAGGCAAGAAAGTCACCCTGTTATTTATGTTCTGTTTCTTCAGGGGGAGAAATATAAAATTCAACAGTGAATTATTTAGTAGACAGTAAAACCTGATAACACTCAGCCACTTGGATACATAGAATAATGATATCCATCCTGCCCTGAGACATTTTCAAAACCAAGCCAGGGAAAAAGAATAGTCATGCCATCAAATGTTGGTGCTTGAGGTGATAACTATAGCTGTGAGACATCCAAAGAAGGAAGAGGTCACAAAAATCTCAACAGTGTGAGAGGATTTCATGGACTTACAGAAGTATGAACCTTTAAGGGACATTCATCTTTTCCTTTAAGCATCCTTGCTACCTAGTGTGTTTGGCTGCAGAAGGCCACTCCGTGCCTTTGAAGGAAGCCTCAAAACAGTCAGTCAATAGCCTTTTCAAGACAGGCTGAGTGGATGGGAGGAAAGTAGGTTTCACAGGAAAATGCATGGCTTTGGACCAAAGCTCAGTTAGAATGTGAGCTCATGTGCACATACTCTTGAGCACATACACTAGGGCAAAGGGAAGTTGCAAAAAGGCATCCAAATAACTGTCAGTCCACGTGCCATGACTCTGTGCTAACATAAGCTCATTTTATATGCATACAATACATGGGCAGAGAGTATGATAGACATGACTAAGTCCACTGCTGTCATTAATTCATTGTATAGCATTGAGCACAGATTCTAGATTCTTCTCTACAGAACAAGAGCATTTTGTTTTGTCCCATTTATCCTAAAGAGTGTTTGTTTTACAGCATTGCAGGCATTACAGTCAGCCTATCACTATTCCATTTGATGTGCATCTCTTGAAGTATAAACCTAGAGATGGACTTTCTAGTGTTGTAGGGTAAACCCAGACTTCAGGAGGAAATGAAAGCTTTACATAGTTTAAGCACTGATGTCCGAACCTGGTCCTTACTTGATTTCCCTAATAAACATTTTTTCCAATGCAGATACTACAACAGACTTGTCCGAAGCCTTCTGGAATGTGATGAGGACACAGTCCGCACAATCAGAGACAGCCTAATGGAGAAAATTGGGCCCAACATGGCCAGCCTCTTCCACATCCTGCAGACGGACCACTGCGCCCAGACACACCCCAGAGCTGACTTCAACAGAAGGCGCCCAAATGAACCACAGAAGCTGAAAGTCCTCCTCAGGAACCTCCGAGGTGAGGGGGACTCTCCCTCCCACATCAAACGCACCTCACACGAGAGTGCATAAGCAGGGAGAGGTATCGGCAGCCTCAACAAACTAATAGCATTTTAGGGGTGTTGACACACCAACTTTGAGTGTACTGTGCCTGGTTTGATTTTTTTTTTAAGTAAACCCTATTTTCTATCCCCCCTTAAAGAAAACTGCATGAAACTAGGCTTCCGTAATCAATATTTCAACATTCTGCAATGACAGCATTCCTACCAACAGAATACTTGTGATCATCCATCCTCTCCTTGAGAGAATGTAGCCTCTTTTATCCCCTCTCTCTATGAATTCATTTTCCAGATCCCTCTCAATGCTCCTCAAAAGCAAAACATTCATGTAACTGCCCAGTCATTGTCATCTGAAGATATAGAGCCCTTTAGAATGGTCACCCAGTAGAGATAGCCAATACAAAACAACTTTATTTAAATGCATGTCTTAAATGCTTATAAATATGTTAAATGGAATTCGTGTTATGAATCTGTGCTGGCCATGGACGAATATGAATGTCATGTTTGAATTCTTGATCTCTAACAAGTCTTATGGTCTCTATCCTTTAATGTCTAATTTCCTTTCTGACATATTTACCAAATTGCTCAAACCTGGTTCTCTCACCAGACTTTGAGCCAGCATCTTCTTGCATCTAATGAAAAACAAAAAGCTAACATCTTTATGTACTGTAACTGCTCAGAGCTTTAAAAGTATCTTTAACAATTGTCTTAAAAACAGAGAATCTTAAGGTCTAACTGTGGAATATAAATAGCTGAAGACTATTGTACTGTACATAAATTCCAGAGGACTCTGCTTAACAAAGCAGTCTATAATAACTTTATTGCATATAGATTTAGTTTTGTACCTTAGCTTTATTTTCTTTTTCCTGGGAATGAAATAACTATATCTCACTTCCAGATATCCACATTCATGCTCCTTGTGGCCTTTTTTATAACTAAGGGGATAGAAGTAGTTTACTCAACACCAGAACTTCAGATGGGCCTATATGAGATAGGAAAACCTAACAGGTTATCTGAAGGACCCCAGGTAAAATGTTAATCTCCTAGCCCACCTCAACCCAGAGGCTCCATTTGACTTAGGTGGATCCTGAAACAGCTCTGTCACATCCAACTGGGAATTACAGGAATCAAAAAGATCATCCCTTTGGGCTTGGCACTGAGTGTGACAAGGCTTCCTATCCCCTTGGAAGTGGCAGTTCTTGGCTCATCATCTTCAATCAGTGCCTGACACTCTGGCAAATGATGGTGTTTAAGATTCTTCCACTAAGCCAATCAGGAATGAGTCAATCAGCCTTTGGGTCTTTAGTCCGGGGAGCTTGGGCTCAAGGGGATATAAATAACCCTGGGATGTCCAGCCTTAATAGACTCCTCTTACATTTTTTGTCCTGTAATATGCTGCCTGCCAAAGTAGTCCTGGCAGCTGAACCATCTCTATAGGATCTTTAAAAAAAATGAAAAAAGAAAAAAAAAGAAAAAATAGAGAGAGAATGAAGGAGGGCATAAGAGCTGGTGGTTTGATCATTTTTGCTGTGATGTTTACAAGATGGCAGCCACCAAAGCCAAATGATTAACCTGTCTACGAACAACAGTAGTTTCTCAGGGTCATTGTCCTTGAATCCAACAGCCCCTTATGAGTGTCACTGCTCACCAAAGGTCAAAGCTGAGAGAGGAAGCGGGAGGGGCTGCCCCAAAGTCACTTGGGTAGAAACTATTGGTGCTTGACTCTCACTAGCTACACCCCAGAGTTGACCAAATTGAGTGACAGGGACCCTGGTGGGAGGAGGGAGGGCACCTCTCCAGGGAAATAAAAAGCAATACAACTTTACCACAAAGCCTTTAAAACCAGTAACATAGTGCTCAATGACCAAGATCAAGTGCAGCAGCCGCGGCCTCAGCAACACAAACGCCACTGTCTGCGTCCCCACAGAGCCTCTAAGCGTGCTGACATCAGATTGTTAAGGGCATTTTTATACTTAGAACTGTCCCATCCCCAGGTCCCAAGCAAATGGACACTGCCTTAGCCTCTTGGAAATCAGGTAGCACATATTCTAAGCTAGATTCACCCCTCTCTCCCCCACTCCCCACTCCAGGCAAGGCTGACTTCTTTGAACCAGAAAAGCTAACCAAGTATGTGTGTTGTGCATTTTGCAAACCCACTAAGCCAGAACCCCAAAGTGGCAAGTAGCTTATGAGAATTCCTAGTAAAATTCTCTCTTACTTTAGTTTGGTATGGTTTTTCTCTCTCTCTTCTCTATCTTTCTCCTCTGTTCTCTTTTTTTATTTTTGCTGTGACCTCTTCAAGCCATGGTATAGCCTCTTTTCTCCCCACAGTGATATTGGAATATGTGTCAATAATACATATATCTACTACACATATGGAACAAAGCAGTTCTCACAATGTTGATAGTTTTTTTTGCCTCCTTTCCTCTCTACCCTGCTCCCTCCCACCTCCTCCTTGAACTTCCAAAGCTTCGTCTCATGTTTGCTGCAGAGTGATTCGGGGGCTGACCTAGACCAGTTTGCATGATCTCCTCTCTCGTGATTTGGTTGCACTTTAGAACATTTTTGTGCCGTTATATTTGCATTATGTATTTATAATTTAAATGATATTTAGGTTTTTGGCTGAGTACTGGAATAAACAGTGAGCATATCTGGTATATGTCATTATTTATTGTTAAATTACATTTTTAAGCTCCATGTGCATATAAAAGTTATGAAACATATCATGGTAATGACAGATGCAAGTTATTTTATTTGCTTATTTTTATAATTAAAGATGCCATAGCATAATTTGAAGACTTTGGTGAATTCCTTCTACAATAATAATAATAAAGTGTTATGTTTTATTTGCTTTTTTCCCTCCACGTCTTTTATTGCTATTCTTTAAAAACTTCTTGGGCCAGTAAGATGGCTCAGTAACCAACATACTTGTGGCCTCACAAACATGATGGCCTGAGTTCAATTCCCAGAATCCATGTAAATGCAGAAAGAAAGAACAGACTCCACAAAGTTGCTCTCCAACCTCTATATAGGCTGTGTCCGCAACATGTGCATGCACACGCATGCACACACACACACACACACACACACACACACACACACACACACACACGTAATAACAATCAAAGTACGTTTTTAAAAACACTTCTTGAGTGAGATTTTAAGTACAGTCACTGTCCCATTCACTTTCTTTAAAGTCACTAATTATGGGTCAATATGATTATAAACGCAGTTTAAATTAGCATTTGCCAAACATCTTTACACTCATTCAGTGGCTTCTCTTACTCTCACAACCAAAATTTAAACTCAGGGGCTGGTGAGATGGCTCAGACAGTAAAGGCTTGCCACGGAAACATGAAGACCTGACTTCAGGTCCCAAACATTCCAGTAAAAATCTTGGGCATAGCAGTGTGTGACTGTGTCTGTACTTTAACAGTGGTGAAGTAAAGGCATGAGGATCCTTGGAGTTCACTAGCTAGACAGCATGCTTAGCTGAATTAGGGTGGGTCAGGTTCAGTAAGGTCATGTCTCAAAAACTAGAGTAGAAAGTATCAAGGAAGGAACCAACATCAATCCTCAGACTCAAGCAGATGCAGGAACACATACACATTGTGGGGGTGGGGGGGGGGACACTTAAACCCAATCTTCTTCCAAATCTGGAAGAAGCCTTAGGGGTCTATAACTACTAGGCAATCTATGTTGTTTATCAGTCAGTACCTTCTGAACTGCAGTGACACAGGCACAGTGGGTAGATGCTCCGGCTTCTTTCCAAGTATGCATGCTGCTCACACTTCCTCTCTGCAGAGACTGGAGGCACCTGGCTGACAGGTTTATCCCCAGTTATTATAAATAAAAATGTCTGAACGCATCAGAAGAGGAGGTGCAGACAGTTGAATAAGGTCAAGGAAACAAGGGAAGCGAAGTTGAGATGTTCACAATTGAAGTGCTGGCTTTGTCACTTAGAAACTGCGATGTCAGGTGAGCCCTTGATCTCAAAATGCCTCAGTTTCTTCCTTCTGTAGGAGAGTGGTCCCATGGAGCTTCTGTGGAGCATCTGATGAGCTTTTTACAGTGGTTACACACATAGTTAACTCAGCGAGAACCCACTATGGCTGCCATGCGTAGAGGAAAGGAAAGATAGCTCACCCAATCTGAGAAACTAAAAATGATTCACAAGAGCATGGCAGACAGATTGGGTCTTTTCAGGGGGGTTTAAGTGCAGTCATAAAAAAAAAAAAGAGGACTTTTGGTGACAATTTTTTTTTCAATGGAGATCTAAGATCATTATTAATAAATAAATTCTTCTTACGATTTAGAATTAAATGAAGATATTTCCCCAAGCATTTCTAACTCTAAACTACACTTCTACCGCATCCAGATGTTCACAGGATAGTGAACCTACCGAATAATATATTGCATCAACTCTCTTTGGCCACAGAAAGAGTGGCCACTTTGATTTTTCATCCTCCACCTTCTTTCAATATTTGTCTATATAGAAAGGCTGTATTATAGGCCTCAATGTACAGAACTTAGACCTAGAATTTTTATAGCTGAGTTCAAATCCAACTCCCTCTCACTGCGTCTGTGACTTTGGGCCAAAGGTCTAGTCTCTCTTACATCTGTTTTTGTATTTCTAAAACTATCCCTATACGATGCAGAGTCAAATAATAGGCCTCACCTACAAAAGTGGCTGAAAATTAAATGTTACATATAAAGTACCAAAAACAGTACCTGGCACACAGTAAGTACCCTCCAAGTACTATGTATTAAGTATTCAACAAGCATTAACTATCACCATTAACATTTAGGCCATAATCACCATTTAGAGTCTACTCTGCCCCAACATGAGTCTTGGTATCCTCTTGGATGAAGGATTTTTCTTATTCTTTTTCCTTCTATAGATCATGTCTCATTGCTGTTAAATCAAGGTTTTATAAATTTGAGTAATAAAATATGACAACCCTGAAACATAGCAAATTATAGAATGATGAACTTGTCTCTCATCACCAAGCTAAAGGAATAACACAGAACGTTATATAGTCTCCTGTGAATACCTCCCTAGGACCACTCACATTTTAAAAGCCCATGACTCTAAGGCATTTTCAAGAGCCATGGCTGAAAAGGGTAGTGTTACTTATGTTATTAAAACATTTTAGGCAAGGGATGGGGAGATAATTCCACTCTTTCAGGAGGACCTGAATTTGAACCCCTAAAAGCCACAGAAAAGCTGAACACTGCAGCAGCTCCTACTTAAAGATGGGAGGCGAAAATAGGAGAATTCTCCAAAGCATAGGGAAAACTAACTTGATGCATGCCACAACTGTGAATAACCAAGAGGCCCTGCCTTGAACAAAGTGGAAAGTGATGACTGATACCCAAGGTTGACCTTCAGCCTCTACATGTACAAAGGTAGAGAAGCTGGGGAGAAGGGGGGAGGAAGAAGATTAAAAATTAATTTAAACAAAACAAAATTTATCTGCATTTCCAAAGGGAAGTTCTAAAGATCGTGAAATGATCTTTAGGTCTGTGGTATGACAGAAAGAGAAGAAAAAATAATCAGGTCATTCTTCCTATAGAGTCAACAAACGTGTCATAAAGAGCCATCAGCAGGGAGCCTGCATTGGTATTTTTTGAAATGATGGTACATACCAGTCTGAGGGATCATGATAAAATGATAGGAGTGTCTGAGTGAGCCTGAAAGCCACGTCCCTAACACTCCCCAAGGGGTGCCCATTGCATTGTATCCAAGGGTGTGCTAAGTAGTGAGGTCACAGCCATGTCCATGAAACACATCAGCTCTTAATCCCAATGCCCTCCTCCACAGAGCCATGACAGGGATGCTGTCTTGATTTAAGTTTGATCACGTCCATTCTTCACCCTAATAGATTCCCATTGCTTCAAAGACAAAAGTCAAGCATGTTGACATCAATGTATGACCTTTGAAATACAAACTCATTTTTTCAGTGTGTGCTCCAAATACTATTGGCAAGATTCTCTCAAATACATTGGGATATTTCCATCTTGTTACTTTTACACATTATTTTCAGATATGTTCCCATTGCTTTTAATAAACAGTCTTCCCCTTAGACTCCTTATCATTCACCAAAGTCCTGAAACCCTCCCAGGAAGCCTTCTCCAATACCACCACATATATCATCTTTGTATTATTGATACTTAACACAAAGCCAGTATGCACTAAACACTCTTTTACATCTGCCATCACCAATTAACCAATGACTTTTGCTCCAGTAAGATATGACTGCCATCAAAGGGGATGGAGAACACGAGGAGACCACTGCAGTTGGAATTTTCTTTGGGTCACCAACCACCTCCCAAATGAAGACACTGAAACAATATTAACTATGAATGTTCAGCCTTAGCTTAGGCTTCCCATTAGCTCGTTAACTTAACCTGTTTCTATGCATCTACATTTTGCCTTGGAGCTTTTATCTTTCATTTTGTATACCCTACTTTTCTGATTCCTCTGGCTGGCTGGCTGGTCACTGGTGCTTCCCTGGCTTCTCTCTCTCTCTCTCTCTCTCTCTCTCTCTCTCTCTCTCTCTCTCTCTCTCTCTCTCTCTCTCTCTCTCTCTCTCTCTCTCTCTCTCTCTCTCTCTCTCTCTCTCTCTCTCTCTCTCTCTCTCTCCTTCTCTGAGCCTAAATTCTTCCTCCTACTTACTCTCCCTACCTGGAAGTCCCACCTAAAACATCCTCCCTCACTATTGGCCATTCAGCTTTATATTAAAGCAATGAGGTGCCTGAAGCAGGTGAGGAAAGCAACACATCTTTACATAATTAAACAAATATAACACATCTTTACATATTTAAACAAATGCAACATATCTTTGCAAAGTTAAATGTAGTGGGATTCTGTTACATTGTAAATAATTGTCCCACCTATTAGTTTAATAAGAACGCTGATTGGCTGAAGGCAGATAGGAAGTGTGGGTGGAGCTGTCAGACTTGAAAAACTCTAGGAACAGGAAGAACAGGGCAGAGATGCCACAGAGATGCCAGGCCAGAGAAGACAGCAGATGTAGACGACAACTGTGCTGTTCTGAGATGACCAAGCTGCATGGCTGAACAGGATAAGAGTCATGGGTTAGTTTAAGGATAAAGAGTAAGCAAGTTATATGCCTGGGCCCTAGGCTGATCAGCCTAAAATTAATGTAAGCATCTGTGTGTCTCTGTGGGACTGCAGGTCTGCAGGTCAGAACCTCGAGGCTAGACTGTAAAGTCCAGTCCAGAAACTTAATGCAACAGTTAAATATTCTGCAATATAACACAGCCCACACAGAATAACTAAGCAGAGCTAATATGGGCTTACAGAGACTGAAGGGACAAGCACAGTGCCTGCAGGGGGTCTGCATCATATCCTTTGCATATATGTTATGGCTGTTAGCTTGGTGTTTTATAGAACTTCTAACTATGAGAGCAGGTGTGTCTCTGACTCTTTTGCCTGCTCTTGGAACTCTTTTCCTCCTATTGGGTTACCTTGTCCAGCCAAATCTGAGGGCTTTTGTCTTATTTTATTGTATCTTGCTTTGTCATATATGGTTGTTGTCTCTTGGAGGCCTGCTCTTTTCTGAAGGGAAATGGAGAGGAAGGGGTTCTGGGGGAGAGGGAACCGACAGCTGGGAGGAGGGAGGGAGGGGAAACTGTGGTTGGAATGTATTTCATGAGAGAATAATCTATTTTCAATGTGTGTGTGTGTGTGTGTGTGTGTGTGTGTGTGTGTGTGTGTGTGTGTGTGTGTGTGTGTGTGTGTGTGTGTGTGTACTGCCCTATCACCATGATGGAGTGTGCTGGAGACTGATAGGTACACTGCCATAGTGGGAAGAAAAAAAATGAATTCTAGCTATCAACTTTTAAAAGTAATTGCAAGCACTCAAGTCTACCAGCCTGAGGCAGCAATGCATTGCTTTGTTCCTTTCAGGCACCGCCTGTTAGAAGTGTACAGCTGTTATTATTCATCCTTTCTTCTGATGTCTCAGCAATAAAGGACTCACCAACAAATATGTTGCAGTATTGCTCAATCGAGACATAATCTTATACTGGGGAGTAGGGACATAGAGCGAATGGGGCCACTTATGTGTCATGCACATCTTGTTTCCTTGAAGTCCCGGTTATGTTGTAACGCAGTCACAATGACAACACCTCTAAATCCATTGCTTACATTCGGGCTCTGCTATGAATTATGCCCTTTCTTCACTTTTACTTTTTTCTTCCAAGAAAGAACCAGAAGTCCAGGTGAGATGTCACCTAGTCCCTCCTCATTCAAGAGTAATGTCCATCACTGTATTTTTGCAGAAAGCTAACTGAAGCCCAATTACCTAGCCCAATATCTGAGCATTGATAAACACTATGGCCAGTTGCCAAGCTACAGTATATTGTCAATTAAATATGTCTCAGCTTCCCCTCTGTACCTAAGGGGCTTGGGGCTTCCAATGAGGTTAGAACGGTATTCTCAACTCTTAACACAATTAAGCCACACTGCAGGTGTCTTCTGCTGCAGGAAATCAGAAACAACATATTTCCCATAAGACACTGTCACTGTTTCCAACATGGGGTCAAAATCCTGGAACTAGTCCCAATGATGGCTTGGGATTTCTTGGAAATACAATCACTTCAGGCCAAAGCTCCCACTCTCCCACCCTGCTCCTATTCTCCCACCCCTATTCAACCAGAGGATGCCAGGACCGATGCTCTAGGAACTTGTACACCACTAATCCCTCCATACTTTATAGCCAGATGTGAGCTCTGGCATCTGCACTTACCCACTTTGGTTTCATGTTACCCTTCACAGAAGCAATTCCCACTGTTTTCCTCTTTCCAAAATCTTCTCATTATGGAGTAGAAAAATTCTACCACCGTTGTCTTTGCATTTACAAAGAAATGGTTTTGGTAGTCCTTTGTGTACAACAGCGTAGCACTTGCTTATGGCCTAAGCCAATCCTCTTCTATCTAAAATAATTATAATACCTAAAAGGCAACATAGATCGCATATGTAAACACTTGTTATACTGTATGAGGTAGGAAATAAAGGCAAAAAAATATCTCTAGCATTCAGAACAGACATCATTTTTCCTATAGGAATAATGTTTTATTTGTGATTGGTTGAATCTATGGTTGTAGAAAGAAGGATACAAAAGCCAGCAGGACATCTTCAGTGCATATTTTTTATCTTTTCCCCATTTTCTGCTGTACATGAAACCCATGTCCTGAAAGAACAGTGCTCCTTGAAAACCTCTCAAATGGGATCTTACTGTCCCTAATGTCAAAGCTTCTAGATACTTACCTCCTGCATTAGCCTGTGTTCATCTGCGCAGTATACATGAATAACACTCTACAGTCACCTTCGTGGCCTACAACAGTACCCCCACATTCATAGTCATTCACAGAGCCTGCATCAGTACCCCCACACACACAGCAATGTCCACTGCCTGCATCAGTGACCTATAACCTGTTGATTAGGCATCTGTGGAAAGTACCCTCATATTGCAATAAATCTTACTAGCAATATATCAAATATAGGGCTCTTAAAACTCTAACGACATGCCTCCCAACCTTATCAGCCAACATCTAAATCCCACCATACCCTCACACACACTCAAACATGTACACACAAAAGAGATACCTGTGTTCATTTTCTTCATTTCTCTTTCCTACCCACCCTTAAGAATCTGACACTTACTAAACTGACATGCTTATCAGCCAAGTTTTAAAGAAACAAGCAAAAAATGTGGTGGCTAAATCCAAAAGAGGCTTTGTATCTCTCATCTTGATTTATTGGTCTGTGTCACTTGGCACCAATATTCATATTTTCCTCTACAAAAGACTTTCCAACAACTCTATATGTTGCATCTCAATCTTTATTTCCATTCCTATTTTTAAGATACTGGTCTCCACAGCTTTCTGTCCTGGTCTCTCTTTTCTTCTCATTACTCTGTTATTTCTTTGATATTATTGTCTACTTCCATATTTCAACTGCTGTTTTTGTGCTAATGACTATGAATTTCTATGTTTTCTCTGAAAGTGTACTGAGCTTCATAGCTACCTATTGAACTTGATGGAGGTTCGGCATTCCGATGCATGACAGCCACCACAATCTTAACATGTCCAAGGAGGAACTCTCTAGACCCCCTCACTTCAGGCTCAGCCCTCTTCTAGTCACTAAGCAGCATCACTGTGTGCCACCTTTGACTCTTCCCTCATCCTCCCTCAGCAAATGGTACTCACTAGTCTTTTCCCACTGGTTACCTTCTGGATGTATTTGTTCCCATTCACATGGACATGGTCTTGATTTAAATCCTACCTTCAAGATCCACAAAACTTCTTTCTCAGATACCAAGATTTGGTGTTGTATTCCCAACCTTCAAACCACCAGATTTGTCCCTGAGAACCAGTCTCATTTGGTCTCTCTTCTAAAAAACCATTCATAGTTACTACAATATCAGAAGAAAGGGTCATATACTATTGTTTAGGTATCTGGTATCATGGTCACTCAGGAAGTTATTGTAAAAATTCTATTTAATATATAATAAAACATGGATCCAGATATTGGGGGAAGACTGAAGTATTAGAGAGTTAAGGAACAAACCACAGCCAATTCTCACTCAGCCAACTCCTCAGGCCTAACGAGGTAGGTCCTGTCTCCATGAGTCCTCAGACTGACTGGGTGTGCAGCCAATTGGAACAACTTCTGCCTTTTCCTCATCTTTCTTTCCCTGACCAGCTATTTCAACTCCTGGATCAACTTTCCTAGTGCTAGGATTAAAGGCATGTGCCAGTACCACCTGACTCTGCTTGGCCTTGAACTCACAGAGATCCATCCAGAGGATCTCTGCCTGAGTAATGGGATTAAAGGTGTGGGTCACCACTCTCTGACCTTCATGGCTTGGCTTTGTGAATCTCTCTGTCTTCTGATATTCCAAATTATTTTTGCTAAATAAATATCACCACAGGAAGTGACACGCCATTCTGAGTTAGGGTTTGAGAAGATTTGTTTCAGTATTCTTGCAAGGCACTATTTTTTTATATATATATAATAAGACAAAGGTAAAATTTTGAAGAGTCACAGATAAATATCAAGAACTAGAGGGGTGGAGCAACAAGTAAGAACACTGATGTTCTTACAGAGAATTAGGATTCAGTTTCTAGCCCCCATGTGACAGCCAATGAACATCTGTAACTGGTACTTTCTTTTGGCCACCACAGGTATGAGGCATGTGATACTCTGATAGATGTATAAACAAAACACTCAAACTCACAAAAATAAAATAAATAAATCTTCAAGAAAATAAAATTAAGCCATTGTGCCATGTTGCCAACCCCCCAACAAAACCATGAAACTGACCTCCCAATGCAAAAATAAAGGGTTTATTATTATTATTATTATTATTATTATTATTATTATTATTATTTGAGTCCAAGCTAGGGATTCTTCCCACACTCTCCAAACAAGCCAGTAAAGGAGGAAGCCCTGAGCCCTGATTAAAGGGCTTATATAGGGAAAAACCACAAGTAGAGAGCTGTATGTCTTGGCAATCAAGGACTAGGTAAGGGGACATAGAGTTAGGTAATCTTTTGAAACTATTGGTCAGGGTATAGGCATGAAATTACTAATGGTGAAATTGCTAATGGCTATAGAATGCTGATTGGATTTATGGCAAGATATGGGTTGTCTGCAAAGACATTTGGCTCTTGTTAAATTTTACTACCATGCCTCCTGTTTGACTGTGTCTGGGACACTTGCTTTGAATTCTGCTGTCGAAGTACATCTGGGGGCTTGAGTTCAGCCCACAGTCACATATGGAGGTTTGCATTCAGAATGGTTGGCTCTGTTCTTCCACTTCCTCCTCTTCTAGTAATTTAGGGACACACAATCATGGGTATTAGTGTCTGCCTTGGTGGGCTGGTCATCTTTCCTGTGGAAGATAGCTTTCTTCTATGTCTTGGTTGGTGATTCATAAGGTCAAGAGTTTATCTATTTTTCTAGCATGTTAGAGGGCGTTATAGGTAGTTATTTTGCCTCCCATCCCAGAAAGTTTCCCTTTAACTCAGTATTTCAACCTAATAAGAGCAGGGAACAGAGGATGATGTATTCTCTTCTTTAATTGCTTCAAACTGACACTAGGGCATTGTTGTCAGATCCCAATAAGGCTGAAACGTTAGTAAAAGGCTGGGCAATAGAGCATTTGTCAGAAGCATGTAATTATCTGACCCAGTTGTGCAGATAAGAAAAAAATCACATTGTGATCAAGGCTGGTCCACACTGGCTTTTAGCAAGTTCAGGGCTCGTAATCCTTTGGAGCAGTTTGTATATGCCAGCAAAGTGGAAATCTGTTGAAACGAGTTAAAACTAGGAACAGAAGTTAAAATTATATATGTATTTGTAGCTTTTAGGTTCATAGTCTCAGCAATTGGGAAGGACAGTAGTCCCAAGACCAGGACAGAGAAAAATACCATCCTCAGGAATAGATAGGTAGGGAAACTTAGACTGTACTTATCTGGAGTCCTTTTGACTTCTGTGAAGTGGATCTGAGTTTTATGATGCTCTTGATTCTCTAGAACTTATACAAATTACAAAAGGACATGAGAGTTTTAGATATATTAATATTAACAATTTCTCAAGAGACCTAGTAGCTTTAGGAAAAGAAAGGCTTTAATATAACATATTTAATATTGAGCTAGCTATTGCCTTGCAGAAGAATCTGGTTGTCTGATACTGCCAAACTGAGCAAGTTTTAGCTAGCCTAGCCATCAATACTTGCAGAGATCTGAGAAGAATAAATTATATCTGAGTGCAGACCAAGTAGCTTCAGATTCTACTAAAATCTGAAGAGACTAGTTCATACCCAGTTATCCATACCCGTTCTCCACATCATTGGAGGCAGGAGCATCAGAACAGAATCAATCTTCAGCTGCCAGGCACATAATATAGGATTTTTTTTCCCCATGATAGAGAGACATAAAAGAGAAGACTGACTTTACTTTGTCTAGGCAAAAGGGTTCAATCAATTCTCCAATGTCCTTCTGCTTGTTTACAATCTGGGCCAGATCCTGGTGGCAGACAGTGCACTAGGGCAACTTTCGCAGGCCAGCACAGGCAAAATCCAGATGGTAATATTCTGGTACCTCATAATCTTCTTTGGAGACCTTGGGTCAATATTAAGATCTGAAAGTCTCTGCCTGATAATAAGATTTTAAATAAACATTTTAAATGCCATATTCTGCAGATCTCTGAAGTATGAAGGCTGCCCAGATATATATGAATAGACATTGTTTCTAATTACTTGCTGTAAACTCAACCCTGAAAAGATACACAAGCAACTAAATAAAGCTCATCCTTGTAATTAATTACATCAGTACTTAGTATGACTACAGTTAAAGAACCTTGGTTATTTATGGATGACTGACAACTTGTGTTTCCTAACAGCCTTTAATATGTTAGCAGCTCTCCTAAGACTAGGACTTTACAATTTATTTCTTCCCCTTTAGCCCTAAAAATGATATTGAATTGAAACATTTCCTAGTATCAAAAATGAAAACTTTTATTTGAATCAGTTTATGTAAATAGATTAAGCTTAACAAAGTTATCTAAGACAAGAAGCCTAGATGTATATTCTTAAGCCTAAATAAGCCTAAATGGGGAGAGACACTTTCTAAGCCACTGGTTTTCAACTTTCCCAGTGTTTTAACCTTTTAATATAGTTCCCTATGTAGTAGTAAACACCCCATTATAAATTTTCATTGATACTTCATAACTACAGTTTTGCCATCATTATAAATTTCAATGCAAACATCTAATAAGCAAGTGGTACTAGGTTACCCCTGTAAAAATGTTCTTTTTTAACCCCAAAAGGGTATAAACTCATGGACTTAAATGCTGTTTCAAACCCTTTAAATGTCTTTAAAACCATTATCTCCTGGCTGACTCTTAAATTCCAAAGTTTAGCTGTCAGAGAAAGGTGCAACTTTACACCTTGTTAAACAAGCATTATTTTCAAACCAAAATATTTGAGGCTTGTTGCTTCCTTGGTCTAGAAGAAGATACAACAAACAGAGAGTTCATTAGAACTAAGAAATATATTCTTTAACCTAAATATGTTTGTCTAGACAATACTTACATTCACACATACACAGTTAGGCCCGAGTTACATACATACATATACAGAGGTAAAGTTAGCTTACATTAACACAGAGTCAAATCTATGTCATGTATGTGTCCAAATAACCACACATAGGTCATAAACATTTTGCAGTGAGTAATCACCATCTATTTTTTAAATGAAGAAAAACAAGTAGAATTAACCCAATATGGATAAACTTTTGACTTATTTTACAACTTTTTTAAATTAAGTATCTACAGATATGAGAACCCACAGCAAATATAGTTCATATAACCTCTGGTCTTCTATAACGTTCTACACATCTTCAGTCTGTGCCCTGATTTTTCAGGCATCTTTACTTCAAACAACATTTTTGTTTTATCTTAACCAATAATAATTTGTAACCAACCCCTCTAAAAGATGACAAATATCTATAACCCATTGGATCTGAATGATCAAGGCAGCAGTCAGTGTAGCTCAGCAACCATATTTAATAATTTTTGTTGCTGTTTCAGCATTACCTACATCAAAAAATACATTTGAATGTAGGGAATTGTGCTGTTTCATGGTAAATAATTGTGCCACCCACTGGTTTAATAAAAAGAGCTGATTGGCCAAAGGCAGGCAGGAAGTATGGGCGGGGCTACCAGACTAGGAAAAGTCTGAGAGCAGAATGCCAGACAGAGCACCAGAGAAGCTGCAGGATGCAGAGGACAACCATGCAGCTCTAAAGAAAGGTACCGAGCCGCATGGCTGAACAAGAGACATGAGATAGCTTAAGGGTAGAGAGTTAGCAAGCTATATGCCTGGGCCTAAGGCTGATCAGCCTAAAACTATTGGAAGCTTCTGTGTGTCTCTGTGGGACTGCGGGACTGCGGGTCTGTGGATCTGTGGGCCTAGACCTTGAGGTTAGGCCCAAAAGTCCAGGCCAGAAACCTCATACTACATTTGAACTCCTGCTAAATTCTGATCTGTGACCATAAGCTCAGTTGCAGCAGCTGTGAGTGGTGACTGGCTGCTATTGGCATCAGAGGTAGCAAAAAATATTTAAACCATTTCTGTTTTATCTTTATGCTTGCAACAAAACTTAAGGACACATCAAGAAACACAGACAAAACTTTCCAACAAAACAAGCATACACAATTTTCTTGAGAAATAGACAAAACTTAAGATGGGTCAGGTAGGTAGCTGACATCACCACCAACCCAGTGTGCTCAACTTCATCCATTCATTTTGGTGGGGTTGTGACTGATGGCTTCCAACCAGGGTGCACTGGGGACAGTCCATCCTACCCCCAGGCCGTCTCCTAAACAGGAAAGAGAGTGATTTCACTCTAGTGGCCAGCACTTCCTGGGCTACTCAAAGGACAGCTGTAGTGGATGTGGTCACAGGAAGCCAGGCAGGGAACTGACTTATGGAGGCAGGCATTGGGGAAGAAGGGAGAGCATTGCTAACTCAAAGGGACAGCAGGCTGAAAGAGTGGTGCCAGATCCCTGGACCTCAGGCCATCTACCACAGACTCTATCCCAGCCCGAGCCCTGCCAGCATGGCCAGCCAAACCATGCAAGCTGAGATCTGGAGCTGGTCAAAATGTACCACCACAAATTATGCCCAGCAGCAGCCGAAAGTATGGTTGGCAAGGGCCAACCAACCACCATAGTGGTTAGACATGGGAAGTGGTAAAAAAGCAACAGGGAGCATGAAAGATCTACTGGGAAACCAGTGGCAGGGCTGGAGGGCCACTGGGCTGAATCTTCCAGGCAGACTGCAAGAATCCTACCCATTTACCTCTTAATGATCTCATGCCCTCTTGAACTCTCTCTCTCTCTTCAAAGATTTTTTTCTTCAACTTTCCCTTATGATACTTGTTGACTATCAGTCTTTATTAGTGATGTCCTCTACATCACTCCCATGTACTAGGCATAAGTCTAAGGGTGAGGAAGGAATCTATCCCATGTTAGTGGTCAGTGTCAAGTATCAGCATCAACACAAAGGGGCACAATGGAACAAACAGCATCTCATGTACAAAATCAATAAACCAGGGTCTATGAAAACTGGAGGTTCTCCCCTCCCCCCACCCCAGAAAGGATTCAGAATTCCTACAGAAAATGAGATTTGAAATGTCTTCCAAACCTCTGCAATTTGAGGCCCCAGCACAGCCACTTTGGTGCCACCAATTGCTTCAGAGAAAAATTTCTTGTCTCTGACTTAAAGGATTCCATGTCTCCAATTTGGAGGTTTCCGCTTCTCCAGCGTGAAGGTTTCCACATCTCTAATTTACAGACGTTGAAAGTCATGGAGAAGGACAGAGACAACAGAAAACAAATATAAAGAGACTCATAGAAGACAGAAACAGAGATGCACTGATCAGTCCAAAACCTTTGGGGTCAGGGTCCAGCAGGTTGTGAGGAATCCCGGACAAGCCCCCAAATGTTGTGCCCATTTCGTGAACCCACCCCGCAACAAAACCACAGAGTTGACTTCCCAATGCAAAACGAAGGTTTCTTTATTTGAGCCGGAACAAGAGCTTCTTCCCACATTCACCAAACCAACCAGTAAAAGAAGAAGCCTGCGCCTTAATTACAAAGGGTTTATATAGGGAAAACTACAAGCAAGGAAGATGTATGTCTTGGCATTCTGGGATTAGGTAAGGGGACATAGAGTAAGGTAATCTTTTGAAACTATTGGTCAGGGTATAGGTGTGAAATTGCTAATGGTAATAGAACACTGACAGGATTTATGGCAAGACATAGGATGTGTACAGAGACATCTAGCTCTTGTTAATTTTTACTACAATGCTTCCTGTTGGACTGTGTCTTGAATGTTTGCTTTGAATTCTGCTGTCACAGTACATTTTGGAGCCTTGAGTTCAGCTCCTGGTCATGTATGCAGGCCTGTTCTCAGCATGGTGTTGGTTCCTCTCTTTCAAAACAGGTCTTCAAAAATCAGTTGCTTTTTAGTATAAAACTGCTCTAGTTTGACCTTTAAGAAATCTGAAACACTGATATAATGCTCTTCCCAGAAATGTCTATCAAAAACTTCAAAAAGACAGCAAACTGGCCTTATGTTTGCTAATAATCCTCCCTCCCTTTGATTCTTTTAACATTTAAAGACACTTCTATAGACCAAGCAAACTGTCCAATCATTTAAGGTCAAGGTGATTCAGTGATTCACACACCACACACCACCATTATGCAGCTTCTACTGAATGTCAGGTCAAGATTAACAAGTATCCTTACCATCTTTTCTTTGGTTCTTAATCAGCAGAGAGTATTTCCCACCAGGCTATTAGCCTACCCCTCCTGTAAGATGATGAAGCCAGTGGTTTCCCAATTCAGTAAATCCATTCCTGCTCTCCCCTGCTTTTCTCTCCTACATGACCAAAGTAAGCATTTTCTTCATGGCAATTTCTGTTTGTTCTCAACAGCCTTGGAATGAAACAACTAGCCAGATCATGATAAAAGCCCTGTTCCTGGGGCCTCCTGTTCTTCTGACTAGTGAACCATTATCAGGTCCTAAAAAACTAAAGTCAATGGCCATGTTAGATTCTAGAGGCAATTAGCAGACCTGCACAAGAGGGTGGTTAACAGAGACCAGGAAAGAAAATATATATATATATATATATATATATATATATATATATATGACAGAGCAGCAGAAACACAAACAGAAGGAGCAGCCAGTCTTAAATCTGGGGCATCTGGTTTCAGAGGGTCCCTGAAACCCATAAGATGAGAGATGAAGAAGGAACTGAAAACCTGTCTAGTGCTGGCCAGTAAATTTATCATACTCAATGTCTTCCCCCAACATTGTCTCATCCCCTCCACCTTTCGGGCATATTCCATCTCTAACACTAAGAATAAGCCCTGAGCTCAGAGTGCTGTTCCTAGACTCCTCCCAGCAGCTCTGTACCTCGCTGTTCTAGCTAGAGCCTGCCCTGCCAGCCCACACCCACCGGTGGCCTGGGGCTCCCAAGAAGTATTAATGTGCATGATCCTCCTGAGTCCAGTCTCTCTTGAGCTCCATGACCCTTTTCTGCAAGCTCTGCTGGACACTAAAGGCCAATTCTTCTCACCCTAGGGGTGAGGCTTGGGTGTACTCCCCCCTCATCACTACCCCTTCCCTGTTTTCCTGGAAGAGCAATGCATTATGTAACATTAACTGGGTTTTCTGAAGCTTGTCTGAACAACAGCCTCAGTACACTCAGATAGTGGAAATGATCTCCCTGTAAAATAAATTCATGGGGCCTCTTAACAGAGTAGCTGCAGGGCCCTGGCAGGGTGCCGGCACCTCCTGCTGCCAGGAGCTAGTTTCTCTTTAATCTCCTTTCTGGGCCACTCTCTTTTCATTTCAGGTTACTGCTCCCAGGGTTTTTGAAACAGGTGACTCCAGCCATGCTAATAAAGCCAGGTGTGATAGCATCTTGAATGACTTCAGATGTCAAGTGCTGAAGAGGAGAAAACACTTTCAAATGACCACATCCTCTTAGTAACATTCCAGGGGAGAGACTGCTTATCTTGATTTTAATTTTTCAGTTTCCTTTCATCTTCCCCTCTAAAAACATAGCCCAGAGAAAGATCACCCATGAAGAACTTATCAGAAAGACATTGCTAGCATTTAGTGGTTCTCAACCGGGAGCACAGAGAGATTAACGGAAAGGATGGGTGGCAGTAGAGACTGATGGAGTATGCATTAGACTTTGGAAGAAAAGTCACAGGGTACAAACACAAGCTTGAACGAATTTGAATTTTAAAGTAATGGAAGCAAAGCATGGTCTCAAGCTTACCTCCAGCTTCTCTCCGAAGCAAGCTAATCATGTGACATGTATGTGTGAGAAAGACAGGAAAGGTTAGTTTACCTATAAAATTCCATTGTTTCAGATTCTTAAGAAACTTTAATTTTTGAACAGGTCATCCTTGCCTGGCTTTAAAGCTGTGGCTTTAAATATCTCTTCTTCAGCATGAAGAAGCTTTGTTTTACATTAAAGCCAGAAATTCGGAGCCTTTGGTATTGGCCAGGCCTGCATAGCATGAATGATTCTGGAATAATTTCTGTCAGTGTTGGCAGGTCTAGGCAGGTCCTGAGCTCTCCTTCTGATATGCTAGCCATCATTCCAACACCTTCCCAGACCAGAATCCCTGTTGGCACTGATGAGTTTGGAGTCTGGATCGATTTTAAGCAAGGCATTTCTGGAATACTGATGGACATAGGTGGACTCATAGAAGTTGACCTTTGAAAGGTCCAGTTCTAGGTAAATAGCAAAGTCAATAATCCTGACCATTTGGAGCCAGATTCACAGGCTAATCCAACACCAGCAACATTTTCAGTCACTAAAGGAAAAATAAAAAGCCTGCTGATGGGTCTTCTACACTCAATTACCTAGTGGCCAAATACTAAGCCTACGAGAATAGACATTAGATCGTGAACAGTGCTTTCATCTTGTTAGCAGAAGTTCTAGCCTGCAGATGGAAATTCCCAACCACAGCTCAGAACCAAAGACAGAGCAGCTGACCCCTAAATCTAAAATGAGCTGTGGTTAGCAGCAAGAAAAACCTAAGAGAGATGGCAAGCTCTTTCAAGGAAGCACCTTGAGATAAGAGAAGACTTCATGGTTCTTGAGCTGAAAAATAGTCATGTAGCCCCTTTGATGAACAAGAACAAGGGATCAAAGAGGAATCAGGACCATGTTGCACTCAGTGTGACAGAGGTGTGCACAGCAGTGTCTCCCTTGCATACACAAAGCCATGGAGGACTGAACCCATCATCACGGAGGATGGACCACTAGACATCCCCACACCAAGCTTGAACAGGTGTGAAAGTAACTCACTAGTTTGGTGCAAGCTCTGAAATTCAGATGCTCAGCCTCTGCCCTAGGGCACTTGCATAGCTGTGAAAGAAGCATTCTTGTTGCTTTGAGCTATTGGCTAATCAAGAGATTAGAACAGAAATATGAGGGCCTTTTCATCTCTCTGCCTCCATCTCCTGCCTACCTGGGCAAGCTAGCACTGTCAACAGCAAGATGGTATAAAATCAGGATATTAACTGAACACCTGTCAGAGGCACGTGCTGGCTGCTTTCAGCTGCACTTAGAACCCCAAGGACACTGAGAAGTAAATTGTGTCATCCTCCTCTTAGAAATATGAAAAACAAGAACCAGAGACATTAATCTCCCACATCAGCACCCAGTGCCCACTCATGCTCTCTGTCCATTTCTGTTCAACTTTGAAACCAGTTCTTCCTATGACATGCCAGTTCCCAGCTCTGTGGCCTCTGGCCCTGATCCGTCTCTCTCCACTTCCAACATTCCCCAGTTGCCACAATGTTGGAGCAGCAATTGTGAGCTTACATCACAAACCACAAAGAGGAAGCAAGAGTTTGAGGCTTTTGAAATCTTAAATCTGGCTCCCTTTGACATGCTTCCTGCAGCAAGCCCACACCTACTAATCTTCCTGAATAGCCACTGAGTGGGGAATGAGTATTCAAATGTTTAAGACTTATAGAGGACATTTCTTTCAACAACTACATGGCTAGTCCCAAGACCAGCCAGCAAGCAAGGGAAGAAAAGACAGTAATATACTTGATAGAAAGCATGGACTAGAAGTGCCCATTAGTCAGTGCAGGGCTTGAGATGACCAGAATTAACAGGAAAACCAAATCTGAAGTGGATGTCCATTGGTCAAACCCAAATTCCCTCCAGCTTCCTTAGAAAGGTAGAAATCTTTGCCATTGTGAGTGCTTCTGCCCCATTCCAAAAGCCAGAAACACTGTCACCTCAGCACCCCTCACTCAGACACAGAAAAATCCCCACCTACACAAAGCAGTTGTGGGACACTGGAAATTGCATTGCTGATCCCCAAAACATCTACCACTGCCATCTCGCTGTGACACCTTCAACCTGCATCCATCCCAGCCACTATCTCCTTCTCATTAATAATCTGCCATGGTCTATGTGACTACAGAGACCCTCCCTAAGAACCACAAAACCCAACTGGAGGAGATATGGCATACACACACACACACACACACACACACACACACACACACACACACACACACACAAACACACACATGTGTGCGCGCGCAGCACAGCACAGCACAGCACTGCACAGAACAGCACAGCACTGCACAGCACTGCACAGCACTGCACAGCACTGCACAGCACTGCACAGCACAGCACAACACAGCACTGCACAGCACAGCACAGCACAGCACAGCACAGCACAGCACAGCACAGCACAGCACAGCACAGCACAGTACAGTGACAGCTGAGAGCAAGCCAGCAACCAGCTTGCAGGTCAGAGCTGCCAATACTATTCCTGGTTGTCAGGCCTTTTCTCTGTGATGTTGGACAAGTGCCTAAATCTCTCTGTACTTTCATTCATTCATGAGCAGTATGTCTAATCCCTGTCTCATAAGAATGCTATGAAAATTAATGAGCATATAAAAAACCTAAACAAATCTGATGGAAAAGTCCTTCGTATACCCTAGAGATGTAATAAACGCCAGGTGATCTAATTTAAAATACAGATGTGTGTTTTTTCCATTTCCATGAGAGAACATTCAGCTTCACCAAACCATGATCATTTTGAGTATTTTTATTTTTAAAAATTCTGAGCTGGAAGTAATACATCCTATGAGGGTTAAAAAAAAAAAAAAGTTAATTGCTTGGTTTAACATTTAAATATTAATAACCTTTACTGAGGTTCCCATGCTAAGTATTTTTTACCTCATTTAATCTAGAGTAAACCCATTGAGGTGGGGGCTTCTTTCTAGCACTCATTTTATATATATAAAAACGATTCTAAGAAATAAAATGATCATCTGGAAACTCAGTGGGTAATCAGTAGGGGAGACAGATCAGATCTAGAGTACCTTACTTCTCACCTCAGTCTGTTAAACCATACTGCCTCCTTCAACACAGATGCAGAGCCCACGGCACACAGAACTACAGAATATTAAACACAAAATATAAGCTAAAAATAAACCTTGGTAGAGCAGCTAAGGGAAAAGGCTTTAAAAGCTTCTAAGTGCTTATTTGTACTAAGGACAATATATTTGATAAATTATCTGTGAAACTGGCCAACAATAGAAAAACAACATACAGTAGGGAAAACTCTTACTGGGATTTCCTGTGCCACCAAGTTCATTTTGAATCACCATATTCATGATGGGGATTTCTCAGAGCACAGAGCTCTGTAGTCCCCTTATGGGTAAGAGTTCTCTCAACTGGGGCCTGGTCTCTACCAGCCCTAATACACTATCCAGAAGGCAGGTCATTTTCATCTCCACAAAATCTAGTAGGTTTGAATAACAATGATGACAGCCAATCCATCACCAGTCACTAAAACAGTCATTCTTCTCAGCTACCAAGTCCCACAACTCCATAGAGGCACTTTGGAAGCAAATATG
The DNA here is from genome assembly GCA_033318265.1 of Phyllotis vaccarum. Lineage (NCBI taxonomy): Eukaryota > Metazoa > Chordata > Mammalia > Rodentia > Cricetidae > Phyllotis > Phyllotis vaccarum. The sequence goes on along the minus strand of JARWLC010000005.1, from coordinate 52,736,683 downwards.
TATTGTAATTCACTGGCATAAATTAACATGCTCAATTCTCTCCTGTGTCTAACTCATTGTGAAGGCTGACTAGAAGTGCCTCTACACTGACTCCAACTCGTTCTCTCCACTGCCTGACAGCTGAGCGATCTGTGATTAACACACCAAACTCCAAGGGGAGCAATTGGCTGCAGGCCCCAGGGTGGTTGGCTGACCCCCAACTTCCTTCAGCCCACATGGTGTCCACCTGTTCCCATTTCCTCAGCCAGGCAGTTCTCAAGACACTGCCTCTCACCCAGAGGCAGGGGTGAACTCCATACTTTGCTCTGAGCTGTGTTTAGTCAGCCTTACAGGACTTACTGCTGCAAGCAAAGCCTGAGGCCACTGGGGTGTCTCCAGGCCACCACCTTCAGACTCCATCTTGGTCACATAAGGAAGAGCATGATGTAGGAGAAGAGGGAAGGACATAGTATTCTCTCTAGAAAGGAACTGCAGAAAAGTTTAAAGGCGAAAATTGCAAGCGTCTATGGGACCACATTCACCTACATAGCTTTATGTAAGGCCAGCTTCACTTATATATAAACAGGCATCTGCCCACCTCGTGGGAAAAGGCATTAAAAAAGTCCTATGCTGCTTCACTTCTCTACAATCTCACTGTTGTCTAATATCCAGGTTGCATCTCTGTTCATTGGAGTCCAGCAGCCCAGACCAAGGTGACCTGTGTTGAGTGGTAGCTGAGGCTGGGGATGAATTCCTGTGGCTGGAACTGGAGCTGACTTGGGTGAAGACACAGACACAAGCAGAGAGCATCCAACAGTGGAGACCACGCCATGACCATAGAACACTCACAACCTTCTGTGTCCCTGGGTCTGTGTCCCTCCACAAACCATGGAACCCAAATCCACAAGAGAAAAACCTGAAGTACCAAAACCTCACTCCCAAAGACTGCCATTGACTTTGTAGTTTTACCATAGCCTTTTTTGGGGGAAGGGGGGTTGTTTTTTGGTTTTTTTGGTTTTTTGTTTGTTTGTTTGTTTGTTTGTTTGTTTTAATCTCTTATTTTGCTGTGTTTTTTTTTTTTTTTTACCCCTGGCATTTTCCATTTCAGTGTTCACTCAACTTTTATCCTTTTCATCTTTTCCTATTTAATATCTGATCCTGCTTTTCTAGTTTGGACTAGATCACTAAGAGCAGCTGCTCTGGGGATAGGGGAGGTTTCACCCAAGGGCTTGATTTTCAGTGGGTGCAAGGTTGATCCCAGCTCTGCAGAAGTTATTAGTAACTCTTTAGTCTTTGAGTTCCTCTTAAAAAAAAAAAATGAGGTCATTCACACTGGTAACCCAGGAAAATTAGAAGTACTCAGCCTCATCTCTGCCTCTACGCAGCATCCAGGCAGTGGAGTAGCTGTCCCAGCACAAGAGAGCTTAGGCATTCTGACATGGCTTGGTGGGTGTTATAGGTGTTATAAAATGTTACCCAAGGGCTCATGTCCTCAAACAAATGGTTCCCAAATGGTGGATGATTTGAAAGATTGTTGTATTTATTTGAATAGACATGACTCCCATAGACTCGTGTGCTTGAATGCTTGGCCCATAGGGAGTGGCATTATTAGAAGGTGTGGCCTTGTTGGAGTAGGTCTGGCCTTAGAGGAAGTGTGTCACTGTGGAGGCTGGCCTTGAGGTCTCAGATGCTCAAGTTAGGCCTAGTGTGGCAGTCTCCTTCTGATGCCTGCAGATCAAGATGTAGAACTCTCAGCTCCTTCTCCAGAACCGTGTCTGCCTGTGGACATGTTTCCTGCCATGATGATAATGGACCAGACCTCTGAATCTAGAAGCCAGCCCCAATTAAATGTTTTCCTTTGTAAGAGTTGCTGTGGTCATGGTTTCTTTTCACAGCAGTAGAAATCCTAAGACGGTTGTAGAGCCTTTAAGAGGCAGAAGCCTCAGTGGAAGAAGTAAGTCACTGAGGATGGGGCAGCCTTTGAGGTCTTACAAACCAGCTATGCCTCCTGTCCACCCTCCTTGTTGACTGGCGATGGCCACCCCAGACTCATATTACCATCCCTAGTGAGCATAAATAAACTCCTTCCGGATGTTGCGTATCACAGCAACATGAAAGGGAACTGGCACAGTGGATGGATTAAGGACAGTAGCCGAGTAATGTCAGGAAAAGGCAAGTGACCTCAGACATAAGGTGTACACATAGTAACAGTAGATTAAGCAGGAGACCAGTTCTATAAAATGCCCCGAATATTAAAGTGTCTGCCCCTTGTGATGATTTATGTTGATAAGATGTAGGATGGCCTGGTGAAGGAGCCCCTAGACATGCTTATAAGGAACTGTCTAGATTGGGCTAGCCTCTGGATATACCTGTGAAGGATTTTCTTGGTCAGATGTATGGAGGTAAAAAGCACCATCCTAAATGTGAGTGGCATCATTTCAGAGAAAAGAACAGCATTCATCTATCTTTCTCTGACTCCTGCTGCCTTGATTGCCTATCATTATGGGCTATATGAGCCAAAAGAAATCCTTCCTTCCTTACTGAGGCTTCTTTCTCAGGCCTGTGGACATCAAATTGGTAGACGTGACTGTTGCACGAATAAATGAGACTCAGGGATAGATCTCTGAGAAAGTCAGAGATATTAAAGAGACTAAACACCACAGGCAGAACTTACCCAGCTGTCTTCCAGCTTCCTCAGCCTGGCTTCTCTTGGCTTCCTTTTCTTCCATCTTTCTATGCCGGCCTTAAATACTCTTTTGGTAAATTAAGGCGTGGCCCCACCACTGCCTGCCTGGGAGCCTGGAATTCCTTCTGTAATCTAAAATGACCTCCAGCTCAGTTGGAATTAAGGGCATAGGTCACCACTCCCAGGATACTCCCTGTGCTGTGCTCTGATCCTCCTAGACTGACAGAGGTTAGATCTCCGAAACTTCTGGAGCTTTTATTAAATCCCCACAAATGACCATGACAAACCTTGTTCACGTACTGTGCTAGCATTACAATCTTTTGGGGAGCCTTAAAGTTAAAATCAAAGACCAGAACAGACATGCCTTAGAGCATGTCTCTTGGCATAACAGAATTCTATCAATTAATTTATAAAGAATGAAAGTTTGTTCCTCTTGCAGTTCTACAGGAATACAGGCTAAAGGGCGACCTTTGGACATGCCTTCCTCTTGGTGGAGATTTTATAAAATTCCAGTGAAGTTCAGACCAACACATGGAAAGACAAAGCAATCTCATCAGAAAGTTGACTTTTGTTTTAAAAGCTACTTTATTAATAACTCAATAAGCCATGAGATGATAACCTTAATCACCCCTTAAAGGTCTCAGATGGGTCTGTCTCTTAAGATCTAACAATGGAGATTGAATTTCAATATGATAAAGGAAGGATATCTAAAATATAACACCGTTTTTACATAATATCCAAGAAATATTATAGCACATTCTCCCTTCATAAGTAAACTTCACTCTAAATGAGGTTCCCTTTCTAAGAAACAGAATTTTGAAAGGAGGGGGCTCTGAGAGGAAGAGAGAAGATAAGAACCAAGAAATGGGACCAGGCCCAGCTCAGAAGAGAGCATAATTCCAAAAGATAATTGGTTTTCAATAGTATTTGAAAGGATGCAAGTTTCTTTACCAGACAGTAGGTGTTTCTTCCATCCCCACCCCAAACACAGAGTATACAAGGACAAAAAAATTGCAGTGATAAACAATGCTTTTATACTTTTAAGACACTCAGTCACCCTAACACTTCTCTTTACATATGTCCAGAACATCAGGACCACACTATACAAACCTAGCCACAAGCATCAATACATGGCAGAGATGTTTGGTAGTCTGTTAACACAGCTCTCTCTTTAAAACTCTCTTAACTTCTTCATTTTTCATTTCCTGATTTCACAACCCAATTCTTGTGAGCCAGGTACAGTGGTTGGAAGTGAAAGGGAGCTGTACCTTCATTTTGTGATGATATGAATTATTCCAGTCTTAGGAATTTGGACAAGGTATATGTATGTCCCTTTTGGAACTTGAATGAGAGATGGCAATTCTTATTTTACAAAACTCTCACAGAAACTTAAAGAACATATACTGTCTAGTTTTCTGTCAACTTGATACAAGATAGTCATCAGAGAGGAAGAAGCCTCGATCGAGTCAAAGCCTCCATAAGACTGGACTATACGTAAGCTTGTAGGGCATTTTCTTAATTAGTTATTGATGTGGGCAGCCCAGCCCATTTGGGTGGTGCAATCCATGGGCTGGTTATCCTGGGTTCTATAAGAAAACAGTCTGAGCAAGACACAAGGAGCAAGCCAGTAAGCAGCATCCCTTCTGTGGCCTCTGCATCAGCTCCTGCCTCTAGGTCCCTTGCCTAGTTGAGTTCCTGTCCTAAATTCTTTTCATGATAAACTGTGATGTGGAAGTGTAAGCTGAACAAACCCTTTCCTCTCCAAGTTTCTTGGGTCATGGTGTTTCATCACAATAGTTACCCTAACTAAGAACATAAATCATGTAGAGGGCTTCTTCAGATAAGAAACTCCTTGTTCTGTCTACCCACTTTCAAGTTTTTGTGGTTGAATTTTAAGCCCATCTTCCCAAAAAATGGATAACACTACATGCCAGTTCAACTACCAATTTAGGAAGAAATCATCTCCAGTAGTTTGCTTCTGCTACCCTACCAAATGCCTTTTCCTAGGCAAGATCCACTGGCTCCCTGCAGGAGAAATTCAACCAGGCAGTCAGTATGGATCATGTGTAGTAGGAGGTTTCTGGCCTTGACTTTCGGCCCTAACCTCAAGGTTTAGGCCCGCAGACCCGCAGACCCGCAGACCCGCAGACCCGCAGATCCGCAGAGACACACAGATGCTTTCAATAGTTTTCAGTTGATCGGCCTAAGGCCCAGGCATGTCTCTTGTTCAGCCATGTGGCTGGGTACCTTTTCTTAGAGCAGCATAGTTGTCCTGTGCTTCTTCCGACTTCTCTCTGGCCTTCTGCTCTGTGCTTCCTGTTCTCAGAGTTTTCCTAGTCTGGTAGCTCCACCCACACTTCCTGCCTGCCTTTGGCCAATCAGCACTTTTTATTAAATCAGTGGGTGGGACAATTATTTACAATGAAGCAACACAATCCCCCTATATATCCCCTTTTCTCTTTTTAAAACAAAAAGAACTCTAAATCTAATATTCTTTTCCCCCCTTATGTATAACAACTTATAAACAACACTGTAAATAAACACAAACATCCATAATCCATGTTTTGGGAATGTGAATGTAGTTCTCTAGGCTACTTCCTGCTGAAAGGAGGCATTGGCAATTTCTTGGGAATCCAAAGAAAAATGTAGGATTATGCACAAGTCTTTGGTGTCTGTAAGGCTGGGTCATCTCAGCCAGTCTCCTTGAAATTGTTCTGGATACAAAGCTCGGGAAACTTCAACAGATGTGCTCTGAAATGCTGAATCATCTGGTCCATCCATTTCCATTGGAGATTTTTCAGGGGGTCTTTCTCTATCAAACTTTATGCTCTTTATCCAGGAATAAATCCACAGCCTCTCATTTTCTGTGGAAATAAAAAGAAAACCTCCTCTCCAAAGTAGCATATCTTTGGATTTCAGCTCATTTACAAAATATATAGGTAGAATTACTCCAACAGCATTTATAATCAACTGTCTTTTAGCAACTTTTACTAAGTCATTTTCAGTCAAGAAGCTTAAAGATAAGACAATAATATACAGTATCCATACATTCTTTGTATTTTCCATCTTTACGTGGCTTATTTTTATTTATTTATTTATTTATTTATTTATTTATTTATTTTACTCTATTTCTTTTTTAAAGGCTTTCTCTACCTTTTTTTTTTCTTTCTCTAAGCCTATGTATATATATTTTTTCAACACACTTTAAACCGCTTAGACTTTTTTTTAAAAACTGTCTTTACTGTATATTTATTTCTTACCTTTTTCTGTCTCTGACCACACCTTGCTTGTCTAGGGCGATTGACTCCACCCAGATTCTTCTATTTCTTTCTGTTTCTGAACACACCTTTAATCTGCCAGGATTCAAGGTTGGTAGGATGGGTGGATGGCTCCACCCAGCTCCTAGTCTAATTTCATAGAATTTATCTTTTTAACCCAGGTACTCTGGGGAATTTTAGGGTCCATATAATTACCAAGTAAAGATTTGCCATCTGCTGCTCATTTACTCCATTTAAGTATTAGGCAGCAGGGCCTCTTAAAAGACTTAAGCGTTTTTGCCTCTAATGCTGAATCAGGAAGCTTCTCTTCAAAAAGTCAAGCCTCAGTTTGCCTCAGGCAAACAGAGCTGATCCATGAAAACATCACACTAGAAAGCCATCTTTGATTCTGTTCCCTTTTTGCCCTTTTGAACAGAAACCTTAAATACATCATTTATAACTTTTTGCTTATATTGAAGCTCCTGTGAGACTTGAGGAACAAGCCATTTTACACCTTAAGCTGCACTCCAAAAGCCCGCCATTGTAGCTCAAGCCGACATGCCTCACCGGGCATCTCTGTACCACGGCTCACATGAGAGACACAACTCAGAAGCTGCTTTGGGCTCTAGACCATTTTTAAGCTTTCTATGACTTTATGTGGGTATGTATCATGTATATTCCCCATGTTGGGCTGCCATTTGTAGTAAAGAATGGATAAGACTACATGCCAGTTCAAGTACCAATTTAGGAAGAAATCATCTCCAGTAGTTTGCCTCAGCTACCCTACCAAATGCCTTTTCCTAGGCAAGATCCACTGGCTCCCTGCAGGAGAAATTCAACCAGCCAGTCAGTATGGATCATGCAGCATCATTAGGGCACTTTCAGTAAGGAAACACAAACCAAATGGCAGGCAGCAAACAAGACCTAGGCTCAACCTTCCTTGGCTATAGTTTCATGGAATGTAAATTGGGGAGATGCCTGGTCCCTATGATGGTTAATATTTATTATAAACCTGATTGGACTGAGCAATATCTAGGCGAAATAAAGCTTACTTCTAGGTGTCTGTGAGGGCATTTCCAGAGAGGAAAGGTATGCACAACATCAGGTAGTGGTGTGAGAATCATCATGACTATAGACTATATAGTCAAAAACATTGGAAGCCTGGGTGGGACAAGGAAGGAGGAAGAAGCTAGCAGCAGGTACAAGGTTCATTCTTTTTAAAAAACGTGTTTTTGATATCATTGCCATTGCCCAGGGACTCCAGACTCCAGCTTCTCAGCTTGGGACTCTCAAAGTCAGCTTCCAGGGAGTTTCCAAGCCTTTGGCTTCAGACAAGGACTGAATCATTGGTCCCATGTTCTGTGGTTTCCAGCTTCTTGGACTGGACCAAGGAGGCACCAGGTTCTCTGGTTCTCCAGATGCAGAATGACCCAACTTTCCCCAATCACATAAAACAATCAAATAAATGTGTGTGTGTGTGTGTGTGTGTGTGTGTGTGTGTGTGTGTGTGTGTGTGTGTGATATGTATTAGATCTGATGGAAGCTATCAGTTCCCTCAGAGCATAAAAACCCTAAACTATATAACTTTTAAAATAAATATTTAGCCCTAAAACTATGAAAGGCTTACACATGTAATGACAATTTAAAAATTAGACAATATGTGGATAATGATATTCACCTATTATAACCTATTATATGCAGACAAATTCAAACTTTTAAAATACTACTTTATAGGTAGCAAATTGCAGCTGTCCCAAGTAAATCCAATTTTGTGCCACTTTCTTTATATTCATGAAGAGGAGCTTTTGGAACCCTGTGCTAGCACAATGGCCAGCAACCTTTTGTTCATTCAGTGTCCAGTGGGTCCGTGGGGGCAGGGCTTATGGATATGTGGTCATGTGTGTGGTATGCATGTATTTGTGTGTATGTGCACATGTATGTGAGTACATATGACAACAGAGATTGATTTCAAATGTCTTCCTTAATAACTCTTTCCCTTATTTCTAAAGGGGAAGTGTAAGGATACAGGGTCTTTCACTGAGCCTAGAACTCACCAGTCAACTAGATTGGTTGCCCAGCAAGCTTTGGGATTCACCTATCTTCACCTCACACACTCATGCATGCTCACATTACAGATATGCACCACCACACCCAACTTTTATATAGGTCCTTACACTAGTATGAAAGGGTTTCACTACTGAACCATTTCCTGAGCCCATCCTGGTGTTTTGACTAAGTGTAATACATCATCAAGAAATACTATACACAAGATCAGTGAGAAGACAAGAAGATATCTGAAGTCTACACTCCATCTGGACTGGATTTTGAAAAGGTCAGGGAAGTAAATAAAATAGAATGAGGAGCCCATTCAGGAAACATGGAGAGATCAGAGTGGTACAACATGGCAGTTTCCAGTGAGCAGTCTGAGCACCTGACTGAGAAAGTAGATGATGAGCATGCAGTCATTAGCATGAGAACATTCTAGAATCCAGATTTTGTCCTCAGATGGATAATCAACCTTATCAAAATAGGATATAGAAATGACTTTCCACTGATTATTTTCACAAATCTCTTCACACTACATCATCCTAAAACTCTCAAACATCACAGAGTAAAATGAAGACTTTTAAAATAATAAATAAGTAAGTCAACAAAAGAGAGTAAGTTGACTCTAGCCAAAGCTCATTGCAAAGTCCAGAAGTGGTGCTCTGTCCTGAGTACCTCCTTCAGCAGCTCTGAGTCCCAAGTTCTCTGCTTAAATCCAGAAATACATGCTAAGAAAATCTGTTTGGGGACCTGATTTTCTCCTAAAATTTTTAAGAGGATTTTTTGAATACTTTGAGAATAATGTCATGTGGATGTGAACACACAAATGAAAGACCAGCTCTTCATTTAGAATCGGATTGATTCTCCACCATAAGGCAAAGACCCCTTAGCTGACATTCAAGATCCTCCCCAGATTGGTCTCCTTAAAAGATCAGCTCAAGAATCTTAGTAGTATTATACAACCAACTGCCTAATGGCCAATGGTGAGCTTTAGTCTGGGTTTTTCCTTAGGGTTAGGGCCAATTTTATCAGCCACTTCATTCCATCCCTAGCTCAGAATGGTTGATGAGAATGCATTCCTACCAGGGACATCTCCAGATTTGGCTGGGTGCTGAGTTTTTGGCACAATCAACATGAACTGGAAAAGAGTGAAATATTGCTAGGTGGAGCTATGTCCTCTGTGTTTTATTCCTGTTTCCTTCTAGATGACTCAAGATCAGAAAAGGAGAGGCAAAAAAATAAAACAAAATTGTAAGGAGAGAAACATCTGAAGGGGGAAATAAGCAAGGAAAATATAAGAACAATGAGAGTGAAGGAAAACCAAACCGAAGTATTGGTATTGAATAAAGATTTATTGGTAGCTTAACAAATAAACAGGCCGTAGGGGTCTAACATTCATAGACCTGTATTGAGTAAACACTTGGAGCCAGTTACACATAAAAGGAACATTTTCAACAGAGCAACGATGCCCAAGATTGGCCTCAGTGGTGACCCAGCCATCCTATGAGGTAGGAAGGATGATCTAATCTAAAATTACAGGCATGGTCACGTGGAAGGAAGCAGGTCAACCTTTCATTTTGTTCTAGAGAAACCAACTCAACTTCTTGTCTCATCCATGGGGAATCCATGGGCACACATGTCACGTACATACACATGCACATATACACCATTTAAACATCTTGGCATTGATTTTATTCTTGTTGAAGGTTGTGTGTGTTTATATGTGAGAGCAGGTGTACCTGTGTATGAAAGTATATATACATACACAGAGAACAACTGTCATTTTTCTGGCGTCTTTAGACAGTTCTTTAAATAGCCTGGAATCAAGTAGGTGAATTGGGCTGGCCAGTCAGTAAACCCCAGAAATCTGTTTCCATATTCCAGCATTAGGATTACAAACTCACACAGCCACACTCAGATTTTTAATTTTTTTAATTGTGTGTGTGCATGTGTAAATTTATGTATGCTGCATGTGTGCAAGAGCCCACAGAGGCCAAAAAGAGAGCAGTCAGAAAGCTTAGAACTGAAGTTATAGGCAGTTGTGAGCCGCCGTATGGGTATTAGGAACTGAATCTAGGTCCTCTACAAGAGCAGCAAGTATTCCTAAACACTAAACCATCTCTCCAGACCCCACACTCAGCTTTTTGATATGGGTACTCAGGACTGAACTAAAGTCTTCATTCTTGCAAGGTAAGTTCTTTACCAACTTAACCATTACCCCTGCCTGGCCCCTCCTTTTTTATTTTTTAAATTGTGTGTGTGTGTGTGTGTGTGTGTGTGTGTGTGTGTGTGTGTGTGTGAATGAAGGTGTCCAAAGAGACCGAAAGTGTCAGATCTTCTGGAGCTAGAGATACAAATGGTTGTGAGCCACCCCAAGTGGGTGCTGACAAGTGAACATATGTCCTAAGCAAAAGCAAGTAAGCGTTCTTAACCACTGAGCCATCTCTGCAGCCTCAGATTTAATTGATGGCTAACTGTTTATATAATGATGGCTATGGATTAGAAACAGAAAAAACAATAGATTCTATTCCTTAATAGTAACTTATTTGGCAACTTCCAGAGTCACATCCTTTCCCTAGGCCCTGTTTTTCCTTCCCACTATGACCTCTGTGTACGAACCTTCTGGTAGTTTGAAAGATGAGGTGAGGGAATGCATTCTGAAGGCACTTTGGAAACCCACATGTGTGATATTGATGTAAGAGATCATATCATTAAAACAGCTTTGTGAGCGACTTAGTTTTCAGCCCTTTCTTTAAAAGCCAGATTAATCCCAAGAAGCAAAGCCAGTCACAACCCATTTATGGAAATAGTCAAAACACAACTTTTGATTCCTGGGGCAGGCCTCTGACTAGCTACAGGTCCCCTCCTCTGGCTTTAATGAGTAGTTTTACCATAGGGCTGCCAAAAACTAAAAGCTACTCTGCTTCCAATGAGATTAAATTTACGGTAAACAACAAATTACTTTGCAGTTTATTGGTATGTTTATAGTGTGTCCCAAATCACACATAGGGCTTGACTGCACTAAAAATGCTTCTCTGGTTTGTCTTAAATTCTGATTTCAATTCTATATTTTTATTGCTGCATCTGGCAAACTTAGTTTTTCCATGTTACTGACTTCTTCTCTCCAACACTCCCAAAAATTTTTAATACAGCAACGCTCACCCTCACAGCAGACAGGGCACCAGCAGCTATAATTCCATTCTTTCTAGAAACAAAGTGCCTTCTTGGTGATTTATCTCATAATATGTTTATAAAATTTTTTATTGTAACAATGGAAAGCTTAGAGAATGAAAACATATCTTCTTACTCGCATCCCAAATCAGCCTTCCCAAACAGCAAATGGGAATGTCAAAGCACACAGAAAACCAGGCAGCCCTCTCTTGCTCCAGTGTGAACTTAAATCATAGACCCCTGTTAAATCACTGAGGGGCAGAGCCCAATGCAGTTCTTCGATTCCAGTTCTACATCTGATACACGGAAGTATTCAGAGTTCCAAAACTGGGGTCACACCCAGGCCAATCAATCTCTTGGAGCATCTTCTTTGTCTCCCAAAGGAACTACTTGTATTTGCATCATTGTTGACAGAAATGATTGGCAAGAAGAAAAGAATATTTTGGTTCACGAACTCACGGAAGACAAGACCATGAACATGACTCCATTCATGAGAACGTGTAGAAACAAGGGGTTCACATAATGGCAAACTGGGCAGCACAGATCACAAGCCAGATCCAGGGCTTTAAGACCTGGCTACTTCCACTAGCCCCGTCTAACGTCTTAAATTCTCCGTGGTCCACCAAACAACATCATAAGCCAGAGACTAAACATTCAAATGATGAGAGTCTCTGAAGACATCTCATCTTCAAACCATAACACCATATAATTCTGGTGAAGCACTATCAGACTTTTAAAATCCAGTTTTTAAAATAATCATGAGCAACAGAATACTAAGGCAGCCCCGTAGCCCTCTCTCTCTATGAGAGGTCTGAAATGGCACTATGGTTTTTCCTACTTTGAGAAGAGGCAGGCAATAATCAACTTTAAATAGTGGGAGAAAAATAAAGCAACCAAAACCAAAACCCTAATAAAATTAAGACAAGGCTAAGAGGTACTACTCTATAGGTAAAACCTCCACAAAGGTCAACAGAGGAAATCCAGAGCTAGAGCTGAATCACGTGTATTTCAGTGACTCCAAGATAGTTTTGTGCCGCCAATGTTAATTATTTACACACTGCAAGCCCTTTAAGAAATGTGCCCCAAGCAGCACCAACTGTGCCCCATGCATCCGGCAGGACTTGCACATTCTGTTTAACCATGTGCTCTCTAACGTATGGTGATGCTTTGGGACTATCCCTATAGGACCTTGCTTATCCTACAGGCTTGTCTTCCCCAGAAGGAGCTCTGGTTCTGTTTCATAAGATTCACACAAAGTCTTTTATCAAATATCACGATGAAGGGAGATGACGGCACTACCTGCGTGTTCAGAATTTGCTTCCTCTTTCAAGCTATTTGCAGAAAGCTCATCCTGTCCTGCTTAATAATCAGTAGTACAGGTCTGAATCATCAGAACCTTGACATCTTAGCATTTAAAATTTATAAACTACCTCTATGGGCAAGTCATGCTACTGAGTTGTGACAGATTATCATCAGGGGAAACAACTGTAGCCAGCCATTTTAAAATGTCCCAACCACTGCCTCTCCACAGAAAGACTGTAAACTGCAGAATTGTGGCGTTTAAAATCCTTCTGCAGTTTACTGATCTGTTTGCTTTTCATCCTGTTTTCAGATAGAGTTTTCACTTTCTTTGGCTTTAATGTTGTCATCAGACTGTGTCATGCCCTTGCATCTACCACATGATTCCAGTTTGTTTTTTTGTTTTTGTTTTTGTTTTTTTTCAATTCCGCTGGCAACTTCTTCCATCTTTTCACAAGCATTACACGGGCATTGCAGATGTTTCCTGAGGGTCATGCAACCTGAAACATCTCTGGAAGTCCTTTTCATAACATTTACTGTCTGTGAAGCGAGAGCTGGAGGACTTGGCTCTGCAGATACAGCAACCCTCTATACTTCGGTACATCTTTGGCTTGTGAAAACCAAATGTCTTTTCTTCTGGGCACTATCTTCCACAGGCAGCAGCGTCCCCATGGTGCGAACTGCACCAGGTCAATCTCCTGCAAGCATTCACTCCACCTGCATCGAGTCCAGAAAGATTGGCTGCTCCCACCAAAACTTTCATTCACTATAGACAGAAAGCATAAGATAGTCTATGATAAAGCCAAATTTAACCAAAATCCAGTCACACAAAAGGTTCTAGAAGGTAAATTGCAACTTAAAAAGATTAACAAAGAGGAGAAACGTGTGTTCGCAAACACACACAGGCATATCCACATCACACACACACCACCAAAAACAACAACTTATTATCTCTCAGCAGGAATAATCTAGATTCCCCAATAAAAAGACACAGACTAACAGAATGGATGAGAAAATACGATTTATTCTAATGCACCCAAGAAATACATCAAAGATAGCTATCTCCTTAAGGTAAATGCAAATGGACCTAAGAAGCAAGCTGGTATAATCATTTTAATATCTAAAAAAAAAAAATAGATCCCATAACAAAACTATTCAGAAGGTATAAGGAAGTACATTACATACTGAAAGGAAAATTTTGCCAAGAGCACATCTCAGTTCTTGACATCTGTGCCCCAAACACAAGGGCACCCAAGTTTGTAACAGAAACACCACTACACCTTAAATCACATACTGATCTTTACACACTGATAGTGGGAGACTTCAATAGCCAACTTTCTCCAAAAGACATGCCATCTAGACAAAAATTAAACAGAGAAATGCTGGATCTAATTGGCATTATAAGCCAAATGAGCCTAACAGATATTTACAGAACATTTTACCAAAACACAAAAGAATACACCTTCTCTTAACACCTCATGGAACTTTCTTCAAAGCTGACCAAATACAAAGCAAGTCTCAAGAGAAACAAGAAAATTGAAATAATGCCCAGCATCTTATCTGACCAGCTGGATATCAACAACAGAAACAATGGAATTCTTACAAAATCATGGGAACTGAACAACTCTCTATGCATGAAACATAGATCAAGACAAAAATCAAGAAAGAAATTAAAGACTGTCTATAAGGGAATGGAAATAAATACACAACATACCCATACTTATGAGACACAATGGAAGCAGTTCTAATACACAAGTCTAAAGCACCAAGTCCCTAAATTTAAAAAAAAAAAAATGGTGAGATCCCAAACTTGCAAATCATAGCACACCTGAAATTTCCAGAACAAAAAAAGAAATCATATCCAAAAGGAATAAATGGCAAACCTAATCAAACATAGGGCTGAAGATCAATAAAATAAAAATAAAAAATACAGAGAATGAATGAAGCAAAGAGGTAAATTTTTGAGAAAATCAACAAGATAGAAAACCTTTACCCAAAGTAACTAAAAGGAGGAGGGGGAACATCTAGATTAACAAAAATCAAAAATGAAAAGGGGGACATAACAATAGATACCAAGAAAATCCAAAGAATCATGAGGTCATACTTTAAAAACCTGCACTCCACCAAATTAAAAAATATAAAACAAATGGATAATTTTCTCTACAGGTACCACGTACCAAAGTTAAATCAATATCAGCTAAGTAATTTAAACATACCTATAACCCCTAGTGAAATAGAAGCAGTCATTAAAAGTTTATAAAGCAAAAAAAGTCCCTGGCAAGATGATTTTAGCACAAAGCTCTCTTATACTCTCAAAGAGTTAATGTCAATAATCCTCAAATTATTCCACAAAACAGAAACAAAGGGAAAATTTCCCAATTCATTTTATAAAGCCACAGTTACCCTGGTACCCCAACCATACAAAACCCAAGAAAGAAAATTATAGACCAATTTCCCTTATGGATGAACATAAATATAAAAATATTCAGTGAAATATTTGCAAGCTAAGTCTAAGAAGACATCAAAAAATCAAGGAAGAAGCTCCACCCTAGAAATGCAGGGATAGTTCAACATATGTAAATTGATAAACGTAATATACCAAATAAACAAACTGAAAGAAAATCCTATGGTCATCTCATTAGATGTAGAAAAGGTCTTTAGCAAAACAACACTCCTTCATGATAAAAGTCCTGAAGAGATTAGAGATGCAAGGAACATACCTCAACATAATAAAGGCACTTTACAGCAAGCCCATGGCCAGCATCATTGTCAATGAGGAGAAACGCAAAACAATTCCACTAAAATTAGGAACAAGACAAGGTTGTCCATTCCCTCCATATCATTCACCACTTGATGTCTTAGCTGGAACAATATGACAACTGAAAAAAATCAAGGGAATATAAACTGTAAAGGAAGAAGTTAAAGTCTCATTATTTGTAGATGATGATAGTATATATAAGTGACCTAAAAATTGCACCAGGGAACTCCTGCAGCTGATAAACAATTTCAACAAAGCAGTCGGATAAAACCCTTAACTTACAAAACTCAGCAGCCCTCCTATATCTACTGTCATACTATGTACAAATGACAAATGAACTGAGATAGAAACCATGGCACAACATCCTTTATAATAGCCTCAAATACTATAAAATATTTTGTGCTAACTCTAAGCGAATGGAAGACTTATATAACAAAACATTCAAGTTATTAGAAAAAAAAATTGAGGGCACCAAAAAATATAAAGTTCTCCCATGCTCGTGGATCAGTAGGATTAATATAATAAAAATGGCCGTCCTACTAAAAGCGATCTACAGATTTAGTACAATCCTCATCAAAATTCTATCACAATATTTTTACAGATCTCAAAAGGACAATTTTCACCTTCATATGGAAACAAGCAACCAAAAAAAGAATACCTAAAGCAGTCCTGAATAATATAGAACTGCAGGAGATATCATCATGTCCAATTTCAAGTTTACTACAAAGTATAAGACTAAAAACATGGTATTGTCACAAAAACAGACACACTGATCAATGGAATAGAATTGAAGATCCAGAAAGATTCACATAACTATAGACACATGATTTTTTATTTTTTTGTTTTAAAAGACAGCATCTTTAACAAATTGTGCTGATCAAACGGTATGGCTGCATGGAGAAGACGCGAAATAGATGCATACTTACTACCCTGCACAAAGCTCAACTCCAAATGAACTGAAGACTTCAAAATAAAACCAGATACACTGAACCTGATAGAAGAGAAAGTGGGAAATAGCTTTGAACTCATAGGCACAGGAAAAAGAATACCATCAGTACAGACCTAAGATCAACAATTAACAAATGGGACCTCATGAAGGTTTTGCAAAGGGCATGTGAATAGGACAAAGCAGGAGCCGACAGAATAGGAAAAAAAAAAGTTTTACCAACTACATTATCTGATAGAGGGCTAATATCTAAAATACATAAAGAACTTAAGAAACTATCAAAAAAATAACTCAATTTAAAAATAGGATACAAATATTTAAAAAAAGAAATTTTCAATAAAGAAAGCTCAAATGACTATGAAACACTTAAAGAAATGTTTATCATCCTTAGCCAACATGGAAGTGTAAATCAAAACTACTTTCAGATTTCATCTTACACCTGTCAAAATGGCTAAGGTCAATTAAACAAACGGCAGCTCGTGAGGATGTGGAGTAAGGGGAATACTCATTCATTGACGGTGGGAAAAATTTCATACAGCCTCTATGGAAATTAGTGTAGTAGTTTCTCAAGAAAATAGAAATATATCTACCTCAGGATTCAGAGATACAGTGGTATATACAGAGCATATGCCCAAAGATACTTTATTCTATCACAAAGACACTGGTGATAGAATCTATCTCAGAAAAAAAGGAGGGGAAAGGAGTGGTAGGAGGCAAAGAACATTGGATAAGTATAATAAATATGCATATATATGTATAAATGGGTGTCCCAATAAGAAGGTATGTCTTAGTTAATGTGCTCCATGCTGAACATTTAACAATCTCAAAAGAGCAAAGATTTCCTTTGACTCTGGGTATCAGAGCCTTCTGGCCATGGTCACTTGGGTCCATCATTTCTGTGCCTGCTCTAAAGCAGACTAATATGGCAGAAGGATATAGCAGCCAGGAAGCAGAGTGATTCTGAAAGGTGCTCGAAGCAAAAGATACCTTTCAAAGACACCCTGGTGACCTGTATCCTCCACCTAGGCAGGTCCTGTCTCCTAACAGCCCTTTGAGCTCCGAACGCATCAGCTGACTCATTCATTGATGAAGTTAACATATTCATGCTCCAATCAAATGTTATATTGAATAATATTCAGATTCTATATGTGGAGTATGAAATATTAAAAAATCTCATCATTAAGCTTGACTCCCATCACCAGCATATATCATTATATTTATCCAATATTCCCAAATCTGAAGACATGTGAAATTTTAAGCATGTCTAGTCCCAGGCATCCGAGATATTCAGCCTGTATATGTCTTGATGTAAAGTGGTAAAAAGACACTTTAACCCTGTGGTCATCTCACATAAACATGGAGCCCCTTTCCACCCATGGGAAAAACCGTTATACAAATCCCAATGGAGAGACAGTCTACCAAACAATCGACAAATAGTCCTGAAAATTAAGGTCACTGAAAACAACAACAAAAATCTGAGAAATTGTCAAATTCAAAAGTATCCTAAATATGCAGGAGAGATGAACTTAATACAGCACCCTAGATGTGACCATAAAACAATGAAAATAATTAGTTAAAAAAAATGAGGAAGGGCTATCAAGATGCCTATATCAGGATAATGACCTGATTTTAATTCATAGGACCCACAGAAGGAGAAATCCAACTCCCAAAAGTTATCCTCTAAAGCATACACTCACACACAAACACACACACAGACACATACACACACATACACACATACATACACACATGCACACACACATACACACACATACATAGAAACACATACACATACATACACACATATACACACACATATATACACACACATACATGCAAACACACACATAGAAACACATACACACACATGCACACACACATGCACACACACATACACGCATACACACATACATACACAGACACATACACACACATACACACATACATACACACATGCACACACACATACACACACATACATAGAAACACATACACATACATACACACATATACACACACATATATACACACACATACATGCAAACACACACATAGAAACACATACACACACATGTACACACACATGCACACACACATGCACACACACATACACACATACACGCATACACACATACATATACACACACAAACACACACACACAGACACATACACACACATACACACATACATACACACATGCACACACACATACACACACATACATAGAAACACATACACACACATATACACACACACATAGAAACACACACATACACACATAAACATATCACACAAACTCTCTCTTTATATATATATATGTATATATAATTTTGAAACTAAGGTAATATGAATAAAAAGATAGGCCATTAAGAATAAAAACCTACCAATCTTTGTTCATGATTGTTAACAAATGTACTATACTTACATTATCTGTTAATAGGAAAAGGTGAGGGTGGGTCAGGTGGGAACTTACTCTACTTAATTTTCTATAGATTAGTTTCCTAAAATAAAAAGATATTAGTATATGTCTCCTTGGAAACACAACCAGCAAGAAAACAGAACAACACTGGTTATTAGAGAATTAAAAGACAAATGTCTTTCATTTAGAATGCTACATCCAGCAAAAATTTCTTTCAAACAAAATATTAATTCACATTTGTGAACTGCCTTATTCAAACACCCCAAGATTGAAATAATTCACCATTAGGAGATCCATACACAGAAATATTAAAATGAAATACTTAAAGCCTTAAGAGGTAAAACATAACTGTAAATCTACACAGAGAATAAAAACCATAAAAATGAGCATTATATACATAAGTATGTACTTTTTATCACTTGGATAAATTTAAAGATAATTGGCTGTTTAAGTTATCCTTTAGTTTTAAAAGTTATGAAGATGTTCTTTGGGCTTAAAACAAATGCATAATTATCACATTGTACACCAAAAAGAATACAATTATTTGTTTAATATTTTATGAAAACAACATACCTCACAACAATAACATAAAAGCTAGAAGAAGAGACATAAATGGTGAAGCACATTTGAAGGTAGACTAGAAGTTGAGGAGACTGACTATAAACCCAAAAATAAACACTCACAAGTAACAGATTACTGCTATAGATCAACAAAATAAACTAAAAAAAAAAATTTGAACCCAAAAAAGGTTGAAAGCGAAGGAGAACTAGAGATATAGTCAGTCAGTCAAGCACTTGTGAGGCAGCATGAGGACCTGAGTTCGGATCCCAAAACCCTGGTAGAAAGACCAGTAGTACACACCTGTGACCCCATGCTGCAAGGTGGAAGCTAATTCCTAGAAGCTTGTTGGCCAGTGAGGACTGGCATCCACCTTGTCTTAGGACCTTCATGTGTGCACCACACACATGTACTCTAACAACCATAAGTTCCTGAACATCCACACATTCGTCCTCACAGGCAGACAGACTATCTTCTAAAGGGGGAAGGGAGAAAAGACAGTGAGTAAATAAGGACCTGACTGAATGTTTAAGTAGTTACACTATGTAATGCCCGTAAGAAATGTAATTTAGATGAAGGACACAAATAGATTAAAATTAAAGTGGATCCTTGAGGGGGGACATATCTGTCACCTCAGCGTTTGGGAGATGGAGGTAGAAGGATCAAAGTCATTTACAACCCACATGACCAGGTTAGGTCAAGCCAAGCTACAACAATATCTGCCTCAAAAAATCAAAACAGATCCATGTGTATGTGTACATATTTAAAAGTAAGTCTTTGTAGACAATGTAAAGTTGGGTTTTCCCAGTCTGTTCTGCTGGAATGACATCTCCTGGACTAAGGGCAGGTTGTCTGGAGCACTCCTGACTAAAGCACAGCCTTCCAATGTTGGCATTTAAATAATGGTCTGTCTTCCAGTGCT
The DNA here is from genome assembly GCA_033318265.1 of Phyllotis vaccarum. Taxonomy (NCBI): domain Eukaryota; kingdom Metazoa; phylum Chordata; class Mammalia; order Rodentia; family Cricetidae; genus Phyllotis; species Phyllotis vaccarum. Next base: position 52,716,641 of record JARWLC010000005.1, on the reverse strand, counting down.
CCTAACACCTGAGTTTCCTCTAATGGCCATGGAGACCATGGACCTTAGGACAGTAAGACTGCTAAGATGACAACCCAGCTAGTTGTTGCTTGGCAAGCAGCTCCCTGCTCGAGACAGAGACACAATAGAGGGTCTGTCAGATGGCAAACATCTGGCTGGTTTCTGGAAAGGCAAGCCAGCCTTGTGTTCTTGGAAAGCTTCAGGTGGACAAGAACATCCGTCTGACTCTAAAACCAAGGTGGGTGGTGCCTGAGGGAAATAGCTGAGGTTGTCCTCTGCCCTTTATATGTAGATAAACACATGTGCACATGAGTCTACACACAGACAAACACGTACACACATGCACGTACAAAAAATAATAATGAAATAAAACATGAAGGTTACTTGCAAAGCAGAAATAAACATTCTCAAAATAACATCTGACAGAATCTCATCATAAATGAGATTCTTTATGCATTCTGGGTCCAATGACAGGGAGCAATAATATGTATGCATTGATCTTTTACATCATGTGTTAGAACACAGGTTTGCTCTTTAAAACAGTGGCCACTCTTAAGAGGCCAGATCCCACACCTGAAGAGACCATGCCTCACCCCCTGCAGCTCTCTCTCCCTGGGACAGAGTTGAAAAGCTGCCCATGCTAAGGCCTGATAGTAACTCCTAATTCATGTTCCCAGCCAGCACCCAGCTCTTCTACCAAATGGAAACCTGTGGATCAAATTCAGGCAGATAGGCTTGGCAGCAAGTACCTTCACCCACTGGGCCATACAACTAGTCCATACGTGTATTTTTTTTAATTATTTGTTTTAGACTTTTATATATTTGAAAGGGTCATGGTGGAAAGGAGATACTGTCCCTCCAAGAGCTATATAATTCCTTGAAGGATTAAATTGGTCAGAGAATCTACCTTTACTCTAAAACCAACTGGAAACTACCTTCATTCAGCTAATTCTCTCCTAGCAACTGGTAATTTTCCCTACTGATAGGGTACAATCAGAATGTTCCACGTTCAGCAAGAGACCTTTCCTCAACAAACACAGTGGAAAGCCATCAAAGAAAATGCCTGGCATCAATCTACACATGTACATCGGCACCCACATACAAATATATGTCCACACCTGTTTGAATACACATATTCACAAACATGTCATGCATATCACACACACATACAGGTAAACGTCCTCAGAAGAGTAAACCATACCACGTGGATAAATACAAAAAAAATATGTGTTGAACAAATGAAGGCCAATAAAAGTGTTATAAAATTTAGAGGTACTGGGTCCAATTTTCCACACAGTAAAAAATAGATCAAGCCAAGCCACGTGAAGGTGTGGAGTTAGGTTCGCTGTACATAAGTCACTCGGCTTCTCTCCTGAGTGAACTGTCCTCTTCCTTTGCTGCCTCCCTGGTCCCTGTGAAGACATACGCATCCTGTTTTCACCATCTTTGTAATCTTCCTTCTGTTTGAAAGGAACTGCTAACTTTCCAGCAAAAACAAGATTTTTAACTTAGTTCTTCTTGATTTAAGAATAATACTCTCTTCATTAATCATTGACAGAAAGTAAAATAACATGATCATTTCAGAAGATAGTTCCTCAGTTTCTTGATGTAATAGATTGTAAGTTTACACATGAATATATACTCAAGGGATCTAAAAACTTAGTCTCACACAGAAACCGCAAATAAATATTAGTGCCTTTATTCATCATCTTCCCAAACTGAAAGAAAAAAATAGATGTATCTTGATAGTGCTGTATCTTTTCCATAAAGAAAATATTATTCGTTGCTTTTACATTTTTTTTTCTTTTTCCCCTTAAAGAAGATCAAATTGTAGAGTGGGGGGAAAAAACCACAGAGGAACCACAAATATATACTGATAACTGAAAGATAGCTTTGCAGTTAAAAGCTTACACTGTTCTTACAGAGGACCAGAATTCACTTCCCAGCAACCATGCGGCAGAGGGGTCCAACAACCTGTAACACCAGCTCCAATGTATATGGTGCCCTCTTCTGGCGGCTGTGAGTACCACACTCATGTACACAAACCCACACTCCAGCACATAAACACTTCATTTAAAATAAAAATAAAATCTTTAAATACTAACTGTATGAGATTCCAGAAAAACATAAAACATAAAGGTGGTTAAAAAATAAGTGTGTGGCTACTTCATGAAGTTCAAGAGAAAGAGGGAGGGGCTATACAGGAGGAGGGAGAAAGGTTTGGCTTGGTTTTTCCTAGGGTGGCAAAATTATTCTCTGATACTACATGATAAGGAATATTATTTACCAGAAGCATGAATAAGTTTATGTCACAAACGTAAATTTTATGCATGCATATTTCTTAAAATTTGGGTCATAGTGATGGTTAAGCTGGTCAAAACGCTTGTTTGCACAAACCTTACAGCCTGAGTTCAGTCCCTGGAAGCTACATGTGGAAGGAGAGAACCAATTCCCACAAGTCGTCCTTTGTTAGTAGGAGGGTGGGGCTAATAAGCTACATAACCTGGAAACCCAGACTCTAAGATTGAAGGCAAAAATAAAATGTGTAGCCAATAAACTATAGTTGATGAAGTTTCCAGTGGGGCATAAACAAAGCATTTTATTAGCACGATGCACGTCTGTTAGAACTGAACAAGCAAATAAGTGGATCTCAGGAAACGGGCTGAGTTCTCATTACTGGAATATAAAGTGATGGGTAAGCAGAGGAGTAACAAAGACACCAAGTTAGACCCCAGGGTGAAGTGTTGCTCATACCTCACTAGAGACAGAGTTAGATATGTGTGGCGTGATGGTTTTCATTTACAGGGTCAGTCCGAATTTGCATTGTATTGCATAAAGAAAGAGAATGTGGGGCTACTTTCCCCCCCCCATAAACAATGCCCTACAGCCTTATCAGAGCTAAGAGATGTTACTGGAGATCAATTTGATGGGCTTTTAAAAATATTCTGAGTTTCTTTGTTTAGTTCAGTTTTGTTTTGTTGAGACAGGGTTTCTCGGTGTAACAGGGCCCTGGCTGTCCTGGAACTGGCTCTGTAGACCAGCCTGGCCTTAAACTCACAGCGATCACCTGCCTCTGCTTCCCAAAAGATGAAATTAAAACAGTGGACCACCACACCTGTCCTTAACTTCTCAATTTCACAAGATCATTTTTTACAGGTGTTTAATCTTCTTGTGAGCATAAACGTCCTTCCAAAAGGAAGAGCTAAGTGGATCGGAATTTGTTCACAGTAAGAGCTGTTTTTAAAATGAGCAAACAGGACAAGAGGACATTTTGACTTGGCTCCAAGTCAAAGAACTTGATTGACTGATGCCCTTATCTCATTTTTCTACATTTCATTATATAACAAGGGAAAAATCATCTCAAATTTTCCTGGCCCTCACCCTTCCTGCTTCTCTTTGCTTTCTTTATAGTTAAGCAAAGACACACAAAAAATTGGCTCTTAAAAACATCTTTAGAGCAAGAGTCTGGCTGTGATGTGGGTAGTGTGCTCTGCTTCCTGCTTTCTGCAGGGCTCTCCAGATATTACAACTCAGAGTCCTCATAAGCAGGCATTGTCTTAATCGTTCTCTTTGTTTTGCTTGATTGGGACCAACTATAGTAACCCACAGCAGCCCGTTGCACCTTGGTTGTCCAGCATCACCTTCTCTCTCTCTTTTCCCCGTGTTTGCAATGTGACCTGGGAGCCATGTTTCCGCCCAAGGTCTTGCATCCGCTGAAGCCTTATCATATTCATCATTATTTCATTTTCTCCAGCACACCTCCCATCTGTCCAAGTTCAAGTTCAGTCTCTCTCTCTCTCTCTCTCTCTCTCTCTCTCTCTCTCTCTCTCTCTCTCTCTCTCTCTCTCTCTCTCTCTCTCTCTCTCTCTCATTACACACATATGTACACCTTCACACCCTGCTTATAATTGCATTCCCAGGCTAAAAGTTTCCATGCTTTCCAGGATAAATAGTGCCTAGTGCTTATCCTCTAAGACTTACAAATGTTTCACTTTTTCCAAAAACACTTCCTAACCCACAAGATAATCTGCTTTCCTCTAGGAGAGAGAAAAGTTACCTCTCCAGGGACTGCACCTCATGGAGCTCTGTATTTTCCTCAGTCACTGGGCTGTTCCACTTCACCACGTGCTGCGGTGTGTAGAGTTCCTTGTAATCCTCCTGCCTCAACAAGGAAGTGTTTGGACAGAAGGACTACTCAGACATCATTTGCCCCCCTGCTCCAATTTGGAGGAAAAAAATGAAAAAGATAGGATATATTTGAAAGCCTGGATGTCAATCTCAGCTGCTCTCAATCTTACACTTGAAACTGATAACTATTACCAAGACCTAAAGTATTCCAAAGCAGGAGTCTAAGCAGAGCCCATGTACAGTGTGCTTAAATGTTCAAAGGCTGTGAATCACACTAACTGTTCAAATTACCCCACTTCTTACCTGGATGAATGAAATCCCATAACCACAAATGGAAAACTGTAAGTAAAACTGGGATTTGACATCACTGAGTCAGAAATGACTGATTATAACTATTGTTGCCGTTATCCTGTTCCTTGGAACTGGGCTAGCAATGTTTACATCTGAAGTAGAGTCCTAAAGCTAAATTTTATTTAATGTTCTTTCAATTTATATCTGACTGAGCACTGAATAAAAATGAAAATTATTTTCAATTCAATGTCCATTCAGTTGCTAATGAATAGCTGGTATCATATTCTGTGATCTTATTTCTAGACCCACACACTTATAAACTGAAGAGCATTACTGTTTAAAATGGCAAAGTGCTCCTCACCTGCTGTGAGTAACTACTGCAAATATCACACTAATCTGCGAAGGACTCAAAAACCAGAATTTAAAATGAAGAGAATCAAGAAATGAATAGTAGGTGTCACTGAGAAAGGATGCTTCATCGGCCCGGATCTATAGCATTTATGTTATCTGCCAAAGGGGTTAACAAAGCAAAGATGTTCTGACATAAATGTGCTGCCACTTACAACCTTCCTGCTCACCCGGGTGATGTCTTCATGACATTACCTTCAAATCTCCACTACATTTAAAGATAATCTGCCTCATTCTGAGGCTTAAGACAGATAATATGAAAGGATAATCTCCTGGAACCTGAAGAAGGCTGGCTCCAGTCACACCTCACCCCACCTGGGCACAAAACCTCAAGAACATCCGTGAGTTCTTTGACTAATAGATTTTTCCTGTGTTTGACTAGCATAACCAGACTGATGAATAGGTTATGACTGATAGCCTCAAAAATTAAGAATAAAAGTAAATTATTAAAGTATGTATAAGTATCATGAAAGATGATACTATAAGAAGAAAAAATATTTGGAATTAAGAAATCTTTATATAACATGGTAACTATCAGTAATATTTTATATCCTTACAAAATTGATTTCTGTATTCTCACCATTAAAAACAGATAAGTGTGTAAGAATTCATGTGCAGTTATCTCAATTCAGACACTAGATGATATATACATATTTCAAAAGAGCATATGGTATACAACAGATATGTATATTTTTAACTATCAAAAAATAATTTTTTAAACAAAGAGAGGGAATTTTTGGTACCTACCGAAGAAAGATATTTTTTAAAAAAATACATTCTAGAGACAGAGGCAGACAGATCTCTGTGAGTATGAAGCCATCCTAATCTACACAGTGAGTTCTAGGTCAGCCAGGGCTATATAATAAAACCTTCAAAGAACATTTAATAATATGGTCATAAAAATCTTTAAATTCAGAAAATATGTTGGAAATGGTGCTGAGAACTATATAGAAAAGAAGAGAAGGAGAGAAAAACTATGTGATGTAAGGGAATAAATTAGAATGGACATCCAAGATGGATGTAACCCACAGATCGGAGTTCAGGGAAATGAGAAAAACAACAGTCTTAAGAACTGGAACTGTAGTTCCCTAATAGAACACCCACCCCATAGCAATGCAGTTACTGAAAACCTACCCTATACCAATATTCATCACACAACAAAGCCTGAAAGCATGAGGAGAGATTTTTAAAATATCCATTTATAAAGCATGCATCAATATCATTAAAATTCCCAATGCTGGCACCTAGGAACTATTTTAGCAAACCCATCAAAATCTATGAGAAAAATTTATGCCAATCTTGCACTCTGTTCTATCTAATCTATAGGCCAGGTGTATAGGGAAACTAAGATTTTAGATATTCATCATGCCTCTAGAACTGTCTTCCCAGGTACCTTTTCCAGGAAGTGCAGAACAATTAGGCAGAAGAAGAAAGCTATGGGATTTGGACAACAAGAATGAGAAATCCACAAAACGAGAATGAATCTTTAGGGTAGCAATGCCAATTGGACAAATTCATTTAGTCTGGGACAGACGAAGGGAGTCGTTAAAACTGAGCATCAATGAAAAAAAATTAGTGAAGGAATACCCGGTTTATACAAACAGATCATGAACTTTCCATTATGTTCCAGATGACAGTGTATCAAGCTTAGTCACAGCTGCAAAGAAAATTTTGCAGAAGAAGCATATCAGAAAGACAGGCTGGAATTCTCTTCTTGTTGAGAAATGGTTTGGACTCCTAAGCATACAAAACAGACAGCTCACCACAGTCTGTAACATGAGCTCCAGGAGCTCTGGTGCCTCCTTCTGGCTTCTGTGGGTACTGCACTCATGTATGTGTGTGTGTGTGTGTGTGTGTGTGTGTGTGTGTGTGTGTGTGTGTGTGTGTGTGTGTGTGCGCACATGCTCCTTCACATAGTTTAAAATAAAAATAAATTTCTCAAAAATTTTTCAAAGAACTACTGGTTTCTTTGCTGCATACCTTACATTATTTGCAGACTGTTAAAACATTGCACATGTCTGACTATGATAAAATTCAATTTATAAGTGAAGTTGAGAGGGAAGGAGTGTCAGGGATTAGAGTAGACTGTAGAAAGGAAATATGAATTGATGAAGGATAAAATATTTTAAAATCACTTATCAGCTTTAAAAAGTGTATTTTAGAGTCAAGGTAAGGATTCTAAAGACCAGCCAGTGTGAGTGTATTTTTTTTTTCTGACAATAAGCACAGATATAGTTGCTAAACAAACAGAGGGTTGGATGTGACCAAGACTGTAATTTGGCCAAAGAAAAATGATAAAGCAAGAGAATGTAAGGGACATAGGTGAGAATTATAATTATATAGGAGTTTAAAATAGGTGATGAAGAAATTGAGGTGGCACAAGGATGGAGGGAGAGGAAACAGTTTAGGACTAGGGAATTCCAGGTCTTGACTGCTGTGCTATGTGATAAATGAAACAGAAGAGGAGAGGTAGGCATGAGGCTGAGACTGTGAGAGCCACTGGTGATACCAGGGCTTCGCATGTAACTATAAGAGTGAGTAAAACAAAACCGGTAGGATAAAAGTCATGAGAAGAGTTTGGGAGGGGACAGGACTCATTTGGCCGTGAAATGACCATGAGGAATAAGGAGGGGAAACTGATGAGCCGGTAGCTGATAACCACAGTGAGGGATATCATTCTCACAATTTAAGTCTGTGACCTTTAGCCTCCTGAATTTATGAGGTTGGGGTGGGAGCACATGTCTTACCCAGGGTACAGTCACTCCTGTATACATGTTGAGAGTAGGGTAGTGCATACCTTACAAATCCTAGAAGTTGATAATGTCAACAGTGCCTTTGGCTCAGAGGTTCCTGGCAGTTTTAAGTATGTAAATACTATGGCTCTATGCTACAATCTCTTGTTCACTGCAATGGATATTTTTAGGATTCTACTGTGTCAACTCTGTCCTATGCCCATATGCTCAAGTCTACACATACAGTCCCATTGTAGGTATATACAAGCTATATGCCATGGCCTAATCCATACACATCCAGACTCAACCTTTTCATTCACCCTTCAATCTCCATCCTTGGATTCCATAATTGAGACCCTGACATTTAAGATCTCCTTTCTAGATCACCATCTTGTGATCTTTCTATGCTGGCCAAATGATTTTCTTGTTTAGGCCATACACCATAACTGTTCCATACTTTGGATCATATTCTATTAAAAATAACAGACCAATTTCTAAAACTTGAACAATTCAGCCTAGTTATGTAGAGGACCATCCCAGTCAGCACAGGAGTCATAGTCAGAGAATGCACATATCACACTCCAGACATTTGTCCCTTCTTCACATGTTCACCAAATAATACAAAGTGGCAAAAAATGAATGTATATATAGACTTTCATGGCACTTTTCTTCTGGACATAAAAATGGAGATGCAACTAAAGATAGAAGATGAATAGGAAATAAAAGTGAAGGTGAAGATGATGGTGAAGGTGAAGATGATGGTTAAGTGAAGATGATGATGAAGGTGAAGATGATGGTGAAGGTGAAGATGATGGTGAAGGTGAAGATGATGAAGGTGAAGATGATGGTGAAGGTGAAGATGATGGCGAAGGTGAAGATGATGAAGGTGAAGATGATGGTGAAGTGACGATGATGGTGAAGATGATGTTGAAGTGAAGATGATAGAGAAGGTAAAGATGGTGGTGAAGTGAAGATGATGATGAAGTGAAGATGATGATGAAGTGAAGATGATGATGAAGTGAAGATGATGATGAAGGTGAAGATGATGATGAAGGTGAAGTTGATGGTGAAAATGATGGTGAAGGTGAAGATAATGATGAAGATGGTGAAGGTGAAGATGATGGTGAAGATGACAGTGAAGGTGAAGATGATGATGAAGGTGAAGTTGAAAGTGAAAATGATGGTGAAGGTGATGGTGAAGGTCAAGATGATGGTGAAGGTGAAGGTGAAGATGATGGTAAAGTTGATGGTGAAAGTGAAGATGATGGTGAAGATGATGGCAAAGGTGAAGAGATGGTGGCCAAGGTCATGATGAAGATAAAGACAAAGTATCTAAAGCCCTTGCCTCTCACCCTGGAAAATGAATCCATACTCATATCACTAAGCTAAGACAGCATATTGCTCTTCATCTTATAACGCATAACAAGCACCCAGTGTGTGCCTGACACTCTGGCTGAGAAAGATAAAGTTACAAAAATAACCAGGACACAGTCTTCCATGAATCTTTTAAATGCAGATTGCAAGTGAATTTTGAAATAAGCTTCCTATGCTTCTGAAATTCAAGGCTCTATCTTCTAAGACAAAGAATAATTCCTTTCTTAAACTATGCTTGATGAAAGTAATAAAAAAATCAAATTCAATTAAGATTTTACCAGCAATTGTTTCAAGACTGTGAAACAATTTAACCATTAGTCAGGAAATTTATACAAAATAAAATTAAAGTTTGAGTAATTTGTTAATACTGGATTGATGATGGTTTTATGATAGCTATTTCAAAAAGTATTCAAAAATGATTTTTCCAGAAGACTGAGAGTTGCCAAAGAATGTGCTCTTTTAAAAACATTTGCTAACTTTTACTTACTTCCTATGTTTACATCTTATTCACATTGCTAGGTCAGAAATTGTTTCTTGTATTTTTATTCCTTTTGGGTACAACCCTAAACATCACCCTGGATACATAGGTTACATTTAATTATGTGTTAGAACTTGTTTGGTTTGGATTTTGCACTAAAACTTGCTTCAAGAAAGGAATAATGGGTACTCCCCAGAGGTTCTTCTAAATTAGTGTTCTAGTGCTGTAAAGAGACATCACGATCAAGGCAACTTATAGAAGAAATCATTCAATCGGGATGTACAGTTTCAGAAGATGAGTCCATGGCCACCATGGCAGGAAGCATGGCAGCAGGCAGGATGGTGCTAGAGCCGTAGCCAAGAGCTCACATCTTGAGACAATCACACAGTAGAATGAGAGAACTAACTAGGCCTGGCTTGGGCTTTTGAAACCTCAAAGCTTACTCCCAGTGACACACCTCCTCCAACAAGGCCACACCTTCTAATCCTTCTCAAACAGTTCCACGAACTACAGATCAAGCATTCAAATATTTGAGCCCATGGGAGCTACAAACCACCATAGGCTCTATATCCCACCTCAGAATACTTGCATAGCCACATCTACTGATGCCTTACTCACAATAAGAAGGAAATGGAGCAGCCTAGATGCCTATCAATAGATGATGAGTAATGAAACTATGCTATGGACACAATGAAATTATACTCAATCATAAAGAAGATGACAGAACTGGAAAATAATATATTATAAAGTGGGGTAAGTGAATACTGCTATTCTCTCTCATATCTGAATCCTCACTTCTGATTTTTACATGTGTGCATTTATGTGGGAATGAGTAGGGTGGGGGGGTCAGGAAACCAGAAAAGGAGCCAGGAAAGGAGAGAGTGGCTTCAAAGGAGAGAGTGTGGCGAGGGTACATTTGTAATGTGACAATGAAAGAGGATACAGTGGTGCAAAGATCCAAGGTGGGGGGGAGGGGTGATGAGAGCTGGGAAATCAACTGACTCTAACTATAAATAAAAAGACCATGCAGAAATATGTGGTTTTTCTGTGGAACAAAAGAAAAAAAGCAAATTCTAACGCCGAGGCCTGAAACCTTGCACCTGAGAGGTGAAAAATGGAGGAGCAAGGATTTATGATCATCTTCCACTACATGGTAGCTTCAAGGTCAGCTTAGGCTACATGGGACCCTGTTCCAGAAAACACACACACACTCACACACACACACACACACACACACACACAGGGGTGGGAGGGGCAGGAGAACACTGTTTAGGTAACTGAACTGTAATTGTGTAAGTAAACATCATTGTTCTTGGGAATGTCATCTGACATGTGCGGGAACGAAATGAAGTGTAACTCTAATTCTCTTGCAAAGTTCAAAACGTGTGTGGAGGGAGAAGAGAAAGAAATAATAGAACAAATAAATGAGGTCAAAGTGGTGGACATCATAATGACAGTGGCTGAAAGTAGCTCTGCCAGAGGACTGAAGGGAGAAGGAGCAGGGAACCATAGTTCAATGGGTCCAGTTTTAGCTTTCTACAAAACAGAGACGATAAATGGTAGTGAGACACCATGAGTGCATGTCATACTGCTGAACTACGCATCTTAACCATAGTTAAAATGGCTAGTTTATGCTATATGTATTTTACCATGACTTTTTTTTTAATTGGAGGGAAAAACCAAATGGAAGAAATATTCATTAGTTGGTGAAGCTACTTAGAGAGATCTATACATTGTGCCAAATTTGCTAGAATCTTGAAATTGTGTCAATTATCAAAAAAAAAAGTCAGTGTGTACAAAAAAGCAAAAATATATGCCTAGCACCCAAAGTGTCAGAATTCTACTCTGCATGTACCAGAAATCAGGAGAGAGCTTTGCAGGGAGCGGTGATGGGCATCAGCAGGTGGTTCAACTATTGTGCTCAGAAGGGAAAGGGCCTGCGAAGTAGACAGTTTGCACTTTGACTGGGCTAGGCTTGGCTCTGACAACTGCCAAGGAGATAGATACTCAGGAGCTCTGGGAAAATCCCAGCGCACGTGTTTGAGCACCGTCTAGGGAAGCTTCTGGAAGCCCTGCCCTGAGACAGGTCCACCCTTGAGACTCTGTCCAATGGAAAAGGAAGTTGGTGGAACAATAAGTTATAATTACAAGGGAGACTAGATGGCTGAGACTCTGGGAACAGCTGACATCTCTCTGCTTCTCACAGCAAGTCAACGTTAACTCTTTAAGCTACGCATGGCTCTTGCAGCCCCTGATACTGTCTTCTAGGCTTCCGTGACTCAACTCCTGGTGCTGAAGTCTTCCAGATCCTTTCAACAGAAAAAAATAAAAGTTTACATCTCAAAGACCAGTATCTGGACACATTAGACAGAGTATCCTATAGTCCTCCGGCTTCTGCCTGGAGCATGTTAGTTCTTTACAGTCCTTATGCAGTGACCTGAGGAAACACAGGGCAGCCTCCCAATGTTCAAATTCACTACAAACCTGCAAAGAATTAATTCAAGGAGTCCCAAGGCAATGCACAGATGCTCAGAGAAAGCTCAGGAACGCTTGATCGCAATTGACACTGAGTCAAGTCAGGAAGTCATTCACATGCCAGGGCCGTTTCCTCCACCTCCCCCACACCACTGCCCTGGAAGTCAATTCTCACAGTGTTCAGTGAGTCAGGCATAAGCATTCTGATTACGGCTCAGCTGATGTCATCCACCAGAGAAGGGGGGACGCCCACTGCATCAGAGGAAGAGACATTTGACTGAGACCCATCCACCCTCCAGCCCTCTGGGGAGCCTGACATTTCCAGGACAGGGAAAACAAACTTCCTTTTGAAAGGAGCTACGCTTTCAGTGTGGGAAAAAAGAGGAGAGAGAATCGGAGAAGGTCAATACGTGTTCACCCTTGGCAGGGAGCCCACAACCAGGGAAGTTTCTGTTCTTTCAAAAAAGGTAAGCAAATCATAGTGTCCAATAGGTCAACATCATATCCAAGTCACCGCACGCACGTACTCAAAGAACACCTTGACCCAACAGACCCATAGGGCATGAGGACCTAACCCTTTCTCAACTCTGCTCCTGCATCTTAATGAGTATCTGAGAAGTACCCAGTGCTTGCTACCAGAGTCATGATTGGTAGTAAAAGAGATTTCAGACGGATGACTTCATATAGTACTCTGCCTGCCACTCACTCAGCGTGAATTATTGTCCTGGCTTCAGTTGCACATTTGATGATAATGCTTCAGTGATCAAATATCCTGACAAAGAGCAACTTAGAGTGGAAGGGTTCATTTGAGCTCACAGTTCCAGAGCAGAGTCCATCATAGCAGAGAAGTCATGGCAACAGGACTCATGAGTGGCCTCACACACAAGGTCAAGGGTAGGAAGTGCAAACGCATGTATGCTCACTTTCTCGCTCATCTTCTCCACTCTATAGATTCCAAGACCTAAACACAGAGTGGTGATGCCCACAGTGGGCTGGGTCTTCCCAAATCAGTTAATGAATCTGAGGCAATCCCACATAGCCATACCAATACACCAACATAATCTAGATAGACCCTCAGTGAGAATCCCTTCCCAGGTGACTCTAGACTGTGTAAAGTTGACAATTACAGCTAACCATTGTAATTATCTTATCTGAACCTGAAAATTTTACCACATAGTGATGATTGCAGTCTTATTTTATATAAAGGGATATAAAACATTTTAAAACTTAGTAATTAGTCCAAGAACACATAGCAAGGAAGTGGTAGGGGCAGGATTTAAACCAGACAATGAAGACAAATACTGTCCAATCAACTTTATGTAAAAATTGTGGGTTTTGTTTATCTGCATTGTATATGGAACAGCCATTAGTTACTAATTATTTGAGAAACAGGTCATATGCAACTAGAAAACTAGATTTTGAAATTGGAATTTATTTTAACTAAAATAAATACAAACCCTCACCTATCACTAACAGTGACCCTATTGGACTGACAGAGTTAAAACAAAAAGTACTAAATAATTAGCTGCATTCCACACGGTGAATGACAGTATATAAGGCGGCTCTAACTTTTTTAAATTGATAGTAAATCAAATTGTAATAAAAAAAAAAAGTTAATGTCCTCCTTAAAGGCAGAGAGTAGCATCATGAACCTGTAGAAAAGGGCATGGAGTACAGTTCCCAGGAACAGCAAACCCATCCAGGCCATCCTCCAGGCACTGAGGGCCTTGCCTTTTGAATGATGAAGGTATGCATATTCCCTCCTGGCTACCTTTGCCTTCCACCCTGCCTTCATCTAGCCCCAAAGGAGCCTCTTCATAATTCCACCTTCAGTCTGGTTTCCAGGTCTGCAACCCCTGAGAGCATGGGTACCAGAGTGTTTCTCCTTCCGAAAGGAAAAATACCCAATATGTTGGGATGATACTAGAGAAAGATTCATCTCTAGCCACGCTTTAGCAGTTCACACTGTGTATGAAAAAGGCTCTGGGTCTATGAACAGCAAGGCACAAAGCAAGACCACACACGCTAGCTAAGGCAGGTAGGCGTTTAAGGGCGAGAACCAGGATGATGAGTGTAGACTAGATGTTCAATCGGGATGAGATGGCTGATCTTCATCGCTGACTTGAATGAAATTTAGAATCACAAGAATACTGATGGGGAACAGCTCTGGGTGTGTCATAATTTCTTATATAGTTTCTGTGATGAAACATCCTGACAAAAGCTACTGAGGGAAGAAAGGGCTTATTGTATCTCACAGGTCTAGTGTACATCATCATGGTAGGGAGTGAGAAGGGCAGAAACATGAAGCAACTGATCACCATCGGTTCCCAACCTTTCTAATGTTGAGACCCTTTAATATAATTTGTCATGCTGTGCTGACCCCAACCATAAAACTATTTTTGTTGTTACTTCATAACTGTAATTTTACTGTTATGAATCATGATGTAAATATCTATGCTTTCTGATGGTCTTAGGCGACCCCTATGAAGGAGCCATTTGATTTCCAATGGGATTGAGACAGCAGGTGGAGAACCACTGGATCACACAGCTCTCAGTCAAAAAGTAGGTAGCGACGACCTCTAGTGCTCAGCTCACTTTCTTCATCTTATGCGGAGAAGAACCTAAGTTGTTTCGAAGCTGCCTAGGAGGAATAGCCTGGGTTCCCTTGTTCCGAGAGCTTAACCCAAGAGAAGAATCCCTGAGGATAAGGGGCTAGAAATGCCTGAATGATCAGCTTGATCAAAATGCTCCCATTGAAATGAAAGACTTTCCAGGAATTCAGTGGTATTTCTCCAGTGCCTTTCTTTGACAAGTGAACTAATGCTTGAAGAGAAGAACGTATCTGGGTTCACACAGCAATGAGACCATAAACGCGGGTGTAGCAGAGGCCAGGATTCCTGTCAGGGACCTTGCAATAATGCTGTAGCATTTGAATACAGCTGTGTACCCAAAGGTCTGCATTTAAAGATTTGGTCTGGGGGAGGGGCTTTGGGAGGGTGTTATAACCTTTCAAGGGGGGGAGCCTATAGGAGGTACTCACATCTTTAAGGGAGGTGGCCTTTTCCTGGCTTGAGTGGTGGTAACCATTTACTCCTTTATGCATTTCCATGATGGTATGTGGGCATATGCCTCTCTCATCAGAACACCATGCCTTTGAACTTCCAAATGTGGCCCAAAGACAAAGTCTGCTTTATAGTTGGCTGCCTTAAGTATTTTGTCATAGTAATGTGAAACGGCCATTACATACTCTAGCATCCTTCACTAGCCTCACCTGAACACGACATATCCTTCCCAGTACTGACTCTGGCATACCACACAAAATAAATGAATAAGCCCTCCTAATAATGTCTTTGTGGATATTTTCATCAAACCATTTTACTTAGCAGTAATTCTTTATTAAAAGCAGGCCAACACAAACTAGTCTTGATGGAAGTTTTTTATGTTTTGTTTTGTTTATTGGTTGGTTGGCTTTTGTTTGCTTATTTTTGGGGGGCACAAAGTTGGGTGGGTAGGGAGGTGGAATTGGATCTGGGGAAAGTTGAAGTAGAAGAAATGAGCTAAAACATATGAAATTCTCAAAGAATTAATGAAACACTTAAAGTCAACAATTTTCTTTCCAGTGCCTTGTCCTTTGTGATTCTATCTCAGTATTTTCCAAAGGCTCAAGGAGGTGCAGAAAAGAAAAACTTGTCAGCAAGATAAATATTAGCATCCATGAAGGTGATGAAGATTAAGCCCCACAGTGTTTGCTGCCCCTACAGGAAGAGGATGGTCATGAGTTCCCCCCCAGCAGTCTTTCTGTATTCAGGTCTCCCAACCAAATGAACAGATTTTCCTTTCTCTCTCTCTAAACAATACACACTCATGCTGGTAACTTGGATCCACCCAGCTCCAGCGTGGTACACTCAAGGGGAAACAGCATGCAAAAGCCTAGCTCTGGCTCATATTCTAGCAGGAATGTTCAGCCTGCCTGCCACAGCCAAGTCCAAGAAGCTTAGAACTGAGAAGGCAGCCAGTGGCCAGCCCTATGTGTGACAGCAATCCATCCCATGCTCCTGGGGTGGGGGCGTTCTCCAAGGTGTTGCTATGGTCTTGATAATGCTGCCTGCCTCTATATACAAACCCCTGGCAGCTGTTTTCCAGGGAAGAATGAAATGTGGCTTCTGGAACTTTCCTGGGCAGTCACCTAGCTGTGCAGCTCCTCAACTGAGAACTGAGGTCTAGCAACAGTGAGTAGTCTTGTACTCCTGAGTGGCAGATTTAAAAATCAACCACAGGCTCCCAAGGTTCTGGAAGGGCTTTTCTTCCCTGGATATTTGGGAGTATGGTAAAAGGTCTGAGTTCTGGTTTTCTATTAAGTTCCTGTGGTCTGATGCTCTACGGGCTCCATGTCTTTTTGAAAAATCAGAATTAAAACTTCTATTCAGCATACCTCACAGAGATGTTCAGAGAATCAAGTCAAAGCACCCCTGAAAGTACAAAATATTGTTAGTTGATTATTATGTTACCTTTCCACCTTGGACATGTTGTCTCACAACTTTTTAAAGGATAATAATTTTTTGTTTGTTTTTTGTGATTTGCTTTTGTTTTTGTTTTTGAGACAAGGTTTCTCCGTGTTGCTGTGGCTGTCCTGGAACTCACTCTGTAGACCAAGCTAGTCTTAAACTCACAGAGATCCACCTGCCTCTTCCCCCTCAGTGATGAGATTAAAGGTGTGCCATCACTGCCCTGCAATGATATATTTTTTAATCCAAACAATAAAATTTCTCAAGAAAAAACTGAGACAGGAACATGAGCTAAGGCTAGCCCATGGCAGTGTTCCCAGGTGCTGTTTTAGCACTATAACCAAATACATGAAAAGAATCAAATTGAGGGCTGAGAGTGGTCCACTTTCCAGCCCCTGCTTTCCCTTCGAAAATAAAAGTCATCCCCAGAAGCTGGAAAGATGGCTCAGCGGTAAAGAGCACTGGCTGCTCTTCCAGATAACCTAGGTTGGAGTTCCCAACACCCCATACTGTGCTGCCCACACCTACCTGTAACCCCAGTCCTAAAGGGATCTAAAAACTCTGACATCCTCAGACACCAGCATGAACACATGCAAACACACATATACACATAATTAAAAATGATAAGAAATTTTTTTAAAAAAAAACTCATCCAGAGGGTGATATATGTAATTCTAGAACATAAGAGGGCTGAGGCAGGAGAGTCATGATGTGAGGGCCAGCTGGATAGTGTAGAAATATCCTGTCTCTCAAAAGTTACCCCACATGGGAAGGAACAAAGGATTAACTCCTCAGTCAACATACTTCCTTTAATGGCAATAGATGAAGCGAAAGCCAAGAGGAAGTTATACAAGTTTTAATCTTGGCTCCAGAATTTCAAATCTAGGACACGTTTCATATTTTCCCCTAGAAGACTAGGAAAAGCAGACAATAAGCCACCAAATAACATGACACTCCATGGCCATTCTAGACCTGCCTTCCTGTACCCACCCTCCCCGGTCAATGCCAGCTCAGAGTAGTAGAACACTTGATTTTCTTAATAAATAAATATTTCTCTAGGCAGTTAGTAGAGCCAAAGTATATGGTCCATTTATTTGGAACCAGACTTTTATGTAGTGTTTTATTATTTTTCCCTTATAAGATGTGTTTTTTTCCCAAGGAAGAGTGCTCATTAATTTCAACCATGGCCCTAAGGTATGCTGAAACCTTTTGTTAACACTGGCTATTACACAATCAAAGTCAAAACAGCAGTCACTTTCTAAGTGCAAAATCAAGTGTTGATTCTGTTTCTCAGAGAGAAACCCTCCACCACCATCCAGAAGACTCCAGAGGCAAAAGTAAAGAAGCTAGAACTTGGGTTTTCCTTATTGTGGTGCTCCCAAGTTCGGTGCATAAGGAACACATGTTTTTCCTTCCTGCTAGTTATTTTCCATGTCTATGCAACTAAGTAACTGTTATGTAAGATGTGACAAATGTCTTGAAGATCAAGTTTGTTCCTCTAACATTTTAAAAGCCTAATATGATTTCTTTAATGGAGTTATAGGAGCTAAAGTTTCATTCTGTATTAGGCACTGAAAGTCAGACTTTCCATGGGCATCTCATCTAAATGTCACAAGTAAGAGGCAGAGTCTGTATTGTTTCATCCAGGCTGCAGATGAAAGGTTAAGGCACAAGAGGTTAAGTCTACTGTTCAAGGTCATGTAGCTGTCCCCCATGGACACACCCTCACAGCCAGATCCCAGGCCTACAGAAAGCACAAACTGCTTCAGGGTTAACTACCCCACCTCCCAGTTACAAAAGTAGCACCTCGTGGGTGAGATATTATCATGCCTTCAAGCACTTAGCCCTTCTAGGGTGAGCTTGCTAAGGTAGCTGGTGCCTAGACCTGGGTGAGCTGGGTCATGCTCCAGTAAGAAAAATACTTCCACAGTCTCAATGATCTCACATGACACCAGTCTGTTTTCCCCTTCTTTATTTCTGCTCAGAGTCCGTTCATCGGCTCTGGTTGTATGACCCCCAAACGGCTGGGGAAGACATGAAAGATTTGGTGGGTGGTACAATGGTTAGCACTGGGAATATCCATCCTCAAATGCTCCTTTCTTCTAAGAACAAACATTTGTGAACCCTAAAGTTGCCTTTTCTCCTGAGAGGTGGCCCTCCAGTGCCACCAAGATACAATGGGAGGTAAAGTGAACCTGCTCTCCAGGGACTTGGTAGGAAGATCATTGCTGTCAAGAATCAGGTTCCAATCCCAAATCTCACATTGATCTACATTAACTTGGGCAAGCAACTGCTTTTCTAGGCTGTATTTCCCTCATTTCCCAAAAGATATGATCGTGCTCCTCCTCTTCAGCGTTCCTAACATCATACTTTATGAGTCTACAAATGAATGTCCTTTACTAAGAACATGCCCCTAAGGCAATATTAGCACCCTTCCGAGGATATGGAAACATCTCTAAGCCAGTCTATTTGTGGCACTGATTTTGTTTGGTTAAAGTCTTGGGGAGGCCCTTTGCCAACCTAATAGAATGGGGTCAGCAGTTCATAGCAACTCTCAGACCTTTGGAGATGTTGGGTGCTTTTTTGTTGGTTTTTACACCTAATAAAAAGTAATTTCCTCTTTTCAAAGGGCTTTTATTTTCTGGTTTGGAAGATGAGCGACTAGGGGATTTTGCTTGGGTTGGAGGCTTGTGATGGAAAGGACATCATGTTTTAGGGCTGAATATCTGGGTACAGAAAGGGCAGGTAGTCATCCAGGTCACAGAGAGTGACAAGGGCAGAGAGTAAACCACTCTCCAGGGTGGACCTCACCCCCAGCAGGAAATAGTTCTTGGATAAAAATCCCTGCCACATGGCCCATGATGAATGAGTGTTAATAGCACCCAAATGGATTTTATATCCCTTTGAACAAGGAAGGAAGAGGGACTCAGTAGAGTAGATTTTGGCCCAATGAAAGCTTCAAAGAAATGCCAGCTGAGACATAGTCTTGAGCCAACACAAGAAATGGCTCCCCTCTGGCACATTCTAAGAGTAGAGTAATTTTACCTTTCTCGGAAATGGGATTAAAGGCAGGTATGAGAAGTGCCCAAGAATACACTGGGTATCTCCTTCTTGCAAGCCAGCCTTGGCCATGTCCACACTGGCACCTACACAGCTCACCCACTACACAGTATCTACACTGCATGCATATCACTGCTCCATCTCACCGACCCCTAAAGAAAATTTTACACATCAAGGGACCGAACCCGCAATGAAAGAACAGAGCTCAGCACTAATCCATCCCCTGCCAGATGTGTTTCAAGCCAAGATGCTTCATCCACTTTCTTCTCTGTCACTCTCAGTAGATGTCTGCTGTCCAACAGAACGTAATTCTCATATGCTCAGGGAACAGCCAAGCTGACCCAATTATACACTGTGGGCACTAGCCAGATGCTAGAACTGTTATCATGGTGGTCTCTGATGGATAAGCATGTACTTTTTTTCCCCCAAAAAACTGCTCCTCGGTTTGAAGTGGAGAAAATAAACCTATATTACGTCTTTCTGGGTGGTTTGAAATAACTGCTAAGGACAGACACCCAGGGAAGTACCCTTTAGGTCCCCAGGGAAGCCCAGAATATCTCCTCTACCCCCCTCTCTCTCTCTCTCAGGCTTCTCCTAGACCTTAGGAGCACAGGTAGACATTAACAACATAGGAAAGGCTACAGTATAATAGCCAAGTTTTAGAATCAGCCCAAGCATCCATCCACAGATAAATGAAACAAAAAATGTGAATGTCACTATTATGTTTATGTGTGTATGGTTGAAACTGACTCTGCTATAACAGAAGAATGAAATTATATTTTCACTGGGATGAAGGTAGAAACCACTGTATTAAGTAAAATAAGCCAATCTCCCAAAGATCATGTTTTCTCTCATACATGAGTCCTAAATTCTTCACACGTACACATCATTAATGTGGAAGAGTGGCTACTTCAGAAGACAAAGGGGACAAAGAACGTAGGAAATGGGAGATGATGATGGAGGCTGAACACAAAGTACATGAAAGAGCAGAATGAAAACGTCATTCTAGGATATTTCCTTATAATCCCTTTGCAGTGGTTCTGAAGGCTCTGTGGTTAAGAGCGCTTGCTGCTCTTGCAGAAGATCCAGGTTGGAATCCCAGCACCCACATGGCAGCTCATAACCATCTACACCTAGTGCCAAAGGATCTGACATTCTCTCCTGGCCTCTGCTGTACTGCACATATGTGGTACACAGAAATGCATGTAGAAAAACACCCATCCACAAGAGATTTACAAAAAAGACCTAGGAAAAAAAAAAAGACCCATGATTTTTCCCAACAAATGAACACTAATAATTTTTGAAGTAAAGGAGTGATAGCTGCTGCTGGACTGAAGCAGTGCCTGTGCCTAGCTCTGTCAGTCTGTGAGAGATTCACAAGTACTTCTCATTTCTTAGAGCATGCTTATGGACATAACCAAAGTCCACCAGCCACCAAGGGCCATACAATCCCAAGCTTGCTTTAAATATAGACCTTGGCCTGAGCCTATAACACCTGGGCTTCGCCAGCCCTGGTGAGTTGAACCCTGAAGGAGAATCAGGACATCCTTACATCCTTGTGTGATGTAAAAGTGGCCTGGGGAAGATAACGCAAACCTAACTTTTGATTCTCAACAGAACTTTTGCCTCATCTCTACCTTCCCCCAAAAAAGGGGTGGGGGGAGAAAGTATGAGAGAAAAGGAAGGGAAGAGAGAGAGGCTGACTCTCCCCTTCCATGTTCTATATGTAGCGTCTCAGAGGAAAAAATGACTACTCTGAACACCAACACAGGAAGACAAAAGCCTTGTTCCTGTTCCTTCCTCTCAGCAAGCCTGCATGTACCAGGAAGATAGAGGGAAATAGCTGAGGGCCTAGATTAGATTAGATGACCTCAAAATACCTCATAATCAGCAGTGTCAACTTTTAGGAAGCAAATTATAGGACGGAAAGACAGATGGAAGCCAATGTGTCACCAAGAATCTCCTTAGAAATGAAGAAAATAGGAGTGAAGGAATCCTTGGCTCTGGTGACCAGGGTCTACACAACCCCAGGAGCTTGCATAAGCCCCCTCCCCTCTGCACTTTTCTGGTCTCATGTAACAGGTTCTTAGCACACTATCCTTTGAGAAGTTCTACATTAAAATGAAAAGTTAAGGAAAAAAGAAGTTGGGAAGACTGGCCTCCAGAAAGCATAATCAATTGGGAGAATCTCAACATCAGAATTTAGAAAACCTTACTCCCTGGAAAGAGACATTTGCAAGGTAACTTAAGTACATGTTAATACTTAAGTACATGTAGGACCAGATTCTGTTCTGATTGGTCAATGCCTACACTGGGATGGTTGTTCAATATTGTGGCTATAAGCATTGCAAGGGCATATTCAAAACGACTGAATGCCATTGTAGTAATTTAAGGGCCCCTATTTGTGACAATGACAGGTAAATAAATACGCAGAGCAGAGAGACTAGAAAGTTGCTAAACCAGAGGTGTTTCTGTTCCTTGTGCTTGCTTTATCCAAGCTATGTGGAAACTTGAAAGAAAGAGGAAAAATAGCTTCTATTGCAATGTTTTGGTCTAAACAGCTATAGTGAATCTAATATTAATCTATTGCTGTTTCTCATCAACCCACCCACAGTATCCACTGTTTCATAGCTACCTTGCTCACCAAGACCCACCTTAGTGTGGTGTGAGTGTCACAGCCCCTGCCTTCATCCTGCTTGACTCATCTCCACCCACCCCGGATCTACTGCCCCTGCTTTGATCCCTATCCTTAATCATCAAGGGACTGCTTATCTAAACATCATTGGACTTTGGAGAAATTATAGTACAGAAGCCAAATTGATAAATAAATACTGATCCTCGACCTTCACTAGACCAAACTTAGCAGTCCCCTGGGGATGTTTACTTTGGAGGAGCTGATTCAGATCTGGATTCAGTCTTTAGAGAGGGAGCCAAGGCTGTCAGTGGAGAGATCTTCCTGGGGACAAGGAAGGTCTAATCCCAAGGTTCAGGTTTTCAAAACCCCACAAGTAGCATTGCTCCTGCTAGTCTCTGATGTGAGACACAAAACCTTCAAAGGCTGAATAAGAAATTGCCTTCACTAGTGACAAATAGCACAGCCAAGAGCAGAGCTCTCATATGAGACGAATGGGTTCCCATGTACTGAATTACAAAATTTCCCCACCTTGAGTATACATCCCATATGCCAGAATGTTCCTCAGTTCTAGGAAAACCTGGGTGATGGCCATTATTACAACAGTGTCCATTCCAAACCCCCAACACTAGAATAAAGAAGAGCCTGTAAAGTTGGCGGGTCCCCACCCATGAAAGAAAACATCCAAAGAGGAAGATAATAAGGAACATTCCTGTTGGACACTGTCGGTCAGTGTAACAGTCAAATGAACTATTGGCAATCCAGTAGCAATCACCCAAAATTTTGCACAGAAAACTTAAGAAATATAATTTTGTGAATCCCGTGCAATGACCCAAACTTGGGAAGTAGTTTCCAGCAGTAATTTTTTGCTTACTAGGCATCATATAATAGTGGCCAGTGGTTGGGCAAGTACATGTGATCAGTTCCTGCTACTGACATGAAAGGAGAAGTAAGTGGCCTGTGAGCACCCCTGTCACACTGCTGTGGCTGACCAGCCACATGAGTGAAGGTAATAGGAACATGATCGGGCCTCCCGTGGACCTGTCCTGAACACATAGCAACACTAAAAGACAGATGCATGGACTTCTGCACAATTAGAACTAAGAGATGCCCAATGCTATATTCCCAGGAAGCTCAACCTAACTGACCCACATGTCATGGTGACCCCCCCCCAAAGTGAAACAGGAAGACAGACTGGGACAAAGAACCACCCCTCTCTCCGAGGCAGACTCTAAGGCCTTTACCTTCTGCCCCTACTGTGTTTCTTACTTCCAAGTTGAATTTACTGAGGCTATGGTATGATTCCTTTTAATTAAACAAAAACAGATGATCTGCCTTAGAAAAAAAGACGAAGAATGTTTTCAAAGTATCCTATCAGAGCTGGTGAGATGGCTCGGTGAGCAAAGACGCTTCTCAACAAACCTGAAGACCTGAGTTTGGTCTCTAGACCCACATGGTAGAAGGAAAAAATTGACTCTTACATGTTGCCCTATGACATACATGCTGTGCCATTTGTGCTACACACACACACACATGCACACACATACACAAGTAAATGTAATTTATTCTGTAGTTATTTCTATGCAAGTCATGATGCTAGTTTGGATCTGCTTTAAAGTACCCTTATTTCCCTTTGGCTCGGTCTTCTGCTCTGTGTCACACATGTATAGAAACACTTTCAGGAAGACTTGCTGAGATGTTTGTAAAAATGTTTTTGTCTCTGAAGAATGCTAAAGGTATATAACTAACAAACCTCAGGTTCCATAAGACCCTACTGCATTCCCAGCCTAAAAGGGGAATTCAGAAGTGGTTGTCTCCTCTCTTTAAAAGTCACCATGAAATCCTCATTACAGAATAAGGTGGGCCCAGAGCACATGCATCTGGTCATTAGAGACATTCCACCCACCTTTATCTTCCCCTCTGAGACATATCTAAGGACAGAGTGGAGGGAAATAGGGAGTTCTCAAATGCAGAAACGAGCTACTGTGCAGTGACTCCGGCCCAAGTCCTTCACTAGAGCCTGTTCCAAGAACTTTCTCAAAGCCCCACAGTGAAGCAGAGGCAAGTGCTGGAAGAACTATGTGAGCACTGTCCTGCTAAGTCAGGAAGACTCACACGTCTCTGTAACTCCAGTTCCAGAGAAATTAACATCATCTTAAGCCTCCATGGACATCTGTATACATATGGACAAACACACACACACAGAGAGAGAGAGAGAGAGAGAGAGAGAGAGAGAGAGAGAGAGAGAGAGAGAGAGAGAGAAACCTGAAGAAAATTATAAAAAAATACAAGTTAGAATTTAATCAAGTATAATAACAGCTACATCTGTGTTGACAAGACCTAAGTTTTCAAAGTAAGCCCCGTGTTCCTTTGTCTAAAATCCATCAGTTTCTCTGAGATACCACCATTTCCAAGTAGAAGCACCAAAAACTGTTATTTTCCTCCAACTCCATCTTTCTCCTTCCTTCCTTGTGTCCCCTTCTTTCCCTCTTCCTGTGGTTTGCTTGCACAGTGAAAAATCACAGTTCTTACAGATTAAATCTGAAATTAGGGAGCATAAGATGCCTCCTGGGGAAAATCAGGCTCTCAGGGTATGCAGTCTGAGCACACGTTCTTTTTGATGGCTTCAGTCTGCTTTGTCTCCATTTTCTCCATGACGATGGATTCTCTAAGAAACCAGCTCCCTCCAGCTATCAAACCATTCTAACGATCTGTCAAAATTAGCTTCCACCGATGACCTCAGTTGCCCTTAGAGTGATTATTTCTGTATACTGTTGAGCACTTAGGTTAACTGTCAAGACAACCTGACCCCAGGGAAGAGTTGCAGATTGTTAGCCTCACTCCCATTCGCCATGACTTTACAAAGAGTGGAAACAAGAGAGTTTGCCAGGAATAAATTCAGCTTGTCTGGCCTATTACAGAGGATGGAGAGTTGGAGGAAGAGGCAGGTATTCCTGGAGGATGCAGTGCTGATTAGGTAGTGGGTACCAAACAGAGTAAAGGAGGCTGGTGCTCACATCACATGACTGTAGTCATTCAAGAAGATGCTTTCATCTTCCTTCCTCCTACCAGAGAGGGGGATAACTACAAGTCTATCGCCAGCAACAGCCATAGTCATTGCAACAACATTTTAGTTCAAAGGCATGATGACCCAGCAAATCATATTGGCTGACTCACCATATGAGTTCCAGAAATGAATCCTTTGACAGCCAATCACAATCCTCAAACAGTATGCAACAGCAGACACCGTTACACAGCTGTGATTTCATTCAGCCAAAAGCAGACTGTTAAAGGATCCAGGCCTTCCAGCATTCATCCATGGACCATCAGATAACAAGGTATTCTCAGAGACATAGCTCTAGCTGAAATCTTCCCTATGGTTCTTCCAGACCTAAATATACCTCCAACTTGTCTAACCTCCGAGAAGGAATTATGAGCCCCGGAAATCTGCTTCCTTGTAGTGTGCTGGTCAGGTGCCTGTAAATGCGCTGACAGCTTCCAGACAAGACCTGTCCTTTCTCAGGCCCTTGTGTGGTGGGAACATTCTCAAAGAGCTCTTGCTCCAGCACACAGTCAAAATAACAGGAAGCAGTTGACCCAGTCCGACAAACTTTACCACCACATTAATTCTTCTTATTTGTCCAGGGAGACCCAGGATCATCCACTGTGAAATGTGGGATCCAGAAGGAGAAGACGCCATGGCCCAGCCTCATTGCTTACAAGACCCAGCATCCAGTCAGACGCCATAGCATAACTAAAAGGAACACACAAGATGCTTTCCTCTGTAGGATTTTACGTTTGTATGGTTTGGGGAAGATTTCAGGGGTTTTTGATAAAGGAGAATGAAGGAGAAGTGGGGGAGATAAAGAGAAACTAGGGAAAAGGTCTTCAAGGAGCCCTGAAATATAAACACAGACAGTTTGTGCCTTAAAGCAAACAGGAACTATCTTGTAGGATGCTGTAAACAAAGCCAGGGAACAGTCAGTCTGTGCCCATGTTTATGGTTAAATGAGGTGTCGATTTTGGCCTAACTCTTCAAATTAAAAAAACAATGTAATCTGCAACTTTTCTTTCACCTTAAACATGTCTGGCCAGACATGTTCAGAGACTATAACCAAGAAGTCAAATGCCTCACACTGTCTAGATATCCACGGAAGAGAAACTAGATCCATGCTGAGTCTTGGCCTGACAGCTCATGAGGTAGTGTGGGAAATCCTTTCTTACTGTGAAATTAGAAGCACAGGGGATTCAGAGAATTGAGTTATCAGTTCAGGGCATTGGTTGCTCTTCCAGAAGACACAGCACCCTCATGGTGACTCCCAGCCCACAGAGCATAGATTTAAAGATTTGGGGAAGAACAAAGTTGCTTATAATTGTTTCAATATTTGTGTATATATATGCCATGTATGTGCAGGTACCTGTAAAGTCCAGACAAGGGTGTCAAATCCTCTGGTATTGGAATATGATTGACTACAAGCCATCTACTGTAGGTGCTGGAATCTGAATGAAGGTGTAGTGGTTTAATAAAAACACTGATTAGCCGAAGGCAGACAAGAAGAATGGGTGGGGCTACCAGACTAAGAAAACTCTGGGAACAGGAAGAACAGAGCAGAGATGCCACAGAGTTGCCAGACAAGCCAGAAGATGTAGAAGAAAACTATGCTGCTCTGAGAAAAGGTACCGAGCCACATGGCTGAACGAGATAAGAATCATGAGTTAGTTTAAGAGTTATCAAGTTATATGCCTGGGTCCTAGGTCAATCAGTGTACAATTAATACAAGTGTCTATCTGTTTCAGTGGGACTATGGGACTGTGAGTCTGAAAGTCTGGGCTACGAGACTAGGCCAGGAAGTCCAGGCCAGGAGGCTAGGCTGGAAAGACTGGGTCAGATACTTCATATAACATGCAGATCCTCTGGAAATACAATAAACAACTTAACCACCAAGAACACAAGTTTTTCTATCATAACATCAAGTCATATTAGAGAACTATATAATTAGTTAATAAATTTATATTTTTAAGATGATTAATAACACACTTTAAATAAAAGAATATCAAAACTTTTCAGAAAAACTACCACAATACTTTACAGGTACAAAGTCTAAGTAAAAAGATGATTTTGTGAGTACATGACCCAACATAAACTATATGTTTTGGGCTCCATTTTTTAGGCTGAGTC
Organism: Phyllotis vaccarum; assembly: GCA_033318265.1. NCBI lineage: Eukaryota > Metazoa > Chordata > Mammalia > Rodentia > Cricetidae > Phyllotis > Phyllotis vaccarum. The sequence continues at coordinate 52,689,379 of JARWLC010000005.1, read as the reverse complement.
AACACTAGCTAAATCAATAGAAACTCTCTTACCCTAAGGCCAAGTCATACATAGGTGCATGCCAGGAGATACATAGGTTAGAAGAAGGCAAAGGTCCACATATCAGAGTCAGTATCTGGTTTTTGAGGCTTGCACTTTATCCCTAAAACTCATGAATACCACCTCTATAAAGCAGACACCAAAACATGAGGCTGTGAATACTGTTCCTAGATTGCATCCCTACCACAGGAGTTCTGCTTTTCATGTTTCTGGTGCTTTTACTTGCCTTGGGGACTCTTTTTCTCCTAAAGTGTTGACTCATCCAGCCTTAATATGAGGGGAGGTACCTAGTCTTATTGCAATGTCTTACCCTATGTTTGGTTGATGTCTCTCAGAGGTCTGCCCTTTCCTGAAGGGAAATGGAGGAGGCATGGATGGGGAGACTGGAGTGGGGGAAAAGATGGAGAGGATGGAGGGGAAATCTCAATTGGAATGTAACATACCAAAGAATAAATTTTTAAAAAAATAAGAAGAATTAGAGCCCACACCCTCTTTTACCAGAGCAGCCAAATGGGGCAACTCCATCAGCAGGAGATATTCACATATGTAAAAGTCCAGGGAAAGGAAAGTGAGAAGGGCTCTCTCTACATTTCCCCTGAGGTGAGCTTCCGGTGAGCAGGAATGAGGCAAAGGAGGAGAAAATAAGTCAGAAGACAGAGAGAGATAGCACAGGATCTCCTCTTCCAAACACCCCTCCTGGGCAAGCCGACTTATTACAGACAGATGCTCCACTGGGTGTCTCCACTTACAACATGACGTCCTGTTTCTACACAGCACTGTGGGATGATGCTCTTGTACACTGTAAAGGTGTCTTACTTGTATCGGTTTAATAAAATGCTGATTGGCCAGTAGCTAGGCAGGAAGTAGAGGTGGGGCAACCAGACTAGGAGAATTCTGGGAAAATGCCAGCCAGATGCAGAGGAAGCAAGAGGAGAAAGTCATGTGGCTAAATATAAATAGAATTAAGGGTTAATTAAAGTATAAGAGCTAGATAATAATATGCCTTAACTACTGGCCTAGCAGTTACTAAAATCTCAAGCCTCTGAGTAATTATTTTATAAGTGGCTGTAGGGTCAGCCAAGCAAGACAGAGAAACTATGAACTACACAGCACCTCAAAAGAAACTCATATTCTGCCAGTGTGACAAGAGGATCCTACCAGAGAAGTATGGATTAGACCTCCAGGAAGACAGGGGGCTGTCTCTCCCTTTGTTGCTGAGCTGCTATGCTTACTGAGTGGTACCTGCACCCACACATCAAAATGACCCTTGTGATACAACTATAACTTAAACCCCATCTCCAGTCAACAGATGACAAAATCAGAAGTTCCCTGATCAAGGCATCAGTGTAGGGCAGTCCTCCCTCAACACTCCTTAATCTGTTCATTAGACCCTAAGACTCCTAAGGACACAGACTTGGCACGAATCAAACCTGGGTCCCAAGAGACTCCAAAGAGAAATCTTCACCTGAACTGAATTCTAAGGGATGAGGGAGAATTACTCAAAGATGGGCAGGCAAATGAGTACTGCTCTCTTCACCAAGGATCCATCAAAGCATTGTGTGAAAAGGAGTCCAGCCTCAACAGAAATGCATATGAGAAGGCCTTGTCTATGAGACAAGGTAGAAATAGAGGGACAGGGGGAGGGAGGGAAGGGGGAAGTACAGTGTTGTAGTTACTTTTCCTGTTGCTGTGATAAAATACCCTGACAAAATAATTTAAGAGAGATAGAATTTATTTTGGTTCACAAGATAATATACTTTAAGCATGCCAAGAGACTTGTCTCCAGGTGATCTTAGATCCTGTCAAGTTGACAATCAACATTAAACATCTCATCCACTATGACTGTCTGTATCCTTGAATGTGATAAAATCACACACACAGACACACACAGAGAGAGAGAGAGAGAGAGAGAGAGAGAGAGAGAGGGAGAGAGAGAGAGAGAGAGAGAGAGAGAGAGAGAGATTATATATGGAGAGAGTCTGGAAATGTCATCATGAAACCCATCACTATATATAAATAAAGGTGACCAGAAACAATTTTCTAGAAAAGTTCCTTCTGAGACACATTCTGTCATGGAAACAGCCCCTTCCTTTTTCCATCCTACGCTGTCTTCCCAGAATGTCCAAGCCCTTGGTGCCTTTTGTCTAAGGTTGTTGACATCCTGTCTCATCTCCACCTCATCTAGACCAGGGCAGATGAGCAGAATGTTAACACCCATTGTACCTACCCTCTCCTGCTGTATCCTGCTTTTGTACTAAGATCATCTAGAGGTCAAGAAGCCAAGCTCCATGTTCCCCAGCATGAAGGACAAGGCTCACACAACGGCAGAGAGCAGCCATGCCCAACACACATTGTTGGATCCAGCTGAAGTCTAGTCTCTCCTCAGGAGGCCTGCCTGCCTCATTTTTTCCTCATAGTCTATAGCAAGATTCCACACTCCACAATCTCTATGAGCCTTCTCCCTAGCAATAAGGTATCATGCATGTTTATGTCTGATTTTAGAAAGAAAGGAGGTCTTCTAATTAATCAGTTTCCATCAGTCTCCAAAACCAAGATATTTTTCACTCTAGACCTGCATTCCATCCCCAGACAGTTGTTTTAAACTCCAGTCCGCATGAGTCTTGGGTACCATCTGCGCAGCATGAGCACTTCCTCACTTTCTACACTTTCCATCTTCACCCATCTTCTTAATTCCACCCATCTCCTTGGATCTTTAGCTTATAATTTTTCTTGAGCTTCTCAACCTTTAAATTAAGTAACTGTGTCACCAAATATCACTCATTTGTGATTACATCATATTATTTTTATAGACATGCACAGACCCGCATATGGAAGTCAGAGAAAAACTTGTGGGAATGTTTTCTTCCTCCATTATTCAAGTCCAAAGAATTGACTTGGGTCATTATGCTTGGTGGTAGCACTAGATTATCTCACTGGTCCTCAAGATCTCATTTCTAGATGATACTCTTCATAACCAACTAGGCAATAAACACTCCCAATTCTTTAATCAGATACATAAGCACAGCTTCTAAACTCAGATAGAGATGTAAGGTATAGAACTTTTTTAATATCTTTATTGGACTGGCGAAACATCTCAGTGGGAAAGTGAGCTTGAGTCTGAACCCAAGAATCCAACTCTAATAAGCTGTCTTCTAGTAATATGCATGCCTGCACGTGCTGGCACACGTGTGCGCACACACACATGCATACACACACAGGCGCACACACAAGTAAGTGTTAAGTTTTAATTTTCTGTAATTCCCTTTTTTAAAAATAACATAGTCACTTTTAAAAACCGTCTTTTGGGTATCGTTAGTCAAAGCTGGTCTCAAGGTCATTATATAATCAAGGATGACCTGAACCTCAGATCTGCCTCACTCCACCTCCTGAGTGTTGGGGTTATATGTCTTTGAACCTTATTTTCTGCAGTTCTACTTACTAACCTCAGGGCCTCTTGCATTCTAAGAAACCACTCTACACTAAGCCACATCCCGGTCCTAACAGTTTATAACTTATATTTTATTTAATTTTAAATGTGTAGCTATTTTGTCTGTATGCTTGTCTATATATATATATATATATACCAATCATGCAGTGCCCACAGCTGCCAGAAGACGACATTGGATCCCCTGGAACTGGAGTTACAGATGGTTGTGTGGTTATAAGCCACCATTTGTGGGTGCTGACAATCAAAACTGGGTCCTCTGGAAGAACAGTCATATCTCTAAACTGCTGACACATCTCTTCGGTCCCTTGAATTTTTTTTTCACATTCTCTTTTATCTTCCTGTTACAGAAAGTAAAATCTCAGTTTCCTCCTCTCATCTCTAACCGGATATATAAATGTCCCTTTTCCATCTCATCTTTCTCCTTCTTTGGATTGTGATACCATGACCACTGGCTCAATCATTTCATGCATACATAAATATATCTCTATATCTTATAGCTTAGTGCATTGTGATCATATTTTTGGCACATATTTCTTTTATACAAGTAATTATTTTTCTACAGTCTAGCTTTCTTTGCTCCTAATTCCCACACTGACCAAATAAAATAAACTGTTGAAATCTCAATACAGTGAAACATATGGAAATCTACCCTGGCTCTAGTCTCTCTTTCATAACCACGCCCTCATCAATCCCACCAGGGCTATCTGTGACCTGGAGGTGCAGATAGCTTCTCCAACAGTTCACCTTTAACTTCATGCAGCTAATTTCCATACTTCCTTCTTACACCGCCAGTGAGAAACCTTCTCAGCCTCTGTGTTTTCCGGATTCTTCATTTACATGTTCATTTTAAAGATCACATCCTAGAGCAGCCTTTCTGAAAAGGGAAGTAAGAAAGATAACGTCTTTTCTTTGTGGAGACCTGGCAAGTCTGCATTCATCTTGACAGGCCATGTATTATAACAAGCGTTATAGGTTGGACACCATAGGACTGGTCTCTCCGTGGGAGCTCCAGAACATTGTCTGATTGCTTTTTAATTTTCTACTGACACATTATAGTCTTCAAAAGCTCTTTTATGCTCCAGAGTCCTTCCTTAATAACAGCCTGTTCTTAGATACATAAATCAACAAAACAAAATAGTAGACCCAAACATGAGTGCATGTGACTGACATGTGACAAAATATGCCAAAAAAAATATACATTGGAAAAAAGATAGCATCTTCAACAAATATGGTTGGGAGAATGATAGTCACACATAGAGAAATGAAACTAGACCTATTATCACACACACACATACACACACACACTCACACACACACACACACACACACACACACACACACACACACACACACACACACACACGGAGCAGGGGAGCCACAAAGATTTCACTGTGAAGCCTGCACTTCTAGGAGAGGCAGTACCCTACACGATATAGTTTAGAAAAGGGCTTTCTGAATAGGGATCCATTTTGTCAGACCCCAACAACTGGCAAATGGGACCTCATAAAACTAAAAAGCTTCTGTACAGCAAAGGAAGCCATCAAGTGAAGAGGAAGCCTCAGAGCAAGAATCAGGAAGTATTTACTCACTATCCATCTGATAGAGAAAATACCCAGAAATCCAGATTTCATAAAGAACTCAGGAAAAAAGTCTCACTTTAAAGACGGGCTATGGCTCTGAATAGATGGTTAGGAAAAGAAGAAAATAGCCAAGAAATATCACAAAAAAAATTCATCATTATTAGCAATTATGGAAATGCCAATAAAATAACGTTGAGATTTCATCTAGCCATACCCAGAATGGCTAAAAGTCAACAAATAACAAATTCGAGGAAAGAGAAGCCCTCATCCTCCTGCTGGAATTGCAGACTGGAGCAGCCAATATGAGAATCAGTGTGGAGAACCCTCAAAAATATGAAAATAAATCATATGATCCAGCTAGACCATGCCTTGGCATGGGAGTCAACATCCTACTCTATAAACTCTTATTTAGCCATGTTCACAACTGTTCTATTCACGATAACTAGGAAATGGAAACTACCTAAGTGTCCTTCAACTGATGAATGGATAACGAAAATATGATGTATATATGTAAAGAAATATTATCTATCCTTAAAGAAAAATGAAATAGATAGATGGAACTAAAAAAAAATATTCTAAGTGAGGTAACTCATATTCAGAAAGACAAAGATTGCATGTTCTCCCTCATATGTAGTTCCTAGCTCCAAATCTTCAGACCTGAGTATACAACCTGAAGTAACGTGAGAAGCCAGGCAAGTCAAGAGGTTTCATGGACCAATGAGTGAGGGAAGAAGCCACACTGGAGAGGGGTAGAAAAACAACAGCTAGCATGAGGCAGAAATCTGGAGAAATAGAGGAAGATGCTATGCAAGCTGCTGAGAGAGGGATGCAATCAATAGTCCTACCATCTGTGATCCCCAAAGGTACAGTGATGGCTCTTGTCTCTTAGAAATAACCAACAGCCATCTAACTGGACCAGCTCAATAGGAGGGAAATCATGCTTGGTACTGTAAAGCAGCCAGCTCCCTATGGCTAGTGAGGCATGGATTCTAACCAGTATTCCCAACTTCATTCTAAATATCTATCCTTATAGCCACAAATAACAGTAGCTCCTCCACCCCACTCCATCCCTATCAGAGAAGTTTCTTTTAAGAACAGTCATTACAGGAAGCTGCATCTGGTCAAAACACAGAGAGTAACTGACTATGGGGAGCCCATCCCCAGTGAATGCATCCACATTATAACACCTATAACTAAGGTTCAGGAAACATCGAGGAAGATGATGTGTAAACATTATAATAGCCAGAGAACCAGGACATCTGCTCTGAGTTAGTATCGTCTATATCTGACAGGGCTTCTGTACCCATAAAATATCACCACTATGGCTGCCTAAACAGATCTATAAAATGAGAGTGAACGTTGTCACCCCAATGTGGATAGAGCGGTCTTCCCCATAGGTGGTGGAGGTGAGCTTCCTGAAAGGTTGCCCCATACCAAGTGATTAGCCCTGAACATATATACATGAGCAACACTATGTGGACTTAGTAGGTTGTATTTATATGTCTATATGTATGTATATGTGTGTTTGAAACAACAAAGAAGAGGCCATGAACTTGAGAGGAAGTAGGAGTGGGGAGGGAGAACACAGGAGGAACTGAAGGAAAGAGATGGGAGAAACATAAATATAGTATTAATGTATGAAGTTCTCAAAAACATAATAAAACGGGTTCTTGTTCTACAGGCGCGTTTCTTAGTTCATGGATAGCATCAGTATATTTGAGGGTTTTAGTTATTTATTATATGTGTGGGTTTGATGTGTGATCCACAGTGCAAATGTGGGGCCATTTCTCTCCTTCTACACCTACATGGGTTCTTGGGATTAAATTCAGGTTAAAAGCCCTGAAAACAAGGACCTTTACCCACTAAGCCATCTATATCACCAGCCTCTGTGGTGATTTGGATGAAAATGGTCTCTACAGGCTCATAGGGTATGACACTATTAGAAAGTGAGGCCTTGTTGGAGAAAGCATATCACTGGGGGCAGTCTTTGAGATCTCAGATGCTCCATCCAGGCCCAGTGTCTCTCTCTCTTCCTGTTGTCTGCAGAATCTGACCTAGAACTCTCAGCTACCTCTTCATCCCCATGTCTACCTCTAGACTGCTGCACTTCCCACCATGACAATAGCTGACTAAACCTCTCTGAACTGTAAGCCAGCCCCAGTTAAATGCTTTCCTTTATAAAAGGTGCCATGGTCATAATGTCTCTTCACAGCAACAGAAACCCTAAGGTACCCTATTTTGAGTTTTATTGTGTTCTCTGCTATTCATTTATCTGTCAAGTTTTCTGTCTCATTTATTATAATCATATACGTGTGTGTGTGTGTGTGTGTGTGTGTGTGTGTGTGTGTGTGTGTAAATAAATGTTTGGTATTCTGACATTTCAGCCTTTATACCTAATGGTTATGCACTAATCATTTACTAAGGGCTCTTCTTGAACAGATCTAGTTCTAGCCTTCTGTGTGGTCTATGCAAAGGACGAGATTCCTCAGAAATCACTTCTCTTTCCCTGTGTGGAGTTGGGGGCTCTATGTTTGGGGGTAAGGGAGGAAGACTAAGAGACCTCACACACTCCCTTGGCTAAAGCATCACTTGGGTCCTATCTGGAACATTGTAGCTCCAGAACTAGTCTCCTGGTTCTGGAAGGGAGGGTTGAAGGTGGAGATAAAGGAGAGGGGGCAAGTGGCCTGAATAAGGGAGAGCAAGCATAGCTAACTCTCCAGAAGCAAGCCCCTGCCCCTCCTGCCTGCCTTCTGTGCTTCACTCCCATGAGTGGTACCTGTTGCCTCTGATTCCTAAGCCCTTCTTACTGGTTTCATCCCATACTCTGCCCCTTCCCAATAGTCAGGTGTTCACTTTCCCTGCAGGAAAAGAAGGGAGGGAAGAAGGGAAGGAAGAAGAAGAAAATGGGGAGAGAGGGAAGCATGTAGGAGAGAAGAAGGAAGGAGAGAGCAAAGAAGGGGTAGGAGGGAGAGCAAAGAGGGATGATGAAAAGTGGAGGGGAAGAAAGGGTATAGAAGGCTAATTGCAAAGAGGATGGGAGGGATGGAGGAGCGAGGGAGGGGTGCTGGGAAAGTAGGCCTTTGTGGAACACCGGGATGGTTTTCCACTGCTCTGGGCCCACCACACTGAGGCCAGAATCCCTTTGACTGAGCACTGGTAGCCTTATTCTCATAGCAAGCTGTGAGGGATCGCTTCTCAGCCACATTAGGTAACTTGGCCAAGGACGCACAACTAGCGAGTGTAGGTTTTCCAACTCAGGGCTCCATGGCTCCCAAGACCATTTCCTTTTACCGGTCTTGGGCTAAGGAAAATGCAAAGCCCCTGTGACTATGGCCACCTCCTAGGTATAGTGCTCATGTAAGGTGGTCCCACCTCTGGGTTTGACCTTGGAGGTCCTCCACATTCTGGTTCCCCCAAGTCTCTCACGGGCAGTGGACAGAGTATTTTCTCCTCTCTGGAAGGGGCTCAAAGGCACTGTGTTCTCAGCTGCTTGGGCTGAGATCTGAAGGCCAGACCAGCCTCTGATGTCACTCGACGTGCCCGCCACTTCCACTAGGTGGTTTATGCTGGCACAGCCCAAAACAGGGCTGGCGGGCACAGGATCAGCCCAAAAAGTGTTAATAAGAGGCAGCTGGACTTTAAAAGCCTCCTTGACAATGTAAAGAAACGAAGTCAGATGTTTGTGGAACTAGTGTTGAAAGAGATGTGCTAGGGGTGCCTCCCTGCTTCCTCCGCTGCATCCAGGTTCAAGTGTAGGCAGATGAGTCAGACACTGGCCATACAAGTCAGGGTCCCAGGATACAGAAGCGTATCACATTAAACTGCTGTTCTTTTTTGTCAGAACGTGGACCAGGGCCTTGCAACGCAACATTAACAAAGTGTTTCAATGAGAAGGAAAGAAGACACAGAAATTAGTACGTTTTAGGATTCACCCAAAAGCTGCATTTGATAGCTCTGGAAGCATGGCTTAGCCATTAAGAGCTCTTCCTCTTCCAGAGGATGTGAAGTTTGGTTCCCAGCACTCAGGTCACACAGCTCTCAACCACCTGTAACTCCAACTTGAAAAAAACCAATGCCCTCTTCTGACCTCATTCACGTGGATGCATACACAATATTAGAAAAATCTTTAAAACATAAAAAGACAAACAAGAGAATCATCCCTCAGTAGCTGGGTGTGCTGTGAACAGAGACAGTACTCTTCAGGGATTAGAGAATAACCAGATAAGACAATATTTTTACCATAGCTATTTCTCTGGTGGTTGATTCTCACATCCTGCCCTCTAGCTACTCAAAAAACCTTCTGACCAGAGGCATTCACTCTTCCCTATCTCCTTAAAAGCCTAGAGGAGATCTCTGGAGCCCATAGTGTATGTTCTATCCACACTTACTCCTGAGATGTTTGACTGAGGCCCGTCTGTTGTTTCTGTTCCTGTCTCTGTCATATTTACTAGTCAGTGACCTCTACAGCCCTGTGAGGAAGTGACTCTTCATATTCTGGCCTGGAGGGCTAGTATTCTCCCTCCTTCTCAAACATGGGACCTTTGGGCTCTGCCATGTTTCTTTCCTTGCCTACTGTGGTGGTTGGATGTGAAATGTACCCCACTGGCTCACATAGTTGAACACTTGGTCCCCAGCTGGCAGTGTTGTTTGGGAACGTTTGTTGTAGAACCTTTGGGAGGTAAAGCCTCTCTGGAGGAAGTAGGTCATTGGGGGTCTACCTTAAGTTTTTATAGCCCAACTCACTTCCTGTTCAATCTCCGTTTCCTGTGTGTGAATGCAACGTGACCAGCCAACTTCCTGCTCCTGCCATCTTGCCTTGTATGCCTGCCATCCTCCCTACCATGATATCTCTCTGAAAGTATAATTCAAAATAAATAAACTCTCCCCTCACTTAAACTGCTTACATCTGGGTGTTTTATTATAGCAATAAAAAAAAGTGAGGCACCATGCCGAGAAACTCTGGGCATGAGGGAGGTTTAACTGAGACCAGAAGTTTACATCTCTCCTCCAGAGACATAAACTGAGACCCAAACAGTGGACTTAGCCAGATAAAGATCAAAGGAAGCCTCTTTCATTCTAAAAAGCAGCATGTGTGAGCCAGGCTTGATGGCAGATGCCCGTGATCCCAGCATGTAGGGGGCTGAAGCAGGAAGATTTCAAGTTGAAAGCAGTGTGTACAAAGGTCCTGAATCAGAGAAGAATTGGGCTTCTGGTGCAGCTGGAAAGTGCCAGGTAATAATGACAGCAGGGCATAACAGATTTACGAACCAGTGGGGGGACAGAACCAGCCTGGACAAGCCCTGCTGCCTGCAGAGAACAATTATATAGCAAGGTCCAGCAAGTGCACTATGAACAATTATAAGGAGATTTCGTTAAGGAGATGAGTTGAGCCTATTTGCTTTCCACGGTGGTTTTTCCTCCATGTAGTAGGAGACATTAAAGAGGAAGGTATGGAAGTTTCTAGGTTAAAATATAGTGGCTTCCTGGCTTGTCTACTTCCTTTATGAACAGAATGGTAGACAAATTTTGGTGACAGAGTCTATAGGGCATTTGAACACTATAAAGTGCTACATGAAAAGGCTTTGGGGGTTGGGAATGCTACCTGATTGTAGAGTGTTTGTGTAAGGCCCCAGGTTCAGTCGCCAGACTGAGAAGGAGGGAGGTTAGAGAGAGGGGGGACGGATGGGGAGAGGGGACCAGCAGCAGCTATAAGGCTGGGAGCTGGACTTGGTCAATTAACCTTTGCTTAAGAGCCACACGGAAGTCAAAGGTCAGCCTTATTTGTCACCCCTTCCTTTCCCTAGAAAACTCACTACAAGAGGCTGGAGAGATAGCTCACTGGTTAAGAGCACATACAGTTCTCCCAGAGAACCAGAGTTCAAATCCTAGCATCAAATTAGGTGACTCACAACTGCCTGTAATTCCAGCTCCAGAAGATCCAACATCCTCTTCTGGACTCTGAGGGCAGCTGCATTCACACACACACACAGTTAAAAAGGGAAAACGTCTTGTTTTTTGATTAAAGAGAAAAGCTTGCTTCTTGGGGGAAAGGGTCATCAGAAGCAAAGCAAGCTCTGGGGCTCACTCTGCCCCACCCCCCTCAGGCCAGATGTCTCCTCCCACTCTTCCTGTGTTTCATCCCTCTGTCCTGCCCAGATCCTAAATCCAATTTCACCCACTTTCCCAGCAAACTTTCTCTTCTCTGTTTGATGCCGACTGCTACAGGAAGCAATCACTCCAGTGCCCCAGGCTGAAGCAGTTGCATAATATTCAGCCCGGCTCCCAGAGCTCCACAAAGAAGCCATGCTCCCAAAATACCCTGTGAATGAGCCCCAAATAATGCATGAAATTGTATCTGGCCTGCTATGCCCAGTACACTCACATAGGAGGTGGGGTGTGGCTAGGCCGGTCCAGACACCTGATAGTTTCTCACAACTAAAGAATGATTGGAAAAGGGATTAGGAAGAAATGGACAGTGATTTAGGCTGCCGTGTGACGAGCTAACAAGAAAGCAGTTTTCAGGGCTAAGCCCTGGGACCACAGCCCTTCAGTGAACACAAGAGACACTTCATGGAGACCAGGATGCCTGAGTCACTCTTGCTCACGTTCATTCCTCACAGCCCCTGTGATCAATTCTCTTTAGTGGATGCTGAAGAGAATTGCCTGTGCATAGCACACAGTTCATCAGTACTGTACTGAGGCTGGACCACTGTCCTTCTCAAATGCCAGGCTTTAGTCTATGAGTGGCCATAGCCACAGTGAAGTCAGATGTCACATATGCAGGCCAAGCTGGGGTGTTGGACCCAGAATGCAAAGTGGTATTCCTGGACAGCCTTGAGCTCTTGAAAAAGTTCTCTGAACTAGAGAATGTGGTGCTTTGTTGTGGGACATTTGTATACTGTGTGAAGATGTATTGCTGTGATTGGTGTAATAAAAAGCTGAACGGCCAATAGCTGAGCAGGAGAGATAGGCAGGACTTCTAGGCTGAGAGAGAACTCTGGAAACAAGTCTGAGTCATCAGCCAGATAGGAGGAAGCAGCAGCATGGGTAGTACAGAGAGATGAGATAGCCCACATAAGAACATAGATTTTAAAAATATGGTTAATTTAAACTATAAGAGCTGGTTGAAGCATGCCTAAGCTAAAGCTGAGCTTTCATAGTTAATAAGTCTCTGTGTTATTATTTGGGAGCTGGCTGGCAGGACAGAGAAAGATTCACCATAATGCTCATCTACGGTGCCAGCTACTGAGGCAGGACCTGAGCTCAGAAACTTGGCCCCATTATAGGCAACGTAGCTCTCTCAAATTAAATAAATAAATAGATAGATAGATAGATAGATAGATAGATAGATAGATAGATAGATAGATAAATAAATAAGTAAGTAAGTAAATAAGTAAGTAAATAAATAAATAAATGAGTAAATGAATGAATGAATGAATGAATGAATGAATGAATGAATAAATAAATAAATAAATAGATAAATAAATAAATAAGGGGCTGGAGAGATGACTCTGTAGTTAAGATAGCTAGCTGCTCTTGCAGAAGACATGTGCTCACTTCTCAGAACTCACATGATGGCTAACAACCACTTGTTAACGCCAGTTTCAAAGATCCAACTCTCTCTTCTGGCCTCTATGGACACTGCACCCATGTGATGCGCAGACATGCAGGCAGGCAAAACATCCTTACATATAAAATAATAAATCTTTAAAAAAAAATAAGCTCTCTGGGTTTGTCCTGTTGAAATTCTCTATGTCACTTGTTTTTATATTATGGAATTTCTAGTCCTGATGCTAGTTTGACCGCTCAGAGGTCATAAAAAGCAAATCAGAAACTAACTATATTCCCTAGAACCATAGAAAGAAAGACATGCTTCCCACTTGTGGGGCTCCCTTCCCACATACGAGATTCCTTTCCTACCTATGGGCTCCCTCCAACCTATTGGGCTCTTTTCCTACCTATGGGGTCCCTTCCCAATATGAGACTCCCTTCCTATCTATGGGCTCCCTCCCTACATAAGGGCTCCCTCCAACCTATGGGGCTCTTTTCCTACCTATAGGTTCCCTTCCCACTTATGGGGTTCCCTTCCCACATATGAGACTCCCTTCCCACCTATGGGTTCCCTTCCCACTTATGGGGCTCCCTCCCACCTATGGGGCTCCCTGGCTTCCACAACAGAGCTTGAGAGGCCTACACTGTTTGCTGCTCTTAACCCTAGCTCACATTCCAAATCAGCTCTACATGTCCCTGCTACTCTGCCTACCTCAGGCCCCCTCTGCAAACTTCTACTCCTTTGCCCACCAAGAAAACTAAGGCCATGGGCTACCACCTCCCTTTCCTGTGTCAAGAAAAGTGACTAATGCATAGATATTCTACCACATACAAAAAAAAAAAAAAAAAAGAATGCAAAATTTAAAATGTCACATAAATGGCCAAAAACATAAAAGAAAAGAAAGAAATGATTTAAAATCCTCTCTTCTGAGAAACTATCTCTGAACCCCTATCTTTACTGGGGACGCTTTGGGCTCTGTCAACTTCCCAATCACAGCACCTCTCAGACTTTACTTAAAATGCCTATTAAATTCACTTCCCAATCCACCTTCATCCAGCAGCCACCAAACTGCTTAGAAACCCTTCTAGCAATGCTCTGCACCTTTGCTCAGTGTTTTGGAATCAGCTACAGGGACCTAGTTATACTATAAGGTTTGTGCTCCCATAGCTCTCTGGGTTGTCATCACTGGGGACTCTCCCCCTCACCCAAAATCAATTATCAGTCTCTGAGTCCCTCTGGCACATGGGTTACACCTAGGGGATACTTAAGCACCTCTGAGCCCTGGAGTCTAGCTATGCACCTGGTTTAGCTACACACATGCTTTATATTAGGCACTTTAGAAATGTTTCTTAACTGAACTGTATTGTGGGGTTATGATCGAAACGCCTGAGCACTTATCCAGGCCAATCAGACCCTTCCTGAGGAAATTAGAGAAAAAAAAATTAAATGAAGGACATGATTTAGGGAGGAAAAAATGGAGGGGGGGGGGCAGACAGAGAATGGAGAGGAAAGAACTGGGGGAGGCCTACAGAACCCTGGGGGTTCTGCTTCAGCTGATGCGACACACCCCTCCCAGTGCCAGCCCTTGCCTCCTGGGGTGTCTTGTTCTGGAAGTCTGACTCATTCTTTATCTTGGGGGACAGCCAGGGTCCTCCCATGTCACTTCTCTGGTGGGGTCTAGGACAGACCCTGCTGCACACAGAGGTACGTCACATTCATCTTCATTTGAATGTGAATATCCTGTTGGTGGGGGCCCTCAGCCACCTCCAGAGAGGGCTGCGAGCTGAGATGGGCCTTAGTGGCTCTCAGCAGCTGGACAGCTGCACGCTGTTTAGGTTAGTGATTCTATTTTGAAGACAGGGTCTCTTGTTGTTCTTGTGGAAAGGAGAGAAGAAGGCAGCAGGGGAGATTCTGAGTGACGACAATATCCTGGGGAGATATTGAACATCAGGGGGAAATTACCTTCCTGATGACTCAGAAACAGGAAATGGTGACCCAGAGGCAACACACGAAGGGCAGACATGCACATATGTGATGACATCACTTCCCTTTTGTGAGGTGCTGGTATGGGAGTGGAAGAAGGGACGTACAACCACCTCAGGAAAAGGGGGGCAGGGGGTCTCCACATCACCAGCCCCCATTCCAGTACTCAGGCAGAGATTCTGTCTATGTCACATAACCTGTTTCCTCTCTAATCCCCTTGATTCTGGCAGAACCGATAGAAGCTAGAGAGGCAAGCAGCAGCTCAATCTCTCAGAGACTAGCACACACGAGTGATGGATATCTCTAAGCAGTCATCACAAGGAACCCCCAAACTGCTTGCCTACTCCATAAGTGCCTCTCACCACCCCCACTGCTCCTCTAGGAAGGACAGGATAGCCCCTCGAAGCCAGCAGCTTGATACAGAGCAAATGCACTCGAGAATGTGCACTTGAGCATCCAGAACCCTATTTGGACAGCAGGGGCTCACTCCAGGGGAAGTCTAGAGTAACTATGGAGTTAGGTAAACACTAGGTACTTAAAGTCCATTGTCAACCTTACCATAAAGTAGTGACCCAGGCTACCAGGTAGGCTTGTTCTGCCAGGCACTGGAACAGCCCAACCCCCAGTCTTCCACCATGACAAGGACTTCCTCCATCCACGAGACTTCGGCTTTGTGTAGGATCCATTCTGTTTGCACAGCCTTGTCCTCCACCCCCAGGAGCAGCAGGTGTGGGAGTCCCAGCAGAGAACATGTGGAGAAGGAAGTTTGTGGAATAGAGTTCACATTCCACACACTTGCTCATGGTCTGGTCTCTCCATGGGAGTTCAGGGTGACACAGCCCAGCTGTAGTTTCTGTGACTGTGCACAGACCAAGGACGGAATGTCACATACACCAGCGCAGTCAGCAGAGCCTGACCCTGGGCTTGCCCACATTTGTCTTCTCTTTAAAAGAGCAGGAAAAATAAAAATAAGAAAACAAAGGTGCCAGAGAACAAATCTGTGAAACTCGAAAACAAGACCGGCATGATGCCATGAACCCAGCCAGCATCTTCTTGGTATCCTGCAGCTTCTTCCCGGTGTAATTAACACTCACACTTGAAACAATGCCTCCATATGTGTGTCCCAGAAACCGCTGTGAAAAAAACAAGGAAGAAACAGCTATATCCAGTTTTATCTTGGGAAAGAACTGATGGAGTCAAGTGAGTGTGGGAATGCCACGGCCTTGGGCATCATATGGGCCCCCGATGTTGTCATGTGGTCCTCAGCTTGGAATACCCAACCCTTGGTCTTGTGGTCTAGCCATTCCTCACCAGACAGAATGGTCTATTCAGAACATGTCTGAGGTTGCAGCTGAGGTAGATGCCGTGATTCAAGATGGGTCACTTCAGCGAGGCAGGCTCCATGGACAATTACAAGAAGAGACAGAAAATGACTTGCTGTTGTGACAAGAGATGTCTCTCGGGTATTACTAAATAAGGACCCCATATTTACTCCTGAAAGTAGTATTGCTATGGAAACTAGGCTCCGAGATGCTGATGCATCCTGGACCTCAGCATGGGCCCTTACTGCTCTCTCTCTGCAGTGATCCTGCTGCCTCTAAGAGTGCAGGAACAGGGCATACACAAGGTACCACAGAATATCCACTTTGACAGAATCTGTCCAGATGGGCTGGAGTGTGGCTCCATGGTAAAGCATGTCAAGCAAACACACAACCTTTAGTCTGTCCTCAGACCCTCAAAAAGGAATGAATGTATCTCTCTCCAGTCTCACTGACAAATGAAACTAAAGCCTGAATCACTGGATATTCATTCTCGGAGGCTTTAAATGGCTTCAGAGTTCCCTTCTTTTGCTGGGCTTCAGACTTCTCACCAAACCATTTTTTTTAAATACTAAATCTTTGGAGGTTAAAAGAGACAAGCAGTGATCTAAGGCTCAGGGTTGGGTGGGATGCACAATGGCTGAGTGTCTGGTAAAGACAGAGTCTCCATCAGGAACGATGAATTCCAGGCTTGGTTAGACAGCTGTACAGACAACCCAGTGCCCTGTAGACTTCAGGGTGGATTAGCTGGCATGTGAATTGCATTGTTTAAACATAAAACTGGCAAGCTGGGGGCAAGTTTTAGTCCAACCTGGCCTACATAGCGAAGCTCTGTCTGAAAACTAAAAGAAACCAAAATTAGGACTTAGCATTTTGTTGTACAATAATTTTTTCATACAACATATTCTGACCATAGTCTCCCTCCCTCATTCCCTCCCACATCCTCCCCGCCTCTCCATCCAGCCGACTCTGTGCCTTCCTTCTCTCTCTCTCTCTCTCTCTCTCTCTCTCTCTCTCTCTCTCTCTCTCTCTCTCTCTTTAGAAAACAAACAGGCAAATTAAAATAAATAAATGTAAACCAGAATTTATAAAAAGAAGAAAAAAGCAGAGTAAACATACACACAGAGAGACACACACACAAACAAAACCCACAAAAACATACAAATCGGGAACGCACCGAAGACCAGCAAGGTGAATAATGCCCAAAGAAAGCAATTTGAGACAAAGTCTACAAAAACACCATTGAGTTCACTTTATGTTGGCCACCTATGACTGGACATGGAGCTTATGTTTCAGTGACTCCTTCAGAGAGAGCTAATTTTTCTTTTGCAAGTGTTTGTCACTTAGAAATAGCTGTTTGGTTACGAATGGGTGTCAATGTTCAGATCTCCCTCTCAGTGCCATTTGGCTTGAACCTCTGAAGGCCCCGTGCATGCTGCCAGGGTCTCTGTGAGTTCATATGTGTGTTCATCCTGTTGTATCTGGAAGATACTTTCTCCTTGCTATCAGCCATCCCCTCTGGCTGTACAGTGTTTTTTTTTACTTCTCCTACCCACAGTTCTCTGAGCCCCAAGGGAAGGGATTTCATGCAGACATCCCATTGGGATTTAATATAGCACTTACCATTGAGAAGTTTTGAATTAATTAAAAAAAAAAAAAAACCTGTGCAAAGGACCAGGTATTATAAGAGGCACTAAAGGATGTCAGGAAATGGAAGGACCAGCTCTGGCTACAGTGTTAGAGAAGTAAAGGTTGGTTGTATTTTGCTAGATAAGGGGGAAGCAAAATCATTGCTTCTAGGCTGAAGGAATAGAAACATGGGTACAGGTGGGCTGCATGAATGAATTCATACATGACTGTATGAATCCTGCCCAGAACATAGTAAGCCGAGCAACTGCAAGCTGTTGAGCATGCAGGAACAATGGTGGGCTCACAATACCATGTCAGCTATCTATTGCTGTGTAACCAAACTCCTAAGACACAGAGGATACCAGTAATCGTCCATTTGTTCACAGTTATCCAATCTAGTCTAGACTTGGAACAATGAGTTATTTTCACCACACAATTTACTCTTGGTGTCTCTAACTCTGGAAGACCCAAAATGACCGAGCATCTCAGTCAGGCTGGCTGCAACTAGTCCAAAGTTAAACATCTATCTCTATTCTCCTTGCCTCCTTGCCTTTCCTAGCCCTTGGCTTTTGAGCTAAGGTCCTCAAGGAAGCTGGCCCTGGGTCTTTTATATTTCATAGTGCTGGAGATGAGACCCAGGGTTCCATGCATTCTGGGAAAGCACTCTGTCACTGAGCTGTGCCTCTAGCCCCAGGCTTTCTCGCGTGGTGTCTCAAGACACCAAGAAAGCAAAAGTAAAAGAGAGTTCAGACAAAGGATGGTATTTGCCAGGTTTTATCAATCACAATGAGCCATAAATCCAACCAAAAACTAGTGAGGTGGGGAACTGCACAACTGTGGGCTTAGGAAACATGAACTCCTGGGTGTCTGCCATGGTATCAAATAGTAATCCATGAACTTGTCTCCAAAGCTTTTCCCAGAAACCTGCCTGTGGGAAGGTATTTGAATGGGAAACACAACAGAAATGTGGGACTGTGAGCAAAAGCTGGAGAGACTGAATTTCAAGGTGAGAAATCTGGGTAGTTGAAAGTTTTCATTTGGGTGTAAATATCTCTTGCAAGAGGTGGTGGTCTGCATCATCTGCAATATCTTGGTAGAAGTTGATCATAAGAAAGACCCATGGCAGCTCCAGGATAGGCTGCTGGCAATGTGAAGAATCCTCATCAAATGTATCAGAAATTGTCACCTCTGTGTGAAGAAGCGCAGTCAAAAGCTTAAATGTGTGTCTCCTGGGGGTCTCAGATTGTCAGCACCATCTCCCTCCATCTGCATTTCCAGATGAGCATGCCGGAATCCAAAATCCAGCTTAGGGAAGGAGATAAAAGACACCAATACATCAACCAACCTTCCTTCATGCTGCATGATGGTAACTAACAGAAGACCCAGAGAGTCACACCAGTTACTTGGAGAGCCCCTGTTCTCCTTTCAAGCCTTTCTCCCCATCTTTATGCTCCATTCCTACAAAACCCAGCAGAACCAGAAACCCAGCCTGCCAGGACCCATGTTCCCAAGATGACCTACTTCCCCTACAGCAGAATGCCTAATGATAAAAATGGATAAAGCAAAGCTACCAAATATTGCCATTAACACCCAATAAAGTGCACCAAGAGCTGCAGCCCACCTTTGGTGTTTTCACCATCAGGCAGTTAGATTTCACTCCTCAGAAGATTTGGATTTTTAGCTACAGTGGCTTCTTCTACCTGAAACTATTCCTCAGTGCACATAAAATACCCTTATGTAGATAAGAAACTGGAGCAAAGTACAGTGACTACATCTTCCACCAAGAGCCAGCTCCCAAATTCCCCTGCTGGGTCAGGTTGGGAATGTCCCATCCCTGCAGCCCGGCCCTGGAGATTTCTAGAAAATTTCCCATTTTTCCTTGCTCACCACCTCCCACTGTCTCACATCCCCTAAGGTCTTCACACCTCACGATGTCCCAAGCTTCCTACCTGAATAATCCCCAGGCAAGTTTTCAGCCCTATCACCGAAAGTTTTTCTATGTTTCTAAATTATCCCTGCTTCCTAATATTAAAATTCTGATTCCCTAAACTCTGGGGACCTACAGATGGTGTGCTGAGCTGTCAATCACAGGCTTATCCACTTGGAATTTACTGAGGAGCCAGATCTTCAGAGTTCTCACCACAAAGGAGGGAAGAAGGCACACAGCTGCTCAACTGATAAGGGCATTTGTGGCTAAGCCTGATATTTGAGTCCCACCCTTAGAAATCACATGACAGATGGATAAAAGTTGCTCTCTGACCTCCATATGGGTACTGAGACACATGCAGTCTCACACACAAACAATGCATGTGCACACACATTTTTTTTTTTAATGTAAAATGAGGAAGGGTGAATAGGAGCTTTGTGGGGTGGTAATATGCTAATAAACTTGACTATGTTCATCGTTTTATATTGAATACATATATCATCAGGTTAAATACCTCAGCTTAAGGGTATGTGGGTTTGCGAATTATCCTCCTATACCTAGGAAAAAGGAATTAAAATCAGTGGGATTTGGGTTAACTATGGTGTCTCTTGAACACCTGTTTGATAAGAAAGTTCTTGATGGCCCAGACAAGGAATGTGTCCTGCTGGCATTGCACATGAAATGGAGGCCAGATAACGGCAACATTTGGAGACTCAGTGATGAGATGCTTCCAGGAATTGTCTTATTTAAAGAAAGTCTGCACTAGAGAGAAAATAGATAGAAGGATGCAGGCTGTTTTCAAACTCCTGACACCACACCACACCTTCGAAAAGTTTTCAAAGGTCATTCAGTGCAAATGTCAGCTGCCTCCCATGAAGATCCTTTGTGTACACAGAGTTAGAGTGACATGCCAGGAAGAAGGAGAGTCACATGCCACCCACATAAACAAGACACCTATGACAGTCCCACGACTATAAACCATTCAGAAATACCCCAGAGGGGAGAGTTATACCAGCAAAACTCATTTCTGACGTCATGCCCTCAGTCTGACAACTCTGACTTTCCATTGGACAATGGCAGATAACTTGGGCCTGGGGCAAAGGGTGGGTCCCATAGTTTCCAAAGAGAGAAAAAAAAATAAAAGGAAAAAAGACTCACAATTAACAAGGAGCGCCATCTAGGGGTTTTAGAAGGTAAAACTTTTCTTCACTCAGAGACCAGACCTAGACCGGGTCCCTGTGGGTCTCAATGGACAAATACTTCTGAGGCTGCATTTCCTACACTGCAGAGCCTTGCCAGAGTCCAGAAGACTGCGAGAAAGGCACTACAGAAGCAGGTCGGCTTGGAGAACCTAAGAGAGTATGCGCAATGTGGCAACAGTGACATGAGAACTTCTGTCATTCTGGGGCAGTATTTTTAAAAAACAATATTTAAAAAAAAAAAACAGATGCCATATTAGCAACATTTGTAATTAGGATAATTAATAGTTCCATATTCAAGTAAGAGATTCATTATTTAATTTGCATAATAATCGTCCATATTACTATGATGGGTGCATTCTCAACACACACACACTGTGGACTTAAAAAAAAAAAAAGCTTGCCTATATAACTGTCTCCAGGTTGCCATCCATGCAAGAATGAAATGAATAGATTTTCTTTTCTTCCAGCCTTGTCTGCTCACTGGAATGCCATTGTACCTAGGAGGATAAATCCATAGCCTCAGCACAAGGCTGTGTACAGTAAATGGACAGGAAGGCTGAGTGAGCAGAGAAAAGATAATGAATCTCGGAAGTCGAAGTTCATTGCAGCACAAGATGGTGGTATGTCAGCATGGAGTGGAGTTAATGAGGAATCCTCAAGGACTAGAACAGGGCTACCCAAGAGAGGTATGGCAGCACAGAAACGTATGGGTGGTTAGAGAGGCCAGTATGTAGGTGTGTCCTGGACCAAGTGTCAGCACATGCCAGCACACTGGCTGGCTGCCAACACAGAAGCACTTTTTCTCAGACACAATCCCCACCACTACTATGCTGTGTCATGTCCCACAGGTCTCAGTTACACACACACACACACACACACACACACACACACACACACACACACACGCCTTGGTGTATCCTCAGAGGGGCCATAGCTCTCTGAATCCTGGGCCACCATTTTCTACATGCCAAGATCCTGCCAACTCAGCATATTCCAGAGAAATAAACAGCAGAATAAACTGATTACTGATAGGTAGGTGAACTCATTGAGGAAAGAGGAGAAAGCAGGCATTGTGGCCTCCTCTCCCATATCCCAAAATTAGATACGTGGGTCTTAGCTCCTGGCTGGCTGCTTGCCAACTGTTTCAGTGAATATCAGGGCCCAGAGAGCATCCACAGGATTTCCATTCATGTGTCCCAGAACAGGAAGTTGGACAGGGAATCCATGGAACGTGCTTAGATGCAGACAGTTCAGTAATAATGAGGAAACTTGCAGAGAAAAGAGGTGGTCTAGGAGAAACAGGAAGGTATTTAATGGCAGGCTGTCAAGATAAGTCAACAGTTCAGATCATTGGCTGCTCTTCTGAGTCCTAGGTTTGCTTCTCAGCACCTATATGATGGCTCACAATCATCCATAATTCTATTTTCAGGGAGTCTGACTCTCACTTCTGACCTCTGAAGGTACCAGGTATTCATGCAGTGCTCATACATCCATGAAGACAAATACTCATATGTGTAAAATGAGATTTAAACACAGAGAGAGAGAGAAAGAAGGAAACACTCAATGGCAACACACCTAGCATATTGGGACCTTTGTAGGTCACTTATTCTGTGTGTACTTTTTCTGAATATGCTGCTACATGTTAACCTTCCTAGGCAGGGATTTCTGGTATGGTTTCTTTGTGTGCTAATTTTGAGTCCACTCTCCACCCTGCTCTCTTTCCTGCTATAGTAACATGGTTAAAATCTTAGGGGCAAATTTGTTTCTATATGCCTTCCTCTGTCTGCAAAGAATTTCAGTGAGGTAAACAGATGCATGCTTCTGGGCGAGCCATAATGGGTCTTTCATTGTTCACTTTGTTCGCTGAGGCCTAGGTGTGTCATCATCAGGACCTTCAGGTTGCCACAAACGACAGAGTCCAATGTGGAAGCAATTTTCGGAAGTTCTTATATTTACAGAACAAAAGAAAGCCACGCATCGGGGTATTTTGCAAATATATTGTTGGAAAGAATCGAGGTAGGCAGAGTTACAGCAAAATGGGGGGAAATCTCAGTGGCAGCTTTCAGATGCTATCGGATGATGGGCTTGACTTACTAATTTGTGGAAGCTAATGATCTAGTAGATGACTCCAAGGTTTCTCCTGACAGTCATGAGATGCTGGAACAGACAGGGTGGTGGCAAAGGGTGCCTAGGACAGTCCCAGACCATTTCACTCTAAATCTGCTACTTACCCTCCAACTCTACCCAATCAGGAAACATAATCAACGTAACAGACATTTTCACATGCATGTGTATTTTTTCTAGGAACTTTAAATCAAATTGTTTTTTAGTTCTCCACTTGCAGCAGGCACGCGGAAAAGCCAAAGCTGACCTCCAAAGACCCTAAAGGCTTCCTTTCACACTCCATATCCATCAAAGAAACAGACTTGGGGACAGGGCTCTGCCAAGCTGGGATGGATGAGAGTCTTACACCCCTACAAAACCTTTCCAAATGTATGCTCTTCGGCCGGGTAGGATGACACCTACAGTGGCAGCGAGTCTAAATTCCACACCGCTTACAAATTTAGTGAGCAGAGCTACAAACTAGAAAGTAGACAGTGGTCCTGATGTGTAAGAAGCAACAAAATGTTTCTTTAATCAATATATGAGGCCGGTTTTAAATAGCAGGACTGCCCAAATGGTAGGGTTTTCTTCTGACTGGTACTGATTACAAAAAGCAGGAGTAGCAAAGATTTCTCTGGCCACTTTGTATGTTACATGTCCAGACACATCGCACATTGTATAACGCAGATCATGTGTTGGTGAATTCACTTATGTTAAACTTGTGTTTCTGAACTCTGAAAACACCTGCATGCTATTTACATAAAATGTAGACACTGTATCAGTTAATACTCTGTTTCTGGGATAAAATGCTGTGGTCATGGCAACTTATAGGAGTTCATTTGGGTTTATGTTTCCAAAGGAACAGAAGTCCATTTTACTGGGTAGGCATGGCAGCCAGCAGCAGGTATGGGGTAGCAAGAACAGGAAACTCAAAGGTCACATCATTTACTGAAATTAGAGCATATATTAGGCTGTAAACTCTCAAGCCCACCCCACGTGACCACTTCTTCCAGCAAGGCTGCACCTCCTAAACCCCCCCCCCCAAACAACTGGGGACCAAGTGTCCAAATCCGAGGCTGTGGGAGACATTCTCACTTAAAAAACTACAGGCTCATATATCTATGCAGTTTTGGCCATTGATCAAAAGAGTAACTGCACTAGAGCCTACCTTAAAATAGCAGCTGTTTATAAGTGGTCATTTAAAAGATTTACACATAAACAGACCCTTCAATGAACCTTGACTTTCTTAATGTACTGTTTCCTTGATAGTCAAAAATCTTTCAAAAATATAAGCAATTATCTTTTGTGTTAGCTTTTTGAGACAGAGTTTCTCTGTGTACCCCTAACTGTCCTGGAACCCACTCTATAGACCAGGATGGTCTTAAATTCAGAGATTGGCCTCTGCCTCCAGAATGTTGGGGTTAAAGGCATGTGCCAGCACAGCCAGGCATAAGCAATTATCTTAATTAAACATAAAAGCCTATTACTTTTTGCAAATATTACAAAAGCAGCGTATTTTTAAGAGAGCCTTGTTGGTTTAGACACAGAAAATTGGATTTTAGTTTTGCATTGGTGCATTCAATTTTGAATGCCTCTTTGAAATAAACTTACATTTCGAGGAATCTTTTACAAAACTCTGATAATAGCATCAATGACCATAAAAATGAACTTACCTCACCTCATGCATCCCAATACATGACGGTCCTCTCTGAACAGAGCCATAACCTGAACACTGAAGGATCTCGGCCTCAGGCCTGAGAGATGGCTCAGCAGTTAAGAGGCACTAGCTGCTCTTCCAAAGGTGCATACACAGACACACAGACACACAGACACACAGAAGACAGACAGAGAGGGCCCTGAGGAGAAACAAACTAAAAACATGTGGCTGTTTTTAAAAATCTCAGCCTGAATGGAAGTTGAAAAACTCATGATCCTGCTAAAAGTCTTCAGTGGCAACTTATGGGGGTTTCAAACAAATACTTAAATCCAAACTACATTTGATTCTCTGTGGATAGAACCCAAGAAAGTCTGTCACACAGACCAGTTGTAGAGGCTGCCGAATTGGGTGACATCCGGTTTCCTTCCCTAGTTTCCAGAAGGTTCTGAGCCAGCTTGCCTTCTCTAAAATTTTGGAAGGAGCCCGAACCAAGCGGGTGCATGACATAGTATTTCCAGCAGAGGGCAGTATTGGCTCAAAATTTCTGCATATCTCTCTGGTCTAGTAACGGTGTTTTGAGATATTTGTTTAGTAACAATTTAAAAAATACTAAAAAATACCCATAATCCCATCACTCTTTTTAACGTCATGAAATGTACTTCTCTCTTTCAGTGTCACCCAATTGTATTCCTCCTCTGTTATTCATAAATGACAATGAATTCATAAGTACTAATCCACTGTGATGGTCTGAAGGCACTGGCTGCTCTTTCAGAGGACCGAGGTTCAAGTTCCAAAACTCACGTAGCAGCTTGCAATTATCTGTAACTCATTAAGGAATCCAGTACCCTCTTCTGCTGCTGCCAGAACTAGGCATGCTTGTGGTGTACGTATATACATGCAGACAAAACACTCACACATGTAAACAAAATTAAATAATATTTTGGAGATTGAGAAAGAAAAAAATTAAGAGCACTCAGAGCACTGGCTACTCTTCCATATGACCCGTGTTCGATTCCCAGCACCCACAAGGCAGCTCATGCCTGTCTGTAACTCCAGTCCTAGGACTTTTTGACATCTTCACACAGACATACATGCAGGCAAACCACCAATGGACATAAAATAAAAATTAATAATAATGATGATAATAATAATAATAATTTGTTTTTGAGACAAGGTTTCTCTATGTAACCACCCTGACTGTCCTGGAACTCACTTTGCAGACCAAGCTGGCCTCAGACTCCCAGATATCTTCCTGCCTCTGCCTCCAAAGTCCTGGTATTAAAGGCATGTGCCACCACTGACTGGCTAAAAAATAATTTAAAAATTAAATATATTATATTTTTACACACATCCACAAATATCCTTAGAAAACTTTATTTTTCCCAAATGTAACATAAAATTTGTGGGCTCACAGATCACATCTTACTTGCCATGAGCATCTTTCTTCTGCACTGAGTTTTAAAGTGACCACAGCTAAATAGCAATTTTATGTCATGACCACAGAAAAACCACAAAAGCCTACTAATAAATATTTTTAGCTTCCCAGCTATAAATTATACTACATTTCCCATCCCTAAGCTTGAATCTTTATAAAACCTGGAATTAAAATACAATGAATTTAGACCAAGGATATAGTTATTTTCCCTTTAAAAAAAAACTTTCAATATTTATTTAATGTTGAGATTTGAACCCAGGGCCATGGGCAAGCACTCTGCCCCCTGAATTCCACCACTGGTCTATGTCATTTTATTTTATATTTTAATAAGTTTTGAATAGTTTTTAAACATATTTTTATATATGATGTGTATTAAAAATAATTGCAGCAGTCAGGTAGTGGTGGTACATGCCTTTAATCCAGGCACTTGAGAGAAAGAAGCGGGCAGATCTCCCTGAGTTCAAAACCAGCCTGGTCTACAGGGTGAATCGCAAGACAATTAAGACAGAGAAACCCCATCTGGAAAAACCTAAAAATAATAATAAAAACAACAATAATTAAAAAATGATAAATTATTAGCTATCATCATCATTATTACAGCAAGATGGCTCACCGGGTAAAGGGAATTGCCACTAACTCTGAACACCTGAGTTCAATCTCCAGCACCCACTTTTCTCGTTCCAAATACTTTCAGACAAAAACTTTCCTGAGGTCACTAACTATCTCACCAAGTTTAATTGTGTTGCCTTTTGTATCTTACAAACAACGTAAAATTAATATTATTGTTTCCATCATTCACAGTCCCCGACTTTGTGGGGACACTTCATTGTGGGTTACTGCTGTTGGAATCCCATCCTGTTCTTCTGTCCTTATTAGGAGAGGAGGTGACATTTAGCTAAACTGCTTGTATTATTATTGCCAGATTGAGTGATAACCACGTGAGAGTCTCCAGCTGGGCTTGGGGGTGGGAGGTGGCTGCTGAATATGTCCAAGGAAGGGCAGGCTAAAAAACTGTTGGGGGAAGAGTCTTCCAAAGGGTTTGCAATTGACACTCCTCTACCAAGAATAAACAGGTGACAGACCAAGATATGCAGATACAACACACCCAGCTCAACCAGCACCTGGAGAAATGAAGAGTAAATTCACCTTGCCCTGAGAATGCCCTGTACTAGAGGGCAGGCTTTGCCCAAAAAAAAAAAAGAATGTAAACCTTGAAGGGGAGACGGGGGCCAAGGGAGTTGACAAAAGAATCCGTTCAGAATCCAAGCAGATCACAAGGTATATGGGAATTTTTAAAAATGTCATAAGGGTCTGCAAAAGTCAGAAGTGAATAAAGTGCACACGGGAAGACAAGTGGTCTCTCCGGAAGGTCTGGAGCAGGGCTTTCCTGGAGAGAACCGCATTGCTCCCCCTACCGATCAACTGCTGGATCTGCACCACAGCTGCCCAGCGCTACAGCTGGGGGCACTTAAGGCTCTGGAGTGAAAACCAAACCCCTGCTCATTGATGTCACTGAATCAAAAAGGAAGAAAATAATATGGCACACACGAAGCAGAAACTTTAGACAGCACGTCTGTCTGTTCTATCGTCACTGAACTATTTTCTTTTTAATTAAACTATTTGTCTTGCGTAAAAATTTCTGGAAGATCAAGCATCTCTGACCATCTTGAAACGGGTCAGGAACAAAAGAGCAAGCAAGACTAAACTCAAACCTTAAAGCCGCTGAGCCACCGCCAGAGCTGCAGGCAAGGTTCACAACTGCCTGAAACTCCAGCTCTGGAGGACTCAGCACTCTCTTCCTTCTCCTTCTCACACTCATGTGTCATATACACACACACACATACATATACATGCACACACATACACGCACATATGCGCACACACACATACAAACACATGGTTTAATTGTTTTGTTTGTTTATTTGAGCCTGGAGGATACCCATTACACATTACTCAGAGTGGGAAGTGTGACTGTCTCCCAGGAGACTATAGCTGTTCAGCCAGGCTCACTGATACACACTCCCAGCACTGGGGAGGCTAAGGACAGAGAGTTCAAGGTCGCGGACTACATAGTAAGTTCTGTGCTAAACAGAGAGATCCTGACTCAAAAAGATAATGGAGAGAGTAAGGGGAAGTGAGGAGCGGGAGAATAAAACATATAGAAAAAGGAGGTATTTACCTTTAGTCTTCCAGGTTTGAGAAACAACAAGGAAATCTGTCTTTCCTGCTGAGTCCTAGAGAGGCCAATCTTACCAGAACTACAAGTGCAAGCCGCCACACCCAATTCAATCTCTCTCTCTCCCTCCCTCCCTCCCTCCCTCCCTCCCTCCCTCCCTCTGTCCCTCCCTTTGCTTCACACTTCCTGCCAATGTAAATTCAGAACCTTGATAGTGTGAATTTGGACTTGGAGCGTGTGAGTGCTAGTGTTGAATTTGGTGGTTCAGATAACTCGTGTTGCATTCTCTACCATGGCAAAGGAAGTTGCCTTTGCTGTGTCCTCCTGTCCAACTCACTGTCAGGGAGAGTATCACCATATGGAATGCCAGAATCTTCTATCAACATACCCCTGGGAAGCCATGGTCCTTCTCTGCTGTCTCTGGTACCCTACGAACTAAGACTCCAGTTCAGAAGGATTTAGCCCTGACTTCAGGTAGGAGCTGCTTGAGACCTGGTTCCTCTCATTTGGGTTCCTGGTTTCTCTTGCATGAGTGGTTTCTTTTTCTTTGCTTCTTTAGTTTTAGAATGACACCGTTTCTGCACAGACAGCCAGGGCTTTTGAAATATTTTTCTAATATATGATACAGAATTATCAAGTAAGCTCCCTGAGGAAGGGAAGCTGATTTCCAGAATGCAAGTTACAGTCCTTGTTTGTACTCTGTGAGGGTGGGCTCATTTGAAAGCATGTGTCCCCATGTGCTATTATTGCTGTGGTTAAGACCATGACCAAGAACATCTTAGGGGAGGAAAGAGTCCACTTGGTTAGGGGTCATAGTCCATTATCAAAGGAAGCCTATCAAAGTCTAACTTCCCCTGGCTTGCTCAGCTACCTTTCTTTATTAATTTTTTTATTTAAAAAAACTTTCCCATACCCACCAATGTTCCCTCTCCCTCCCCTTCTCCTACCCCCCCACTACCTTTCTTATATAGCTCCTACCTATCTGTCTAAACATGGCACTGCCTACAGTGGGCTGATCACTCCTACATCAATTGGCAATCAAGAATGTATCCACAGGCCAATTTGATGAGGCAGTTTCTCAGCTGAGATTCCCTCTTTCCAGGAATACCCAGGTTTGTGACAAACTGACAGAAGCTAACTATGGTGCTGTACCTTACGTCAAACGCAATGGTGGTTTACTCATTTCTTCCTTGGACTCTTTGTGTTAGGACTGTAGATCAGTAGCTCCTTAGAGATCTTCCCCTTAAAGATGATGACATCGAGGCCCAAAGATGCAACCTGACACAGTTGTAGCAATCAGGGATGAAGCTCTTTCCTGTCCTAGAAAACATCCCTCTCCTATACACTATCACAGACTATCACTGGGAAATGTGACTTAGAAAATCTTGTGCTAGACCTAGTTGTAGGCAGGAGAGCTTGGTGTTCTCAAAGCCTCGGAGCTTAGAGTACTAGGCTAGCAACAAGAGGGTTGTGTTGGTACGGAGAGGCTGCCCTAACTCAGCACTTGACTTGTTCTGGAAAGGAACAGGCGCCCAGGTGTAGTATGAGGTTTCTGTCCCAGACTTTCGGGCCTAGCCTCAAGGTATAGGCCCGCAGACCCACAGACCTGCAGAGACACACAGATGCTTACAATAGTTTTAGGCTGATCGGCCTAAGGCCCAGGCATATAACTAACTCTTTACCCTTAATCTAACCCATGACTCTTACCCTGTTCAGCCATGTGGCTCGGTACCTTTTCTTAGAGCAGCATAGTTGTCCTCTGCATCTTCTGGCTTCTCTCTGGCATTCTGCTCTATTCTACCTGTTCCTAGAGTCTTCTTAGTCTGGTAGCCCTGCCCAAACTTCCTATCTGCCTTTGGCCAATCAGTGCTTTTTATTAAACCAGTGGGTGGGACAATTATTTACAATGGAACAACATAATCCCTCTACACCCAGGAATAGGTTGCTTGGGAAGGGCACCATCATAGAGGTCTTAGCCTCCAGTGTTCTGCAACTAGAAGCTGGTGTTCCCACACACCATGTCAACAGCTACATATAAACACAAAGACGTATTGATAAGACTTGTATTGGCTACATGAGTAAGACAGTTTGTTTTAACACACACATTCCTCAGCAAAGTTTACCATAAACCTTCTAGGTAAGACTTGCAAAAACCTATGCCAAGTAGGGCCAGGGAAATCAAGTGAAGAAGCTCATAGGTCACATGCCAAAGGCAAGAAGGATGGAGACAAAATGGAGACTAAAGGCCTCTCTCAAGAGTGTCACTAATCCCTAGAACCATGTAAAAGTGCACAATGGAGATCCAGTCTACAAAGCTGTCCTCTAACCTCTACATGTATGCCCTACCTTGTGTGCCCACACACATATACATCATACACATTAATAAATCAAATTTACATATATGTATAAAGCCACAGTGAAATTATGAAAATCATGAAGTCAAGATAGGTATGATATCTCATTTTTCATTAACTCTCCTGATAATGTTTTTTATAGAAAATAAAACTTAGGTTTCAGGTTTTAGATATTTCTACCCTTCCTGATTCAAGAAATTATTGAGATTTTCCTTGAGGTTTATACCCTTGGCAATCGTGAAGGTGACAACCTTGTGATAGGCTGTGTTTTCCAAAAATGACCATGACAGTATTTTTATTTTCATGTGGTCTTCTACATTCTTGCACTTTTGATGAAAGGTAGAGCATATTTTTCCTCCCCTGGGAGTGGAATGGATTGTTACAGAGCTTTTGACAACTGAGCACAGCAGGCACACTGCTCTATGAATTCTGAGGCTAGGTCGTGGGAAGGAAAGGTTTTACCTGGTTCTTCCTACCTTTCTTATACACTGTAAAATCAATGCTTTTGCAGAAGGAAACAGTAACCATCTTCTGATTTTCTGTGCCTTGAGCCAAGCCAAAAGTCTGAATTATTTCTTAGGCTCTCTGTAATCAACCTGTGCTCTGTGGATACATAACTTGTGGGAAATTCAGAACCTTGGGTTCTCTGCTACTAAATTAAAATGAGCATTTAAAAAAATAATAAGGGCCAGAGTAAATTATAGGCCCATTAAAATCCAGAAGTTGTGGGCTGGAAAGATGGCTCAGTGGTTAAGAGCACAGGCTGCTTTTACTGAGAACCCCGGCTCAATTCCAAGCATGAACATGGCGGTTCACAACTGTCTATAACTCCAGTTCCAGGGGACCTGATACCCTCACACAGTCATACATGCAGGCAAAACACCAATGCACATACAATAAGAATAAATAAAGCATTAAAACATTTTTTTAAAAAAAAATCCAGAAGCCCTATGCAGGTACTCAGCCATTTGGGGTGAGATATGATCTGCATCCCAGGTGAACACCAGCAAGACTCCAACAGTACTCAGCATCATCAATGTCACTTGTTTGACAAAGGGACATGTGAAGCCCAGATCATAAGTGGTGGTTAATCTCCATTGGAATGGCCTTAGGTGATATAATCTTTTTGTATGTGTCTTTGGAAGAATTTCCAAGGGATTTAACTGAGGCAGGAAGACCGGCCCTGAATGTGGATGGGCAGCACCATCCTTGCTGGGGTCCTAGACCATAAGAGAAAAAAGAGAAAGCAAGGTGTGTGTGTGTGTGTGTGTGTGTGTGTGTGTGTGTGTGTGTGTGTGTGTATGTATGTGTGGTGCGTACATGTGTGTGTATGTAAGTGTGTGTATGTATGTGTAAGTATGTGTGTGGTGTGTGTATGTGTGTGTATGTGATGGGGGTGTGCGTGTATGCGTGTGTGTATGTGTGTGTGTGTGTGCATGTGTAAATGTGTGTGTGTCCCATCAGTCTGTCCCTCCCTCCTGACTGCAGATGCAATGAGCTGTTTGATAACCCTGCCACCACACCATCATCACCATGATGGACTCTTTGCCCTCAAATCCTAATCAGAAAGTCTACCCTTCCTTCTTCAAGGTATTTTCATCAGGTATTTTGTTAAAGCAGCAAGGAAACAACACAGTAAAAATAATTCAATGGGCCAGGCATGGTGGTGCACACACACCTGTAATCCCAGGATTCAGGAAGCAGAGAAAAGCAGATCTCTGTGAATTAGAGGCCACCCTGGGCTATACAGGGAATTTCAGGCCAGCCAAGGCTACATAGTAAGAGACTTTGTCTCAAAATTTTAAAAAAATTATAATTCAGGATGTATAATCCAACATATAGACTTAAATATATGACTAATATGATTATAATATAATAAAAGAAGTATATAGCATACAAAATGCAAACATGAATTTGATGCAAATATTTTTTTCAGGGACCACCACCACCGCTTACCACTTTATATTTTAAAATTCCAATTACCCAGAGTGGCTGAAAGGCCTACCTTTTAAAAATCCAAGGAGTTCTGCCATCCCTGTGAGCCCACCTACAACATCTTCTCACTCCCTGCCCGCCGCCCATCCCCCCACCCCTAGTTTGACAGACATTTCCATGAGATGTGTGCAGGAGCAGAGCCCTTCCAAAAGAGACAGGAAGACAGGGGATTTGAAGGCTCCCACCTGAGGGGTTTACAAGGTTAGAGGCAGAGTCGGTGGGCTACTGGCTTAAGTCTAAGCACACCACATTCAGACAGGAAGCTACTTCAAACCCCCTCCATCCCTCATTTCCTAGGACTGAAGTGTCCTTTGTTGAGAAAACTTTCGCTTTAAAATAAAAGCAAGAATAAGGTCACAGGTGCTGTATCACAAACAGTGATGGACTTAAGCCCGAAGGTGGCATAAAACTCAGGCACTATTTCTGCCAAAGTTTTGATGTCTTCATTAAACAGTCAAATAAACAGAATGTTTTTGTCCCATTGCAGAACTAGAAACAAAACAGCTTTTCAGGAATTCCTACTGAAAAAAATAGTATGATATCCAGATCCAGGGCCCGGAACGAAGTTCACTTTATGGTATACAGGGCTGGACACAGGAGTTTCACAGCATCCCTAACCACGGCCCCAGATCATCTGTATCCCTTTTTAACAAGCCAGAGAGTAAAGTACAACAAACCTTCAAAAGCTTGTATAAAAATTAGAGGACAAACCTGATGAACTCTTGTAAGCCAAACAGTAGAGGAATACCCACTCAGGTCAGAACACTAGACACTCACGTCAGATCATAAGCTCCTCCCTCTTTGTTCCCTTAGTAGGAAGCACTTTGGCTCTTCTGGTCCTAGGCTCTCTGCTTTTGTCTCTCACCTAATAGACTACTGGGAACCCTGGGTGGGGACTTACGGTGGAGAGACACAGGTTATACACAAGGCCACCTTCCTGAGAAGCTCACAGGAAAAGAAAGAAAGAAAGAAAGAAAGAAAGAAAGAAAGAAAGAAAGAAAGAAAGAAAGAAAGAAAGAAAGAAAGAAAGAAAGAAAGAAAGAAAGAAAGAAAGAAAGAAAGAAAGAAAGAAAGAAAGAAAGGAGGGAGGGAGGGAGGGAGGGAGGGAGGGAGGGAGGGAGGGAGGGAGGGAGGAAGGAAGGAAGGACAAGGAAGGGAGAAGGAAATAAATTGGGGAAGAGAGAAGAGCATTCATAAGAAAAAAGAAAAAATGTAGAATTCCTGGGCTTACTGTTTGGGGAAGAGGGTAATTTACTTTTCTAGTCTAAAAGCAGTCAAAATAAAGACACAAATGTCCTCTATGCTCTGGCCATTTCAATTTCCCTGCTCACCCACCCTGGTCTGAATGAGTCCCCACTGTGAAACAGAAGCTAACAGCAGTGTTTAGTGCACTCAAGGTTGTTAGAAGGCACTGGGGTAACGCCAAGGGTGCACCAAGCGCAGCTCACTCCCACCACCTTTCCTCCAGAGACACGCACACACAGCCCTACTCATAGGCTCCTGAGCTAGAAGCCCCATCTCTGAGACACCATGCTCATCCTTTTTAGTTGGTAGACAGAGGGGGGCAATCCCCACCATGGTCACCGAAGACTGTCCTCAAACACAACACTCAGCTCTCGCTCCTTTTGCCTGGCCTGCCTGTGGTATTTCTTGTCTTTCTTATTCCTTGACACTTTACCAGCTTCTTTCTCTTGCTTTCCAAGCCACACACCACCCGCTCTGACCTTTTTCCTTTTCTTGACATTCTTCTTTATTGATTTTTCTTCTTCTATCAACTCTTTCCCGTTTTAACCTGAACTTTCTAAAGCTACAGGAAAAAAAAGAAAAGTTATGAAATGTACCTAATTATTATTCATCAACTATAAATCAAAGTAACTACTCATCAGTTACTGCCATTTTCCCATGCTTGCCCTGATTCTGCATGTATCTGTTGAGCCAATGGAAACTTGTGTTCCCTATGCTGCTATAACCACCAAACACCTCCACTGAAAACACTCTCCTATTATCACATCTAAAGAAATTAATATTAATAGTTTCAATTGTTTGTTTTTCTGTTACTGTGATAAAACACTAACCAAAAGCGACTTGGAAGAGGAGAGAGAGATTTACAAATTACAGACCATTGTTGAGGGAAGCCATGGCAGGAACTGAAGCAGAGACTGGGGAAGAACATGGCTTACTGGCTTGCTCCCGTGCTGACTTTCATATACTGCCTAAGAATGGTACCACCCACAGTGGGCTGGGCCCTCCTACATCAACCAGCAATCAAGAAAATGCCCTACAGATATGTCAACAGGCCAATCAAATGGAAGCAATTCCTCAGCTGTGTTCCCTCTTCCCAGGTGTATCAGGATGACACCTAAAACTATGACAATACTGTGGCAGCTAATTCTTACTCAAATTTCCCCATTTCTTGCAATGTATTTAAAGCAACAGCTCTATCATCTATTCTATTCTGTTTTTTAATGTATAAAAATAACTGTGGTAATCGGGTTAATTGTCAGCTTGATGGAATCTAGAATTGACTGGGAAATAGGCACCCAGACATATCTGTGAGAATTATCTAGATTGTGGTGAGCCTCTGGAAATGCCTGTGAGGGATTGTCTTGATTGGGCTCACCAGTGTGCAAAACTCCATCTTAACTAAGGACATGACCATTTGCCAAACTGGAATCCTAGACAATATAGAATGAAGTGAACTGAACACCAACATCCATTACTCTATTTCCTGACTCTGCATGCACAACTGAACAGATGCTTCAAACCCCAGCTACCAGGACTTCCTGCTATGATGGACTGTGCCCTTGAACTATATATGTCACTTAAGTCCCTCACTTAAGTTGCTTTTGTCTACCTATTTTGTCATAGCAACAGGAGAAGTAATTAAAGCAATGACATTATTTTTCCCCCACAGTTCAGACCTGTTGGTTTATAAATGACTCTTACTAAGAAATCTCTGACCTTGGCACTGGAGAGATGGTTCAGCAGGGTTAAAAATATTGCCTGCTCTTCCCCAGGTTCTGGGTTCAATTTTATCACCATAAGGCTGCTCAAACCCTCTATGCCCTACAGTATCACAAGATCCAGTGCCCTTTTCTTATGTGAAAATGTACATGCAAACAAAGCACTCATATACATAAATAATTTTTTTTTTAAAAAAAATGCTTTAATCGTGGGAGTAAAGAGATGATGGTGGCTGCTCTTCCAAAAGACCCAGGTTTGATTCCCAGCACTCACATGGTAACTTACAACCATCTGTAACTCCAGGTTCAGGGGATCCAATGCCCTCTTCTGGCCTCCTCAGACACCAGGCACAGATGTGGTACATAGACTTGCATGCAGTCAAAACATTCACACACATAGTATTTTTTTATTTAAAAAAAAAAAAAAAATGTCTGACCTCTCAAGCTGGGGACTCATGAAAGGCTGGTTTTGTTTCTTTTCCTCTGCTTCCTCTGTTGTCACATCCCTCATTCCCAGTGGCTTCAACTGAAATCACAGCTTGGAGTATCATCTATGTGCCAACAACTCTCACTTATTTTTAGTCTAAGCCTGTCTCCTGTGAGCCAGGCCTCCAATGTTTGTTGATACTTGTTACCTGATATTCCTAAGTAGCTCAGATCTTCAAGATGAATGTCTGGTATTCTCCCACAAATAAATGTTTTCCTTCTGGGTTACACCATTCTCTCCTTTTAAGCCAAAAATCTTTGCAGTCCTCAATTCATTCTTGTCTTCCCACATCCAGTTTTGCCTGGAAATCCTCTTTGCCGCCCTTCAGGATGCCCTTGGAGTCAGGGTATTTTCCATCATCTCCATGGCTTCTTCCCTGAGCCTGTGGTTATCATAGACTTAGACAACCACAGTAGCCTCCAAAAGAGCTGTCCGCTTCACCTCTGCTCTCCTGAAACCTACTCTGAACACGGAGCCGAGGGTCTGTCCCAGTTACAGACACATTACCTTCCTTCTATTGGAAACCTCACAATGTTCCCAGTTACCTTCAAACGGAAAAGTCAAAGCCCTTCACTAACATCACCCTCCACCACTTACCCCACACTTAATCTCCCCATTCACTATGCCATGTCTGTTCTCGATACATGGATGCTCTACACACATCCCAGCTTCAGGCCTTTGCTCTGACAGTTTCTGTGGACATCCATTTAGTTCACTCCCTGTATCCGCTGCTTTTATTGCTGTTGCTTGCTGTGGGATTGTGCTCTTGTACTTTGTGAATATTTGTCCCTCCTACTGGTTCAATAAAACACTGATTGGCCAGAAGGCAGACAGGAAGTATAGGTGGGGCTACCAGACTAAGAAAACTCTACTCTAGGAAGAGGAAAAACGGAGCAGGGATGCCACTTGGCTAATCATGGGTTAGTTTAAGAGTAAGAGTTAGCAAGTAATATGCCTGAGCCATAGGACAAACAGCATGTAATTAATATTAGAATTTGTGCCATTATTTGGGACTACTGGTCTGGATCTCCGGGCTCAGCCAGGCCAGAAACTCTTACCACAGTTGCTGTGATGGAATAGCCAACAGAAACAAGGAAGGAAAGATTCACTGTGGTCTGTGCTTTGAGAGGGTACCATCCATCGTGACAGAGAAGGTAGAATGGAGCTCATGGCAATAGGGAACATGTAATTAGAAACCACATCTCAGAAAGGAAAGCCTCGTCTGGAGCTAGGGCTGGGTTATATGCCATAAAGTTAAGCTCTGCACCCAGAAACCCACTTCTATGCAGACCACCTCATGAAGGTCCCACAATCTTCCAAACTATGCTGCTACCCAGGAACCAGCTGTTCAGAAATATGGGCCTGTGAGACATTTTACGTTCCAATCACAGCACTTAACTCACAGTGTGAAGGTACCTTCAAAGAGGCTGTTACAGTTTGAGAGTGAAATGCTCCCCCACAGGCTCATATGTTCAATACTTGGTGGCCAGTTGGTAGTCCAATTTCAAGAGATTTGGTGGGATCTTCTTTCTCCACCTCCTCTTCCTCCACCTCCTCTTCCTCCTCCTTCTCTTAC
Source organism: Phyllotis vaccarum (assembly GCA_033318265.1). NCBI lineage: Eukaryota > Metazoa > Chordata > Mammalia > Rodentia > Cricetidae > Phyllotis > Phyllotis vaccarum. The sequence continues at coordinate 52,651,954 of JARWLC010000005.1, read as the reverse complement.
TCCTCTTCCTCCTCCTCCTCTCCCTCCCTCTAGAAGTAGGTCACTACTGGCATATTTTTAGAGGCTACACCTGGCCTCATGACCTAATCTCTTTGCTTCCTGTCAACCAGGAGGTGAAAATCTTGTGCCGTCTGATCCTGCAACCACAGTGTTCTGCCTCACCATAGGCCCAGAACCAATGGAGTCAGGACTGTGGACTGACATCTGCCCAAACAAATCCTTCCCTTAAGTTGTTTGTGTCAGGTAGCTGCTTATTTAACTGTCCTTCTTAAAATTGCAATTATTCATATGTATACACAGTGCTTCCAGTGCCCTTACCTCTATATGGTATAATATGGAATCCAGCTATACATTACAGGATAAAAACGTCCAAAAACTGTGGTGTAGGTAATGGGTTGTATAGACATAGGAGATAAGCAAGTACCTGGTCAACATTTAAAAAGTACAGTTATTAATATTCACCCCCTTGTTCGAAGTGGGAAAGCAATGTTGTGATTTTAGGTGGATGGCCTGCTATTAAATCACCTGTATTTATACACAGCTACTAAGCAGCAAATAGTTTAGTATGAAGAAAATGTTCTATGCTGGAATCTCAGAGGCAATGGTGCAGGCATAAGAAAGTGAGAGGATCCTAGGTCCCAGGCCAAGCAGAAGCCCTGGCTTCCAGCTTGTTCTCAGCTACATTTGAGTTTTTTCTAAAGCTTGCCCTTCTCCATATTTTAATATGCACAATTTCATCGCACCCTCTTCTGTCTGTTCCCAGATCTCCAGAGAGTAAGAAGAGATCCCGAGTAAAAATATAAAGATCTGAATAATTAAGTTGCTTGGTTAATCAGAGCCAAGCGTTTTATGATCTTTCTACTGTGTTCCCTAATCTCTCCAATTTGCCAGAATTTAGGGAAGAATAATAGATTACCAACTTTACTTACACAAATTTGTTTTGTTCTTGCTAACGCTCTACTATACCCCATGTATGAGCTAGGCCTTCTGATCAATGGCTTACCCACAACTCCCCCCTAGAAAGCCACCCAGGCACCAGAAGGGAACCCAAAGGCAGCAAAAGCCAGAGATTTCTGACCACAGGACACTGGATGTCAGGTTTTCAGACATAATTTTATTACATAAAGTGGTCCTGCTCAAAACAAGAGCCCCCTCTGGCTGGCTTTTAAATGAGCACACTTATTCTAATGTTCCACCAGCATCAGGCTGTCTGAGAGCAGCTGGACAGAGAAAGAGCTGGTTATCAAGACAATTTATCTATGACACCACATGCTACCATGTGGCTGTGCTTGCCTGCTCTACTGGGTTCATGAGGTAGCCTACTCACAGCCCTTCAACTGAGACTAATACTGTGGCCAACGGCCACTAGGGACACAGAAATGGACTACACTTCTGCAGCTCCCTGCAGTACATGAACTGTGTGTCTTTTCCCGATAGTTGTTTTGCTTTGACAAAGGATCTTGAAGCTGAGAGAGATTGCCTGTAGCCTCAACACTCAGGAGAGTCAGAGGCAGGAGGATCCCTGTAAGTTCAAATCCAACCTAGTCTACAAGCCAAGGTCCAGTGCCAAACGGGGAGAATGTGTTTCTAAAAGCGAGAGACGGGTGAAGAAGAGGGAGTCGTGTTGTGTGGTACAGGCTAGCTCCAAACTCCAGATCCTGCCCTCCTTCCGGTGTTGTGGGGGAAGCATGTACAAGTTCCGGTCCAGGGAGCCCCAGAGAGTTTCTACTTTTCCGGTATCCATTTGGGGTCTAGAAGCATGGGAGCTTGTAACTGCATTACAAATGAAATTCCTCACATTCCAGACACCAGGTAGAAATGAACTACAGACACCACAGAGGAATACGCACAGAGACCAACTGTCAGCAATGCTGTGAAGAAAGACGATGTTCTGAATGATCTCTTGGAACCCAATTCGCATTGTACTCAGCCAAGAGCCTGAGAATCTAGAAGGGTGATGTTTAATTAGTATATTTACCTCAAAATTGCCAACTTTCGGCCAGCAACAGCTTCTAATATGCAAGTCACATCACTAAGGAGGGCTTCTATATTTTTTTAAGGGGTGTGCTTAAGTTGTATGTTAAAAATTAAACTCCTAGGCCTGACAAGATGGCTCAGGAGGTAAAGGTGCTTGCTGACAAGTCTGACGAGCTGAGTTTGATCCCTGGTACCTGGAGAGAACTGACTCCTGCAAGCTGTCCTCTGACCTTCACATGTACTGTGGCAAGTATGTATCCATTTACACACCAAAGTGGGGAGGAAGGGAGAGAGGGAGGGAGGGCAGAGGGGATGCTGTGCCTCAAAAAAGGTTGAAGGAATGGATCAGGGTGTTTGTAGCTCAACAATAGAGCATTCACCTGGCATGTGCACAGATCCTGAATCCTATCCTCAGCATCACAAGAAAATTAAAATGAACCCTACAAATACTACACACATGTGCATCCAGTTCAGAGACGTTCTTACTTATGTTTGCACACAGGCAGACATTAGCATTCATAGGGAATAAAAATAATGCTAACTTGGTCACAGTGGAATCCACTCAGAAAGCATTAGCTCACTAGGCTGACAGCTATAAATGAGTTACTGTCCCCTCTGCACCTCAAAATCCAGTCCTTTATCTCAAAGGCATATCAATGACATCATGGAAACTCACCCAAAATAATACTCCCAATGCTAAAACCAGCCCAGACAATATGTGTGAAACTCGGCACTCCTAGCTCTTGGGACCTGCCATGGCTGAGCTGCACCCTGGGGCAGGTGTGGACAGTCCTACAATCCCAACACTGCAGTAGACAGAGGCATAAAAAAACCACGAGGTTTAGGCCATTCTGGGCTATATAGAGAAGCCTTATTTGCAAAACATCAGCTGTGTTCTGTGGTTCCTCCAGACCAAGCTGCAGCCTACCCTGGCATTACTGTTCTCTGCTACTCACGAATAACTTCAGGGAATCAATGACCTCAGCATCTCCTTCCGGGGTGTGCTATGAAGTTGATCTGGACATACACATGCACACATATCAGATCTAGAGTTTATTTTTCCTTGGCTTGTTGGTGGCCTGGCCCTATCAGCTCTTGGTGGCAGGCTCAGGAATGTTAATTGAAGTGGAGCTTGGAAGCTATGCTGATAAGCGTTACCTAGCAGCATGCCACCTGCTTTTCACAGTCCTGGGCAACTTCCAAGCCCCCTGCCTGTTGGAGCTTGGTCTTGCTAACTGTGATGAGTTCCTTTTGCACACAGAAAGTGTGGAGCTAGAGGCGTCTGCTATTGACAGAGCACCAGCTCTACTCTCTCTGCCAAGCCAAGCAGTCAGGGAAGCTGGGTAGAGCACATCACACCTGGAAATTGAGCTACCAGACAGTGGTAAAATACTAATACAGATTGATGATAGATGACAGATGTCTAGGTGATAGATAAATAGGCAGATGACAGAGGACAGCTAAACAGAAAGTCATCCATCACACTTGCATGCATCCATAGTCAGATATACTTTATGTTGCCGGGGATTGAGTCCAGGGACTTAGCAATGACCCCCATTACACACGATATAATTAATTAACCAATTAAGAATCGATAAAGGAAATCTCCAGCTTTTCTCCACCCTTTCTTTACCTCTAAATTTTCTCACTGATTTTCAGGAATTCACAGGAAGAATTGAAGTTGACCCCAAGCAAATGATTAATATGGTTCCTACACAACCACGTATAATAATAAAACAGTAAAGATCTTCTACCACATCACGTACTTGAATACACTAAGACGAAAATAATGAAAACATTCAGATGCTAGAACTTCCTTTCTCACATCGTCAGGCTTCCTCACTATGACTCACATCCAAAAGGAAGGGGGAAGGAATGTAAGGACATTGAAAATGCCAGGCAAAGTCTCATAGGGAAATTCAGCAAAGGGGAAGAAAATATACGCAGTAGCGGGCCAGCATCGATGCTGTAGAGAAGGCTTAAGGTCATTAAAAGGAAAGATAAAATCTATGCATATACTTTCGAGCATGCATAGTTACATGCTTTCTATGTCTATCATGTATGTATATATAAATTGTTACATATGCTTGTGTATATGCCCCTCAAGCATTAAAAAAAAAAAAAGCATCACTGTGATGCTATTTCTTGTCCATCAGATGATTAAAAACTTAGGAGACAATATATCCCACTGCCCACTGTATGGAAAGCAGGCTCTGCCACACAACACTGGATTACATAACATCTGTGTGACCGTTCAAGCAAGAACAATTCCTTATAAACTGCATAAGCATTCAGTTTCAACCATCAATCCTAGATCTAGCAAAAGACACTAAAAGAACAGAATGCCTGTAATCATTATTGTTTGTAACTTTGAAATACTGAGAAAGATCTGAGGTTCATTCTTAGGGACATAGGGAAATACAGTCTATCCACACAGTGGGACTCTCTGCAGTTGTTGGAAAGGAGAGCTGCCGGTGGATCAGGACAGTGTCCAGGATATGTGGTCAGATGAATAGCAAATTGCAAACAAGAGTCTGCAGGAATGGATGGGTGCTAGGGCACAAAGAGGCCTATGCTAATTCATGACTGAACTTCAGCAGGAAGCAGCTGTCGGTGAGCTTTGCACATTGCTCAACTTTACACATAGTAATCACACCCCCACCCTAGGTTCCAGTGGCAAATGTGTCATAATAATTTAAAACATTATCTCCCATCAGCAGAAATTAGGCAAAGAGGTAATATCCCAAAACAAAACACGGTGTGTCCTCTTCCCAGCTGACCTGGACCCTTCTGGGTAGTCTGGGTGTTTATGTTATCAGCTTTGTGTTCTGAGAGCCTTAGAACATCTGAGCATGGTGGCACACGTCTGTAAGCCTAGTGCTCAGGAAGGAAGCTAGGGCAGGAAGGACGGTGAGTTTGAAGACAGTCTGAGCTGCATAGTGAAACTATCATCCTCTCACAGAAAAGTAACCATATGAGCACACAGTGACCATGTGTCTTGTTTGCCTGGGGTTGTCATGGTTTATGTGTAGCAGCTCTGTGTTATATTTCTTTACCTGTTCAGCGTCCACATACTGCCTTTTCCACATGTAATAGGCGCTCAAGAGACACTTACTAAATTTAATGTAATCTTTTGAATGTGTTAAAATAACAGGCTCACATCTGTCTGTGGGTCAGCAAAATTCTCTAGACATTTCTTAAGAGCAAGCATAATGTAATAAGATACTCTGAGTGAAATTGTTGGAGAAAATATAAGAAGATGTGGCCACTAAGCAGCTACATTTATCTCAGCTTGATGGTGGACTACACGAGATGAAAGTCAGGAGACATATGAAGAGCCACACAGGTATCACAGCCATTCTTTCCCCAGATCCCTACTCTATTTACTCACAATAACTGTTTCCACATTGGTCTGAGTTATTCTGAGATGTGAGGTGTACATATGTACCAAATTAGAAAGAAATCATATACAAAATAGCCCAAGTCTGCTTCCCAATTGGGTTCCAGGCATTTTTAAAGTCTTTTTTGGAACTAAATGGGAGCAGGGACAGATGAGGGGAATAGATGAGGTATTAGCTGTTGATATGAGACTGTCATCTTGTGTTGGTGATGTGGGGCTGTCGTCTTGTGTTGGTAATGTGGGGCTGTCATCTTGTGTTCGTAATGTGGGGCTGTAGTCTTGTGTTGGTGATGTGAGCCTGTCATCTTGTGTTGATAATGTGGGGCTGTCGTCTTGTGTTAGTAATGTGGGGCTGTAGTCTTGTGTTGGTGATGTGAGTCTGTCTTCTTGTGTTGGTGATGTGAGTCTGTCTTCTTGTGTTGGTGATGTGAGGCTGTAGTCATGTGTTGGTGATGCTGGGCTACCGTGGAAGGCACTGGAAGTGGGAGAACCTGGCTTCTGATCGTCTTCATCTCTTCTGTATCTGGGTTGCGAGTCACCTCTGTGTTCCCTATCCTGCAGGTAACCTAAGCTGAAGCCATTGCTGACAAAACTTATCAAGTTGGTTAAGAAGATTTGCCTATAAATTATAATATATAGCAAATGAATATTATATGAAAATCTGCAGGAAGAGGAGGAGGAGGGGGAAGAGAACCTCCAAATCCTAAGTAACTGTAGAATAACTTATTTTGAACAAAAGAGAGACAGGTAGAGAGCAGACCATACCAGCATGGTTGTCAAAACCAGAACATGTTCCAGAGCTGCACCCCATACAGGTAGCCTTCAGAAGTACAGCATTGCTGCAAGACGCCCCATTGCTACCACACTGGCAATTTCTTTATGAGAAAATACATGAGAGAATTAAAATTAGAAAAATATGTGTTTATTTGTTCCTGTGTTTGACAATATCCAAACAAGCATGGAAAAGGGTAAATTAATAAAATTGAGACTGTGGAAAAAGGGGAAACCGGAACAGAGAAGATAAAAATGTAGTGCCTCCACTTTCAGGACAACTTAGCACACAATTTTGGTTTCAGTACTATTTTAATGTTTTACATATGAAAATAATCATATTATTTTAGCATTAGGAAATGGATTTCAGCAAAGGAACCATAACAGCAAAGCAGGGTGTCAGCAAGAAATTTAGTCTCTCCAGGTCAGTGGCTGCTCCCCAGGGTAACCTAGGGATTGTCACAAGGTAGACACCCTTACTCAGCAGATATCACAGTGTGCCAGTTCCAACCCACTCTCCAAGGACACAGCTATGAGAACAGACCCATGAGGCATATGCAGTCTAGTCCAATGGAGGTCTTAGCCAGACTGGCCCATGTTAGCAGAATCACTAGACACTAACTTTTCTGGGTTGTATTTGAAAGGGTCTCCAGAAGCTGGAGGATTCTCTAAGCTCTTGGTTCAATTTCCTAGGATGAGGGGGGGAGAGAAAAAGGTTGAAAGAGTCTTGGTTATTCACTGCTGAGAAGAGCCTCAATAAATACTGCACACAAATTCCATATAGTTATGCAAAATAACACATTTGGGGATTCATTTAAAATTCCATCTTCTATTTTATTTTTATATTATATTATACTTCTATTATAATTTTATTTTATTTATTCCATCAAGGTCATACATACACCTGTTGTCCCAATTACTCTAGGAAAATGGCAGCAGAGTTGTTTAAGCTCAAGAATTCAAAGCTAGCCTCAACAAAACAGCAAAAACTTTCCCCTCAATAAAATAACAACAATAATAACACAGTCTTCCCTACAAGAATGCAAGCTGGGGTAGAAAAAAGCCCAGGAAGACAGTCAGAGTAAATCGTTAACCTAAGCTTTTGGTTTGAGTTTTAGCTTGTGTGATACGAATGGAGCAGGTCGAATCCAATCTCACTCCTAGGACAAAGCCATTACTATCCCATTTTAAGAATACACAAGTGAGCCAGGAGGTGGTGCCTCAGGCCTTTAATCCCAAAAGAGTCAGGCAGATCTCTTAGAGTTAGGGGTCAGTCTGGTCTACAGAGCAAGTTCCAGGACAGCCAAGTGACTTGAGTAATCCTTTCTCGAAATTCCCACCCCCTCCCCCAACAAAAAGAACATAGGTGAAGTCTCTCCAAAGGAGCGAGGGACACCAAAATTCTCCACCTCTAGTGCATTCCTGTCAGGGTTGTGCTACCCAAGAACCTCTCTCTGGGTACTCCAAGCCTCCTCCAGGGAGCAGATGCTCAAGGAACCCCAGTGAAAAACAGCTGGATACAAAAACCCACCCTGTGAATTCTTGTGCCTGGCAGCGCAAAGCTGGTCTCTCACCAGGCGCCAGTCGAGGGTTAGGAAAGCTGGTTAGGGATTTCTCTGTGCTCTTAAGCCCAGGTTTGAACGCTCTCCTTTTAAGGATGCTTTTCAGCATTTATGAAAGGCTAGAAAATGTTTTCAAGTTTCAAATAGCATGCGATGATCTTATTAAACTAGGAAGGCAAAGTAGTTGAATTCAGGGCTGTTAATTTCAAATCCTGTCCAAGGCATCTTTTTCTTCTAGATTTTTTTAAAGGTGCATCTTACCTGCGGCCACCAAATGACAAAGCTCTGGCAGCTTCAGTCTAGAGTTTTATCTAGGGTCACCCCAGACCTGGGAAAGAGGGAATCCAGCTCAGCAAATCTAGATCATCTAGACAAAGCTCCCGTCCAGGTGTCCAGGTCTACAGCCTTCAAAATGTCAAGCAGCAAGTATAACTCCTGCCATCGGGTGAGGGGAGCACCTGCCCTAGTAATCAGGACACCCTCCCTCTGCATCTCTGGGAAGTGGGTGGAATAACAATTTTCCAAGGAAGTCCCAGGAGTTTTAATTTGGGTTAAAAATACATCTCAATGTTTCCTCTATATATGTAGACCCAGGGTATATAGCAGAGGGTAACGGAATAGCCCATCTATGAAGATAAAACCTTATTTACAGGGCTAAGAACAATAAAGAAAAAAGACTATTTAAAATGATGAACTCATTCTGTTAAGGTCCATCTCTAATATAAGACATTTTATTGTTACTTTGAAACATATTCAGAAAAACTAATGTGCATGCAAATATAAAAAAAGACTTATTTCTGAATGGATGCTTCCGATCTTTTTTTGAATTTTTTTTAACTTTTCCAGAGTGTGCATAATAATTTTTATGATCAGAAAAAAAAAACAAATGCAAGATAAAGTGTAAATATGTTTGGATAATCACAAAATTTGAGATCCCTGAGGACAAAAGGTGGGAAGCACTGGTTTATTCGGGGAAAACACTAGTTAGTCCATGAGACATCCGCTGTCACACCGGGTATGCACGTTATAACATATCACAACATAGCACAGGACTGCCAGGAAGAAGCAGGACCAACCGCAAATTTCCCTATCCCGTCCCTTCTTCCTCGGCATTTATGGCTAGGAACAAAAAAGGTCTGGAAGCATGTAACTTCATCACAAAGATTACATGCTATGTATATGAAATTATTGCACAACTACTGAGTTGTAAAAAAATCAAATTTGCTGAAATTTTTCTTGAAGCTTTTTTGTTTTTCAAAATTGTGTGCTCTAGACCTGAAAAAATGGCTCAGACTAAAAAGATACTTAGATGGATCCCTGAGATAAACGGACACGCTCAAAATGTCCTCTTGGATCTCCACATCTGGATTTGCAGACCCCCCTTCCTTTCCAATAATTTTGTTTTTAAATTTTTGTGCTTCCTAGCTGGAGAAGGGAGGTAAGTTTTCATCGGAATTTCAGGAAATAGAGTCTAAACCGCTAATGCAACCGTGGATTTTCATGAGAAGGTTTAAAAACCTTTTATCTGAAATTTCCTCAAATCTCTAATGAGATCTTGTTTATTTTTAAACGATATTTTTAAAACCCGTGCTTGGACTGCAACACCAGCTCCTTGATCTTTTTAGCATGAGCCACAGTGGCTGGGGGAATTCTTGTTTAAACTGTGTCCTTACTTATTCCTCCAGTGAACGCATCAGTGAACATCTTACCTTGGTCCCGGACTCCACACCTTGTATTCCACAGCCATAACCATATCTGCCCACTGTCTCGGGTTTCCTACCTCGAACACCACGGAGACACACTGTATACTCCGCCTAAGCTGTGTCCAAGGAACTGTTCTGGGAGACTGGGCAAAACTTCCTACTTACAGAAGCTCAAGACAAGCTTTAAGACAGAGAAAAGGAGAAGAAACCCGGGGGAGAGACACGAGATGAACCTATGTTTCTCGGGGGGCAAGAATTTATCTTACTTCCCAATCATTCCAGAAATACTCATAGATGACCGGTGTACCAGTCTCCAACACAGCCTCTGCACTTGAGTTTCCCTTCTCCGTGAAGAGACAGGTCCGTGCGGGCTGCTGTTAGTGTCCGAAGAAGGAATCCGGCCTAGCACTCGCTGAGACCCGCCTCGCATCTCATATCCTGGGTGCTTCCAGCTCTCTGTCCCTCGGTTTTTCTTTGCCGTGGGAGTGTGTACTGGAATCTCTGGTGGGCTGATTGCTCTGAAACTCGGAGCTAGCACCTTCCAGGTACGCCCTCTAGGAGGCTTCCCTCAGTGGGGAGCCCTCGGAAGCTCCTCCTTACATTCTCACGAGATACTGGCCACGCCCTTCACGTCTTCTTTGCTTTTGAGAAGGGTCAGTCCGAACCAATCCTCCCAAAAAGGTGACAAGGAATTGAGGAGGAACGAACAGGCCCAAAAGCCAGCATTTGGGGAGGAAGAGGTAGTATTAGCTTGTAGTTTCTGTGGGAACCAATGGAGGAGCGAAATTTTGTCACTGGGTCTTAGTCCCCAACCAGCAGAAAAGGCCCAAAGAAGGCTGGGGTCTGGACCTTGAGTGTGCCTCCGGAGTCTCTTGGGCCGGCTTTCACAAAAAAGGTAGCGGAGAATTTGTCAGCTCCTCCCCTAGGCCTCCGAGATGCTGCTGAGCCAGGTCACCACCTCCTTCTCCGTAAATGACATCCTCAGGCTGGAACCTGAGCAGAATGAAGATGCCAAGACTCCGTCACAATGGGAGTTGCATAGGAACCCAGAAAAGCCTCAGTACCTAACAACAGATCCCGAATTCAGAGGGCCAGAGAGTCGCGACAGGGCACAAGCTGGATCACGGTGCCCCTGGGAGGCAGTCATGGAACTGGAGCCAGGTGAGCAGGGTCTTTCCTACAGGTGTTACTGAAGGAGTGATTTGATGCTGATGAAGAGACTGCATCTCCTGGGGCCCCACCCTATCAACCCTCATTTTAGGATTCCAAAAGACAGCCTCCTTAGCTTCAGCTAACTACAAAGACATGATTCCAACGGAGAAACCTCTCCCATAATTTGGTTTATGCTCCATCACTACCACCTTTGCCTGCCTAGCCCAGACCTTTCTGGAGGAAACAACCCAGGCATGTTGATTTATCTACACACACACACACACACACACACACACACACACACACACACACACACGCCTCAAAAACCTTTAGTGTGTCAGTTGAGGAAGGTAGAGAATAATTTCCATTGTCTAAAAATGAAATTCAAGAAAGCCAAATGCCATTTTATGTTCAGTTCTCTGCTGTTTGTCCTACCAAAACTAAGTTCTATCTGACCCAGGGCTCCCATATAATAAATGGAGTTTCAGTCAACTTGAACGACCTCAGCTGGAGAGGGTAAATTTTTCATAATTTTGGAGACTTACTGTCTTTTTTTATTTACCTGAGTGGGGACTTTTTTCCTGATTGAGACTTTGAAGTTATGACTGGCTTAGAGCTGGCTACATAGATCAGGAGAACTTAAGATGGTTGTAAGGCCTTTGCTGAGTCAGACGCCTGGGGCAGGAGTCTCTCCTCAAACTTTAAACATCAGCCAATCCCTAGAAGTTATGCCCACGGCCTGAGACTCGGGGTTGAGGGTCCAGATCTCAACCTGAGACTGCAGCCTTCTTGAGGACATTGCCCCCCGCCCCCCCCCCCCCCCAGTCTTGGACTCGCTTCGTGCCCTTAGGTGTTCCCTTCGGTGTCCCTGGAGTTTCCTCTCCACCCTCTTTGGGGACCAAACAGATCTTAAGCCAAGACAAAGCACATTCAAAGCAGGGGAGGGACTGTATTTATGCAGGCTTGTGCATAGTAACCGCCCCGATGAGGGAAAAAAAACTTCAAGGTAACCACCGGGCTTGCCAAAAAGACCCTAAAGAAATAGGGACTGTTTATCAAAATGCCAAAATGTGGATCTCAACTTCACCTGTCAAAGAGAAACTCTATTTCCAAGCCTGAGAATTGGGACCAAGAAATATCCGGCTTTTAATCTGCTCAGGAAATATCTTTTTCCTAAGGTCCAGCTCAATTCTGATAGGTTCTCATACTCACCTTTTAAGACTCCCCAAATGCTGGACTACCAGATAGCATTGAAAAAAATAGTCACATCTGGTCCGAAATCTACTCGGGGCGGGGAAGAGAAATACAGGGGGCCTCACAGTTTGTCAGACTTTACTTAGGCTCTGGCGGGCACAGAAGCGACAGAGCTGAGACCTGGAGCACAGAGACCCGTCTGGAAGGCCATTAGAAGTGGGTGAGGACAAAGGGATGCCTGGTGAAGGCTGTCAGGGAGAGGGCCGTCTAGGAAAATAACCTGAGCCTATAGCTGGTTGTTGATAATCTTCCTTCCGTGTGATTTTTAGATACTTCCCAGCGCTCGACCTCCCCGCCTGGAGCTGGGACCCCGAGGGTGGAGCGTGCTGTGGGTAATGGCAGCGACAGCGTGCACGGAGGCGGCCCGAGGCTGGCCAGGACGCGGCCGCGACGGAAGCCCCGCGTGCTGTTCTCGCAAGCTCAGGTGCTGGCCCTGGAGAGGCGCTTCACGCAGCAGCGGTACTTGTCCGCCCCCGAGCGCGAGCATTTGGCCAGTGCGCTGCAGCTCACGTCCACGCAGGTCAAGATCTGGTTCCAAAACCGGCGCTACAAATCCAAGAGGCAACGCCAGGACCAGACCCTGGAACTGGCGGGCCACCCACTAACACCGCGCCGGGTGGCAGTGCCCGTACTAGTGCTGGATGGCAAGCCCTGCCTGGGTCCAGACACCCCGGCGGCGTTCCCGGGTCCCTGTGCGGCCACCACGCCCCATTCTTGCTTCGGCGGCTACTCGGGCGCTCCCTACAGTGCGAGCTACTCCGGCCGTTACGCCTCTGCGGGCCCTGGGCCACTCACACCACTGGCCAGCTCTGGCTTCAGCTCAGGTAGCCTACGTGCCTCCCCGCAGGGCCATCTGCCCGCCACGCTTCAGGGAGTCACGGCCTGGTGAAGAGCCAGGGCTCAGCTACTTCCATTAAGGACCTGATGCCTGGTCTCTTCCCCTTCCAGCTGCTCGCCAGGGAGTTGAGTGTCCGCCAAGAGGTTGGTAAATGCAATCCGGCTTGCACTGCCCACCATACTGATCTCGGAACTGAACTGCCCGAGGGAACATTGTTTTCTTCAGAGATGTAACCGGGCTTTGGCCGGCCACCTAGATGCTTTGCAGAGAGGTATGGTAGCTGACAGTTTGGAAGCAGGTAATCCTGAGACACAATCCCCTTTTTAAAAATTGTAGGCATCCTGGGGGCCAAAGGATCAAGGCTGTAGGCACCCCATCCCTTAAAGGAACAAGTGCTCAGGTAAAGGGAGTGCGGGCCGAGAAGAGAAAGATGTCAAGCCGCTGAAGATAGCAAAAGACAATGAGCCTGGAAGTGCCCCAGAAAACTTTAAGACAATGAGCCTGGAAGTGCCCCAGAAAACTTTCGAGTCTAGGGACCCTGGATCCACTTTCCCTGGCAGTAATCTCACTTGCAAAGGTGGCCTCTCACTCACAAAAGAGTAAATGGTCTGACTATATTTGGTGTGTTTGTGTGTTATAGACATCAGGACCCTCAAGAGGTTCTCAGAAGGCGTGGTGCCATACACCTGTAATCCCAGCACTCACAGACCCAAGCGGGAGGCTTAGGGATTTTGAGGCCAACTGGGCTACATAAGGAGACCCCGTATTCAAAGCAAAATAAAATAAGTCTAGTGAGATAGAGCCCATTCAGCCCCAAGGTAGGTTATCCGGTTTCTCCTCACAGGTTTTCTCCTCTTTGTAGATACATTTAAAGTCGCCACAGGATAATAGCTCTGCCCCCACTCCAGGTAAATCTAAAAAGATAGTAGACAATTTAACTATGGGAGCTTCAAAGTTACAAAACATTTACACTCTTCCAATCTTAAGTCATTCAACCTGAAGAATGAAAATAAACTCAATTTATGAATGGGGACACCGAGTCACATAGGAATTTAGCCTTGGTAAGACAAACAGAGCAAGACCTTGAATAGGAAAATGTGACTTCATTTTCAACAACGAAAACCCCCATTCTGTACCCCCTCCCCCTGAAGTCTTCCCTGGATGGCATACTCCCAGATTATTTCTATTTTAAAGTGAGGAAGGGGTGGATTTGAACTTCTCTGAAAGATGCTCAACTGTTGGCAGCTTGCATCCCTTCAGATTTAAATGCCTAAGTTGGGGGAAAACCAAAGCCACTGTTCCTACTTAAAATTTACCACCACTTTCCCCCTTTTACATTTATTTCTTCATTGGCCAAGGGAGGGGATGCAAGCCACCGGTGCCTGAATGACTCAATCACTCTCTCCCTTTACCCTGTGGGTCTTGGGGCTGGAACCTTTATCCATCCACAGACCCATCTCTATGGTCCAATATCCTTTCTCATACTTTTCTTTCACTCTCTTCCTCTTTTATGATTTTTTCACTGTAATAAAAGTACATTTAGAAGTGCATCAACGTCTTCTAGTGTCCTGCCCCTGGACTTAAATAAAAAGTTCAGAATAATGGTTGGAGATGCCTTTCAGTGGGTAAAGTGTTAGCCTTGCTTTCGGGAGACCCTCAGCTGGATCTCCATGACTTCAGAATCTGAGCACAGTGACACAAGGTTGCAGTTCCAGCTCTAAGAGGTAGAAGCAGAAACAGAGTCAAGAGAACCAGAAGTTCAGGGCTATCCTTGGCTATGAAAGCAGTACAGGTCTGCCTGACCAACATGAGAGCCTGCCTAAATATATTTAACATATATATGTATGTATATGTAGACAGACAGATAGATAGGTAGGTAGATAGGTAGATAGATAGATGATAGATTTAAAAAGCATATATTTCAGGTTTGAAAATATTGATAAGGGATTTTCTAAAGCAAACTAAAAAAAAAAAAGATTTAGTTGAAATCTCTGTCCTATGAGAACCATCAGACCTCCTAACTCTCCCTTTAAAGGGTGTGCTTATCAAAGTAGGAGGCATCTGGACACTGATGCTAAGTCAGGATAGATGTCTTTCAGTCCAATGTTGCTAATGATGCCTATCAAGTTCTCCTAATAAGCCTCCCTTCCCCCAACCCCCACCCCCAATCTCCCTTAAACAGATCCATCCCCAAATAGATATATAGAGTATCCTGTTCTTGATCTTTGGAACAGAGCAGGAATATAATATAATATTATACCCTTCCCATTTCCTGACTTTCTGGTCTAGAAAAGACATCGAAGCAACAGTGTGCTGTGTCTGGAGAGGTCCTGGCTTCTGGATTAGGCCAAGTTAGACTCCCAGGCCTTCCCACATAGGGGAAAGCTTTAGAAAAAAATCCAAGAGTGAAAGGCCAGCAGGCTCAGGTCTGCCAGGCTGGGTCATCACAGATGCACCTTCTTGATGGTCACAAGACTGAATGAGATATAGCTGGTGTCTAAAAATAGAAGGTGTCATATACTGTGTGTCAGGCAGGACAGACAAAAGCTCCTGAAAGAAAACCCACTTGGGGATGGTGTAAGGGGACAGGGGATGCTGTGAATAGGTGAGTGACTTTAGTAATGAGTCAGTTGAGGACAGACTTTCTCCCAAAGAGGCTCACATTTTTGCTAGGGAGATAAGCAGAGATTTAAATGTTGGGGCCACAGTCCTGCTCCAGGGGCTTCAGCTACACATCAAAGGATGCATTTGGGAGTTTGAGAGTTACAGGAAATTCACTGAAATTCCAGTGAGTGACTTCCCCTTTCTTTCAACACCATGGGACCATGTCATAACCAAGCTTGAGGGAGGCACATGTCACACAGGAATGTAAAGACCCATGTCAGCCTGTGGACCTTCATCTTTTGTCACATGCCCCCCTCAGTTTGCATGTCCCCCTATTTGGCTAGTCTCAAACATGAAAAACAGTAACAATGACAGGACCCAATTCATGCACATCCCAGAGGGAACTCCTTTTTCTGAAGACAGTAAGGAAGCCTGGGTTTCTTGGGACACTAAAGATTTGTTTCTTAAGAGAAAACACTTTTCTTCCTATCCCCACTGTGCCCACCAGTTGCTGTTAAAAAAAAAAAAAAAAGCACCCCCCCCACACACACACACAACACACATCCCAGCCTTGGAAGTCCCCAACCCCCAGCTGTCAGTCTTCCCTGTAATCAGTCCAGTACTAAAAGCTGCAGGCTTTTTGAGCCCCTCAGTGGCGAGTGCTTATCCTCATGGGGCTTCTACTGGGGAGGGAGCTGTTCTCTAAGCAACCCTAGCCTTATCTGCATCCTTCAGACTCATCACTCCACTCACCTCTTAATGTTCACAAGTCCCCCAAATGGGAAGTAATTGACCTCTAAACAAAACAAAAAGCTCTCAGAGAGATAGCAAAGGTTCCTGTCGGGACTGTCTCAGGGCCAGGGGCTTCACCTAGGCCAGGTGGGTGAGTCAATACATTTGCAGACTTCCTGGCTCCTGATCCTTCATCTCCCAGTCCATCCTCCCTCCCACCCCCACCCCTTAAGTCCACTGGTTCCCAGGCTGTGTACCAAACAGAGTCTAGACAGGAGTTGCGGGAGATTTAAGACATTTGCTTTTTGTGTGTTTTTCTCATCATCATTGTCACCATCACACCACTATCATATCATCATCCTGAGATGGAGGGTACATTTAAATATTTTAAACTTCCATTTGGAAAGTATCTAGAATTCCCAGCATTTATATGCCCTCTTAATATGAATCAACTCAATGATTGGCTCCTTTCCTTTGCTGGAAAAGAAGGGGACTCAGGTTTAAAATCAGTGCCCCTCTCTGGCCCTCCATTTCAGAAGGATAATAGCTGTATCACTTTGGGCTGTAGCTACATGCTCTGGAGCCTTGGGCCAGCCTTCTAACCACTGTGCTTGGTCTCTCCATCTATAAAACCAGGGAGCTAGAACTCTGAACACCAGGGAGCTAGAACACTTTGGGTGGATCCCTGTTGGTTTTACACACCCTTTCATTTTTAAAACTAGGAGATTTATAGATACTATGTCCAGAATGCTACATAAAACATCTAGACACTGTTTACTCTCCTGTCCCCAGAGGAGGTTCCAGCTGCTGAGAAGGAGATTTTTCAGGCGCTTTATTATGGATCTGGTCATGTGGATGGTTCCTTCAGCTGTGATTTGTGTCTGGTATTGAAGGGTACTGGGAATCAACCTGCATGAATTCCTTTGTAACTGGCCCCCTTCATTCTATGTGCTGTGTGGGGAGTCATCCAGGTTGTTGGCTATAACTTAGGTTAGTGTGCTGCTTTAGAAGGCACCAGGTGTGTGCATTTCAATGTGTGTGTTAACTGACAGTGTAGGTTATTTATGGCTGGGGACAGTAACACTGCTTTGGTGATGCCATTTCTCATGGACACAGTTGTACTCCACAGCTGAGATTTGTCTCTTCTTGCTACTGTGACTTGCTGGGCAAGGATCTACCTGCTGGTGGGTTTCTATTCATGTGTGAGCAGTTGTGTGTGTGTGCATGTGTATAACCACATGTATATGTCTCTCTCTCATCTCTCTCTGTCTCTCTCTGTCTCTGTCTCTGTCTGTCTCTGTCTGTCTCTTTCTGTCTCTGTCTCTGTCTCTCTGTCTCTCTCTGTCTCTCTCTGTCTCTCTGTCTCTCTCTCTGTCTCTCTCTCTGTCTCTCTCTCTCTCTCTCTCTCTCTCTCTCTCTCTCGTGTGTGTGTGTGTGTGTGTGTGTGTGTGTGTGTGTGTGTGTGTGTGTGTGTGTGTGTGTGTGTGTGTGTTATTATGGATGAAGCCAGGACCTCACTCCCACATGCCAGGCTCTATCACTGAGACACATCCCCAGTGCTAAATTTCTAATGATGTAGTGAATACCCACCTACCAGTGTTCTACCCTTGTAACTATTTCCTTTCATCCAGAATTCACCTCCTCCATCAGCTACAGGCAAGCTGACCCCTCTCTATTCACAGTTTCAAGCAATTTTAGATTTAAAAAAAAAAATACTTGACAAAACTCCAGCAGCTCCAGAATGTGCCTTCCCTTAAATACTGTGCTTAACCCCTGCATATGAAGTGACATCTAAATATTGTAGTGAGTACCCTTGGTCAGCTAGAGACACCTAGCAGATACAAGATGGTACATGTGTATGGAGGAGTATCTGTGCAAACACTGTGCTGTTTTAACAAAAGGTCTGACATTCATGGATTTTAGCATCTAAGGAAGGGGTGCCCTAGAACCAATTTCACAAAGACCCTGAGGGATGACTACTCCCATCAATGAAGGATGTATGCAAGAGCCCCAGAGGTAACAGTCCTTACATGAGTTAGTGACAATTGTAACTATGCCCCTGACCTTCTGTGGCTTTGTGAGCAGCTATTTTCAAAATCTCCTACCAGCCCCATAACTATTAAGTGGCTTTGTTTTTTTTTTTTTTTTAATGCTGCAAGTAAAAACTACAGAAAACAGATTTTTGGAAAGCATCAAAAGTGGGTAAATAAGGTCTAGGGATGAGCTCAGTGAGAGATGGGTGATATCCTGTGTGGTCAACCCTCAGTATCTATTAAATAAAAGAAAAGAAAACCAAGAAACGAAAGGTAAAAAATGATATAATGTTAAAAGGCCAAGGCTGGGGTGTGGCTTAGTTGACTGTGTGCTCACCTAACATGCATCAAGCCCTGGGTTCAATCCCCTGCACTGCATAAGGAAGGCATGGTGTCTCAAGCACACATGTAATCTCATCACTCAAGAGATACAGGCAGGTGGATTAAAAGTTCAAGGCTGTGTAGGAATCTTTGACTATCTAGTTAGTAAAAGACCAGCTTGGGATATAGCAGACCCTTCTTTCTTTTGAGTTTCTTCGGGTGTTCTGTTGTTTTGGTTGTTTGCTCAGAGGGACACTTGCTTCTCTTCAGAGGATCCTAATTCAGTTCCCAGCATTCATCACAATTTTCCACTATAGTTTCAGGGGATCCAATGCCCTTTTATGATTTCTGTAGGCACCAGCCATACACGTGATGTGCATACATGCATGCAGATGAAATAGTAACATGAATAAAACAAAAAGAACAGAAAGGGTGGGCGGCATTGGGTGGGAGCAGGTACCACAGCCCCTCTGGGTGCCAGGGCAAGCTACATTTGAAGATTTTTTCTTTTGTTTTTATTTTTCTCCCATCTTTGCATACATCTCTGTGTACTATGAACCTGTGCCTAGGTGCACAGATCCTACACTCAGTGGCCATCGAGTGAAATTTTTCAGCTCCTCCCTGCAAGTTCTCTTTCCTCCTTAGCCACTCCTCAACAGCAAAGAGAAAGGAGGGCGTGTCCTCCGTTCTCTAGATTCTAAATAGGTCCACCCAGCATCTCCCAAACCCAGCATCAACCTGAGGGAAAGAAAAGTGGATCTTGGTGATGTTGTCCAGATTCCAGGTGAAGGGAGACAAGATCTGCCCAGCAGCTGACAGGAGCCTCAGAGAGCTGTCTCAGTCTCAGGGGCTGTCCTTTGAAGCTGCTCTCAGGCCAGCCTGCCTCCTCCCCACCATGCCTCAGTGACTTCAGCCTCTTCCTGTCACCAGCCCTGCTTAATTACCTGAAACCTGCGGCTCAGGAAATGGAATCTTAAGCAAGGCCTTTGTGGGCCAAACTTTTCATCATGGCTCCTCCCTGCTGTCTTCCTGTACTCCACCACACCCCCCAGACCTCATCTCCACAGGCCCCAGGGAATCCTGTCTCAGGGTCCAGACTACTCTTAGAGTCCTGAGGACAGTGTCACAAAGCACTTACCCCTCATGTCTGTCTTCTCTAAACAAATAGGCTCTGGTCTGGGTAGTGTATTTCCCACTCTTGGCCTGTCCAGGAGCCGGCACTCTGGGCTCTATTTGCTGATTGTCACATGGATCACGAAGTGGATTGTCGCTCTTTAGATTTCTTACACATCCCCAGAAGGTTTTCAGGCTTTGACGTGGGGAGTCAGAATCCTGCAGAAGTCATCCTTTTCTTGTGATAGCCATCTATTCCTGGTGGAGGTTCTTTGACCCTCAATATCAGGGACCCTACACATTTGTGCCATCCAGGGGCCACAGCCCTGGAGAGGAAAAGAGTCTCATCTTATCCCTCGGACTTCTCTCCTGTCCGTCAACTTCAATTCAGATATCAAGAATCAAGGAGCATCACGGGGAAGGGGGCTAAGACTAGGCTCATTAAAAAATTTCCTTAAGGCCTGGCTAGGTGCTTTAGTGGGCAAAGTGCCTGCCACACCTGCATGAGAACTGAGTTCAGAGACCCAGAAACAGCACAGGAAGCCAGCATGGTAGCATAAATCTGTAACCCGAGTGCCAGGAGCAGAGTTCCCAGGAGCTCATCATCCAGCCAGTGAGTAATAAACACCAGCTTTAATGAGAGACCCTGCCTCAAAAAATAAAGTGGATAGTCATTAAAGAAGACACTTGGCCTCTTGCCTTCAAACATGTGCACTCCTAACCACCACATGTAAGAGCACCTACATGAACATGCTCAGATGGCCACAAAGGACACACTGCTAGACTTAACACACTTTCTCCTGTACCAAGAAAGGGAATAGAAAGACGTGCGTGCAAAAAACAATCCTGTCCTCGGGATGCTGAGAAAGCAGGTAAGAAAATATACTGTAAACATCACAAGGGGCATGGGGAAGGATGCACTTAACTCTAGCTGGGGTGAACCCTTTAGTTCACTGGCGACACTTGTTCCCATATGAGCATTCTGACATGTGGTAAAAGGGGTCTAGCTATTCCTCTCCTTCCTTCTTCAGCGACTGAACCCACAGTTTTAGTGGGCAAGCCACAAGTTCTGACTTAAAAGATATATGCAGAAATAATGGGCGCACCTTCCAGGAGATACCTTTCCGTGGAAGGGCTCTTCTGTCCTCCCCTGTGGCTGGCTGGAATAGTGATGAAGTGTGGAGAAAAGAAGCAGAGATTTTAAACTCTGAAAGAGCAATAAAATGGGAGAAACAGAATACCGGATGCCACAAAATTGTATCCGCTTTCATCCATCTATCCTCCAGTTGCTACCTAAAAGGAAAAGTAACTTTCTTCTTTATTTAAAGCCACCACTATTATGGCCATTGTTACAGTAACGAAACTGGTATTTTTTCCCCTCTTTTTTTAATTTAAGAATTTTTTTTCCTTTTACCTATCAATCACTGTTCTTCCTCCTCCTTCTTCTTCTACTCCCCCTCCTCCCCCACCCCCACTAACTCCTCAAATGGGGTAAGTCCCTCCTCAAGTAATCAACACAGGTTGACATACCAAGTTGAGACAGGACCAAGCCCCTCCTCCCTGCATCGAGGCTGAGTAAGGCATCCCACCATGGGGCTCCAAAAGCCAGCCAGGTATCTTAGCCAGCAAAGAGCACAGGCCATTCGAAAAGGGATAGAAATGAGGGCAAGAGACGCTTACAAACAGAGCAAGTCTGCGTGTTCAGATGAGCAGCTGTAAAGGAGAGGGTATCTGCATGTAAGAACACAGCGGGGAACACAGAGCACAAACTGTGGAAGGCAGACTTAGGATGAAAGTCACAAGCTCCCAAATTAGCAGACGCAAGCTCAAGGTGATGAAGAGCACACCCTGGATCAGCACGCAGAAGTCCAAGTTGAGGTTTCTACATCCACTTCTTTCCACTAAATCCCAAGGTTTCCCACTATCATTGAAGGTTGTTGGTTCTAACTTTTAGGGTAATGTCCAAGTGCATGCAGCAATTTTGCCAAGGATTCATTCACACCTGATGCCTACTTTGTGGTGTTTTGTCACATTCTCACCGGGAAAGGCCTATGAATAAGGAAGTACTGACTCATACGTCTGACATATATAAGACATCACAAATACCCATGAGGTTCGGCTTTCCGATCAAGGACACCTGTGTTGAGAATCAGTCTCACAATCGTGCGTGGAAGGGTCACATATTGAAAGTGATGAAATTAGCATTGCTTGCAAAACTTTAAATGACCACCAGAGGGCACCATTGCTCCCATTTTTCTCCAGGGAATGAGGGACTACCTGACGTTTCTTGAACTCCACCAAAGTCTCCCGGTTTTGTTGTGAGCAGCGTTTTGTATTTCTTCTTAGGTCAAGTCCAGTCCTTTCCCGATGGCTGAGTGTGACCAGCAGACATAGAGTCCCCTAAGTGCTCCAGTTTCTAGGGTAAACATGGGCATGAGTGCCCTCCAGGCAGATGTAACTATCACGTAAGAAAAAGCATCATTGCTGTTGATGAAATTAGGGAAGTTGAAGGTCTTACCCAAGGTCACCATACAAATGTATCAGACTAGACTATAAACCCACTTGCTTGTGGGTCTTCTGTCCTGGGGCAAGAGTGGACATTTATTCTAATATGTAACTGGACTTGATTCTTGTTTATGCCTGCTGGTTTGCTTGTTTTGAGACGATGGTCCACGATGGTCCACAATGGTCCACCTGCTCTTGAACTCGTGAACTTCAATGCTGAGACTGCAAGCCAGCACCACCAAACTCAACAAAAATAAAACTGTTGAAATTTCAGCAACTCAGGAAACAACTCACTATGTGGAGCCGGCTGGCATCAAACTCAGAGATGAGCCAGCCTCTGCCTCCTGAGGGCTAGGATTAAAGGCACATGTCACAGCTAACTCTGCTCTCCTATTCTCCTCGTCTCCAGTCTCAAAAGACTTCAAGGGAGGAGTGTCTTCCTTCCTGGTGACCTGATCTGGACTCTGAGTGTCTAACTTTCAATGTGTTTAGGGTGGTTTGGAGAATGAGTATCAGTGAGTCCTATTGAATTTACCTTAGGTCTACCACCAAGAAGGACATGAACTATTTGGTCTCTTCATTGCTGTAGCAAAATGCCTGAGACCAAACGAAGTAAGAAGAGTTATTTATAAGCTCACATTTATGAAGTAATAAACACAAGATCAAGTAGCTCCTTTGTCCAAGGCCCCAAGGCTGCATCATGATGTTGACAGCCACATGGTTGGAGCCTAGTCAGGAAGCCAAACTGTGTGTGTGTGGTGGGGGCGGAGTCTCTTGCTTCTTTATGACCCTCCCTTGCAGGGGGCAAACTCTGTAAGACCAGTATTCACTGTTTTGAGAGCAGGACCCAGTGACCTACCCACCTCTCAACTAGTCCCCCCACCCACACAATACACTTCTCCCCCCCTGCCACACTCGACCCAGATCTTTTCACACACAGGAAAGAGTTCAAAGCCCATCCAGAGGTCAGCAACACAGCACAGGCTGCTTGCTGTACCAACATGATGGCCTGAGTTCAATTTCCAGAACTCAAAGTGTCATGGTATGTGTGTAGCCTCTCTCTCTCTCTCTCTCTCTCTCTCTCGCTCTCTCTCTCTCTCTCTCTCTCACACACACACACACACACACACACACACACACACACACACACACAGAGAGAGAGAGAGAGAGAGAGAGAGAGAGAGAGAGAGAGAGAGAGAGAGAGAGAGATTTTAAAAATCTTGATAAGAGTATTTTAGCGGAGACTGCAGCATTTTCTTTCTGTGGGCATGTCTGTGAGCCTCTGCTGTGTGGAGGGATGCCCTCTGAGGCCAGATCCCCTGGAGCTGGAGTTCCAAGGCAGGTTGGAGCTTCCTTGTGTTCTGGGGACCTAACTTCAGGTCCTCTGGAAGAATGGCAAGAGCTCTTAGCCACAGTGCCATCCATCCATCCCAAAATGTTACTACTTATATCCTCTCAAAGCCAAAAAGCAAATTTAATGATAGCCATTATCTTTTTCTTTTCCATCTTCCTGCCCCCCTTCTCTCTCTTCTCTCTCTCTCTCTCTCTCTCCCTCTCCCTCTCTCTCTCTCTCCCCCCTCTCCCTCTCCCCCTCTCCCTCTCCCTCTCCCTCTCCCTCTCCCTCCCTCCCTCTCTCTCTCTCTCTCTCTCTCTCTCTCTCTCTCTCTCTCTCTCTCTCTGGAGAACACTTGAGACAGGTATGACCCTTCTTGCCTCTAATCCCAGCACTCTGGAGGTAAAGATAAGAGGGGCCAGTTCAAAATCAGCCACATAGCAAGTTCGAAGACAGCCTGGGCTTTATGAGATCCTGTCTCAAAACACAAAACCAAACCTGAATGAACAAGAAAGAAAACCCATTTCAGTTGAAAATAATAATAATAACAACAAAGGATGCTTTAGAAGACAGATATAAAACTGTCCTGTGCATTGACACCAAGTTCTGATTTAGTCACTAGTGTCTTTTCAGACAAGTCTCCCAGAATCCGTTTCTTTATTTCCAAAATGATGTCCTGGTCTCATATCTCAGTCTGTGTGTGTAAGGAGGAATCTTGCACACTTCCTGTCTACACCTGCCTTTCTGCTAGTTTCCTCTTCTCCTCTCTCCAGCTCCCCGTGGGAGAGGGGTGCCAAGATAAACACATGACCAGAAGGCAAAGTGTTCTCCATCCTCCGCATCTAAGGCCCTGGATACTGATGCTGGGTGGTCTCAAGAGTCTGCCCCTTCCAGCCAGCCCCAACACTGGGTGGCCACTTCCCTTCCAAGCTGTCCAAACACCATCAGGCACAGCCTGTCCCTACTGCTGTCACTGGGAATTCCAGGCCTTGACTTAGTCCACAACACCAACTCATTGCTAGCAGTTTCCATACCTGCCTTGTGGGCCAAGGCTGTGCCATCCAAAATGGAGTTTAGGAAAATATCTATTGGTCAATACAGTCTAGAACAAAGTAACTTTCTTTTCAGACAGCCCCATGGATTCCTTCGACCTGTCTACCTCAAGGCAGGTAGAACTTTCTTCAGAGCCATGCAGCCTCATTGTGCCATGTCCCTAGCCCAGGTCCAAGAACCAGCTCTGGTGCCTTCTCAAATGGCCACCTTCTCTCTCTATTGATTACCACCACTATTCCAGAAAAACCAAGGCTCTGGCAACTCAGTATCCCGGAGACTGTCAGAGCAACAGAGAGTGACCGAGAGAAGGTATCAAGTTGCTAGGGGTAGTCAGTGCTAGGGGAAGGTCACAAGCCCCTCCCCTAGACAAACATCCCCAATGTGTCTCCCAGGTGAGGGCCTCTGCTAAGCTGTTGAACAGATCAGGAGTGGCCACCCAGTCAGAGGAGGGGACACTTCTGCAGACACAGTCCAGCAGCTGCAGAGGGGGAGAAGGGGAGCTGGTGACCAGGGCACCATTAGCAAAATACTCTTAGGCTCCTATTGCTTAATAAATCATCTCCATGGCTTTTCTTGGGTGCTCAGCATGAATGAGATGAGGGGTACCATGAGGCTGAGGTTATCTGCCCATTGAAATTCTCCAAAGCCTGATTCCCTGTGGGCCACGCAGAAAGGTGTGCAGGGAAAGCTGGTGGGCACAATTCCTGGCACTTAGAGGTTCAAAAAGTCTTGGAATAGAAAAAGAAGGGGATTGGGGAAGAAATGAGATAGGAAGCCTGGCCAGAGTGAGGCTAAGGGTATAGGCATAAAGCTCATTGCCAGTGTCCTATAGCCATACACACATACACACACACACAGAGGCATGCAAATACACACACACAAGCATGCAAAAACATACACATGCACACACACACACAAGCATGCAAATACATACACACAACACACTCACACGCACACACATAAGCATACAAACACACATACATGCACACACACACAAGTATGCAAATACACACACACACACATGCACACATGCATACACAATCCCTTTTCATCCTTGTCTCCTCACTGAGCTGTTCAGAGATCTCAACTTCCACTCCTTACATGATTGGGAGAGAGTCCCCAGGTCTTCCTTAAAAACCTCTTAGAAATGAAGACTCATAATGCCCACCTAGACCTGCTGAGGAGAAAGAAGCTGTCTAATAAGGCCCTGGATTCTGCAATGGGCTGCTGTAAGGAGCCAGGGTCCTATCTCTGTCCTCTTGAGGTACCATGGTTTAGATGTCTCCTCAGATATTCATGTTGAAAGCTCATTGCCATGGTAACAATATAAAGAGGTGGGAATCTCAGAAGGGATAAGGGTCTAAAGTTTCTAGAAGTCCTAACAGACGGGCTAACACTGTTTTTATGGGGAATTGGTTTCTTGATAAGATAAGCTTGACCCGTAGCCCCCTCCACACCTCTTTCTCCAACTTTCCCTCAGTGTTATCTATCTGCCTTGTTATGAATACGCAATAAGTCACCGTAGGCAAGTCTCCTAAATCTTGGGGTCTTGGGCTTTGCAGCTCTCAAATTATAAGTTTTTCTCGCTTCTGATACAACAGAATATATACAAGAATGTTTTAGTAGAAGCAGACCCCAAAATGTAAGGTCCTAAGTCAGGCCCCCAAATAACAAAGGGATAAATCTCAATGCAAATATTGGTGACCATCCAAGAAGCCTGGGGGAAATGTTCTCTGCCCCAGTCCAGCGTGTGAAAAGTCAGGGGGCCTGGCACTGCGGCGGGATTTTCCTAAGGCAATTAGGATCTCTGCTGAGACACACACACACACACACACACACACACACACACACACACACACACACACACACGTCACAGTACGTCCTCTCTCGGTGAGAACTGGGGACTGGAACAGGGGTCTGAAGGAGGGATGCAAAAGGGGGGGGCAGAAGATAGTATTGTGAAAAATGTCAAGAAAAAGGCAAAGGGAGGTGAGAGAAAGCATCTCAGCACGCAGGTCTGGCAGCTGGACAGCAGCTTTGATCCCCACTCCTGCTTTGATATGGATCGGCTGAGAATGTTCTCTCTCTCTCTCTCCTTGTCTCAATCCTTTATCCCTTTTAGCCTCTCTGGACGAGCAAAAGGGCTCCTCAGAAAACACCCCATCTCCATATATGTGCAGGAAGCTGAATCCAGAAGGTCTTGAAAGGTATTCTAACAGGAAAACATATACTGTGGAAATGATGTCATCTAGAGGACACATGATGACACACTCGGCGCGCTGTTCTCAGATTTTGTTGTGAGGACACGTGTGGAGGTCGTGGGACAATTCTCTCCTTCCACCCTTACATGAGTTCTAGATTCTCAGGCCACCAGGCTTTCACAACAGACACCTTTACCAACTGAACCATCTTGCTGGGCAATATTCATCAAGCTTTATGAAAAAAAAATTCATCCTGTGTTTTATGATAGTTTAACTTGGGGCTCTGCAGAGAAGAAAGAGCGCCAGGGCTAGCAAATTTCTGTCAGCCAGAGTCAAGTCCATGGTCCCAAACAATTTTAACTGTCAAAAAACTAAACTTACATATTCCCTAGTCCAAGTCAGCTCAGATTCCAGCACCACACAACCAGGGTCTCAGCAGAAGCCACTAAATAATTCCAGTTACCCTAAGTCTGCAGGATTGGGGACCTGCCCCTCCCCTCTGCCTGTGCAATCACTATAAAGATCTGCTTCTCTGCACCCTTTCTGCCTCTTAGCCAGCCCTGGTACCTCTCCCCATGACTCTGCCCAGTGCTGTTTTCTGAGCTTAAGAATCTGAGTATACATGTTTTTCTCAGCACACAGTCATTTCTGTGGCTCTGTGTCTTCCTACACTTTATAAAAATGATCATGTGCGCAGGACAGTTCTGTCGGCTCTGAGCATGCGACCTGCAGTGGAGGATGGAACTGGAGGCTGTCGGGGATGGATGCAGGACACAATGCAGTTGAGGGAAAGTCTTTAGCTGGGGCTACATGAGACTCCATGCCTGGTTATATTTTATAGTCACTTCAAACCTGAGGTTTGCTCATAGGAACATAGGAAGTTGGTAGTCCCAATGTGCCTTCTATCTCCAGCATCTAAATGATATCATTTCTAAAATGTTCAATGGATTCATGGAGTCAATATGGCTAAAGGTTGAAGACAGTGAATAATGGCACAGTGCACCTAAATATATGCTTTAATTTAAAGAAAAAGAACTCAAGGATGATATCAGTCCAATAGGCAGTACAAGCCCATTATCCTAGAAGTCAGAGTCCCAACTGGATCTCTGCAGGTCACAGGCCATTACTTCAGCTTCTAGTGGCTACTGAATTCCTTGACCATGGCCTTCTTCACCATCAAATCTAACTATGGCCAGTAGACTCACATCCCCACAGCCCTACCCCCTGCTCCAGTTGCCTTGTATTCTTTTCTGACTGCCTGCCCTACCCACTTCACTTTATATTCCCGAATAATCTTTCCACTTCAAGTCTAACTAAGTACCAACTGTAATTCCAGCTGCAGACTTTCTCCTGTCATTGGCAGAGAATATAAACAGATTAATGGATCTACCCGCTGCCCATTATTCTGCCTCCCACAATCTCCCCCTCGCTTCTTTGTTGCCTGTGGTCATTTTCGCTCAGTTTAAGCTCCACATACACAATAAGGAGATGAACCCAACTTATCTACCAGCCAGTGAGATGAGGCTTTATAGTAACAGATATTGGATATCCAAATAGCCTTTATTAAGTGTTTGCTGTATGTCAAGAGCCAAGATGGATAGACATTAGTGATGATTTAAGTAAGAGGAAGTGATTTCTTCTCTGGGAGCAAATGTCTAATGAATAAAATGAACTGTCTGCAGAACCCAAGGACAGGGCATGAAGGGAAGGAAAAGCATGGTGAGAGAATGCTTTGAGCTTGGTCTCCATAGTGAGGACATCTGAACCCCAGGGAGATCATGGCATAGGAGAAGAGCTCACTTCAAGTCTACTCTTAAGTTGTAAATTAGTATTTTTAAAAAGATTTCTTTTCTTAAATTTTTATTTATGTGTGCAAATCTATGCCTTAAATGGAATTCCAGGTGGTTGTAAAGCAACCAAACTTAGGTCTTCTGGAAGAGGTGTGAGCATTCTTAACCACCGAGCCACCTCTGTAGTCCCTAGGTTTGTAATTTTTAAGAAGTATCTCTGTGTGTATGTGTGTGTGTGCATGTGCATATGTGTTTGTGTGTATGTGTGTGTACATATTTGAGTACCTGAAGATCTAGAAGTAGGTGTCAGATTCTCAGCAACTGGAGACCGACAGGTGTAAAGCCAACTGATGAGTCCTGAGAACTGAGCCTAGGTCTTACGTAAGAGCAGAAAGCACCAAGTTTGTAAGTAAACACACACACACACACACACACACACACACACACACACACACACACACACACACGAGTTCAAAGAAGTAGACCCTGTTAGGCTCTCCCTCCTTTCTTTCTCCCAGCCTGCCTCCATGTCACTTTGCAGACACAACTATCCTACTGAACAAATATACACCCATTATCTATCTATATCTGGATATAAAATATATGGATCACTTGTAGCTACTTTTGTATATACGCAATTGAGTCTCTGTGATCGGACTAAAAACAGGTTCCCAGGCCAGGAGATGGTATATTTATAAGTTTCCAGGGCCAAAGCAAAAATAGCTGTGTTGAAGAATATGCTCATTTTTAGTGTAAAGAGATACTGTCAAGTTGCCAGCCAAATATGCAAATCCATTTATTCTCTGTCCACAGCAGCTCTTCACAGTCTGGATGGCACTTTAATAAAATCTTTCCCAGTCTGATGGATAAAAAGGAGTATATCAGTGTGGCTTTGATACGAATTTCTTTTTCTTTTTTAATAAAAATTTTTACTTAAAGAGTGTATGTATGTTTGCTGTCTGTGTGTGTATGAGCACGCAGGTGCCTGCAGAGGTCAGAAGCATCAGCTCCCCTGAAACTGATGTTATAGGCAATTTACAGCTGCCTGACATGGTGCTGGGAACTGAGCTTCAGTCCTCTGCAAGAGCATTAAGTGCTCTTAACCACTGAGCTCTCTATCTCTCCAGCCCCTCAATTTACATTTCCTCAATGAGCAGGATTTAAAATATTTCCCCTGTGCCTGTTTGTGTTTACATCCGTCTGGGATTTATTTTGAGACTACAACTTTATACTGTCTCATCACTGAAGACCTGGGCTTGGCTGACGTCAACATATCAGCCGTCAAGTGCAAGTTCAAAACAAAAGCTGAAATAGAGTGCTGGACATACATTGAGGGCTGAAATAAAAACAGTGTCAGAAAATGACGAGAAAGATGCAGAGAAACGGACTCTCGCTGTTTGTGGAAACAGCAGCACAGAAACTCGGCCTCCTGTATCTGCCATTTTTTCTGACCACTGTGACAAATAACCAATGAAAGAAATTTAGGAAAAAAGGTTTACTTTGGTTCAAGGTCTGAGGGGATAGTCTGTCACAGTGGGAGGAGCAGGAGGCTGTTTATTCACATCTCAGTCAGCAAGGAGACACAGTTTACTGTCCCTCCCCCCTCCCTGCTCCCTTTTATTCTGTTGATCCACAGAAATGGAACTACCCACCATTCAGGATAGACATCTAACCTCCCTAGGCCCCAGTTTACCTTCTCTAGAAGCCCCCTCACAGGCTCAAGAAAAGGTGAGGTTCACTGTTGCCCTGATAGCATCACTCACCTCAACATATAACAACTGCACTCCAGGCAGAGAGAGGAGACTTCCTGTATCCCAACCAAATAAATACCAGTTAGCAAATGGATGATTGCTTTAGTTTATGAGTCCAGGGGTTCTTGTCCAGGATTTGGGGAGTCTCAGATGAAGGTAGCACACAAGGCAGAAACATGGGCTGGTGGAAGAGGTCATACACTCGGGCCAGCACAGGAGGGGAAACAGGGGACCTCACGTTTGGCTCCATCTCTTAAAGGTCTAAAGCACCTCCCCAAAGAACGACCCTGGAGAACGGCATTTATACATGTGCCTGGGAGGGAGGGGGATTTATTCCCAGTATACACACATACTCAATAAATTTTTAAAAAAAGATACTATCATGAGGGACATTATAGTTATTTTTGCAGTTTTCTATGAACCTATAATTATTTCAAACTATATGTTTTTATATTTTTAAAGGAAAATATGTCTACTTAAAACGTAAGAGGAAAGCCAGCTTTTCTGAAGGTCTTTCAGTTACTCCTTTCTGCTTTCCTGACATGGCTTTATTTTCAGTGACCTGTTCCCCTTTCCTCCTACACAAGGAACCCTCCTGAGCAGATTCCAGTTGAGTGGATGATGCCATAGACCACTGTAGACACATGTTGCATAGTTTCATAAAGTAATTCAAAAGAGCATCAGTGAAGGCTTTCCTAATTTTTACTGTATGTTAATATTTTAGCCCATTCCTTTTATAATCCATAGCATTGTTCCGAACCACATGACATGTAAGTTATCACCCACAGGGAGCTTGGGTTTGAGTACTCATTTTTTTTTTTCAGGTTTTTTTTTTTTTTTTTTTTTGTATGCGGTGGGATTTGTGAGGGGGGGCGGATATTGTTGTTGCTGTTTTACTTGTTTAAGATAGGCTATCATTACGCAGTGCTGGCTGGCCTGGAACTCCCTTTTTAGACCAGGCTGGGCTTGAACTCACAGAAATCTGCCTGTCTCTGCCTCCCTTCTCTGGGATTAAAGGCATGCACTCCCCCACAACCGGCTTGAGCGTTTATTTCTTAAGAATATTTTTTTCCTGGGGTCACAGTATGTGTTCAACTCAGTTAATGTGACATTGAAGTTTTCCTTGGACCTTCTCTATTAGGTTTTTCCTAGTTGTCTAGATGTGTCCAGCTGGGAATCCAGCGAGGAGCCAGAGTGAACCTAGCTGCCAGACCTAGGACAGCCTTAAACTCAACAGCATCTGGCTCTGCAGCCAATTTTCTTGTTACTTACACAATTAGGGTAGGCAGTAGAGACCTGCCTGGTCAGCTGGGTGGAATAGAGCGCTTTGACAGTCTCTGAGAGCTACACCCAGGTCTTCCACGTCGGGATTACAGTAACAGTTTAGGATTTGTGGCCAGCCTGCAGAAAGGGTTTGAACTGCCTGTGCAGAGAGGGGAACCAGGGAAGGTTAAAGTCGCCCCAAGGGAGGACTCTG
Source organism: Phyllotis vaccarum (assembly GCA_033318265.1). NCBI lineage: Eukaryota > Metazoa > Chordata > Mammalia > Rodentia > Cricetidae > Phyllotis > Phyllotis vaccarum. The sequence continues at coordinate 52,620,384 of JARWLC010000005.1, read as the reverse complement.
AAGCCTACCAAGAGCCGGACTGGCCTCTTCACGGTCACCTGGAGCCCGTGGCAACCAATTAGGGAGTAGCCGTATCCCGGTGGCCAATGGGCAAGCGGCGCGGCGCTTCCCCCGCAGCTATAAGTGAGCACGACCGGTGGAAAGCAAAAGCGGCGCTCAGCGGAGGCGGGATGCTCAGGGCGCCGGAGCCCCGGGAGGCTCGGGTGGAGGCGGGTGGCAACAGTCCCTGGGCAGCGCCACCCTCGCAGTCCAAACGGCTCACATCCTTCCTCATCCAGGACATCCTGTGGGACCGCGCGGAGCGGCACGGGGGACACGGGGGCACCCCGCAGCCCCAGCGCCAGCCGGATCCGAGGAGAGACCCCGCCCCCGAGCCAGAGGAAGCAGAAGGTCGCGTCTTAGCTCTGGGGAACCAGTCAAGTATCCGATCCAGCTCCGAGGAGAAGCCGGTTGAACCCGAGACAGGTAAGCGAAATAGACCTGGAGCAGGGCACGCTGCGCTGGAGAGGACCGCTCCCAGGCTGGTGGCTCCGAGCTCTGGATGCAGGCATGCGGGGGCCCATGGCCACAGGAAGGACTTCATGGTCCTCGGCACCGAGCCACCTTGAGCATCAACCTTGAGGACTGCTATTAACTTTGCCATCGGCTTGACATTTTTCCAGCGACTCCAGCCACTTACAACTGGCGACTAGAACTAACGAAAAACAAAAAAGAATCCATTAATATTCATAAATAAAGCCTGCTCCAAGGCTCCCTATGCGTCTCCATTCCACGAGCCATATAATTATGGATGTTCTTTTAGGTCTTTAGAATATTTGAGTCGGCTTTTGTCCCCCATTCTCTTCACTTCTCATACTGGTAACTAAACAGAAGATGAACTGGCAACCAGCCCAGGCTACCTGGCTCACCCCCACAAGTCCAAGTCACCCACGTAAATGTCCCTATGATGCATCAGTTTTTCTGTTTGCGTCTCCCACCTCTCTTTGCTACACACATCTAGGATCCCTACAGCGGACATAAGACATGCCAGAAAGTTTAGCTGTAAAACACTAAGACCTGAGCTTAGTTCAAACTGATTATTAAAAGATACATGCTTTAAAAACCTACTCACTTCTCCTTCAGGGTTGTTCCTCAGTAAGGCGGGGTGGGGGGGGTGAGGGGTGGGGGGGGTGGGGGGGGGAAGTGAAATGTATCCAAGATGACAGTGAGTTGTTTGTTCACTGGCTGAAAGCAGAAAGGTGGCTTGAATTCTGGGCTAACATGTAACTTTTCTTCTCTCCTCCTCTGCTCTTCTCCAGATGGGCACTTTGAGACTTATCTGTTGGACTGTGAACACACTCCAGGCGACTTATCCAGCACCTCCCAGGCCCCCAAGCAGCCGCAGAAGCGCTCCAGGGCTGCCTTCTCTCATACTCAGGTGATTGAGTTAGAGAGGAAGTTCAGCCATCAAAAGTACCTGTCTGCCCCTGAAAGGGCGCACCTGGCCAAGAACCTCAAACTCACCGAAACCCAAGTGAAAATATGGTTCCAGAATAGACGCTATAAAACTAAGCGAAAGCAGCTGTCCGAAGACCTGGGAGTCTTGGAGAAGAGCTCACCTTTGTCTTTGCCAGCCCTGAAAGAAGACAGCCTGTCCAGTACCTCACTGGTTTCAATGTACACCAGCTATCCATATTACCCATACCTTTATTGTCTGGGCAGCTGGCGTCCAACTTTCTGGTAACAACAATTGAGGTAACAACTGTATAGATTAGAAACTGCCTTCCCTGGGGGACTCTGGAGAAAAGCCAGAATGGCCAAGGCCAAGGAGTCAGGAGCAAGAAGCGTGCAGACCCAAATAGTTGGAGATTCCCAGGGAATATTCCAATTCTTCTCTGGTGGGCAGAGAGATCTGGGACAATGACTATTTTTAGTGTCTAATGACAGTTCCAAGAGTTCTGTAGGTCACTGCTCTCTGCTCCCTGTTTGGAGAGCCAGACAAGATTGTCTGTTTCTAGAACTTAGCATGACTGGCTTCCTTGGACGCAATGGCTCCATCATTCTAAGAATTCTGATGCTGCCCCTTCATCCTCTCCCGTCACTGAGTATTATGAAACAGCCAAGCAAAGGGAAGAAGGACCCCGTAGCTGAGGATGTCCTCTTGAGTTAAACTTGTGTAAAAAGTCTCTTGTTGGCCTTGGACAATGGCCAGGGTTTTTCTCTGCCCTTGTAAAAGTAAAGGTAAATGGAAGATTTGAAGAAGAAGCAAAAACAAACCTTAGCGTTTGAGGCAGGTTGGCATGGGACACAAAGGGGGTGGGGGGTGAAATTTTTAACCTCTTACCCTTTTGCAGAAGTACACCAATTCAAGGATTTACAGGGCAACCTGAATGGAGCAGGGTGCACACAATGAGGGGTTTCAGACAAGCTGTGTAAACAGTGTGCCTGCAGGGGGGGGGGCTCAAAATGTGCTCTTCCTGTCCAAGGCAGGGGCCAAGGGGGTTTCCACACTCCAGGTGAGCAACTCGGCCGTGACAGAGAAGGAAAGTCCTCTGCCCACCCTTCCTTCCTTCACCAGAATTTAGAGTACAAGCTTTGGGGTCTAAATTCACACTTGGTTATGACAGAGGTGCCATCATTTTATAACAAGGGACCTTCTTTTTCCTTCCCTTAATTTTATTTTGTTCTTCCTTGTGGGATGTCTCAGTTTAGGCTTTTAATCTCTCATCTTATTTTTCCTTGATTAAAACAAACAAACAAACAAAAAACCCTAACGATAGACAGATTATAAACTGACCAGAAGACATATAATTTTAAAAAAAAAAAAACTAGTAACTTTTTTTTTTCCCTTTAAAAATACTCAGCATCAAATCCCTGTTTAAGGACACTAGAGTTGAAGGTCCCAGCAGTTTTCACAAGGCTTTCTGCGAGCTCTGTGCTACGGTTCAAAGGCTCACAGCCTTGGGGGCTTGGGGATCTCTGCAGGCAGAGGAGGTTAAGTGCTGTCTGGTTTTCACTCGGAAGGAAATCAGTACAAAACGAGGATCTGGTACTACTGAGGGGTCTAGGAGAGATGGAGAGGTCCTGGGCAGGGCAGGGCTGTCAGCCCAGGCCAACCACAAACGAGAGGCTGAAAGCATTGTAGGAAGGTGCTCTAAAGAAGGGAAACTGACTTCTAATGTAGCTTCCATCCACAGATAAACTGTGTAAATGCTCTGAGGAACCAGTGACTTTACCTAAAATGATAAGAGAGTGAGAAAAAATGTATGCCTTTCCATTTCCATCCTGTTATCTTGGGTAACCCGCTAGATGGGAGGTGGTGCGCAGCTATTACAGAGGAGGCTTTCTGGGGCCAGGAAATCCCTTTATCCCACCACTCAGTTCTGTGCCGTGAGAAATCTTTTTAATTTCCTCCTCTTAAGTGGGCCAATTTACGGCTGATGGCAAAACTTCCAAAGGGAGTTGATAGAAAGTTGGCCACTTGCACCCCATTTTTAAATACAGCCCAGGGCTCATGATAGAGTCTTGTCTGCTGCCACTTGCTGCCGACCACCGTGACACCAATGCACCACACAAAAGGCAGAGAGTTCAGTTCACTTTATTTTAAAGTCATCAGTTAGTGATCTCTCTCTCTCTCTTTCTCTCTCTCTCTCTCTCTCTCTCTCTCTCTCTCTCTCTCTCTCTCTCTCTCTCTCTCTCTCTCTCATTCTGAATCTAGTACTTCTTAGCATGCACTTCTGCTGAGATTAAACTACTATGGTACATAATGTACGGTAAAAAAGAAAAAAAAAAAAAAACAGCCTCAATTATTTTGGCTCCATTTTGCTTTCTCCGCACTGGAACTAGTCCTTTGCCCATACCCAAACTGGCAGAAAATAGTTTATAAGTAATCTGTTGTCTGCATCTGAATGGGATGGTGCCTTGGACATCTCTGGGGTGACCTATCTCTATCCTGTTTCATAAGCCAGATAGCAAATCCCACCCTGATCTGTAACAAAATGTTTGTGACTTGAAGTTTGGTAAAGTACTCTAATCAAACTATTTTTCTATGTACTTTTTGGCAACATGTGAGTGTTTCTAAAATAAAGCCTCTATGTTTTTATTAGACACCTGTGTGTGGTTTTCAGAATCTTACAAACTGGTTTCTTATTAGTGTATTATTTCCCCAGTGGCCACATTCTCACAGCACCTTTGGCTGCCCTAGTCACCAAATCAATCATGGTGGCCACCAAATCAATCAAAGTGGCAATATAGCACAATGAGGGCCATTCTTTTAGCAGTGGCCTCTCCTCCCATCCTGGTAAATCAGGGAAGAGAAAAAATACTTTGCCTGTCCTAAACAGCCGGTTATTGTTGCTGTACCTGTAATTCCAGCACTCAGAAGGTGGAGGGGACAGGATCAGAAGTTCAAAGCCATTTTTTTTTGGCTGCAGAGTGAGTTTGAGACTAACTTACTGAGAACTTGTCTCAAAAAAAAAAAAAAAAAAAAAAAGATCAGTCTTGTGTGTAAATGAAGACTTTAACGGCCTTAGTGACCCCGAGGAAACAGCCCAGTGACTACATCACTTTTCAAAAAGTCCCTTTTCTTGTCTTCCCAGGCCCTCTCTCTCCTAAACTTGTCACCTATGTCCAAAGTCCTGTTAACCTCTTGTAAGTGATGCCTCTAAAACAAAATCACAAGTCTCCACCCATCCCACCCCGAACCTGCCCAGTCTCCTCTGAAATGGGGTTGCAAGTGTTGAAGATAAGTTTTATTACTGCACTCAAACATGTAAAAAGCATACCCCATCCCCTGCACTTAAACCCTCCTGAAGGCCCACAAAGTACCTTGTGCGCCTGATGGCCTGTGAGAGCTGGTGGTCTCCTCCCTCCTTCAAGGAAATAAAAGCTTAAGGGGAAGACGCCTACTTTAGGTAAAACATATCATAATTCCAAAGTGTGCTTTAATCCTTTAAGTACACTGTACACACAGGTGGGGCTTCTTGCAGCAGGCGCGAATCATGAGATTTCATTTTCACAAATCTGTAGCCACCCTCCAATCCCATAGAAGGCTATTAGCTCTCCAATACCAAAACCTCTCGAAGCAAATTGACAGATGTCCTCTTTTTGTTTAAGTGGGCCATTTAAAAGTAACTAACGCAGGAAATTAAACAAACTCTCATCTTTAAAGAAAGCCTCCTCCCCCTCCCCAATCTTTTTTTTTTGTCCTGTGTCCAACTTTCCCTAATATCTGTGCATTTCGCAGCCATTCTTCCCCAGCGGTTCCCCTTGGCATGCCACACATTCATGCTACTTGAAACACATTCTCAACCCACCTTATAGTTTACTTCCTGTGGAAGTTTCTAGAGCTGCAGAATTTCCATGATTCTGATGCTGCTAGCTTTCCTAGGGCCTCCCTTAGAAGCCTTTTGTGGCCATAAGGTCAAATATGTGTCAAAGTCCTATATCCAACATCTATTTTCCTTTTAACTATACGAGTAAAATCACTTCTTCTGGGATGATAGTAATGCCATACCCAGCAAAGCTAACCTAGGAGGAACAGTGTCCACAAAAAGAAGGACACCTAGCTTAGGTGTCCTGGTAGCAAGCCCTGGGATGGAGAGTTGTACATGAAGACTTTGAGGATCTTGGCAGGTGCATCTGGAAGGAGGTGAGGCAGACAGAGCTGGAGAGAGCAAATCTAACTTGCGATTCATCTCCATTTTAGGCAGCTTGAAAGCCAGGGGGTCTCCTTCTGAGAAAAAGTGAAACAGGACATCTGATCTCTGCCTCAGCTGCTTCCTTGACGGTGGTGGAGATGTGAGCAATGCAGTTTCTTTGTGAATAGAGCAAAGGCCACTAAGGGATACAGTGGCCAAACACTGTCACACTGGCTCATATGAGCAGCAGTAGTGTGCATCAGCTCCATCTGGGGAGACATGGTTGTACACTGTGGGTCATGGGTTCCTTTTTCTGGTTACCCTGAGATCCACAGTCAGTGGCATTCTTCATACTAGTGAACTTGGCGTCAGGTAGGTCAGTCTGGGCTTAGAATGCGTGATGACTTCTGCACTCAGACATCCAGACTCTGTTCCTTCCATGACCATCAGGAACATGTCACCAAAGCATGTTTTTCAATGCCAAGAGTAATTTACTGCTCAAGAGAAAGGGCATGCACGAGAGTCTTGGGACACAAACGGCTCCTAGTTTAGCCATACCCTTGACTTCCCTGAGGACTTTCCCAGACAGAGGCCCATGGAAAGGCTGATCCAATGTCTGCAAGGCTCTCTGGGGAGCCTCCAGGTATATATCCTCAACTTGTGTCCTGAGCTTACGCCTGATAAGAGGAGAAGCTGAAAGCAAAGGGTTGAAAACAAGCCAATCAATTTCTGGGATAGTGCCTTTATCTGGGCAGATTCCACCTGTTTCTATTGAGTTCAACAATGGGAGAGCTCTTCCTAAGGAGCTGATGGGTAAAGAGGAAAAGGGCAAAGGAAAAGGGTGAATGACTATAAGGTGCTCACTGTGGTTTGGATATGGTATACTTGCAATCTCAAGTGTGAGAAGTTTGGACCTTGGTGTTTCTGGGTTTAAGAGACAGATTCATTAAGAGGAATGTGCAGGGCCAGCAAGATGGCTGAGCAGCCTAAGGTGCCTGCCATCATGTCTGATGACCTGAGTTGGAACCCTGGGTCCCACATGGTGGAGAGAACCAGCTCCTGAAAGTTGTTTCCTGACCTCCACACATGAATGCATTTGAATACACACACACACACACACACACACACACACACACACACATACACGTACACACTCAAGTAAATAAATAAAAAAGTGTAACAGTTTTTTAAGAGACTGGGTCCAGTTGAAGGTAATTAGGATCCTAAGAGCGTCACTCTCATGAATTATTACTGTCTCGTGGGAGAGAGTCTCATGAGGGTGGATTAGCTCCCAAAAGAATAGGCTATCAAAAAAGGGTGACCCCAGCCCTTCCCTTGTCTCTTGTTTTCTATTTATTCATGACATAGGTCACACATGTTCCTGCTATGCAATGAATCATCCCTCATCAAAAGCCAAGGCTGGCTTCATATTCTTGGGCTTCCAAAACAATGAGATGAAACTGCTCTTCTACCTTTTTTAAGTACCCAGCCTAAGGTATTTCACTGAAGCAATAGGGAAAAAAAGATTAAGGCAACACCTGCAGTCAAAATTGTAATGCATTTCGGTGCATGGCAGAATGAATGCTAATATTATTTTTTACAGGTAGGTACCCAGCATTGCATTTTCTTTCAAATACCAGGAGTGCCCATACCCCTTGGGTGCAATTTCATGCTGTGCCCAAGTTCAGTGGCTCTTAGCATCTACTGAAAGACAAATAAAGGCTCACTAGCTCTCTTAACATCCAGTGATCCCTGGAAAGCAGGGCTTCAATATCTGTATCTTCAGTGCTAGAGCCTACAGCTACAAACCACATCTTTAGTCTTTTTACAAACAGTTGGTCTCTTTAGCCTTGATGGTGTCAAGGCCAAGAGAGAATGTGTGCAGTGCCTTTTACTCTTTTTTCACATGGAAAGCAGCTAAACACCTTTTCTTGCTCTCTATACAAGCATCCACCCTTTAGAATTTCTGACATCATCAAAAGGCCCTTTGAAATCTGGGGAAACCTTGTGTGTTCTAGAAAAATCACTCACTAACAGCCGAAGGACATAAGATGTGTGGGTATTTTGTTAGCCTGATAAACACAAATCTCTCATCCACTTTTATCCCCAGGTCCCTGAACTGACAACTTGGATGAAATGGCAGTCAAATCCCACCTTCCACCTGCTGGGAGCCCAACACCTTGTTTGTGCTTCTCCAGGGACAACAGGTGCCATTTAACATCTGTCAATTTGTGTCACGCTTTTCTAGGCACTCCTCTACCAGCATTAAGTAGAGTCTTACCACTAACATAACGTTTACACTTCTTTCTGCCAAACCGGTAATATTAAACCTCCTTCTTGCAGCGTGCATGCAGAAATGGATGTGTGTGGAGTTTATCCAAGGAAAGGATGGAACATGCCTTGTGGCCATATGATTTTGACTGAAATTTGCGTGCAGCAAGTGCACAGTTGGCGTCTGAACCCTAGCCCAAAGCTTCAAAAGCTTTGATCTGACCCTCATAGTATCCAAAAATGATGAGAATGAGCTGAGTCCAGCCAGAACTTTCATTGAGAAGAAGGCAGAGTGTATTCACAATTGGAAACTGCGGGGGAAGGTGGGGAGGGGGGCGATTGACTGGTATTTGCTCATGGAAAACTTTGGAATCTCTCCTTCACTCCATGCTAGAAGCTTTGCTGGTGGTTAGATGCTGCCTATGACACATCAAAGAATAACTAGCAGGCCCTTGTGATTTATAAAGACGAGTGGGCCGAGGGGTTGTGGAGAACAGGTTCCAGGAGCTGCCGGGGTACTTAGTTTTAGCAGAAAGCTAATTAGATGGTCTACACCTCCTGGCCGTGTTACATGAGATTACAGGGAGGGGGTACTTGTTTCAATGGAGACATCAGCAGACAGACTTTTAACGTTTTGTTTTGTTTTTTTAAAACTACATTCTTTTTTTTTGGGGGGGGGGGTGTATGTTCAAGCCCATGTGCCACAGCACAGGTGTGGGGTCAGAAAAACTTGCAAGAGTTGGTATCTGCCTTCTACCAATTGGGTCCTGGGAATCTAACTCGGCTAGTCAGGTTGGTAACAAGTTCCTTTACTCTCTGAGTCATCTTACCAACCTAAAGACTTTGGGTATGGATTACAGAAGCAAGACTCTTACAGAGACTGCTGATTTGGGTTTTTTGGTGGTGGTGGGGGTGTGTTTGTTTGTTTCTCCCACACACTTAGTGAAACACACAAATTTGCAGAGTGAGTTTATGGTAGGAGGTAGGACATGATTTCACAGTCCTACAAACTGATTTTCTGGATTTATCTGTGAGAGAGACAAGACCCCACCCCCACCCCCATACAAGTACAAATGGCATTAAAGAACTCTCGTGGAAAGAGCTCTTCAGATAGAAAAGGAAACAGAACACAGAGAGGCGAATTGCACATTTAAAGACACAATCAACCATTCAGCTTTCGAAGCCAGGAGCCTTCCGGTTCCAGTACCATCACACTGGAAGTGTCGCACAGGCCCTGATTTCAGTCGGGTTCCATGAACAGCTACCTTTCTTTCCTCTGAGTCAGTTCATAGGAAGAGCAGAAAGGGAAGAGTCCAGAGTGAGGGGGAAGAGCATGCTGGGTAATTTTCCACTGACTCTAGACGCAGCTTGGTACACTAGTGAGCTCAGGGCTCATCTCCTTGGCTCCTCATTGACCCCTGAGCAATCAGGCGATGGCTCCAAGTCCTGAAGATTAGGTTTTTATTAGAGACAGGCTGGGGGCATGTCAACTGTGGCTTCAGGAAGGAACAAAAGCTGGATGAGGATCTGAGGGAAGGTGTCCTTGTTACAACCCTAGTGGGTTTTATAAGATCCTGTGCCGGCAAACATCCCAGAGAAGAAGGATGGGTTTGTCGAGAAACGAGGCCAGCTTTTCACACAGAAGCTTTTATTCAGTGGAGAGCAAGGCTTAGGATTTCCCAGGAAGCAGTTTGTGTGTATGGGGGGGGGGGGGGGGGCGGCGCACCTCAGGAGAGCTTGTTGACTAGAAACTCCTAAAGAGGAGACAGAGTTCATTTAACTGTTTGACAGCAAACAAAGCGATGTTCCCAAAGAGTGGAGCTAAGCATTCCTTTCCCACTCGATGCTGCTCAGTTTAACACTGAACGACCAAGCCTCTCAGAGTGAATGATCAGATAGCTTAATGAATGAGCCCAGACCACTTCTGGAGTGCTAGGCTTGGTTCTAAGCATCACATTCTCAGAAGTATCCTAGCACGTTCAGAAAAGCACAATCAGGTTGATATCCATATATGAAATTAAAGCATGAAGAAAAAGCCAAAGAAACCAGAGCCAATTAAGTTAAAAAAAAAAAAAAAATGACATCAGAATCTACGGGACAGGTAGGAGGAGGGCCGCACATTGTGTTTTAGGAAATCCACAAACGGTTAGATTAGCTATGCCTGGCAGATCACCGGGCTGCCGTGGGATTTCTATCCTGGTAAAAGCTATTTTGAGAGGAAGTTATGAGAAAAATGGATGTGTAGCATGTACCTCTAAGATCCTTACATGGTTCCACCCCTGTTCTATGATTCTGCAGAGAAGCATGGGGCTTAGTGTCGAACCTCTGGTGATCAGTGCACTGTAGTGAGGGGACTCTCAGATCCACTCTCTGAGACATCATACACTTTGGTCTGCTGCCCAGGGTCAAATGACCTGCAAGATAAGTCAAGCCCATTCCCACCAGCATCTTTGAGCTTCAAGTATTCCTATGTTAAGAGAACAACCTTTTGATGATCATTAAATCAAATCAATACAGGCTCTATCTATGATGAGAAGGGAAACAAGCCATTGTGTAAGGGACAATGGATATCTGTCGTGGGATCAGGCTCTATTTACCTTGACCTAGAGGTGTGGCTTTTAGGTCCTGAGGACCCATGTATAGGGCATGGCCAGGCTAGTCTAAAATCCAGGGGCATGCATGTTTCCCACCTGCTTCTAAGATGCCTTACCATAGGCCAAAACAGTCTCCCTTTATTAACCAATGATATTCACAGCATACAGAAAGACATATCACATCAGAGATCTGTGATTGGTTGAGAGCTACTGACTGATATCTGAGAGTCCATCATATAGAGAGTCATTCTTCTTTGTTTCTTTTAATTTTATGTGTATGAGCATGCATTGCCTGTATGTATGTCTGTGCATTGCCTATATGTATGTCTGTGCATTGCTTGTGTGACTGGTGCCCATAGAGGCTAGAAGCAGCTATAAAATCTCTTGGAAATGGAGTTACAAACAGTTCCTAGCCACCATATGGGTGCTGAGAGTTGAACCAGGGCCCTCCACAAGAGCAGCAGTGCTCTTAAGTACTGAGCCATCTCTATAGTCCCTTATTTCTTGTAATATATTTTTATAAGTTCATTTATAATTTCATTCTTACATACAATATATTTTATCATACTCATTTTCTTTCTGACCCTAACATTTGTCAGTTTCATTCCCACCTCCATCTCCAGAAATTATTTTTGAACCTTAAATATTCATCTCCAGTTAAAACAAGAACATTCCAGGGAAATATATGAATAAAGCACAATGAATTATTTATTCCTAAAATGAGTAAGTTTGATAATTTCAACAGACCCAGCATGTATTTCTTTTTTACAAATGACAGAATGTTTAAAAAGGAAAACATAAAGCAGAGGTTAGAGACTTGAAAAAAATTGATATTTCTAAGTGTCTAAGTTTGATTCCATCTCTGTGGAAAATAAACCTGGGTGTCTAATTGCTTAGTCTTACACTCTGGGCCTCAAAGAGTTTATTCTTCTCTTGGAAGTCTTTTGAGGAGTGGAAATATATATCTTGTTGCCTGGGAAGGAATATTCTGTGAGAAATCTGCTGCTACAGAAGCAGAAGGACACACAAGAATGATGACATACTTCCCAGTATCATTTATGACAACTTCCCAACTCAGAAGAGTCATCCAGGGATGCTGGAGGGGTACAAAAATATCGTATGTATTACATAACATTGCTATTTTATTTAATTATAAGATAAATATATAATATAAAACATATGCTATTTTATATGCTATTAATTCCATATATTCTTATATTATAATGTGTATATTCCATTGCTATTGTTCTAAGGCCCTTACTTCTCTGCATGTAACATGGCATAATGCATCAAGTGAGGGTTGCATCTTTGGAGCAATGTGGCACCTGGTTGTATTTTCACAGTAGTTATGTGACCTCACAATGATTGAAATTGAGAATCTTTATCTTCAGGGCAAAGTAAAAATACATTATTTGCAGAGATTTTCTAAGGTTTAAATAAGCTAAAGTCAGCAGCATATATTACTCCACAAAGAACTGCCAGTTCACACTAGGAATCAGATGAAGACAACATATGCTCTTCTACCTGCTGCCCATGCCCTCTTCATTTTTTTAAAAAAATATATACATCCTTATAGATTTTGTGACAACCAAAGAAACTTCTACCAATGAACCAAATTATACTCTGAATTTTTTAAATTCAATATGCCAGAATATCTGTGGTCTCCTGCATAGAACCACCATGTTATGGTGTAGTTAAATTTGTGGGTAGGTAGACATTATTTCAGAAATTCTCAGGGTCGAATGCAGCAAAAGTTTTCACAAAGAGAAATGCAGACAACTCTCCCAGACATAGTCATTTCTTCTGGCTGAGCTATATCACCGTGCACGTCCATTGGCCCTTTCCCATAGGAGGACTCTGCCCTCTGGGTTTAAATCATTAGCTGGTAGACCAGAGATCAGAACTGCTTGCCTCCATGTCCAGAGCTGAATTGCACAAATACAGACAAAAAAATAAATCAACAAAAATAGCTAAGAGGCATTTCTAAACATGTCTAGCTGCAAAATTTATGACCATTTGCTCTTGGAGAAAGGTCATTTCAGATAAGACAACTATTTATACAGAAAACAAAAATGAAACATGTATTGATTGGTTTTCAGTGGGCCTTTCCAGTCCTGGGAGAAGATCATATGCCAGTTCCCCATTTCCAAAAAGAAGAAAGGAAAAAAGAAAGAAAAAGTTAGAAAGAAGAGAAAAAATGACAGAAGAAAAGAAAGAAAGAAATATATAGAATTTGTACTACATAGAGTAATTCAGGAAAAGCTGACCCTAAGAACATCACAGCTATGTGGATTATCTCTTTTTCTCTATCATTTTATTATCCAAGAAATATAAACATCATTTTAAATTAATTTTAAAATTCATTTTATTTTTAATCATGTGTGTGTGTGTGTGTGTGTGTGTGTGTGTGTGTGTGTGTGTGTGTGTGTGCAAATTTAGGTGCAGGTGCCCAAATATGCCAGAGGTGTCAGATCCCCTGGAGCTGGAGTTACAGGTAGTGGTATGCCACTCAATATGGGTGCTGGGATTTGAACTCTGGTCCTCTGCAACAACCACATAAGCTCTTAACTGCTGGGCCAAACTTCTAGCCCTGTCAAAAACATTCTTGAATTGAGACTTTTCTGAGGCCAAGCTGATTGTTGATACTGCAGGAAGGAACAATAATCTGTGGCAGAAATTCTTCTAGCAAGAAAAGTGTAACTACTGTGTACTAACAGAGCCACTGACTAGACAGCTCAAACACTAGATGCTCTGGAGGAGTCATTTCTTTCTCTAGTCTTCAGGGCCTCTTTCAGCTCATTAGTGTATTAGCTTTCTTTCTTAGCTCTGTGAACCAGTTTAGGGGAAGAAGTGTTTGTCGTGGCTTGCAGTTTGAATGGGTACAGTCCATCCTTGTAAGGAAGAAACAGCAGTAGTTACTTCTATGGTTACAGCAGTATGCTTCTGGGACTCCTAATTTCACATCATAGTGGCATAGGAAGCAAATAACAGACCAGAATACAGTCATTCTTGAAAACTTAAGACTTGTTCTCAGGTGATCTGCTTCTTCTAGTGAGGCCCCACTGCCTAAAGATTCTACAACTTCCCCAAAATTCCACTAGCAGCTATGGACCAAGTAATTAAACATGAATTTGTGGAAGACACTTCACTTTCAGACTATGACAACCAGTCCACTTTTGATGATTTCTGGTCTTGAAGTTGTGAAACCCTTCTCACAATCACAAATTTACATATAAAACATTATTCAAGAAAACCCTTAGTCGTTCATCACAACATCAGCCAACCCAGTATCAGCCAAGTAAGATTTTCCATTCCAAACAAAGAGCTTCACGCAGCTGTTAAATAGCATCAAAGAAAACACTTCAGTGATGTCTACCTATGAAGGTCTCTTTACAGTGTTGTGTGATGCAGATGCTGGTGTGATGTAGATTATGGTGTGGTGTAGATGATGGTGTGACGAATATAATGGTGTGATGTAGATATTGCTGTGATGTAGATGATGGTGTGGTGTAGATGCTAGTGTAATGTAGATTATGGTGTGGTGTAGATGATGGTGTGACGAATATGATGGTGTGATGTAGATGTTGCTGTGATGTAGATGATGGTGTGGTGTAGATGGTGTCCTGTAGGAGACTGTGTGAGGTAGATGGTGTGATATAGATGGCAGCTTGGCTAAGATCCACAGAGGGCCATATAATCTTATCTCGTTACCAGATGCTCAACAAAATGGCTTCTAACTTCTTTCCTCCTGCTCACATGAATATTGCCTCTATTCTTCAATGTTGGAACAAAATTAAACTATGTTCCTCAATCATAACAAATATTTTGCACAAAGTATTCATAACTGTGATGGATTTTTGCTGGAATGAATGAGTTGGTGGTGAGTGTATCAAAGTGACGTGAGATTTTCAAACTGAATATCTTAATTTAAACTGTGTGGTTGGGCTGGTTGCTTCATTGCACATAGACTTCAGTTTCGGGTCATCTGTTCTTTTTCTCAGTTCCTTCTATTTCTCTTTGCTTCCCTCTCTCCGGATTCTCCTCCTTGAGAACAGAGTCCCGTACTTGGTTCCAGTGAGGCATGGTGCCACCCTTCCTTCCTTCCTTCCTTCCTTCCTTCCTTGCTTCCTTCCTTCCTTCCTTCCTTCCTTCCTTCCTTCCTTCCTTCCTTCATTTCTTTCTTTCCTTCTTTTTAGGGGCTCTGGCTCACCCTTCCCTATGTTCTAGCTTCTGTCCTAAACAACTTGTCAAAATGTTTTCCAAACAGTACTATTTTTCCTTCTTAGAAAAATTCTGATACTAATAATAGTAGAAATAATTTATTTGCATTACATGTAAAATTCAGTGCAGGAAAACTTGCAAGCAGAATAGATACGGTAGATTTTTTTAAAAAAAGCAGTCTAATGATTTTAGCTGCCATGAGAACTAGTTTTAACTATCAACTCTACACAGTCTAGAATCACTTGGGAAGAGGAGCTCAACAAGGATTATGTAGACAAGTGGGGACTTGATTATGTTAATTGAGTGAGGAAACCTGCCCACTATGGGAAGCCCCACTCCCTGCTCAGGAGATTCTAAACTGTCTAAGAGTGGACAATGCTAAGTGTGAACAGGTGTGCGCTTGTTGTCCTCTTCTGGAGACAGATGATGTTCAGTTGATCCACGCTCTTGCCACTGAGGCTTCACTGCCACAATGGCCTGTGACCTGCAACAGTGAGCTAAACTAGCCCTTCTGCTTTAAGCTTCTTCTGTCAGGGTTTTTATCACAGCAGCAGATGTGAAATGAATACAGCTTTAGCTACCGTATAGTACATGATTAACTTAAAGTCTGTACATAAGGATTGGAGCTACAGCAAAATAAGTTGAGAAATGTGAAAATCCCAGACACAGTGATTAAACCAAAGAATAATGCTAGAGAACTAATGATGTCTGACCCCGAGACTGACTATAAATGACAGGAATCAAGGCAGTGTAGGGCTCTAAAAAAGCAGCATAGGAGCCACATGAATTTCTCACACAAATACAGTCAACTGGTCTTCACAAAAGAACAATAAAGGTAATTAAATAGAAAAGGGGTGTTTTCAGCAAATGGGCCTGAAACAATGAGAGGGGCTTTTAACATAGATATAGGCTGCCTTTTCACAAAATTTAACTTAAAATAGATCTTAGACCTAAATATAAAATGTAGAACTATAGAACTTCTGGAAGAAAATGTAAGAGTGCTATGGGATAATCTTTCTGCATGCTGTGAATATTTCTTGCTACCATTGGTCAATAAAGAAGCTGCTGTGACCTATCGCAAGATAGGACATAATAAGGTGGGGAATCTACGCACAGACATAGGAGAAGAAAGGCTGAATTGGGGAGACACTTGTAGCAGCCCAAGAAACAAGATGTGACTGTACCAGTATGCCACCAGATTAATAGAAATAGGTTAATTTAAGATGCAAGACCTAGCTAGTAACAGCCTGAGCCATAGCTCAAGCAGTTAGTAATTAATATAAGCCTCTGTATGTTTATCTGGGATCAAGTAGCTATGAGACACAAGAAAACTTCCGGCTACATAAGAGAAAACCTGTACATCCTTTGGTTTGCTGTTTTTAGATACAACATCAAAATAGTGATCTATGAAGGAAAAAAATTAATGTTGTATTTTATTAGAACTAAAATTGTATGCCCTGAGAAAGACACTGTTAACAAATGCAAAAAAAGTTATAAACTGAGAGAAAATAGTCTAATCTTGTATGTGATAGGATTTGTGTTCAAAATATACAGAGAATCCTCAGAATTTAATGAGGAGATAAGGAATCCACTTATAAATGAGGAAAACACACTTGAAAGACACCAAACCAGAGACAGACAGATGGCAAATAAGCACTAAGTATCACTTGCCAGTGGAGAACTGCAAAGCAAAAACAATAATTAATATCTCTATGTGCCTATTAGAACTGCTCAAATCTAAAAAGGTAACAATATCAAATACTGATGTGAGGCCAAAGGAATAGAGGCTTTGTTCATTGCATATGGAAATGAAAATGGTAGCCATTATTCTAGAAGCCAGCTCAGAATTTCACACCAAGCTAGACCATATGACCCAGGCATTAGACATCCCCCCCCCCCCAGGTATTTACCCAACTGGCCTGAAAACTCATGTTCATACCCAAACATGCACTTGAATGTTTCTACCACCTCAATTTCTACTTTCAAAAAAAAAAAAATACTTGTGGTACATCCATCCGGTGCCACACAGTACCGAGCAGCTATGAAAAGAAATGAGCCACCAGATCATGAAGAGACTCAGACAGAACTTGACTGTACAGCACTAAGTAAAAGGCAGGATGAAAGAGCTGGGTGAATCCTGTAAAACAGAGTGTGCCAATGACTTGGTTGACAGAAGTTGAGGAAGGGTGAATGTGGGTGAACGAGACGGGTTTTAGGGCAGTGAATCTTCTGTGATACTGTGATGGTGAATGTGTGACATTGTAGCACGAATTATAATTAGTCTTAATAATAAAACCAGAGCCAGGTATTAGGATACATGCTGAGAGATCAGAGAGACAATGAAGTAAGCCACAGCCACTTCTCACCTCACCAACTCTTCAGACTGAAAGGGGCCCCAACTCCTGGCTCCACCCCACTTTATCACTTCCTCTCTCCACCCAATCATATCCCTTTCTGTTTCCTCCACCCAAGTGCTAGGATAAGGTGTGTGCCACCGCTGCCTGGCCTCTATGGTTAACTAGTGGCTAGCTCTGCCCTTGATCTCCAGGCAAGCTGTATTTGTTAGAGCATAACACAAAATATCACACATGACATGGTACACTTGTCAAACACACAGGGCTTAACAGCAGAAAGAGTCATGTCTTGTGTGTGTGTGTGTGTGTGTGTGTGTGTGTGTGCACTGTGTTTTACTGAAGAGTAAACCTAGGACCTTATACATGCTATGCAAGTGCTCTCCCACTGAGTTATATCCCTGTCCTTCTTTCTAGGAAGTCCTTGAACTGGCATCTCCCTGCCTCAGTCTCCCCAGTAGATGGGATTATCAGCCTGGACCACCAAGCTTGGCTTAAAATTTTTAATTACTTAAGATATCAGGAAACAATATAGGCTGAAAAAGGGGGCATCACAGATCTATGAAACATAGGACATGAGGACAGAGATGAAGATCTAAGCAACCTTAGCTGGAAACTGCTATACTGAAGCCAGGGTGGAGTCAGAGATGTGAAGAGTGAGTGTTTGGCTTGTTATCAATGTTGAGTGGTTAAAATTTCAATGAGAGCCCAGTGATGGTGACATGTGCCTTTAATCCCAGCCCTGAGAGGCAGAGGCAGGTACATCTCTTCGAGTTCAAGGCCAGCTTGGTCTACAGAGTGAGTTCCAGGATAGCCAGGGCTACATAGAGAAACCCTATCTCACAAAAAAATGGGTACAAAAATTAACCTAAAAGCATACAATACTATAAGTAATGAGGGATTTTTTTAAAGGTCTGAATATAAAATAGGAAAATGACAGAAGTCTTTGGTCAATAATTATTTTAAAATTTGAATGTATTAAATTCTGGAATAAAAAGACAGAGTCTGAGCTAGAGAGGTCACTCTCTTGACTTGACATCATGAGAACAAGAGTTTGACTCTCAGAAGCCACTTTAAAGAAGAGAGACACAGTGGCACACTGGCAACCCCAGTGCTGGGGGGGGGGGCAGGGTCAGGGAGAGGCCAGGGCTTTACTGGCCAGACAGCATAGTACAACTGGCCTCCAAAACTACAAAATATGTGGCAACTGAGAAACAAGACCCAAGGTTGACTTCACATATATGTATACAAACATATATATACTAATGTACTTTCACAAAACACATGAACATGTCGGGGAAGGGGTACAAATGCACACAGAGACTGGCAGGTGGAATTAAAATGAAAACATGATCCAACATGTATGCTGTTTACAAGACTCAGTTGAGATCCAAATTCAGTAATAGGTTAAAAGTGAAGAGAGGGAACGGAAGGGTTTTTGCAAACAATAACCAACATAAAATAGAGGTGTCTGTGTTAATATCAGAAATAGACATTATACTCACATGATACAACAGGAAGATATAACCATTGTCAACATTTACGTACCTAAGGAGAATTCATCAAAATGGACTAGCAAAAATCGACAGAAGAATCAAATACTTCGGTAATGGAGAGTACAGTAGCTAGTGCTCCATAATAGACAGGACAAGCAGAAAGAAGAATGTAAGGAAACAGAGGATTTGTATCAAGTTCAGGGCCCGTCTGGTTTACATAGTGAGTTTCTTGCCAATGGGGGCTGTATAATGAGACCTTGTCTCCAAAAGCACGAGATAGGAAGAGAGATGAAGAAAGAAGAGATGAAGAGGTGACTTGTATAATATCATAAACCAGCCAGGTCTAACAAACATAAACAGAGCACACATCATTCAGAGCATTGGGCATTCCCCAGCATTCACCGTAAACTAGGCTACAGATAAAGTCTCAATAAACTTAAAATGAAAGCATACAAGTAACATATCACTGTGGTTAATATCAGTCCTTGGGGCCCTAAATAGCTATATTCCATAGTAGGCTGGATAACCTGCTTACTGCTCATTCCAAAAGTTATCCTGCATTAGGGATACCTATTACATCATCACTGTTATATAGAAAAACCGAGTCTTGAAGAATATTAATAATCTTCCAAAGGCCTTGAAGACTAGTAAATAGTGAAGCCAGGATTAGTCACCAACCTATCTATCTCTCTCCAGACCCAAGCCCATCAACATGACATTCTACTGCTGAGCAGAAGAGCTAGTAGACCCAGGGAACTTGTGATTACTGGGAACACCAAGGAGGATTATTAGCCATTGTTCATAACTATACCTCAGTGAGACAAAGCCAAGCCAAAGAAGGATTATCTAGAAAGATGTCTTCCAATACCCAGCCAGCACCTCCCTTCTAGTCCAGCACCAGCAAAACTTTTGCTAATAACACGTGTCCAGGCTGGATGGTTTAACCTTTTCTATCAAGGCCACCTTAATCTCTGTTTATCCTTCCTCTGAGCCACTTCCTTCATGGACTGGTTCACTTACTCATGCATTCTTAAACCACTTACCTCCCTTTTCAACAGGCTATATGCTCTTTTTCAGTCTCCCAGGAAGTTTTGCAGGCTTGTAATTCTGTGTTAACCCCACTTTTCTGAGGGTAAACTCAGGCAACACAGCCTGAGCTGAAGTCTTCATGATACCTTAAGCCTTACCTCCCCGAGCCATGAGCTAAGAAAACTTGGATTCCCTGTATTACTTTTTTCCCATAATTCTTCAGTGCCATATTTGGGCTCTAGTTTATTTGGAAACAGTAGGATTTTTAGACTCCTTACATCCACTTCTTTTTCTTTCCTTCTACAAAATTATCTACTAAGCTAATGATATAAAGAAATACCCTTTATCAAATAAAATGTCTTGAAATACTTAAGTATCAAACCCAAACACAAAATCTGAAATCCAGATTTGGGGGGGGGGGGTCTCTTTGGCTTAGGAAAGTAAGAAAGATATAAAAATTTGAAGGAAATAAAGACCAGTACCCATATGTGGTGTGTTTACTTGGGCAGAGGACAAATAAACCATTAGAATTAGAAAGAATTTTACAATGTCGTTTAAGAGATATTGAGTCAATGTCCAAAAATCAGTCACAGACTGCAAAGATGGATCAAGAGGTAAGAGCATATGCTATACCAGCCTGTGGACTTGAGTTCAGATCCCAGAACCCACATAAAAAGTGAGATATGGCTGGGCATGGTAGCACATCCTTTGAATTCCATCACTGGGAAGCAGAGGCAAGCAGAACTTTGTGCATTGGAGGTCAGCCTGGCTCGCATAGCAAGTTCCAGGACATTGAGAAGGCTGCTAAGTAAGACCTTGTCTCAAGAAAAAGAAACTGAGTGTGGTCATGCCAGGTACCTGTGACCTCAGCACTATGGAAAATGGAGACAGGTTTAGTGGGACTCTCTCACAAGAAAAGGGCAGAGAATGACAGAGCAGAACACCTCACATTCTCCTCTGTCCTTCACGGACACGCATACCACACACACCATACATACACACCAAAGAAATCATAATTGTACAATCCTCACAAAACTCCATACACGAGTGCTACAACAGCTTTCATTATAACTGGCAAGTGCTTCTCATTCAGCATAATCATTGGATGTGTCCATAGAGGACTGTAGTGACTAAACTCGACTGGAGTTTGATTTCTAACCCTTGTGTTAAAACAAAAACAAACAAGCAAACCATGAACTTCAGACATCAGGCCCAGAGGCCCCTGAGCTGGAACTGACCTGGATGACTCCTGTCTGAGGACTGTGGCGTGCAAGCTTCAGTGGTGATGGACCATAATAATTAGCATGGCTCAATAACGTCAAGGATGTGCTACTGGTGAAGTGACTTGGTGGTAACTAGCAACTCTCAAATTGAACTTAAAACCCACTGAACAAGAGAGTCTGGAAACCTGGCCAACTACCCAGGGCTAGTGAAGCCACGAATCTTGGAGGAGAACTTAATAATAACCTCTTTACTAAACCAACATAGTCCCTAACTACATCCTGAACGTTCGTCCTTATAACCAGGTAAGTGCAGTTCTCATCCATTATCAAGGACACTTCTTTTTGCAACAAACAGAAAATCACCACCAATCAAAATGCAGAGTCCAGTCCCAATGGCTACATCTATAAAATAACTCACTGCGCCTAGAGCTCAGAGAAAATTGAGGAAGAGTCAGAAAGGTCATTAAAGCCAGAGAATATTGTAAGAACTGAAATACTATGCCTCCTGGGAATGTCTGAAGCTACACCCACAAAGTCTCCCTAACATGGAACCTAAACAAGAGCTGAATGAGAACTATGAGAATAGACTCACCAAAGTGGACAGGGGAGAGCTCTGAGCCTCATGTCTACACAGAGAACTACAGGCCACTGAGGAAAGCTGAGAGTGAGAGAGACAGTCTTTCCCAGGATAGAACACAGCAGTGATTAAACATTACTAACTGGTCAGACCTGAAAATATACATACAAATGGTATTATACAGACTGAACAGGTTAGGAATGTGTGTGCAATTGACAACAATTAATGGAAAATGAGACCGTGATTTTGAAAGAGAACAGGGGTAGTATATGAAAGGCTTTGAAGGGAAGAAATATAAGGAAGAGATGATGTGATCATATTATAATCTCAACAATAATTAGTAACAAGGAAAAAGAAGAAGCTGGACACAGTGGCACATGCCTATAATTCTCATGCTGGGGAGGCAGAGACAGGAGATTCCCTGGGACTTCCTGAGCAGCCAAGGGATAGGTTCAGTAAAAGACTCTGACACAGGAGGCAAGGTAGAGTGTCTTTAAGGAATACTATTCCTGCCTATGAGATAGTGTTTCTTAAGATGGGCACCAAGAAGTGTAACTGCTGAGCCAGGGACACTTTAATGATCAGATACCATTTGGCAGTGACAAATTATTTTTTGAAGAGGCTCTCTTACATTACCTACCTGCAAAAATTCTTCAAATTAAAAAAAATTAAATTCTGCTCAACATAAAAGGAAAATACATTGTTATTCCACAGAATATTAGCCTTTTAAAGCTGGGAGAATCTTCAAAAAAATGGGTTTCACTCTGTTGTTAGGGCTGCTGTCCACGTTACTAGTCAAGTCATTGTTGAAGGCTACTCTGTTACTCCTCTTAATCTGCTATTTGGAAAAGACAGAATTGACTGTCCTTGATGGAAGCTCTCTTCCCAGGAGATAGAGAATAGCTAACACGGAGCCTACCCACAGAAGCCCAGGACAGCTGATCTCAAAACTTTGTTTATGGTGCCTATTCTAACTGAGGCCATTGTTCTCCCAGCCTTGACCTTAAGCTGCTATAAAAGGAATAACTCAAGAACCCTGGGTAGACAAGAATTTTTTGCTATCTCCCCAATGATAGATAAGAAATCAAGAAACAGCTTTGACAGGGGCAATCTGGGAATGCCTTCCTGTCCTGTGCTAGATCGAAGCTCAGTAGCCAAGGTTAACACACAACTGAAGTGTCAGTTGCTTGCCTATTGGCTTATGCTTATGGTCTCTTCAGGAGAAGAAATAATATTTGATGAGAAACAGAGAGTAAATCACATGATAACCCCACCCCAAGACTGGACACAGTACTTCAATCATTCAAATTGTGTTAGTAAATGATGTGAAGTTCAAAGCTCTGAAGATAAAGATTCCAGAATAAGCAAGTAGAGGAGCACAGTGACTCCACACAGATATCCAAGCTTCTTAGGGCATTCTAGAGAGCAAGGAACCAGGAAAGAGAATCAGCTTGTTCCTGCATGCCACTCTGGCAAAGTCAGGAAGCAGATATTTCTACTCAAAAGGGGGGAGGGAAGAATAACCTGATAGGCTTGACTTGGAGCAGTGGGTAATGTTCTCTTCTGTTCAATCTGGAGAGCTCTCTGCTTGGGGTCAGGACTGAGATGTACAGTGGTGCAGCCCAGGTGCTTCCCAAAGACACTGAAGGCTAGCAAGGGCTGGGTGTCCTCACAGGCCAGACTGTGTAGCAAAAGAGTTATCTGACCAAGGGGGTAGCAGGCTGCTTCTGCCTAAGAGAGGGCCCCTATTTCTAAAGCAGGCAAAGGTGGCACGTGACCTCCTAGCAGCTGGGATCTTATCATAAATGAAGACTTCCCAAACCTACTCCCTCATCACACCTCTGAGGGACTAAATGCTCAGCACAAAACATTTTTCCTGGAGCTACGAATTTTTCACAAAAAGATGACACTTCTAAGGGTTGGGTGGCTCATATTGGGTTTTTATTAATTTTTTCATATAATATATTTGACCATATTTTTGGGTTTTTTATTAATTTTTTTCATATAATATATTTGACCACATTTTTCCCCCTCTCCCAGCTTCTCCCAGGTCACTGCCACCTCCCTACCCACCCAACTTTACGTTCCTTCCTTCTCTGGAAAAAAAAATTCCACCACAATGAAAGTCAAAACAAACAAACAAAAATCTAATAAAACAAAACAAAAAAACGCCCAAATGAAGCAAAATCCCACAAATAACAAAACAAACAAACAAAGCCATAGAATTCATTTTCCGTTGGTCCAACTACATAGGGCCTGCCCTGGAGTGTAGCTGACATCCCCCATGACACTTCACTGCAGAACACTGGCTTTTTGCTTTGGCAGTGGTTATTAATGGAATCCTGTGTCCACTTTCCCCTCTCAATTCTGGCATCCCATCTGTCTTGAATCTGTGCAGGTCTTGCGAGGGCCGCGACAGTGTCTGTGAGTTCAGATGGGCATTCATCCCTGCCTGCTTCTTCAAATCTTTCCACTTTTGCTTTCAGATAGATTTGAACCTTGAGGGGAGAGGTTTAGTGAAGAGGTTCCAATGCCTCTCACTCTCTGCACATTATCCAGTTATGGGTCTCTATGACAGCTCCCATCTACTGCCAGAAGAAACTTCTCTGATGAGGGTTTAATGAGGCACTGAGCTATCTGTGTCATCAGAGGTAATATTATTATTATTTTCCTTTAACAGAATAATGGTATTAAGTTTATTTCTATAATCTACGCAGTTTTGGGTTCCTGGCTGACTTAACAGTGTCAGGTATAGAGTTCATCTCATGAAGTAAATTCAATCAAAATGCGGTTATTTCTATAACATTCATGCCACTGTTGTACCAATGTATCTTCCAGGCAGGTCACTGCTGTAGGTTACAAGGGTTTGTAACTGGATGATGTTGATAGTCGCCATATAAGGAGAAAAACAATGCCTTACCTGGATATCTCACACCACCAAGTAAAATCTTCTTGTTGAATCATTGGTCAAAAAGGTTTTTATGACCCCCCCTCCCCTACACACACACACACACACACACACACACACACACACACACACACACACACAATATCACAGGCTGTTGCCACAGCCATTAGTTTTTCCCTACACACCCCAACTGTAAGTCTATATTGTTCAAGGCAGCACTTACTAATGTCATCATGCACAAAGATGTCATACTGGTGCGCACTAGATAGTTCACCCTTCTGATTAAAGCTTATGGTGCTGAAAAGTACTCTGCATGCTACCAAAGAGAAAGGTGGCTCATGCTTATCATCTCAGCCCTTTGGAAGCTGAGGTAGGAGGAACATCCAATTTCAAACCAGTCTGGGAGACAGAATGAGTCAGCCAGGACCAGAGACCCTGTTTCAAAAACAATCATATGTCTTTATGTACACACACACACACACACACACACAGAGGAGGGAGAGAGAGAAAGAGAGAGAGAGAGAGATTGATTCCTGGTTACTGTTCTAGTTCTACTGCTGTGGAGAGATAACACAATGCCCAAGGCAGTTGCTTTTTGTTGTTTTTTGTTGTTGTTGTTGTTGTTTTTTTTTTTAAAAAAAAAAAAAAAAAAAAAAAAGCTTGATTGGAGGGTTGCTTACAATTTCAGAGAGTTAGTCCATGACCATCACGGCAGGAAGCATGGTGGCAGGCAGGCAGGCAATGGAGCAATTGCTGAAAGCATACATATGATCTATAAGATGGAGGGAGAGGGAGAGACTGGGTGGCTGGGATGGGCTTTTGAAACCTCAAAGCCCACCCACAGTGACACACCTCTTCCAACAAGACCACACTCACTGCAAGGCCACACCTCCTAATCCTTCCTAAATAGTCCACCAACTGGGAACCAAATGTTCAAATATATGAGCCAATGGGTGACATTCTTATTCAAAACACCACACTCATAAGATAGATATATATTTATAAACAGCTTAAATTGTTCTACTTACTTTATTCTCCTCTCCTCCGTGACATTCTCCTGTTTCCTTCTCAGTCACTGATAAATGATGTTCAGCCTCTAGGAACAGAGAGAAGTTCAAAGGCAAAGGTACCGAGGAGAGATGTTGGGGTCACAAAGCCTGATGACAATACATCTCTTGGGAGTAGCAGGCAGCAGCAGTTACACGGTGTGCTGTCTGCTTCTTAGAGAAAAGCTGCTAAGTGTTTTTTCCTAGAATCAGTCTCTCTCTCTCTCTCTCTCTCTCTCTCTCTCTCTCTCTCTCTCTCTCTCCTTCTCTCTCTCTCTCTCTCTCTCTCTCTCTCTCTCTCTCTCTCTCTCTCTCTCTCTCTCTTTCTCCTTTCTCTCTGTTGCCCCTCTCCTCCTGGTCACATTCTCCCTCTCCCCTTCTTTCCCACAGGTAAATTACAACTTTTCCAGCTTTCCCAGTGACTCCCACAAAGGAAAACAGTGGGAAGTAGTGTTCATGGTAAGCTTTAAATTTAAGCCAAGTAGAAATGTTTTGTTGTTACAATGGATTAAGAGAGGTAGGGTGAGTGGTCTGCATGAGTTCCTAGGATTCATCTCCAGCACCACACAAACCATGGGTGGTGACTCAGATCTGAGATCCCAGGACTAATGAGTGAAGGGAGAAAGGGAGGATTGGGAGTTCAAGGTCATTCTCTGGCCACATAAAGGGAGTATCCTGGGCTACTCTTGATCTAGTCTCAAAAATAGAAATAAGGAAAACAAGAGACTGTAGTGGGACTATGTTGTTACATTGTACACAATTGTCCCACCGCCTACTGGTTTAACAAAAATGCTGACTGGCCAAAGGCAGACAGGAAGTGTGGGCAGGGCTACCAGACAGGGAAAACGCTGGGAACAGGAAGAACGGAGCAGAGATGCCACAGAGATGCCAGAGAAGCCAGAGGATGCGGAGGACAACTATGCTGCTCTAAGAAAAGGTACTGGGTCGCATGGCTGAACAGGATAAGAATCATGGGTTAGTTTAAGAGTAAAGAGCTAGCAAGTTATATGCCTGGGCCTTAGGCTGATCAGCCTAAAATGAATGTAAGCGCCTGTGTGTTTCAGTGAAACTGTGGGTCTGTAGGTCTGGGCCACGAGGCTAGGCTGGAAAGTCCGGGTCCGAAACTTTATACAACAAAAGATTGAGAACTGATTAGGATGGATGGGTTACTGAGTGGTACTATGACTTTGTTCCAACCTGTTTGTACTAATGGAGAAGATGAACTCTGAGCCCTGCGAGTTTCCCTTCCCTCCACTTCTCCCTACCTGGATTAGAAGGGGGACTTAGGTTTTCCCAGAGGATTCTTGGCATATTGATAATCTAGTCATTAGGAAAGAAAGGAACGAGAGGAAAATTTTGAATAAAAGAAGGCCTGGCAGCCATCTCGGCCACCTCTTTCATCATCTTGTCTTGATGTCAAAGTGGGATATGCCAACAATTCACACAACCACATAGGACAGTGGAAAGAACCAGGATGAATAACATATGTGATAAGCTTGGGAAGTGCCAATCTGCCTAAAGACAGATGCTCCCATCCGTGTTAAATCGCTATCTCAAGAGCCTCAGGACAGCCAGTTCCCGTAAGACTCCTTTACTGCAATCAATCCAGGAGAGTATAGAATTTCCCAACACGCTCAAGGCCCAGTCTTCAATCTCCAGCACCAGGAACAAAACCAAACAACATAAAAGGAACATTTACAATTGAGAGCAATGCTCAGGGGTAGGGTGTTTGCCTCTCAGGCCCAAGGGCCTGGGTTCAAACCCCCAGCACTGAAAAAAAAATGAGAGATAAGATATACAATACACAATAACATGTAAAAAATTGTCTGGATGTGGGGAGGAACAAGCAGTCTTTGGTGGCTGGAGACAGGAGCTTTGCAAATCCAAAGCAGTGGTGGTTAGGAAGGTTATTGGCTGGTTATGGTTTATGTCTTTGTTTTTGTCATTTGAGATACGGACTCACAGTGTAGCTCAGATTGGTCTTGAACCCATAATCCTCCTGCTGGTAAAGACTCATTGAAGAGACAAGACCTATGATGGGTTAGATTGTGTCTGAAGAGCTACTTTGGAGACCTCCTCCCCACCTCCCAGTACCTCAGGCTGTGGACTTTTTGGGCACAGGATCCTTGCACGTGTCATTTGGTAAAATAACACTACACCTGGTCAGGGTTGATGGATAATTGGAAAAGATATGGTGAGGTAATGTCATAGGGAGACAGAGTCACACAGAGGGAAGATCACACAGATGCCGTGGGCCAATGTGGGCAAGATTCCAAGATGGCCAAGTACCACCAGCAGAAGCTATAGCAAGAGGCCAGGGAAAGTTCTAGATGGGGACTTGGCAGTGAACACACCCTGATTTCAGGCTGTTGGCCTCCAGATGGGGAGGAGAGAGTGAGATAATGTGTCCCTGTGTTTTAAGTTATGCTGTGTGTGATTCTTTGCTATCACAACCACAGGAGGGAGTTACATGTGCTGGGGTGGGCTTTCTGGGTGAGGTGTCTCATATTCGTGAGACAGCTGAACAGAGGGTGACTCTTTACAAAGCATTACAGCACAACACAAGGTGAGCTGCCCTGGGTCAGTTCACCCTCTCTTAGGGCACTGTCATACTTTTGGCGAGATATGGCTCTACACGGGATCAGAAATTCCTGCTTCATCTGATTGTCATCAAGGTTGCCATACTCTGCGGCCTTGTATATTTGGTTTGGCTGCACAAATTCTTTTAAACTGACTTTTTTCTTGCCTGTTATCTATTTACTGTCCATGAAGAATCATGATGATCCTGTTCTCATTTGTTTTAGGGGACACTCAGCTTTCATGTTTATGGATATTCAAATCTGAGTCGTACCTGGATTTCCTGGCTGGGAGCTCTGATGAAGGCTTTTCAAATCAGCTTCGTGAGCAACTACCAAAACAGTGTGTGCCCTGACTGATGCTCAACGGGCTTTACTTCAAGGAAATCCTGTTCTTTGATGCAGTGGTTATGGTCCACTGGGCCAGAAACCCATCCTGAGAAAGCTTGAAGAACAGGGCTTACATGTCCCACAGCCTGAGGTTGCCATTGAAAGAGTTAGGTAAACACAGCCACCGCAGATGTCTTGAATACATATTTGCAGGATCACAGGCTAGTGAAGGAGTGTTTCCCCTTTGAAATAGGGCTTTCTGTGTGTGTGTGTGAAGCTGTATGTGTGTGTGTAAGTATGGTACGTGTGTGCGCGCGCGCGCGTGTGTTAGTACATGCAAAGGGCTCAAAAGCAACTTCAAATGTCTTTTCTCAGATACAGTCTACCCTTGTTAGCCTAGAACTCACTGAGTAGGATAGGACTGGCCAGCAAGTCCCGTGGGTCTGCCTCTGCCTCTCCAGAACTTAGATTACAAGCAGGTGCCACCATGCCCAGAATTATATATATATATATATATATATATATATATATATATATATATATATATATATATATACACACACACACACACACACACACACACACACACACATACATATACATACATACATATACACATGTCTGGGAGAGTGAACCCAGGTCTTCATGCTTGAAAGATAAGCACCTTACTGACTGGCATATCACTCCAGACCCAGGTACAGCTTATGAAAATAAAGTTTGCTTGGTTGCAAGCACAGTAGGGAACACCAGTCCATTCTTATGTGATAGTCATGAATGTATCATAATTGTATCTGATCATGTCCCATCATCTTTTGGGATTCTTCAGAGAATGGAATAGAGGTATGGCATTAAGTGGTAGTGTCTGGCTATAGTCAATTCTAATATATTTTGGGTTTTTTTTCTTTTAGCTAAATTGGGTGAATTTCAATGACATGTCCAAAATTAATGTTTGTTAATTATTAAAAGTTAATTAAGGTATCTGTGGTCTGGGGCTATATAAATCAATTAGAGTACTTACATAGCATGTCCGAAGCCCGAAGTTTGATTTCCAGCAGCACATAAGCTGGCATGGTAACAAACATTCACAATTCTATCACCTAGGAGGTGAAAGCAGCAGAGTGAGAAGTTCAAGGTCATCTACAACTCTGTCCTGAGTTTGAGGCCAGGCTTCAGTGAGACACTGATGACCTAAACTGGAGTTTGTGCAAGGGAGGAAAAAAACAGAATGAATTATGGGTGGCAAAACTGCTGAAAATCTGTTTGACTTCTTCTTGTAAAACTACCTGGTTTTCACTGGGCTGGCACAGTTTGAAATCACAAAGGGGACATTTAGAGGATCTGAGATGCCAAGCACATCCATCTAATGGTAGTAATCGCTTGGTAATTGGGTAGGGTTCTAGCTCTGGCTCCTTCAATTTCCCATTATGATGGGATGCAGAAAAGATACGGAAGCAAACCGAATGGCAATCCATTGGATGATGTGGAAGGAGTTGAAATGGGGGTGGGGACCAACCTAGGAAAATCAGTAACTAAAAGGACAGTGCCAAAGTTCAAGTCAGAATGTAGGGAGTCCAAGAGGAGAATTGATACTACATCCAGTGTCATTACTGTCCAAGGTTAAATTGGGGGGCCGCGTCCCCTGGAAAGCTTCCCAAAGTTCTTCCTTTTTGCTGAGTTCTTGACACAGACCTGCCGCACCACTTCCTCTCACTGGCCATGTGTTGATGTGATCTGTCCAACCCTGTAGGGATAAATCTGACCTGGAGGAACCAGAACAACTCCCTTTTGTGTCTCCATAGCACCACTTCGTAAGAAGGCATTTGAAAAATGCTGTGGAAAGACTATGAGCAGATTTCCTCTGGGTTTTTCTGAAGGCCAGCAACACTCTATTATACTTTTCCTCATGTAGTTGATAACTTGTCAAAAGAAAAGAAAAAAATAATTTATTTAGTCTGTTTCCTGTTGCCATAACTAAATATCATAGTCTGGGTCATTTACAAAGAATTGAGGCTTATTTCACTCATATTTATGGGGGCTGGGAAATGAAGAAAATGGTGAAGGCCTTATGCTGCAGAGGGCATCACATAGACAGTTTGGCTTCTCCTGATAAAGCCACCAGTACCCCCGTGAAATCCTGATCTTAATGTCCCTAATGTGTAGCTCTGATAGCCCCTTTAAGACCATCAGTCTAGGAGGATCCTGGCACTCTGGAACTCACCAAGTAGGTGAGGCTGGCTGGCTGATGAGCCCGAGAGATTCATCAGCCTCTTTCCCAGTCCTGTGGTTGCAAAAACATGTTTTTATAGCATGCTTTTCTTTATGTGAGGTCTGAGGGAGCAATCTCATGTCCCCATGCATGCAAAGCAAGTGACTGAGCCGTGGCCCCACCTTGATGTCTGAATTCTCTGTAACAGAATCAAGGACCGGGAAATAAGGAAGAACTCTGAACAGTCTGTTTTCCATTTTGAACATTTTCCAGAAAAAAAAAAACCTCATAGATTTACACGGGTTAATTTGTTGGACTGTTGATACGGCAGCCTCGTAAAAAGGGTTGGTTTGTTCTCCAACCCACTGTAGATAAATATCAGCAAATTAAAAGGTACAGTGATAAACCAATTACAAAGGAAGAGGTAGAAGAGCCATAAAATACAGGCACAATAAAGCAAAAATGATTCTGATGCCAGAAACAAATTGTCCTCTGCACAGATTTCGATAGGTCCTTCGGGAGCTACTGTATTGGAGCTAACTACCTCTCACACACCCAAGAAATACAAGTCTCCTAAATCATTAGGTCTTCGACAACTCCAGAAAGCTGATTTTACCTTATCTTATTTTATTTTGTTTTAAGTACATAGTATTTAGCCCCATTTTCTATGTGTATATATAAATGCAGTATTCTTGACTGTACTGGAGTTCCAGAAGCAGAACACAAAGTCAGGTTCTTCTCTGTAAATTCCATACAGTTGATCTTCCTCCGTATGATAATAGCAAAACACGTTAACGGGTTCCAGCATAGGAAAAGGTTACATTCATGCAACAGGGTCTAACGCAGTTCAAGATGCAGCTGAGTAACTGTCGAGGCGGGGCGTGACCTCATCTAAGTCACAGTAGATGTTGGGGTGCTATCATCTTCTCTGACCATTTAAGGGGTCCTTTTGAGTTTTATTCTCCTGCTGTGATAGAAAACTCTGATCCAAATAAAGTTAAGGGAGAGAAGATCTATTTAGCTTATGCTTCTGGGTCTGAGGCCATCGTGCAGGGAAGTCAGGGCAGGAATTCAAACAGGATCTTAAAGCAAAAACCACTGAGGAGCAGTGAGTGGTGGCGGCACACACTTTTAATCCAAGTACTCAGGAGGCAGAGGCAGGTGGATCTCTGTGAGTCCTAAGCAAGCCTGGTCTGCAGTTCCAAGACAGCCAGGGAAACCCTGTCTTCGAAAAACAAACTGTAGTAACAGGTTTCTGGCCTGGATTTTTGGGCCTACCCTCGAGGTTTAGACCCACAGAGACACATAAATGCTTACATTAATTTTAGGCTGATCAGCCTATATATCAGGAATATAACTTGCTAACTCTTTATCCTCTGAATCTTCTGGCTTGTCTGGCAACTCTGAAGTCTCTGACATTCTGCTCTGTTCTTTCTGTTCCCAGAGTTTTCTTAGCCTGGTAGCCGTGCCCACACTTCCTGTCTGCTTTTGGCCAATCAGCGCTTTTTATTAAACTCATAGGCGGGACAATTATTTACAATATAGCATCATAAATCCAGTACGTATCCCCTTTTCTCTTTTTAAAACAAGAACCCCAAATCTAATTTTCTTCACTGTTACCTGTAAGAACTTGAAACCAACACTGTAAACAAACACAAACATCCATAATCCATGTTTTGGGAATGTGAGCATTGTTCTCTAGACTACTCCCTACTGAATGGGGGCACTGGCAATCCCATGGGAATCCAAAGAAAAATTTAGGATTATGCACAAGTCTTTAGTGGAGTAGTCTGTAAGGCTGGGTCATCTCAGCCAGTCTCCTTGAAATTGTTCTGGATTCAGAGCTTGGGAAACTTCAATAGAGGTGCTCTGAAATGCTGAATCATCTGGTCCATCCATTTCCATTGGAGATTTTTCAGGGGTCTTCCTCTATCAAACTTTATGTTCTTTATCCAGGAATAAATCCACAGCCTCTCATTTTCTGTGAAAATAAAAAGAAAACCTCTTCTCCAAAGTAGCATACCTTTGGATTTCAATTTTAAAGTCAACTCATTTACAGAATATATAGGTTGAATTAATCCAACAGCATTTATAATCAACTGTTTTTTAGCAGCTTTTACTACTTCATTTTCAGTCAAGAAGCTTAAAGATAAGACAATAACATACAGTATCCAGGCACTCTTTGTATTTTCCATCTTTACGTGGCTTTTTTTTTACTTTATTTCTTTTTTAAGGGCTTTCTCTATCCTTTTATTTTCTTCTCTCTCTCTAAGCCTATGTATATATATTTTCAACACACTGTCAACCACTTGACTTTTTAAAAAAACTATCTTTACTGTATATTTATTTCTTAACTTTTTCTGTCTCTGACCGAACCTTTCCTTGGCTAAGGTGATTGACTCCACCCAGATTCTTCTCTTTCTTTCTGTTTCTGACTACACCTTTAATCCTGCCAAGGTCCTTGACTAAGGATTAAAAGTTGGTAGGCTGGATGGATGGCTCCACCCAGATCCTAGTCTAGCTTCATAGAATTTCGCTTTTTAGCCCAGGTAAAAAGGGTCCATATAATCACCAATTAAGCTTTGCCATCTGCTGCTCATTAACTCCATTTAAGTATTTGACAGCAGGGCCACTCAAAAGACTCACAAGTGTTTTGCCTCTAAGGCTGAATCAGGAAGCTTCTCTTTAAAAAGCCAACCCTCAGTTTGCCTCCAGCAAACAGAGCTGATCCAAGAAAACACCACCACTAGGAAGCCATCTTTGATTCTGTTCCCTTTTTGTCCTTATGAACTGAAACCTTAAATACATCATTTACAACTTTTTGCTTTTATTGAGGGTCCTGTGAAACTTCAGGAACAAGCCATTTTATACCTTAAGCTGCCCTCCAAAAGCCCACCATTGTAGCCCAAGCCCACATGCCTCACCAGGGCGTCTGTGTCATGTGAGAGACACAACTCAGAAAGAGGCTCTAGACCTCTTTTAAAGCTTTCTATGGCTTTATGTGAGTTTATTTTACCCATGTTGGACTGTCATTTGTAGTAAGAGGTTTCTGGCCTGAATTTTCGAGTCTAGCCTCAAGGTTGGCACCCGCAGACCCACAGTGCCACAGTCCCATAGAGACACACAGACACTTACATTAATTTTAGGCTGATCAGCCTAAGGCCATATAACTTGCTAACTCTTTACTCTTGAACTAATGCATGATTCTAATCCTGTTCAGCCATGTGGGTACCTTTTCTCAGAGCAGCATAGTTGTCCTCTGCTTCTTCTGCCTTCTTTGTGGCATTCTGCTCTGTTCTTCCTGTTCCCAGAGTTTTCTTAGTCTGGTAGCCCCGCCCACACTTCCTGTCTGCCTTTGGCTAATCAGTGCTTTTTATTAAACTCATAGATGGGATAATTATTTACAATGTAACATCATAAATCCACTACAGCAAACAAATAATCATGGAGGAATGCTGGATAACTTTCTTGTATGACCCTGGGATACCTCCCTCAATGGGCTGGGCCCTCAAACATCAATTAGCAGTCATGATAGTCCCCACAGACATGCCCAAATGCCACCTAATTCCCCGAGGTAATTCTTCAGCAGAGACTCTCAGATGACTCTTAGACTGTATCAAAGAAAAAAAATCTTACCATGTTTATAATTAATCATCAGAACCCCCAAAAACCCCCAAAGATTTTTATCATTATCCTGAAAGGCTCTGACGGCTTCTCCGAAGGTCTGTGACAGGCAGATGTCAAACTCCTAAAACCTTCGTCTATTCCCATCTCCTCATGGTCTTGCTTTCTATATAAGTTGGCGCTCATCTCTGGCCTGTCTTTAATGTGAATCATCTATAGAACAGGTTTAACTTTGGCGCCTCACTGCCTCTTCTCTCCCACATTCACAGCCTCAGGACTGATTCAGACAACTCATGTTCAGTGTGTTGGTAGGACAGTCTTAGTAATTACCATTAATTTCTTACAGTCTCCTGTGAATAATTATGAACTTATAAATTCAAACTCTTGCAATGGAATGTTTCATTGGATACTTTCCAGCAACAAAAGCAGGATTTTAAAACGCAAAACTGACCTGTTATTTAATTTAGTCACATCCATGAAGCCCCCTTCCACTCTTGGCCTTTACCCCCTAGCTGCAGCACTTATAACATTCTCTCAACTCTGTGTCCATCATAACCTTATGGTATTTCTCTCTTTCAGGCACCATCAGCATAGAGATATATTCCCACCCCCCTTAATCAACCAAAGGTGACATTATAATAGGCAGCAAATCTGAGAGCCGTTTCTTTGAAAGGATAAGCAAGATAGACCAACTTTCAGTGTAGTTAACAATGAAAGGAAAGGAAAGGGGAACCCAAGCTAACAGAATCAGAAGCGAACAGGGAGACATCACAACAGATACCAAAGAAATTCAGGAAGTCACAAGGGAATAATTTGAAGGGAAAAAAAACTGTATGGTTCATTAAATTAGAAAATCTAAAAGAAATGAATGAGTCTAAATTCATCTGGAAAACCAAGGTTAAACCAAGAAGCGACCAACAACTTTAACAAGGAGACTGAAGCAGTAATAAAAATCTTTCCAGATAAAAATCCAGAACTCTGATGGATTAACAGCAGAGTTCTACACACCTGTCAGAGAAGGGCTGCAACTCAACACATTAAATTATTTTTTAAGGTTTTGTTTTTTAATACTTTTTTCTATTTGATTTTCATATGTTTTCTTTTTTTTTTTTTAAAAAAAAAAGGCATCTGATGCCCTTCAGCATGAAAAGTTTCCTCACTTTAACAATCTGAAAGTTAAGTTAAAATACTTCAAAATGTATACATTGTAGTGGACTTTCTAAAAAGGACTTCAATAGCAAGGAATGACTTGATAAATAGTATTGCACAAAATCAAAAAGCTTCTGTGTAGGAAGGGAGCTAGTACCAAAGTTAAGTGACAGCTTACAGATTCAGAAATCAACCTCTGCCAACTGTCGATGGAATGAGAGAATTGTTCCCAGAATGTGTAAAGAACTGCAAAAATTAAACAAACAAAATCACACCAACCGATCAACAAACAGACTAATACATTTTCAAAAGAAGAAAAACAAACTACTATTGAACATTTCAAAACATGTTCAACATCCTTAAACATCAGGGAAACATGAACAAAAACGGCTTTTTACTAGCCTGTGTTACTTACATGTAATCAATGGTCTCATTATGGCATCTTCATACATGCTATAACCGCTTTGGGATTCTTTTTACTGAGTCAGAATGAGTATCCTCAAGAAAAAAGTTAGCAAATACTGTTGAAGGTGTATACAAAGAATAATCACTGCTGGTGGGAATGTTAATTTCCACGGGGAAGTCTGTGTGGGGAAGTCTTCACAACACTGGAAATAAAGTTACCATATGACTCAGCTACAAGATTTCTGGGTGTATAACCTGAAAGACTTAGTCAACAATGCCACATATCCAAGCTATTGTCACACGGTCCAAAATAAAACTTAAGAACTGGAACCAACTATGTGAATAAAGTAAATGTAGTATGTGCATAAAATTATTTTTTCAGCCGTAAATAAAAATGAAATATTTATATAAAAATGGATAGCTAGTGGTTATTATGTTAAACAAAGTAAGTCGAAGTCAGAAAGGAAATAATCGCACTTTTATATGGAAAAATAATCTAAATTAGCTTTATGTCATGAAAGGAGAAAATAGACCAGGGATGAAGGGGGGAGGGACCCTTAATAGAGAGGGTGAGAAAAGGGTGGTGGAACTCATGCCACATGAAAAACAAGAAGCTATTTGAGGAAAGGTAGGGAGCCAAAAGAGGAGGCTGGGGATATAGAAATGGCGGTGTGGAAGGGGAGGCAAAAACTAAGGCTCTCTATGTCATCACGAAACTCATCATTTCGTATGCCAACTTGAAAAGCTTAATAGAAAGAAATCAGCCAAGCCTTCCCTTCTAATGGCTTGCACCTATGTGGAAGGGTGTTAAGTCATAGATAAATGGCTGTTAGGAGGCCCTGCTGGTCAGAGGCTGCAGTCTACCATGGCCTGGCAGCTCCTCAGAGCTCTGCAACAGGGATGATTACCTCTTCAACGAGACTTCCTGCTCCCTATCTGCCCTTATTTGGAGGATGTTTCTAGGCCTGGATGCCTGATTTATCTCTAGCATGACCCTTGGCACAGTTCCTTGTTAGAGTCTTCCCTGTTGCCCATATGATAAATAGACATTGTGCTGGGACCTTCACGAGGGGACCATGATTCCACATAACTAAGACTTGTACTAGGAGCCTTATGATAGGAATATGCTGTTTAATGTAAATTAGGTGATTCCTCAGCTACTGTCCCCAATCCTATATATCCTCTATACTCTCCTGGAGCGCTGTCTCTGGAGACTAGAGACACACAAGCTGTCCATCTGACTCTGTTCATTCACTTCTGCTCCCTTCCCCATCAAAGACTGGCAGCTGATGATCTCCAAGGAAGAAGAACCACAAATAGCAAGCTCTTCTGAGAAGGACTTCATCAAAATAAGTGTCCTTGCATTAAAACCTGGGCTTTAGTTAAGAATGTAAATGGGATACTGTGGGAAGTAACTAAGGTGTTGTGTTTAGAGTGTGTGATGGAATGTGGGCATTAAGAAGTAATGGATTGGGTGATGGCTCCAAGAATATGCACATGAGAGCACTGGAGAGCACAGAAATCAGTGAAGCTTCCTCCTACAACCTGGCCAATGCTGACTGATGGGACTATGAGGCATGGGCATGTTGGTTGATGCAACCTTTCGAGCAAAAGCAAATTAAGCAAGAAGTCAGCACATGGGCTTGGCATCAGCCTTACTAAAACAAGCTCTCCAGTTCTGACTTTTGACATCAGAGTCTGGGTTTATTCATTAGCCTTCCTCTCAGAATGAAAATAGGTTACCAGAGGGGGTGCAAAATGTCCTCTGCTTGAGGGCAGGAGTTGGCCCACAACAACCCTGAGTAAAATGAAACTGTTACTCACCAGGGACTAATACCTCTATCCGGTGCTCAGGCAAGTGTGGAGCTGGAAAGAAGTGGCCACAGTAGGAGTTTAGCACCTTTCTAAAAAGGTCCTAATCCTGGGGCGCAGATGGTGCACTCCATCAAAATCCTCAGCCTAAGGATTCCAGTGCTGAGTACATTGCAGTAGTCTCACTATTTCTTCCAGTAACTAGAGCAGCAATTCTACAACTATAAAAGGACCTATGGGCTCTGAAAAGCCAACAGCAGATAGATAAGGAAGGCAAACGTCAAGATGGAGCAGTGCAGGTTGGGAGTTTAGCTCAGCAGTAGAGCTAATCGCCTAGCAAGCAGTAAGGTCTCGGGTTTGATCCTCACCTCCTGGGGAGGGGGACAAGAATGACCAAGGCAATGATGGGTTTGTATTTTTATTATTTATTTATGTATTTATTTATTTTGGTACTGCCTTCTAATCTGGTTTTGACTTGAGGGTGTACAGTAGATGCAGCTAGCACAAATACCAAAAAACGTTTCAGAACAGATTAGAAAATGGAAAGACTCCAAGAAAAATAGGAAAAGGAATCCTCATACCTTTCTTTTTACTTTTCTCTAGACTTTGTCCTGATCTCAGCCTCAGTTGCAAAGCTCTACCACCACTGTATGACTCCAGTCACAGAGACTCACAGAGCATGAAAAGAAGTGGGGGCAGTTCCCAACCACAGTTCTCTCAATCGCTCTGTTTCCGAGGTAGTTTATTTGAGTACAATCGTGTGACATCACCGTAAGGGAGAACGTGAGACTCTTAGAGAACTCATATTTCTGGCCAGAAGAACCAGGTAAAGAAATTCACAGCATCAAAGGATGGGACAATTTTGTAGGAAAGAGAATAATTAAATATTGTAATTCTGTATGCATCACCAAATACTCCCAACATTGTTATTCATTTTCATAAGTGTGTAATAGAGCTCTGAGAAAAATACAGTAAAAACTTTGAGGGTAGAATTGTGATTAAAACCTTTACTGACCACAGCCAAGACTGAACAGTCAGGGTGTATGCATTAAAGTGAGGCTTCAGGTGAATAGCAAAGGCTTTGAAAACTCAGTGCACGGCCTCTTCCTCCACAGAAAGAGAACTGAACTTGGACTAGGAATATATAATCAGGTTGATTGTCTGCTAAAGTCAACAGAAACCACAAGAGGATTTTAATGCAACTCAGGCTCTCACAAAAATAGCGTTTCAAGAACTTAACATTGCCCAAATGTTAACAATAAAATTATCACCAATTTGTAAGAGAACTAAAAGATGCCAACACTTAGCTGCTTTTGTCTTAGCTGCTGGAATAATTACATAATTCTGAAACTAGAAAAATGGCTTTGACAAGAATGTAAAAATAGGCTGGTCTATAGTGGCAAAGGCCTCTAATCCCAGCACTCAGGAGGCAGAGGCAGGAGGATCTAGTTGAGGCCAGCCTGGTCTAGTTCCAGGACAGCAAAGGCTGTTACACAGGAAAACCCTATCTTTAACCCTCCCCCAAAAATGCAAAAATAGTTCTCCCCCTCTCTTTGCTTTCTTCCTGTCTGTCTTGACTATGTATGCTGGGTGGTCTTGAGCTTGCAATATGCTCTGCTACCACTTCTCAGGGGTTAAGACTATAGGGCTATGTCACCATGGCCAAAATCAGAACTTAAAAACCAAAATAAAAGAATAACTGAGCCTAGATAAAGATCAATGGTAATTTCCTGGTCTGAGAAAGAAAAAACAGATATGAAAGAAATGAATCATGTCTAAAAAATTGTGAGATGATATCAAAAGTGCTAACGTTTAGTGAAGAGGATGGTCAGTCATTGAAAGGCCCACAATTGAACCCCAGTACCCACATAAAGATGATGGTCATGGTGGCATGCATTTGTAAGTCCAGCACAGGGAAGGGGGGCGGCAGAGATAAGATCATCCTTGAGACCCACTGACCAAGCTAGTCAGGTGCAGTTAAGATTCTGTCCCAAAGGAAGTAGGCAGTGCTCTTGAGAGCGATGTCTGAGGTTCTCTCTGCCCACCCCACATACCTCTAATATTCATGCCATTCGTGTCACAGAATAAAAAATGTGGGACTCGTATACAACTAAAGTTCCAAGAAAGAAGGGTAAAGACTTCCTAAACATTGTGAGAGATGGCATTTTATAAATTTAAAAGTCTCGGTGAAGCCGGATAACACAATGAAAACCAACAAATTGTAATCAAACCAATGGAAACCAAATTTGAAGAAACTAATATTTCAACCAGTCACACAAACAGCAAATGATATGAGACATCAGCTCAAATGACTGCCAGTTTCTCAGGAGGTACCCTGGAGGCCAGAGGGCAAGTACTGAAGGGGTGGGGGGATGTTTACAAGAATGAGAAGATGGGTCAGCAGACTTAAGATGAAAATGACTATACACTACCAAAATCAGAGCCAATCCAATCCAGTCGTCAAAATCCCAGGATCATTCTTTAAAAAAAAAAAAACAGAAAGGAGATTAAAATTCATATGAAGTACAAACGGTCTCAGGTTGCCAAAGCAATTCTGAGCAGAAAAACAATATAGGAAGTCTTATTACACCCAATTTTTAAAATTAGACTAACAGTGTATACTGGCACAAAGACAGTTGTGGATATCAATGGATCAGTGTCCAAAAGAGAAATTTTCAACCATAAAGCAGAATAAAATTATTTTGTTTGCAAGAAAATGGATGTAACTGGTATAATCACATTAAGCGAAGTAGGCAAGTCTCAGAAAGACAAATATGTTTTCTCTCAGATGCGGTTTCTTGTTCATATAAACACATAAAATCATGTGAGTGTGTACGACATGGATGTAGAAGTTACCCCCCCCCGGGGGGGGGAGGGTATTGGGAACTAGTAGAAATGGGAAGGAGAGGGAGGGAACATTTTCGATGTATAATATGCACTTGTATGTTCTTATGTCCCACAGCCATGTACAGTAAATACATATGCTTGGAGGCTGTAGAGACTACACAACAGTTAAAAGCACTTTCTGCTCTTGCAGAGGACTAGAACCCATATGGTGGTGGCTAACACAATCCTCAGGTAATTTCTGGTCCAGGGAATCTAATGTCCTCTTCTGATTGGTACAGGCACTGCATGCACATGGGGCACATACAGACAAGCAGGAACATAGAAATACACATAAAAATAAATAAAATATAAAAGAAAGCTTACATTAAGATGAAATTTCACTTGTATAAGACTAGATCAGCTTTATTTGTAATCACTCCAAAGCAGAAGCAATATAAATAAGATTTTATTAGAGAATGGATTAATAAACTGGCATATTTGATAGCCCATAAGAGCCTATATATATGTGTATGTATGTGTATATATATCTGGCATTCTGAAAAGGGCAAGTCTATAGAGGATGAGCACATTTTGCTAAGAGTTCAGGGCATAAGGAATAATTGGCCACGCCAAGGAAGCACAAGAGAAATTTGAGAGATGACAGCAATTTTGTGCCTTGGATATTGTGGTCATTAGACAATCTAATTCTCAAAATTCAGAGCTCAGACCAAAGCAGTGACTTATTCTTAAACAAATAAAAAAATTAATGTGTGTTAAACTTTCTACTTTGTGCCTTCATGTCTTAAAACAATGCATACAGTATCTAGAAGCCAGATGTTCACTAAATTCTCCTAAATTTAAATATATAAAATGTAAGCGAGGGGAACATGACTTTCAGTGTAGCCTTGGTGGGAACTCTTGCAAAGTAAACCTGGTCAGCACATTCAATACTTCTGTTATCTACATAAACAGAGATTTGGGATTTCCTCGTCTGTCTGTTTCATTTGAGATCTGTGCCAGGAAGAAAGGGAGCTGGAGCCCTATTGGACAATTCTGCTCCCGGGTGCCTCTCACTGGGGAAACCCATCAATGACCGGAGTCAGGAACAAGGCTATTGGGAGGTGGGCCGCGAAAGCGTGGGCACCTTGTCATTTTTCAAACTGTGTTCAGGGCTTAAGCCCCAGTGAGCCAGATCTCAGTGGTCACATCCTTCCTATCAGCCTGCCAGCTTTAGAACTGCCCAGATGTCAAGTGTAAACAAGAGATCCACAAGAAGGAGGAAGTCGCCTTTGTGCTTAGCGATGTCTGTCCGAGATGACACCAGTTCAATACACCAGGTAAACTCTCCACTCCTGTTCTTGGCTTCTTTCAGATCCTGAAGTTAGCTCAGGTGCTCCACCTGGCCAGTCTGTACATCCTGGACACCTTTCCTCAGGCCCTGCTTCCCCGAGCTGGGTTTCAGGTTCAGTGGTTCTTCAAACACCAAGAGACGCCTCTGCCTTGGCCCCTCCTAGGGAGGTGTTTCTTACTTTGCTCAATAACTTCCTGAAAAAACAATGGATGCAAATCTCATTGTTACCAACCACACAGCATAGCAAACGTGCAGGTAGTGTCTTATAAAGCAAGCCTGGGGGTGGTTCCTTTTACAATTTGAAGTCTCTTTTTGTAAAGGAACAACCTAGACCCCTCCTGAACCACAAATATGCACACCACACACAGGCTTGCCAATCCCTCTAGCTACTAACTCCATATTAGCACGAAGTGTTTGAGGTGGGGTGGGGGTGCAGCTGGGCATTCACCTTACTGCTGGATGTCAGAATTCCTCTGGGAGCCTTAGTCTCACAGTTTTGTCTCCTCATTCTATTCCTCTTGCTAACTCTTCCACTCAGCATCCCCCATAGCTCCATCAGGCCCACCTGGGGAACTCCAATGGGATTTTAAGTAAAAGCACATTGTGGGACTGGAGAGATGGCTTAGTGGTTAAGGGCACTGACTACTCTCCCAAAGGACCAGGGTTCAATTCCCAGCACCCACATGACAGCTCACAACTGTCTGTAACTCCCAGATCTCACACCCTCCCACAGACATATATGCAGGCAAAATACCAATGTACAGAAAAGAAAAATGAATAAATTTTTAAAAATTGCTAGATTGTTAGGACATAAAACAACAGACTCTACTAAGGTTTACTTTCTTCCTTTTTCTTTTTTGGGTGGCATCAGTGACAACTGAACTTTTAATTAGAACTTTAGAAGATGTCTTTATGTGTGAGTGTTTTAGCTGTACAAATGTATGTGTGCCATGGGCATGCACTGCCAGAGGAGGGAGCTAGAGCCACAGTGTGCAGCTGGGTACTGAACCTCTGTCCTCCTTAAGAGCAATAAGTGCTCTCAACTGTGTAGCCATCTCTTCTGGTACCCTAGTTGGATCAACTGACTCGCTCAGAAGTTACCTAGTACACATGTTACACTGGCATCCTCTCTGTCCAGGTTCCTCTTTCTCCACTTCTAGTGGATTGGA
Source organism: Phyllotis vaccarum (assembly GCA_033318265.1). Taxonomy (NCBI): domain Eukaryota; kingdom Metazoa; phylum Chordata; class Mammalia; order Rodentia; family Cricetidae; genus Phyllotis; species Phyllotis vaccarum. The sequence continues at coordinate 52,577,602 of JARWLC010000005.1, read as the reverse complement.
CAGAACTTCCTAGCCTCAGAATGATGCAAAATAAGTTTAATTTGCTTATAAATAAATTTGTGATAGCAGCATAAATAGCCAAGAGTTCACCCTAAGCTATCTACCTTTCCATTAGTACAAGGAAAAGGCTGGGTCAGGGGAACCAAAATAATCTACTGATCTTAACCAGCCATTGGATCTGTTCTACGAACTTCTTAGGCCTGAGGGTCTCCTACTTTGGAGTCCTCATCTCAAAGTCAATTAATATCTTCAAATTTTTCCACGTCTCCCATAAAATGCAATTTCTATGTGGCTACATAATAACTAGAAGCAGTTACCAAATTGATAAAATGTTTTAGATACATTAAGATGAACTATTCATGAATTTGGGGTTTTGCCTCTTTTCACAGTTTAAAACAAAGCTATTTCTTTTTGGTTTCCAAACATCCCTGCTTTCCTCTGTAAAGCTGTTATTCCGAAGTGCTAAATCTCTAATGCACAATGCAAACAACAGCCTAGCAGAAAGGAACCCAGAAATGGAACCTTTCCAAGGCCCAGCTCACCATGCTTCATCAACTGTGATCCTGCACCTGTCAATCAAAAGGCAGCCAGATTCTAATGCCTGTGGTCCCTCTGGTGTATTTGTATTGTTAATAGTGTCCTCACTACAAGCTTTTGAGCTGGGAATTATCCTGTGATGCACAGAGAGAAAGTAAAGCACAGAAATCCATGATGGCTTGCCCAACGTCTCTTATATCATCAGAAAGTGGCCACTCACACCCATCACATGGCTGCAAAGCCCATAGTCTTAACTAAGTCACAACTCCTGCAGTTACAGCAGGTCATAACTCCCAGGCTCTCACTAGCCAGCCAGCCTAGCTTACTTTCAAGTTTGAGGCCAGTGAAAGTTCTTGTCTCAAAATAAATAAATAAATAAATAAAGGTGGACACTAACTGTTCTGGTTTGCTTTCTGTTGCTAGAACAAATTCTACAATCAAATGTGACTTGGGGAGTAAAGGGTTTATTGTAACAGGTTACAATCCCTCATCAAGGGAAGCCAAGGCAGGAATTCAAGGCAAAAGGTTAAAGCAAAGGCAGGGAGGACGGCTGCTTCCTACAGAACCAGGACCACTTTCCTAGGGTGGCACCACCCACAGTGGGCTGGGCTCTCCCCCATTAATTAGCAGTTAAGAAAATGTCCCTCAGACAAGCCTATAGGCTGATATAATAGAGGCAATTTTTCAGCTGAGGATCCCTTATCCCAGATAAGTCAAGTTGGCAATCAGAAATAGCCATCACAACATATGAAGACTACCAGCAGGGGCAGTCCTCTGGATTTCATATGTGCACATGCGTGCACACACACACACACACACACACACACACACACACACACACACACACACACACACACACGCACCTGTGAAAATACACAGGTGTGCACACCAAAAAGATCCACCTATCTCAATTACACAATACTCTGTCATTTGTAGATCTGCTTATAATATTTAGAAGCTGTATATACTCCCTGGTCTATATTTTATTTTCCAAAATGTCCTTTCCAAGAACATAGGTCACAGCTGGATGTGGTGACGCATGCATGTAATCTCAGCACTGGGGAAACTGAGGCACATCCATTATTTTAAACCAGGGTCACCACTCCCCATGAAACCTTTCTCAACCATTCAGTCCATCTATTGTTGGTTTTAGTTTCATGTGGTAACGTCAGGGAGCAGCTATCCATCTTAAACCTTCACAGCACAAGGAGGAGGAGAGGGGTAGGGAGGTGCTGGTATGATGGCTCAGCAGTTAAGAATACTCGTTGCTCTGGCAGAAGACCCAGGTTTAGTTCCCAGCACCCACATAATGACTCACAACCATCTGTAACTCCAGTCCAGGGGATCTGATGTTCTTTCCTGACCTCTGCCAATATGTGTTGGGAGCCGCTGGCCCCAGCTCCTCAAGGTGGCGCCGACATCCGGTGCTGGCCAACCCGCCTGAGTCAGTAAACAAAACGAGAGCACATGCGTTTGGTACTCTCCCGACACTGGTCTCTCCGCCTCTCCCGTGGCATCATGTGGGATAATGAGCTGCAGCCTATAGAGAGGTGACACGTCCAAGGCAGAGGTCTTTGGTCTATATAAAAATTGGGCTTTTCCTACCTCGTGCTCTCTCTCCATGTTCTGTAAGCTAATGCTCTCCCTCAAGGAGCATTAAAGCTTTGCTGCAGAAGGATCCTACGTGTGCCGTGCCTTTTCTTGCGGGCGAGAAGTGGGCGCGGGACAAGTATGTACATGGTATTCATACGTACATGCAGGCAAAATACTCATAAGTAGATTTTTAAAAATGAATGCCCCATGCATCTAGAGACCTTACACTGAACACAGTCTAGAGCTGTGCTCTAGAATTGGACTCATGTGCTTCCTTCTACAATCGTCTTGCGTGTGGACTTCGTGTATACCCAGCTGGAAAGTCAACTTCTGAACAGACTCCTCTGGAACTTCCCACTCGAAAGTTAACTTGCGTGCAGCCTAGGACAGCCATATGCTTCTGTTCTAGGCTGCAAGGAAGAGACTGTGATACACGATCAAGCATGGATTAAAAATCTCAAAAGTACATATGCATATATTACCACAGATACAATTGGCCAAATACAAGTCTTCTCAACAAAAACATGTTAACTAGATTTTCTTTATAAATGCTGCCACTTAAAAAAAAAAAAAAGAAACTGATGCAACAGGGTATAGGAAGGATGAAGAGAAGGGTTTGGATGGGTTCCTGGTTTAACTTGGTTAACTGAGGTGGTGTTTGACTTCAGCATTAATGAAGATTACACGCCATCTTGTGGCCAGAAGTAGAAATTCAGAATTGATCTGGGGATCAGCTGTAAAATTGCATTCCCTAAACTATTATATATACCAGTCCAGTGAGAACCATGTATTACCACATTAAAACCTCAAATATGTCTCTGCTCTAATTTGTGCCTCCAAACAGCCATGATTCCTAATGCAGACACATTTCAAAGCCTCCGAAACTCCCTGCTCTTATCAATTCCACTTAAACCTGTATGGATTTACTCAGGACAAACACGGGGAGGGGGTCATCTGTGAAGACAAGGATAATGTAGCAAAATAGGAGCAATACCATTTCACTGTGTAACATCTCAGAAGCAAAGGAACAGCCATCATCCAGAAATTTGGCTATATGGAGTAATCAGAGGTCAGGACAATTCAGAACACTTTAATGAAAAAAAAAATCAGCTTTAAAACGCTATACAAATGCATCAGAATATGGGCATGAATCCTTTGCAATTTATAAGTTGTTATATTAGTAAATTTTATTTTTATGAGCACTCGTCAAATAAGGACTTCTGTTCTCTCTCTCTCTCTCTCTCTCTCTCTCTCTCTCTCTCTCTCTCTCTCTCTCTCTTAAACAGCATATGGGGCTGGAAAGACGGCTCAGTTGTTTAGAATGTTTGTTCTTGCAAAAGTCCTGGGTTTGAATGCCAGCATCCGCATGGTGGTTCATTGACATCCATAAGTCTAGTTCTAGGGAACCAAACTTTCTCTTCTAACTTCTTAGTTTAGCAGGTTCATACATACACATACGCAAAACACTCAGATAAAATAAATACATTGAAATTATACATTTTTAGTCATACCATTATTATTGAACAAATGACGTTTTGTGGTCCTCTCCTCCCCGCATTTTCCCACCCCCCTATTCTTTTTCTGTTCCTGTGACCTCTCCACCCTACTCAGGACACATGGGACATGAATATAAGGTAATTTAAAAATAATCCTTCCTAGTATCTCTTTCCAATCAGAAGCTTTTCAAAACAGGTGGTGGTGCATGCCTGCAATCCCAGTCCTCAGAAATCAAAAGCAGAAGGATCATGAGTTGGGGGCCAGCCTGAGCTACATAAAACAAAAACAAAAGTACTGTTTAGAACATGATTTTATCCCAGGCTATACACTAGTACAATCAAGGGAAGGGAAGGTTACTGCAATATCTCATCAATTGGCCATGGCCAAAGCATGCATCTTTGTGCAATTGTCAGCCCAGGCTAACAGCATCTACCAAGGGAATAGCATTTTTCTTCAGCAAGATGGTGGGTATTTTCTTGGAGGAGGGTAGAGAAGCTAAAATCTCAGAGATCTCCAGTAGGTCTGTGACATTTAAATGATGGGGATCAAAACAAGGGTGTGTTATGGCCCATCTAAGGACACGCCTCCCGGAAGAGTAGGCCAGTATGTAAGATAAAGAGGATACCAGACCCTCTCCAAGTAGCTCTGCCTGGGTGGTTACAGGGCACCTGAAGCTACTGAAGAGAACAGAGAGGTTGGTCCCAACTGTGAGTGACCTGGAGAAGGGCAGAGAAATAGGAGGCAACTGGGGGGGGGGGGGGGACGTTCAAATGTTATCCATGTACAGAGGAGCACCAAGAGAATCTTGGGGTTCAACTCCTCTGCAGCCACCTGCTGATCATTCCTCTTAGGAGTATTTTTCAGCCAGCCTCACAATCCACCCCCCAAATTTCCATGGGGTGAACTTTGTCAACCCAGTCCCTGACATTTGGTTCTGTCTTCTTTGCCCACCTCTTGGCCATACCTCTAGGAAACTTCACTATGACACCAAGCTACTTGGGATGTCCACCAACCCTGCTCACCTTGTGACTTCCACCCCATGGCTTTTTCCAAAGACCCTCAACATCACCCCATAAGCTGCTACTTAAGGGTCAAACTTCTTGCAAGGGCATTAGTACGGTTTCAATGGGAAATGTCTTCAACAGGTTCAAGTGTGAAACACTTGATCTTCAGCTGGTGACATCTTTTGAAGGTGGCAGAATCCAGACTCCCTGGATGGGGAGGGAACAGATTACACCAAGAGTTCCAGCTGCTTGCCTTTCTCAGCTCTCTGCTCCCTTCCTGGTCCCCTTCCTCCCTCTCAGAAGTGAGCAAACCCTTCCCACACTCCTGCCTGCTGGGAGTCAAAATAAAATTGTCCTTCATCAATTGCTTTAGACAGGTATTTTATCACAGTGAAAAAAGGGGGGGGGGGTGAGGGTGAAGAAAACAAGGAGGCATGGGGAGGAGCATGAAGATGGGAAGGAGAAGAAAGGAAAGAGTGGAGAGGAGAGAGCTTGAGAGAGGGGCCCTGTGGGGAAGAGTGCACAGTGCTCTTGCAGGGGACCTCAGTTCGGTTCCCAGCACCCACACTTGGTTGTTCCTAACCACCTGTAACTCCAGCTTCAGGGGAATCCAATGCTCTCCTTTGCATTCCATAAGAATCTGTACTCATGTGCACGTACCCACACCCCCAATACAGACACACACAGACACACACACACACACACACACACACACACACACACACACACAAATTTGTTTTACAATCAAAATAAAAAGTAACCTAGGCAGGCTAAATGCTTACTACAGCTTACTATAGATGTACTTCCTACAAAGGCATGTAGCTATGTCCCAAGCTTTCTCCCAACTTATTCACTGCTCCCAGCATTCAGCCTTAGAGCAGATAGGACACTTACTTGGTAATAATCCTCCTCCCCCACCCCAGACTCAACAGTCTTATGTACAGCAGCATTAGGATGACGCTCTCCTGAGACAGTCATCCCACTGACACCCCCCATCCCTCCACCCCCCACCTTCACCTCACTCCACCCCCCCTTAAGGATCAGTGTGAAGGTCTTCCCAAGACAGTAGTTAGCCCTAAAAGTCACACCAGGAGACCTCAGCTGAGGAAAAAGAAAACCCTCCTTCTAAGGACTTTTTAGAACAGGAATTGTGGATGTTCTGGAGAGGACCCCAAGGTGAAAACAAGCTTTACCCCTCCTCGCAAAACTTCACAACACACTGAACAAGTGCTACAGGCTAGACCAGTGTACTGCCAGCTCTCAGAGAAGCAAAAGCTTTCATCTGTAGAAATTGCAAGTTTCTGTAGCGACTGACAGCCTCACTGGAATAGATTGCAGACATCCAATCTAATGTCCCTGTAGAAGAAGAAATGCACCATGAGCCCTGGGGAGCCAGGCGCCCCCCCCCCAGCTGGGATAAAGTAGTAAATGCAACGTCCACTAGACAAAGATGTTCCACACTGCAGGCAATTCCACAGCTACCTCCACTGCCATTCCGGAGGAAGGGCACTAACAAGTACCAATAAGAAAGTCCCCATCTTGCCTTTTGGTAGGGACTGAAGCCAGGATCTCCTATACATGCATGCCAGGCAAGCACCTTGCTACTCAGCTTAACCCTTGTCCCCTTTGAACTTTTAATCCTTCACACTGTATGTATGTGAGGAAAGGTGTGTGCATGTGAGTGCAGATATCCGAATGGAGGCCAGAGGCATCAGACTCCCTGAAGCTGGAGTTCAAGATGGTTTGTGAGCCACCCACCCATGGTGTTGGGAACTGAACCCAGGTCCTCAGCAAGAACAATAGGTGCTTAGAGTCTCTCAGCCATGCATCTCACCCCATTTTTTTTTTTAACCGTTTGAAATACAGTCTACGTTGCTCAAGGTAGCTTTAAACTCATTCTTTAGTCCAGGATGGCCTTGAATTTGTCACCTCCTGCCTCTCAGGTAGTTAGGATTACAGGTTTGCACCAACAGGGCTGTCTTTATATTCAACAAGGTTACATGGTCTGTAACAATAGGACATCTTACACTTCTATCCCACAGCTCCAGCATGAGTTCTGCTGATAGCAGTTACCATCAGTTTATCCAGGCAGGCAGGAAGAATGGCTTGAATGAGTAAGTAGATACTGAGCCCACCCTACACCCCATACCAAAATGCAGCAGCTACAGGACAGGAGGTAACTTTACGTAGCTCACAGTGGGCTGTCGGTAAAGAGGACAAGGCTGATACCTAACACACTCTGCCCAGCACCTTTGCCCACCAGGCACCTGTGTCCAGGCTGGATCCCAGGCTTAGCCTCCATTCTAACTTTGTACCTTTGGTAGGGACTCAAGAGTCACACTGTGGAGATCAATGGCCTTGACTCTGGGTAGAGTCCAAAGTTCTCAAGGCAAACCTCTTCCTTTCAAGCTTCCTCAATTGTATCTCTTGGAAAAGTTCTTTTCTCTGGCTTTGGCTGTGAAAGTTTGGGAGTGTAGACTCTGGTCACTTGGGGCTTTCTCTGAAAGAGGTTCCCAGATGACTCTCCATGCAAGTATATGCAGAGAAAAGTCACAACCTGTCAGGTGTTCAAAGCAAGCAGGAGGGGCTGGGTGGGGGGATGACCCCCAGAAGATGGGAGCACACCGGCTGTTCTTCCAGAGGACCCAGAATTCCCAGCACACACGGTAGCTCACAATTGTCTATAACTCCAGTTCCAGGGTACCTGACATCCTCATACAGATATATATATGCAGGCAAAACACCAATACACAGAAATAAAAATTAAAAAAAAAAAAAAAAAAAAAGGAAGCAGGGCTCCAGTCACCATGATGTGCACAATCTCCCCCTACTGGTAAAGTGGTGCTCTGCACCCAATTGGACTAGTTCCCATCCTAGCTGTCCTTTCTAAAGAGGTCTCTTTGACCACTCTCCTACCCTTTCTGTGTTCCCACAAAGAGCCCACAACGCTTTCAGGATTGATGCTTTATTTTCTCCAGCTCCAGTGTTACAACTGTAGCAGCACAGCAGACACCCCAACATGGGAACACACTGCAGCTCCCCATATTCAGAAGCTACAAGGCAAAAACAATCTTGACTACAGGCATTTTAAGATATTCAGAAAATAACACTGGGCCACTATTCTCCCACACACCGTACGACTGTCAGGGGCACATTTGTTGTTCACAGATACAATTGCCCATAAATAAAGTTAAATAAAACCTTACTGACGTAGCAGTGTGTTGGAGATACAGCCTTGGGGATGACAGTTAAGGATCTTGAGGGGGGGTGGAACAAGCACACATAAAGGTAGCTATATTTAACCCAATTAAAAAAAATAGTCATGAATTAAAAACATTCCATTTTTAAAGATCATTGTTTCAGTCAATAATAAATTAACACTCATCTATTAAGTGGTTGGCTATCACGCGACCTGAACATGAGAACACATACACACACTAAAGTATTAACAGCGTACCCAGGTGGCATGGTCCATCCTTGGATGTCACTTCAAAGATGACAATGACACTATTAACCTGGTCTCTGGGCAGGGGAAGCAGTTTCCTATTTAGAACTTTGCAATGTCAGAACTCACAACACGCAGGCTATATAATGCTCACAGGGGCAAGGACAAAACAAAGTTTGGAGCTAAGGGTGAGAGGAACATGAACCCCTCACAGGAATGACAAGCACTCATGTTCAGTGATTCACAACTTTTAACAACTTTTTCAGATACCTCATTTGCTCAACCTAAGGTGATTGGGTGGGCTAGGCTGCTTAAAAAGCCGCCTCCCTGTAGATCTACCCATCATCATGGGAAGGAGACAGCCAAGAACTGGACTTCAAACCCACAGAGTTCTGAAGTCCTGATCTTACCTCTACATTTTCTATGGCTCTGACCAAAGGAGCTATTTCAGAAGAAGATAACTAAAGAAAATCCAAAGGGAAATATTTTTTACAGCCGGATTAATCACCAAATGGACCAGAGGGTGTGGTGGGAATAATGTCTCAGACTTGGTTTAAATTTTACTTTAGACTCTATGATTTGATTTCCTTCTCCAATTTATAGAATTTAACACTACTCAACACCACCAGGGTGAGAGTAGAAACATTTTCAGTGATAATAGGACACCAGCAAGCACAGAAACCAAGCCACCAAGGCCTCAGGGAGCACATATAAGTAATTGAGGTGGCTCTCTCCTCCTACTGATTTGTAAAGGAGACAGCTGAGCATCATGTATCTTCTCACAGCTGTTGGGCAAAAACAAAAACCTGTGCCTTGGGTGAGGCATGGTCTCAAGATGAACACTGTAAGTGTGAGCTGAATTTTCCCCAGGCAGAGGCAGCCATCCAGAGGAACTTAAAGTTCACATCTTCCCAGTGAGAGCCACAGCTTCCAAAGGAGACCAGGACCAAACAAAATGAAAACACCAGTGTGTTCCCTGCTCATTCATTGACAAGTTGGAAGAGGGAAACTGAGGCTGGTCTGTCAGGAGAGTGGCAGACTAGAAGACACAGGCTTGTCTAGAGATGATCTGATTCCATTTCAGAAAGTAGGACACAGGTCTCAAGTGACACAGGAGGAGACAGAGCTGCTGAGCAGCTTTGAGGGGGCCGCAGAGAGAGGGTCCTGGCAAGCTTCAGCAGTGCAGTCCCGGCTGGTCTCAGTGCAGTAAGAGGCTGTGATGGGCAAAAGACGGGGCTGGAACAGGGCAGGGAACAGATGAATGCCAGAAATATTCTAGTTATGATTTTCATAATTCCCTAGGGTGCTGGGAAAATGGGTTAAGAGGTGACGAGGAAATGTATACCAACCAAGTTAGCTGGAGTGCCTGAGAATGTGGTCATACAGAAATCAGTTCTAAGACAAAGGTGGTGATTCTCTCACTGCTTTACTGGGCAGATGATGGCACGTTCATTGCTAAGTGCAAGTGCTGAGCAGGAAGGCACACATTCACATCACTCTGAGGGGAGGTTAAGGCCAACCATTTCTACTCTACTAGGCCACTACCCTACGGAGTAGACAACCAAGATGGTCAGTACTGTATGGGTGTGTCCACAGAGGAAGGAAAACACTCTAGAGCCATACCTTTGGTCCTGGAAGTTTTATGAAAAACAGAAAGGCACACGTGGGTGACTTTTTTTGTTTTCTGTTTTGTTTTTTTTGGGGGGGGGGAATAAAAAAGCTCCAGGTGATTGATCATTATTTTGACCTGCTTTCAACGTACCTTTTCCCCCATAAACAGAGAAATTCAAAATATAAACTTTGTATTTATTATTTTACATTCAAGTTAAACTCCCATGGTAGGGGAGCAACACAGAATTTCAGGCCACATAAAGCCATGTATTACTCTGGTGCCTTTTTTCTCGTTTCCTTTTACTGCCCATAAAGAATTCCACCCTCTTATTAAAAAAAAAAAAAAAAAAAAAAAAAAAAAAAAAAAAAAAAAAAAAAAAAAGGTACATCACCCCAACTCTAATACTATTTATGGACACACACAAGCACACACAATTTCAAAAATCTCTATGTAGAAAAATAAAGTATAAACATTATCCACCTATTTTAGGCTGGGTAATGGTACTTTTATGTACATAGACTTTCTTTACTGTGTCACTGTTCTCCTCTGTGGTGGGACCTAAAGATCTAGGGAGGAGACGGTCACAGTGATGCAGAAAAGCTACATTCCTCTCAAGGAAAGAGGAGGAGAAAAAGCAATTTTTCACTCTCTTTCCCAAGTTTTCCCCACCTACCACCACCTGAGATATCCCCACAGACAGCCTTCTAAGCAGTGGAGGCTGTTCTTCCTTTTCTAGGGCACCAGGGAATGAAAGGGCACCAGCATGAGCACCCTGAAGGACACGGCCTGTGTGTGAGGACAAGGGGATGAGGCAGGAACAAAAGATGCTGGAACCACTTCCCACTGCCCGTTCCTTTAGTACAGAGTTCGAGTCTCCAGCTGCCGCTTCATAAGGAAATACTTGAAGAACTCATAGACGGACCAGGAGATGGCGGTGGAAGGCATCTGATAGATGACTCGGGCCCAGACACCTTTGAAGTAGCCAGCAAAGCCTTTGAGCTGATATACCGTCCTGAAGGCATTGGCCATGCCCGACAACCGGCCATTGACATTGGCCAGCGAGAGCGCCATGTTCTCCTGTGTGTTGAGGAGGGTCTTGCAGACATCCAGGGGAGTGGTGGCAGCTGCAGCCAGAGCACCAGCCAGGCCTCCTGAGATGATGTGAGACTGTGGGTTGTAGTTTCGGAGAGGGTTGACCTGCTCCTGCAGAAACTCATAGGTGATGAAGTGGATGGCCTGGAAGGGTATGTTCATGGTCAGCTGTGTGGTATAACTCCTGTAGAAGGCCCCCAACCCCTCGGTCCTCCACACCGTCTGGATACAACTGAGGGCTGACCGGTGTTGTGAGTTGTACATTTGCAAACGTTGTTTCACCGCTGTGTCCAAGAGAGGATGAGCAACCGGCAGGCAGGTGGTTGGTTTGGCTCCCATCCCAGATGGGAGTGAAATGGGAAACCAACCAATAAAAAGAAACAAGCATGTTAGAACACACCGGTAACAGGTACCAAAACAGCACACACACACAGCCCCAGCCAAGAAGCCACGGAGGGAGAGCTCCAGGAAGCCCACCTCAAATTTATTTCATTTCTATCTCCAAGACCAAAATTTCCTGTCTCAGGTTTGAATGAGAGGTCATCCCCAAATCAGGCATTCATATCAGGCTAAATTAAATTAGATAACCCAAACCCCAGAGTCCTAACCTACCACATATACTTCCTATAAACATCTCTCTCCCTGACCTACCCTTGTTCCATCTATTAACAGTGTCCCTGAGCTGAGCATGGTGGCACATGCCTTTAATTCTAGCGTAGGATGCACAGATAGGTGGATCTCTATGATCTCAAGGCCAGCTTGGTCTGCACAGGGAGTTCCAGGCCAGCTAAGACTACACAGTGAGATCTTGACTCAAAACAAAACTAGAGTGTCCCCGACTTCTCTGATTTTAATTTGTTATCACAGTTCACCTGGGACAAGACTAGAATTATGTCTGTCTAAGTTGAGTGAGATCCCCTAGTGCAGATCCTAGCTTTAAGACAAAATAAATGGTTCGTGAAAGTGAGGCACGTTCCCTAGAAATTTAATGGCATCTACACATTTCCAAGAGCATCCACAAGATGTGCTCCATCTTTAAGTAGGGCATGATTGAGTCAAGAGTAATGCTTAGTGGGGAGGGGAGATGAGTCTTATGTAAATTACATTTTTAAAAATTGGGCAATGGGGAGGCGGCATTGAAGAGATGGTTTATGTTAAGAGCATTTGATGCTCTTCCAGAGGACTCAGGTCTGATTCCTAGCATCGACAAAGAGATTCACAACTGTCTGTAACTTAGGTCCAGGGGATCCCATACCTTCTTCTGGCTTCTGTGGGCACCAGGTATACATAGATATATGCAAACAAAACATCCATATAAGTAAAAATGTTTTAAAAGTATAAACACCCAGGTGTGGTGCCGTTTACTTATAATCCCAGAAATCTTGAGGCTGGGGCATAGGGATAAAAATTTCAAGACTAGCCTGGGCTACATAACGAGGTCTTGTCTCCGAAACGAACAAAAATACTCTTTGCTTAGTTAACATTAACCACGTGGCTATCACTGTCAGGTCACTATATGGTGATTCTGTATCCACAGATTTAAGTAACTGTACACCAAAATAACCAGGAAAGAAAATAGTCTGTAGCAAAAATATGCAGACCTTTCCTTGACATTATTCCCTAGGGAATATAATACAGCATCTACTTACACAGTACTGAAACCAAGAAGTAATCCAGAGATGTAAACATGCATAAGTACGCCAAGTGGGTTGTAAATATTGCCATTTTATAAGAAGAACCCCCCAATAAAAAAGAGTAAGGAAAGGTAGTCCCCCTCAAAATGGTCATGTTGATTTTAGAATTTTCCATAATCATTACAAATTGAGGGGAGAAAGGATGCATGCATGCCAATGATCCCAGTGCTCAAGAGGCTGGGACAGGAAGGTTTGTAGTTTGGGCTAGCCTGGTTTGTATGGTGAGTTTCGATATTGGGGGGGGGGTGCAACCCACAATGAATGAGATGGGAACAGTTCTCTCTAAATTTATGACTGAAAACAATGAACAGCATCAGATGTGTATATGTGCTTGTTGTATACACCCTTGAACATACAGGTTGTACAGTAGTGAAGGTCATGCTAAGTGATCCCCAAGTGTTCTGTCTGAGTGGGCCCGGGCCAGGGCCTTAAGAGTAGGTTCTAACTCCTCCCAGGATACTAGTAGGCAGAAAGCTCTGCTTAGCTGTCTCCACAACAGGAAGCTCCTAGAGCTCCGGTGCTCCCTGGCTTTTTTGAGACCTCCCAGTAATGTATAAAGAGTGCAGTCTTCCCGCAGGCTCTGATAAAACCAGCCCTTGCCCACCTTCTGCTCCCAGCTCCTCTGGCCTCTCCACTTATCCCCCACTGTCCCTCCCTGGAGTTGTGGAACATTACCTTCTGCTGGATTCATTACTGCATCATGGAGTAGGGTGGCCATACTCCCAGCTATCCCTGCAAAACAAACTCCAGAAAATCAACTGCTGACTCCTGGTGTTCTGGAAAGTTCCTTGAATTTACAGTCAGATGAACCCTGGATTTAGCTTTCTAAGGCTCAACACCGACTAGCCGCTCAGCCCGGGTGAGCAAATTTTAAAACCCCAAATCGGTGGTGGAAATACTGAATAGCAACACAGAGCCCTGATGACCAGAGCATTGTTATACACATTTCAGAGACTTTTTTTCTTTGTAAGTCAACCATGGTAAAGGTTGGAGCCCAGAAACCACACTCCAGGCATTTAGAATTCTCTTGTCTTGAACCCTTGGATATAGACAGCTCTCTATGCTCTGAAGTTGAGCCACTGATAATTGAGCATACGGGTGGCATTCAAGTCCAAGCATTCTTAGGACTGGCCTCGTGAGAGAACTTCATCTGATGTCTCCCCCAGTCTGGCTTTGAAAGCCTGAGTCAGCCCCCAGAATTTCTGCTTCCGGCTTCTTAATGCCTGCCACTGCGCTGCAGCTGCCAGTTAATCACAATGACCAAAGGAAAGATAAGGGACAGACTATAAGTCACCTCTCAGGAAGGCACCTAGTGGTTCCTGCCTACTGCACATAGACACAAAGGCAATTATCCCCAGAAAGGTAAAAGCAACCACAGCATTTAGCTGTAGGGACAGCACTGGGCAGATGTCTCCTTCTGTTAAGGCATCCCGAGTGAAAGAAGGGCCTGTTATCACCACCTCAGAGACGCATGAGGGCGTGGCTCTCAGCTCAGCAATAAATGCAAAGAGGGTCACCAACTGAAAAGCCAAAGAATGCCCACAAAGCAGCCACAGATGCTTGTTTCTAAGGGTGGCTGATGGAAAGGATGATTATGTTCTGGGTAAACAAAACAGGAAGAAAAGCATTCCCTTAGATTACATTCACTCCTCCACTGCCTCAAAACGAATTTTGTGAAAATAAAACATATCTTATGTTGCTCTGCTGTCCAGAGCCCTTTCCTACCCACCCCATGCTACCACCCGGCTCAGTTCACTGGCTCCTGCCTTATACACGAGTTACCCACAAATGCCCTATTTCCAGCCCACCCACCCTCCCTAGATCAACCACATTCAGAAACTAGTTCAGCCCTGGATTGCAGAAAGATGCCGACTCAGACACATGGAGGAGGCTGTGGGACGCAAAATCCCGAATCTCCCGAGGCTTAAAGTGGAGAAGGCCTTCCGCAGTAGAGTCCTCTGTCAGCATAAAGCGTCTTGACCTTTCAAAGCTTAGTTAGATCCTGGAGCTGGAGAGACCTGTTGTACCAGTTTTTAAATAGTCTCAAAGAAGCTGTCCTTTTCTGTGTTTTGTTTTGCATTCAGCATTCAAAAGAATTTCTTTTCTACAACTGATCACTGTTTTGAGTGGTTTTTGGTAAGGAAAAATAAAAAAGCCCATACAGTGCCAAAACACTTCTATCATCAGCTTCCTCCGGAGAAAGAGGAAATAAATAAAGTGTGTGTGTGTGTGTGTGTGTGTGTGTGTGTGTGTGTGTGTGTGTGTGTGTGTGTGTGAATTCATGTGACCCTAGAGTTCACTGCTCCTGAGCAGATGGAGGCTGCTGGGTCCTGGGAAGGAAGACCCGGGAGCAAGCACTGAAGAGCCGAGCTTCCTAGCTCCAGACAAACGCTTTCAAAATACCATTAGCTAGATGGCTGTTTCCTTGGTGGCTGAAAACGTCATTTAAAGTCCTTTTCATGTTTTCGTAGCAGGCAAAATACATGGCATGTGCGGGCCCTGCGCCCATCATCATCACATTCAGACCCCTCAGGGGCCTCCAGAAGCCTTCGGTTTGTATGATTCTCTTGAGGGTGCCATAGATGCTTGTATACTGGGCTTTGGGATCTGGATTCAAACTCTGCATTCGTGTCTGTGGGAGACAGAAAGCATGTATGAATAGGAGAGTTAATATATATGACCTATTCACCTGTCCCCAGGTGATATATAATGTAATAAAGGTCATGGGATGTGGCGCCAATGGTAGAATGTTTGCCTATCATGCACAAAGCTTTCAGTTTGAGCCCCAGCACCATATATGTATAAACCATGCATGGTGGGCATGCCTGCACTCTTAGCACTCAGGATACAGGAGAAGAGTCAGGAGTTCAAGGTCATACTCATTTATACCAAGTCCAAGGCCAGCCTAGGCTACACAAGATCCCGTGTCTCCATGAAATCAACTAAACAACCAACAATAAAAAAGTCAACTAATAGGCCTGGTTAAGAGCACTGACTGCTCTTCCAGTGGACCTTGGTTCAACTCCCTACACCCACATGGCAGCTCACAACTGTCTGTAACTCCAGTTCCAGAGGACCCGATTCCCTCACACAGACATACATGCAAGCCTAACACCAATGCACATAAAATAAAAAAAAACAAAAACTAACAATGAAAAGCTGCCATCAGCACCAGAATGAATGCTATAGAAGTTATTAGAGAGCACTGTTGAGGAGCTAAAGATAAGATCTAACCATCTGCACTTGTTTTGTACAGGTCCACATTTTTCCAAATTAGAATGCGCAGCTGGCTGCAGCTGCAAGTATATAGATAGCAGAGTTATCAGCTCCTAGCATTTTTCTGGGCTTCTCTGGTTCCCAACTTTTATGCACCCTTCTACTCATGAACCTCTATGTCCTGACAGTTATTCCTCAGACTCTACCAGGAAATCTCCCAAATCCTCTGGGCCTCATGCACTTCATCCATCATCTCTAATTATCTTTTATACTATTGTTTTGTTTTGTTGAAACAAGCTTTCTCTGTGTAGTCTTGGCTGTCCTGGAACTCACTCTGTAGACCAGGTTGGCCTCAGACTCACAGAGATCTGTCTACCTCTGCCCTTCAAGGACTGGGATTAAAGTGTGTGTCATCATCTTTAATCTCTTTACTCTTACCACTTCCTATTCAAGGTTATCAAACAGCCAACATTAATATATCCAGTAACTTTAAAGAAATTGAAAAATGATAAAACATAGTACAGAAGTTAGTCAGGCTCTAGTACAAATGTTAGAATTAAGAAGAGTCAAGGAAGCAATTGTGACGTATGGGATGTAAAACAAATGCTAAACAGCTGGTCATTATATAATCAGGTCTATTAGATCTGGTTAGATATGGTTACTGCTGTTTTGGAGGCTGGGCCACTTTTACAGTGGAAAACATGGTGAAAAGAAGAGGCTAAAACAATAGAACAAAGAAGCAGAGCCAGAGGCATAGAAGGTTCCCAAGACCAACTTCTTGGGAAAGGAGATTTTGCTGATATAGAAAGGCAAACATTATACAATAAGCACACCCTGGATTCATACTGCATAGCAGCATTAAATGCATGGGATCAGACTGAAGAAATAGGAAAGAAAACTAAATCCTTCACAAAAGTAATTCAAAGCCCCAAAGAAACTTTTACAGACTTTTTGCAGAGATTAATTGCAGTGGTAAACAGAATGGTATGGGATTCAGAAGCTAGATGAATAATAAATGAATTGCTGGCTTTTGAGAATTTGCTAATTTACAATGTAAAAGAATAATTAGACCATTAAAAGCAAGGTCAGCACCATTGGAGGATTGGATTCAAGAGACAATTAGTCTAGAGTCTTATGACTGTGATGATAACTGGGTTGGAGAGGTTATTTCCAGAGATATAAGAAAAGCAAATATGTTTAATGTTACGATTGTGGAAGGCAAGGTCACATAAAAAGAAATTATAAACAAAGTGTTCCCAGAAACAATGCCTTTGTAAGGAATAATCTCAAGCAAAGGCCCCTCCCTTCTGGAGTACGCAGAGGTGTGAAAAGGGGAGACACTGGACTAATGAATGCAGGCAGGTCAACAAGGGACAGACAGTGTAACTTTCTGCCTTCAGGAAATGCTTCAAGGGGGCTTTCAAAAGCCCCCATATCAAATCCAGTTCAATCCTACCCTGCCATTGTGGAGAAAACACCTTCCCAGAACAATTAAATTGAAATCTATTTTTAAAAAACATACTACACTGAATGATAGAAAATCTATAGAAAAGGAAAAAAGCTCAGGAAAAATTATAAAGCAAACTTTTTGGCAAGCCTCTATCAATGAACAAAAGCAAAAATTAAAAGTACAAATAAATGATGTTATTATTGAAGGTTTATTAGACACAGGGACGGATATAACAATAATTTCATCAGAGTCACAGTATCCAAGTTGACCCCTTCAGGAGGTAAATGTTCAGTTTTGGGGAATTGGGTCATTATCCCATAAAACAGAGTGCCAGATGGCTTGAATATATAGGACCAGAAGGACAGAGAGGAATATTAATGCCATATGTGGCTAACATTACTATAAATTTATAGGGATAAGATTTACTACAACAGTGGAACACACAGATTAACATTCCTCCAAACACAGAAACAAACCATAAAGTCCAGAAAAAATTAGAAGGTATTATGAGAAATAGTCACAGACCATTCAGGTTGTGCAGAAACAAGGCACAACAGGTGCTAATCTTTCAAAGACACCCACAGCACTACTTTTAAAATGGCTAACAGAGAAGCCTATATGGGTTCATCAATGGCCTCTAACAAAAGAGAAATTGCAGGCCTTAGAGCAGCTGGTACAGGAGCAGTTAAATGCTCGGCATATAGAAGAATCAACCAGCCCTTGGAATTCTCCTGTATTTGTTATTAAAAAGAAATTTGGAAAGTGGAGAATGGTAACAGATTTAAGGATGATCCAGCCAATGGGCTCTCTACAGTCTGGAATTCCTTTGCCTTCTCTGTTACCTGAAGAATGGCCTATTATAATTATTGATTTAAAAGACTGTTTCTTTTCAATACCTTTACATTAGAATGGTCTGCATGAGGAGAGACCAAGGCTCCCGGCTCTGTTGGCTTCCAACACTCCCAAAGGTATAAAAGGCACTTGAGAAGATGGGGGTTAATCTCATTATTTCAACCTGGCTAGGGTGAGATACCCAAATATCTGATCAAACATCAGTGTACAATAGACGAGTCTCTACTGTTTGTTTTGTTTAGATAAGGTTAACAATTAAAGTCAGCTGTCCCTGATTAAAGCAGGTCATTTGTATGGCCAGCCTGCTGACTAGGACTGTGCAGCTTCTACAGTGATGCAAGCAAGTTCCTTAAAACAGATCTCTCAGCCTCATTCTCTCTCTACGGAGAGGCAGATCTGTGCACATATCCTTCTTGGACTTTTTCTCTAGAGAGTCCAGCCTCTAACATCAGTAGGAGATACTTGAAACACTTTCCAGAATGGTAGGAAAATGTTTCCTCTTCTTCTTTCCCGCCTCCACACACTCCCACCCCAGCCCATAGGAAGGGAATCTTCAACCTTTGAAATATCCTTTAATTCCCAAGCAAAACCATATATAACGTCTAATGTATAAACTGGAAATGAGCCGAAATTTCTTCCCTTCTACCCCCCTAAACAGCACCACCTCCCACTCCACCTCCACCCCCAGACGAACACTAAAAAACAAATAGCCTGCCATTTTCAGATTTTAGAAACTTCTGGCCCCTGAAATTGCAAAGAACATGGATGCATTTTTGCCAGCCAAGACCCACCAACAACAGAAGCATCAGTTACCAAATGCCCTAGGCAGCAATTACCATTTTCTTAAAAAAAAAAAAAAGTGCATTTTTAATGCTTAATATAAATACAAAAAGAGAGAGAGAGTAGGGGAGGGGGAGGTCTAGTGGTACAGGTCTGTAATCCCAGCTACTCAGGGCATTAAGAAATAAAGCTCCAAAGTTTGAGGCCACCTAGAACAATATAGTGAGTTCAAGCTAGTAAGCTCGACAGCTAGTGAGACCTGGTCTAGAAATAAAAATGGAAAAAAAAAAAAAAGCTGTGTGGTTAAACACCTGCTTGGGTGCATTGGGTTCAGTCCTCAGCACCACAGAAAAAAAAGTAGGGAACTACCCCTCTGTGCTCCTGATAGAATACCAACTTAAATGGAACCTTACCAGAGATTTCCCTTTCCCTTCCCACAGGTTGAAGGAAGCTTCTCTGGCCCACCCTGAGCATGACATGCAAAAAGACAGTGGAATCATGGCCACCACTGTTTAGCTGCTGGGCAGCAACCTAGAAATGTTTGGGTATGTACAGAGTGTTCGTGTGGGCCACTGTAAAGGCAAATTTTTCTTTGTCTTGTTCTTATAAAGGTATTGTGAAGAAACAGTCTTTTAAATCAATAACTATAATAGGCCATTCTTTAGGTAACAGAGAAGGCAAAGGAATCCCAGACTGTAGAGAGCCCAATGGCTGGATCACCTTGTTTATCGCCCTTAGGTCTGTTACCATTCTCCACTTTCCAGATTTCGAAGTAGGAAGAATTGTTAAGAGACTCGTTAGGCCCTGCCCAGCCTCTGGTACTTTCTAATAACATCCTCTGGGGTTTGGGAGTCATTGCTAGTCCTGTGATGAGGGAGGAGGAGGGGAATTAGGAATGGCAGTATAGAACCAAGATGGGTAACAGTGAGGTCCACAATGTAGGCTTCAGAACCAACCTGGGGTAGCTTTACCCTGACATGTGGCTGTCCTCAGCTGTAATGTCCACCCAGAAAGCTCCTGAGGAACACTGGGTTGGCTGTCAATCAACAGCTATACCTCCTTCGCCCCTATCATACATGCAAGATCATCCCACGGGCCTTTTCTTTACACACATATCCTTGTTAGCTCATTGGATACAGTATCAACAATAATGCTTCCCTGGGAAGTCTGGAATTGACTTTGCGTTCCCATACCCCTTTCCGATAAAGACATGGTGGCTATACAAAACACTATTGAATCTAAGTGCGCCAACCTCCTAAAAAAAAGATAAAGTCAACCGGTGGATGGTTTTGCCCTCAGGCAATGCTCGATGACACTCATCTAGAGTACAACAGGTGGCTGTGTGCACAGAGCAGGGCCCAGTTAGGCCCTCACCAAAGAGCAACCACCCACGGCCAGACTCTGAAATGTGCAGAAGAAAAGACAGTGAAGGAAGAAAAATAGGAAAGAAAGATGTAACAGGAAGGGAAGAGAATAACCCCCGAGGTATCCAGAGATGACAGGAAAGATGGCAATAGCTTCAGAGGTAAGGCTGGGGTCCGGAGCGTAAGGAGTGAGGCAGGAGGATGGAAGAGATGAAAGGAAAGTAATCAGTTTAACCTCTCGCCTTTTACATTATTTTCTGTAACTCTGCCTATAAAATGTAAACAAGAGAGCTGATATTCTCTACCTCATGGGCCAGAAGAGGAGAAAAGGTGAGTAAAAAGCAACTCAAGAAAAATAAAGAGTTAGCAAAAATGTGGCTACCCACTCCGGAGCATTACATTGACAGGAGGGACCTACCATGGTGGAGGTGGAGAGGGGAGTGGAGGGAGGGAAGCGGGGGTTAGGGGACAGAGAGGCTGAGGGCAATGGATGATGGAGATGTGTTTAATGGGCACCGGAGTTTGATTCTGGAACAGGAAGAGTTCTGTAGATTGACGTGATGCTGGTCACACAGCAGTATGAGTCCATGTGATGATGCTGAGCTGAGTGGGTACTCAGTGGTAAGAACGACAGCTGTATTAAAGATGTGTGTGTGTGTGTGTGTGTGTGTGTGTGTGCGCGCGCGCGCGTGCGCGTGCGCGCGCGCGCATGGTGTCTGAGATGCAGCAGTCAACCAACAGCATTGGAAATTGCCATCTATTGCTCTCCTCCTACTCTGAGACTGAGTCTCTTCCTGAGCCTGAGACATATTTTCTCAGTTAGGCTGAAAGTCTTTGAGCCCCAGTCATCTCCAACTCCCTGGGAGGTGGGGTCACAGATATGCACAGGATGACTGTCTTGTTATGTGGGTGCTGGGATCCGAATTCTAGACCACATGATTGCAAGGCAAATATTCTGAGCAAATGAACCATCTCTCTAGCCCCAGCTCGAGAATGGTTAAAAGAGAATATATATATATATATATATATATATATATATATATATATATATATATATATAGAAATATATATTTACACACATATACATATATGCATACATATTTATCATTTTTTAAAATGAGAATGAAGGAAACAAATGAGGCTATACAAAGATGCAGAACACACACACACACACACACACACACACACACACACGAGTGCACCTGAAAGAAAGAATTTGCCTGTCTGGATTTCATCATCATCATTTCACATTTATTTGTGTGTATTTGTGTATGTATATGAGCAAGCATATGCACACATGACAGTAAGAGGCAAACCTTTAAGGATGAATTCCCTCCTTCTACCAAGTGGGTAAGGGGGCTCAAAATTAGGCTCAACAGAAGTGCCTTTCTCAGGCAAGTCTCCACCAGCCCATCTGGATTTCAGGTCCTGCTTAGAACGAGCTGCCTTTCCTTATACGCAGTTTCCACTTTGGGACTGTAATTCCTACTTCTTAAAAATTCACTACACACATGAGCATGTGGTAGTGTCTTTGGCTGCACAAGTGGTGTGTGTGTGTGTGTGTGTGTGTGTGTGTGTGTGTGTGTGTGTATGCATGTGTGTGTGTATTTTCATTTAATAAGCAGTTACACTTGGCTAAGCACACTTGTGAAAACACAGCTGGAGCCAACAGGCAAACCTCTAAGGCAGGAAACACAGGGAGTCTGTATGTGCCAGAGACCCTGGGGCAGCCCCTAAAAAGGAAGGACAGAGGACAGGATGGTCAGATAGCAGGGAGATGTCTGGAGACAGCACGGGGTTCCCTACAGCAAGTGCACCTTCTTTAGCTTCTGAGCCTTCTCCAGCCTTCTGCATTCATTCTCAAGGGGGCAGCACATAGCAAAGTGCTCTGGGACTCTGGCATAGCTCTGTCACTCATGAGTGTGGCACGGTCAGCCACTTTTGGGAACTAGGAGCTTGAGTTATAAAAGGGATTTTAGGCAATGACACATACGTGGACCAGAGGGATTAGGAGAGAGGCCATATCTTTCTCAAACCCTCCCCAGGACGAGACAAGTAGCCTGTTCTCTTACCCACAGGAGAGGGGAGGAGGGGGAGTGGAAAATGTGTGTGCTGTCCCAGGTGAGCTCGTGGATCATATAACCAGAGGCATTGAGCCTGTGGAGCTCTGCCTTGTCTTTAGATAAAAAACAACTAGGACCCCGGTAGCACCTTCCCCATCACCTTATTCATGGGAAGAATGAAAGCCGAGTCCAGCCCCCCCAAAACAAGAAAAAACAATGACAACAACAAAACCCTGGAAGGGAGTCCTCAGATCTCCCAAAAGCACTTGCTCAAGACTCTGGCCCAGCCCAGGCATGAGTGTGTCATCACCAAACCACTGACTCTACCTGAAAGAAGCTGGCGACTTCAAACTCCCATCTCATATTTCTCAAAAGAGGGTGGAGAGCGGACCCTCTCAGGTTCAAAGTACATGAGGCACTTCCAAGATCAGAATATAACGTGAAAGCCAAAAATAATGAGGATACAGCCAGCGTACAGGCTCCTAGGCCCTGCTGTGAATATACACACCCAGAACTTCTCTAGGGACCAAAGCTGAGCTAAGAATGCTCAGCACCTGTGTTCCAGAGGTCCCCCAAAGGAAAGAAGGAAGGAAACGCACCCAGGAAGTTCTAGAAAACTGTTAGACATTTGTAGCTTCCACAGAACAGCCTCAGATTCAAGGGTTGGCTTGGGAATATAAAATAGGACTGGTAAGTTCCACACTATCTGTCTGCCAACTGTCAGCAAGCAGCAGAAACTTATTACTAAGTTCAATCATTCACACATGCATGCATGCACGTGCTCAGCTCATGCACTGTACTGTGCTCCCTCCACACTGGGATCTGAGGCTGCTCTGCAGACACCCAAGGCCAGCTTCCACCAATAGCCACCCACAATACAGAGGATGGGGCCGAGGAGCTCATTCCCAAGTTGAGACCTCCCCATGACTCACTTCACTACAGATCACAGCCCAAGGCCAGCAGGAAAAGGCTCCCCTGGCCA
This sequence comes from Phyllotis vaccarum, assembly GCA_033318265.1. Lineage (NCBI taxonomy): Eukaryota > Metazoa > Chordata > Mammalia > Rodentia > Cricetidae > Phyllotis > Phyllotis vaccarum. The sequence continues at coordinate 52,554,421 of JARWLC010000005.1, read as the reverse complement.
AGTGTTCTTTGGGAAGCATGTCTTTTGGAGTGAAGCTATAAACTCACCCCAGCCTTGGAGAGTCATGTCCCTTCTTCCAGAATCCTTGAGAGGTACATACTACAGATGAGATGTGGGATCCCAAAACACAAGGAACAGCATGTGCAGTGAAGTGCTCAATACTCAATTTATCTATGCCTCAAATTACTCATGTCCCTAACATACCAACACTAACCCACCAATACCCTAAACTACCAGCATTCCTAACTCACCAACACCCCTAACCCAACACCCCCAACACATCAACACCACTAAACTACCAGTACCTCTACCCCATCAGGATCTCTAACCCGCAAGCACCTTTCTCGATAGCACCCCTAACTCACCAATATCCTTAATTCATCAGCATCCCTAACTCACCAGCACCCTTCAATTCACAAGCATCCCTAACTCTCTAGCATCCTAAATTAGAACCTGTACCCTTTTCATGCTGCTTTACAGAAGACAGACTCACCTCCTGGTCCTTTGAGATTCGGTATAAGAAACCACTAGCCAGCATCATTCGCACACACTCACGAACCAAGAAGGAAGCAGTGTGCTAAGTCCTCTAAGAAAAACTGTGACACTTGCGATATTCTGTGCACGCCCAAGTTTACCCAGAAGCTCTAAACTCCAGCTTATGCTTAGCCTTCTTTTATTCAGTTAATTTTTAAAATTAGCGTACAAAGTATTGTATTACGCCACTTTGACATGACTCATTATACTTTGTTCTAACTCATCCCCTCTGCTTTGAAACCACTCGTGCATAGAACATACCTTCCCATCCAGACATACAAAAATAAAGACATGAATACCTGTCTATTTAATCAAGACAAACTGTGTCCTTTGATGTTGAGAGAGCAGCAAGAGAACATGACCACCCCCAAGAGCTGTCACTACTGCCTTCACAGTAGAACACACACAGAGCACACACAGAGTGCATTCCAGAACATATATTCTCAACAGAGACCTCTTGTGCTTGCTGAAATGCCCCATCTGAGAACTTCTAACTGGGAACAAGCAGAAAGGCCGGTCTACCCGCAGTGCCAGCTAAAAGGACAGCAGCGTTAGACACAGTGAGGAGAGCAGGCTCAGAAAAGGCTGATACCAAACCGAAGTCCCTGAATTTCATCAGGTGGCCCCAGTGTTAGGAGGCAGAGAAAGCGTGGTTCATCCATGAACCATTGCGGTTCTGCTCTCTCCTCGCTATGGACCCTCAGGAATCCCTATTCTCAGAAGTGTTACATCTGTCCCGTGTTCCACAGTCCTGCCTTTCCAGCTACCTAGGGCTATGAAGGATCCTCTCACCTGCCGCTCACCCTGTAGGAGCAATACTGAAACCCACAGTGCCCAATAGGGTGTGCTGTTTTGTGTGCTATGCTAAGCATCAAACCAGGGCCTTGTGCATGCAAACTAGGCCCCAGCGAAGACACTTGCTGTTTCTGAAATAACAAAGTTCCTCAGGCTGTGTAAAGAAGCCACAGAACCAAGCCTGCTTCTCCTATGACCACACAGGGACATACCAGGGTGCAAAGCCTCAAGCATCTAAGGTGGCCAGAAAGGGATCAATCAAGCTTCAACTAGGAAAAGGGACAGGGCATCAAGCTGTCAGAACAGAACCATGACTACAGTCTTTTTTATAATACTTAATTTTCTAGACTATGTTACTCAGAGAAAAATATAAGGCAAGCCCACTCATGGAGGGTATAGGAGCAATGAACCAGCTACGTGGGCACATGGATGATGTGGGAATGTCTCTCTGTATGCTATGAATATCAATCTTTAAATAAAGGAGCTGTTTTGGCCCATGACAGGCACCATAGGAAAAGTAGGTGGGGAATCAGAATAAGTAGGAAAGGAAGGGCGGAGTCAGATCAGATCGAGCCAGAAGCCCAAAGAAGAAATATGTAAGGAACACAGGTGAGCCATGGGCCACATGGCAGACAGATTAATGAGAATGAGTTTAGTTAAGATATAAGAGCTAGCTAGCAATGTGCCTGAGCCATAGGCCAAACAGCATGAAACTAATATAAGTGTTTGAGTCATTTGGGGGCCTGAGCAGCAGCTGGTGGCTAAGGGGTCTGGGGCTGCAGGTCTGTGGTTCTGGACCTCAGGCAGCCCGGGGCCAGGAAAACCATATTGCAACACATGGATGTTTAGGGGGTACTTGGGGAACAGGACCATGTGGACATGCAGAGCTACGTGGGAAGTAAGATCATGTAACTGGGACATGATGTGCAGAATGTCCCACAGGACAAAAGCAGCCCCAACCAAAACTCAGAGAAATGTCTGGAACATTACATGGGCATCTGAAGATGGCTGTAAATAAGGCAGGTTAGGACCAGAGCATGGAGAGGAAGGCCGGAACTGAGTCAGGGAGTCTAGAACTCAATCAAGTGACTTCCTGTGATGGCTATATGCTGCTTACAACCATGATGAGACAGACAGCATGTAATGTCAGACATCAGCTCAACAGATGGGCTTCCTGTACCGAAAGGCAGCACCTATGTACAACAGAAACGTTCCCTTCAGGGTCCCCAGACAGGTCAGCTGCTCACAGTAACATTACACTACTCAGGTCTCCCCTCTACCTAATAGCATGCCTATGGTTCCAAGGATATGGTTCCCATTCCTGACCCCACGAGCCAGACTTGGGTTCTATGCTTTCTTCAGAAGGTCCTCAGAAGGGAGGGATAAAAGAATCCATGCCTGGCCCAAGTTCAGCTTACTCAAGACCTTCTCAGAACATCCCATATGAGGTACACCCCAAGGATTAAATGATCTCTACCCTTCAGGTGGGGCAAATTCCCAGGATACCAGATAGCAGAGCTGGGATCTCATGGACAACAGTGACCTCACTGGGAGATGGAAGGGAAATCTGAGACACAGGTCACTACTCCTGCCCACTCAGAAGAGAGCCCCGCTTCTGTCTCTAGTAGACTGTACGGCAGACTCTGAGCGCTTATCTCTAGTTACTAAAAATACTATAATAAAAACAAGAAAAGGAATGGATAGCTATCTTTATTTTACAAATGTGGAAAGCAAGGTACAGAGCCAAGTGATGTGGCTCCAGAAATGTTCCAAACCACTCCAAGTTCCTGCCTGTCCCCAGTATACCTTGCTTCTATGATTGCACTAGGTCACATGCAGCCATCTCCTTTGTGCCCAGTGTTAGGGAATGGGAGAGCAACACTGACTTTCAAAGTCACCCAAGTTCCCCCAAGTTCAACTCCAGGCAGTTCTTAGTGGGTCTGTCACGCTATAGGTGATAAGCCTGTTAGAGTACCCGGGTCCTCACAGGCCACTGTCTCTGAAGATATAGTGATGAATCAACATACCACCCTTTGGTCTCCTGAAAAAGAATTTGAGTCAGACACCCACTGAGTTCAGAGGCAGGAAGGGTATCTGGAGGAATGAAAACATGGAGCTGTGTCCATAGCTGTAACAGAACACCGTCAGCCGGCTATAACAGCTGTGGTGTTTGGGGCCACAGTGCTACTCAGCCCTGGAAGTCCAAGCACATATCTCAACATTTGAGGAGGACCACACATATCCTAACATTTAGGGAGGGCCGCTGCACGGTGGAAAGCAAAAGGGCAAATGCATGCAGCACAGTAAATGCAGCCAAACACACTCGTCTCAGGCCTTCCTCATTCCCATGGTAACTGACCTACTCCAGTATCAGGAGCATCAGTCCATTCAGTAGGTCAGAGCCCTTGCCTCAAGCCTCCCCTTGAAGGACCCGTTTCCCAGCTGTGCTGTAAAAGCAATTCAATTTCTTTTGCTTTTTTCAGAATATGCAAATATATTACTGTTAGCATGCTGACCCACTTCCTAGAGCCCTGAGCTTGGCCTGTCCAGTGTCCTGAAGTCAAGTTCCCTTTAAGAAAAAACTCCCCCATTTTTTTCCTCTCCCCCTCTGTTCTAAAAGTAGTGCGCACCTCTGTTCCAGCTCACTCTCCTCTCTCTCTTTCTTGCTCTCTCCCTTTTCTCTTCCCCCTCTCCCTCCCTCTAATAAAGTAAAACTTTCTCATGTAAGTTGCTTGTAAAGTGTGCCTTTCTTGCAGCTCCCAGCTGTCACCGCATGGGTGCTGCCCTCCCATCTCTGGCTCTTGCCTGGTCTCTGGCTCTTGCCTGCCATGGGGCCCTTTGGCCTCTATCAACTGGGGTTTCTCTCTCCTACTGTTTCTAAAATACAACAATTACTGTGTTTCCATTCTCAAAAATGTATGCTCTTGGTGTTTCCTTTTTCCCTTTGAACAGGGCCAAAAGAAACACATTGGCTACTCTAACAGGCTTAAACAGAAGGCTAGGAATATCACTTATAGCGTGATCATTTGGACCAAAACTTCCTGGTTTTCCTCGGTGGAGTTCAAGCAGCCATCACTGGGCACAAATGCTGTGCTTTCACCACACTTGATGAGCTGCACCGATACCTTTCCTGACGGCAGAATTTGGCTGTCTGACTTCAACACCTACTTCTTCCCAGCATGATTCCCTTTGCATGAGAAGTATGTCTTAGAAGAATTGGCCTTCAGGGCTGTGGCCATGTAGGCATTTTTACACTGTCCATCCTGCCACTTTGGTGACATCGGTGCCTGCAGGGCACCATGACACTTGCCCATCTTGCCTGGTGCCATGATCCAAAGGGCAGTAGTTTGATTTCAACATTGTTTTCAAATAGGATATTCAAAAAGTTCCAGTATTCAAAGGCTAATGCTTCCAAGAGACACAGTTCAACTCCCAGCTAATAAAATGAACTTCTGAGGCCTCCCACTGACTCAGCTAATCTTGAGGAGTTGAATGGCTTGTAAACACTCCATTCACAAGTAAGGACAAGATGTCGAGAAAAACTGGAGAAACAGCATGCTATTTTCACAGAGCATAGGTAAGCCTGGCATGTCACAATGAAGAACAAATTGAACACAGGAGTCCATAAAAGCTTATCAACCGGTCCCAGGCAGTTCCCTCTGTGTGCATGAGAGAACAAGGGTCCAGGAAGGTAAGCAAGAGCATGCTGAGGCTCTGCCTGCAATGCTTGTCTGGCATGGTGAGGCTACCTCCATTTGACTTCCAAGTTCTGCCCTCCCCCCGCCCCCATGGGCATCCCACTTTGTTCTGCTACAAAAGAAAAGTAACATGGAGCTGGTCAGGGATGTTGCCCTCTGCCAGTCCTCCAACTATATTTTGCTGGAAAACTCAGTCTCAGCATCTGGTAGAAGCCTATTCTATCCATCATCCACACAAGGTGTCTCAGAGACAGGCACTGCTCTCAAAGAATTTCATTCTGTCTGGGGACACTGTACTAACAGACATCTTAGTGCCACAGAGATGATGGGATTGGATGATGCAGAGACAGGGTCAGGAGAGGCTTCCCACCCAAGGATGGTGGCATAGCTCTAGGACACTGGGCACAAGGCTAGGGACCATGGGGACATGGAGAATTAAAAGGTTTGTTACTGAGTAAGGGTCAGCCCCAGAGAGCTAGGCTCAGCCACCTGTCTCCAATGAGTCAATTAAATGATGAAATAATTGTGAAAAGCAGAGGAAGGGGATTAATTCAATGTGGCCATGTCGGGAAGAGAAACACAGTGATCCAGTGGTGTCCCCCATTCCACCTCCAGGGTCCTGCAGTGAGTTTCAGACTTAAACGGAAGGAAGAGACAGCCAATCACTGTCTCAACTCTGTCTTAACTCTGTCTCTCCTGTAAGGTGGTCTGACACATTGTCAGAACTGTGGAGATCTCCCAGGAGACAAGCTCCTCCTCTGGCTGGCACCAGCTTCCAGCCTCTTTCTTTCTCCAAGCAGGTGAAATCCCAATACCTTGGGCTGCATAGTCCCAACAGTCTAATAGTCAAAGGGAGGGGCAGACACGGCTCCTTAGGATATATCTTCATTCCTGGCACGGGACAGTTACAAGTTCATCTACCCACTAATGCACTCATCCATCAGGTGCAGAGTGAAAGCTGACTTGAGGCCAGGACACATGGATGGCCCAGTCCTCTACCACCTGATCACTGAAGTCCTAACTCAACTTTGTAGCTTGGTAAGTTACTTACCCTCTCTGACCTTCAGCCGGCTCACCTGCGAAGACTTGTGTACTTCCCAAGACTAAGGAATTAGGAAAGGGAAGCACGTTGGTCAGCTAGCGCAGCACCAGGTCTGTCTCTGTTGCAGTTATTTGTAAAGAGGCTATGTATAGTGTGTTCCCCACCTGGGAGAGAGGCGGCCCCCTGAGTGAATATGGATGTCTGGACTCTCCCCAAGATCCGCCATCAAGGGGAGCCTCACCTAGCCTGAAGGAGTGTTCTCCTAGCTGGCTGCAAAAGGACTAGATGTTTGGCACACAGGATTTCATGACAGGTTTGAACGGCATCTCATTAGACTACAAGATAGGATGGCAATAAATCACTCACCGGGCTGCGGGGTGGGGACTCCAGACTACAACATTAATTTCCTATCCTGACCAAAGGAGCTTGAGGCTAAGCTACCTCCACTTCCTGATGACTACAGACCCTGTGGCCCCTGGCCCCATGCAGGATCTAGAGAGGCAGCTCAGGCTTCTTCATCAAGTGTAGCCTCAGGCAAGGATTTATCTCCTTGGTGTGTTTCCATATCTGTGTGGGGTTCTTCACAGCACCTTCTAGAAAGGCTATTAAGAGCAAGGCCCTTTACTTTAACTCTGACAAGCAGTTACCTAATGCTCCTAGTTTCGTTTTGGTTTTGGGGGAAAGAAAACATAGATTCATAAAACTATCACTTGTGCTAATTCTGCCCTTTGGCACTCCTTGCTTGGAGAAGGATGCCCTTAAGATCTGCCCAGGGTGGGAGCGAATCCACTCTTAAAGACCATCTGCAAACTCCAGCCCACCTAAGTACCATTCCATTCTGCCATCCCACTCAACAGAATGAAAGCTAAGGCCCAGATGAATGAGGGGATTCGCCCAGACTGTCCCATGAGGGACACCAACACTGACTCCCTGTCATTTCTGAATGAAGGGACCGAGCTGCTTAAATTAATCCTGGTTATATAACAAAGGGAACTTGGACAGCTAACCACCATGGGGGATGGGAAGCTGTCTCCACTAATATCCGTTTACAAGGGCTAAAGAAGTCCAAACAAAGTGCTCCAGGAAACTCACTCACCTGGCCTCCTGGCTCACCTTTATTGGATACTAAAGCTCCAGCCCAGGACTGAAGATGGTCCTTGACTACCAAGGTACACTGAGGCCATTGTGTGGTCTGTTGACACCAAGCTCCCCTCAATGGCCTTGCTCAATGCCTTCTGTAATGTGGTGAAGTGTGGCTGCCCCAGGATGACAGACAGGTGACAGTTGAGGTCAGCTGTATGTACTGAGCATAGGAGGGTCTCCCTCTCTTGTGTGCCCCACCACCCCCGCCGTGGCCCTGGAGGACCTGGACCTCCCACAGCCCAGAGATGGTATGCAGGTGCTCTGTCTCCTGAGATCCTGGGAATGTATACCCAGTACCAGTACAAATGCTGACATGGTGGGACTCACTTTGCCGAACAGATGGTTCTCCGAAATGTTCTGGAAGTTAGGAGACCCAAATCCCTGTGCATTTCAGCCATCACAGGGACCCTGAACAATCATGTCCCCTCTGTGGGAACCCACCAGTCCAGAAGTTTGACAGGCAGATTACTGGTGCTTTTAGTCACTATCTAGTTCAACTACAAAGACAGACTGAATGAACAAACAAGGCTAACACTGTCTTTAAGGAGCATGTCAAACATTGGAATCTAAGTAACTGGCAACACCACCCATAAACAAATGTGCATCCGTGTGTGGGAGCGTTTAGTTGGTAAACCTCTGACATTAATGTACATTGGATTCATTTGCAGCTTGAAAATATCTGTAGTTTAAAAAAAAATTAGGCACACCTTGATAGGCATGAAGGTGCATACTTGGGAAATGAAGGCAGGAAGCATATAAACACAAGGTCAGCCAGGGCTATACAGGGAGACACTCAGAAAAAGAACTAAAGGTTTAGAGGAGCTGGGAACTAAGAAAAAACCCAAACAAGTGCACTTGCCTTAATCACTTCTATATTTATGAAGAGACACCATGACCAAGGCAGCTTATAAAAAGAAGCATTTGATTGGGGGCTTACTCATACTTTCAGAGGATAGATAATCATGGTGGGCAGCAAGGCGGCAGCAGATAGGTAGCATGGTGCTGAAGCAGTAGCTGAAACCTTACATCTTATCCTCAAGATAGAGGCAGAGGGAATAGACCCCTGATGAGGGCCTTTGACACCTGAGAACACCCTCTCATTCCCCTCCCATACATTTCTTCCACACAGGACCACACCTCCTAATCCTTCCCAAAGAGTTTCACCAACTAGAGACCTAACATTCAAATACATGAGCCTATGAAAAGCCAATATAATCCAAACACACTATGTGTTAGTGGAAGGAACATTAAAAGGGGCACCCAGGCAGTTCTTTTAAAGCGAAATTTCCCGAGGATCCAGCAATTCCAATTGTAGGAATGCACCTAAGAAAAACTGAAAGCAGAGTCTGGAGGAATTTGGATGGATAGAAAGAATCCCATTGTCCATCACAGACTAAGACAATGTGATCTTAGCCACACAATAGAATATTATCTAGCCTTCAAAAGGGTGAAAATTCTGACACATGGACTATCGTGGATGAACCTGGAAGACATTATGGTGACTGAAATAAGCCAATTACAAAATGGCAGATGTGACATGATTCTGGTTATATTAGGCCCTTAAAGGAATGGTATTCAAAGAGACGGGGAACAGAATGAAGGCTGTTAAGGTCGAGAGGGGGAATAGGAGCTTGTCGTTTAAGGGATGGGTTTTAACTTGCAAGATGAAAAGATGTCTGAGTCTGGCTACATCACAAAGGAGAAGTATTAAACATCACTGTAGGGTATGCGTGAAAAATGGAAGCGAAGGCTCTGTCTTTAAAGTACTGCCAAACAAATCTGAGGACCCAAATTCAATCCCCATAAACTATGCAGAAGCCAGGCACAGAGGCACTGGAGAAGGGGCTAAGTGAGTCCCTGGAGCCCTCTGGCCTGCCAGCCTAGCAGTTTCAGTAAAGAGACCCTCTCTCAAAAGACAAGGTCAAGGCCTGGAGAGATGGTTCAATAGTTAGGAGCCCTTGCTGTTCTTCTAGAAGATCTGGGTTCAGTTCTTGGTGAGTTGCTCACATCTATCTGTCACTCAGTTCTGGGCTATCCAATACCCTCTTCTGAACTCTGTGGGTGCCAGGCACACATGTGGTACAAAGACATACGTGCAGGCAAAACTCTCACGCATGTTTTGTATATATAATATAAAATAATACACACACGCAAATTAAATTAATGTAATTTGAAAATTAAAGAAAAAAAAGATGTGAAGCCCTTGAGGAACAACATTCAAGGTTGATCTATGGCCTTCTCATACATGCACCCCACATGACACACACACAGTTTTTAAAAGAGTAAAACAACATATTTTATGTATATTTCGCCTCAATTTCAAAAAGATTTAACCTACAGTTTGCTCCAAGGATGTACCTCAAGAATCTGATTCAGAATTCCCTAAGGTCTCTGACAAGCCCGCCCCTCCCTCTCCTCTCCCTTTGTCCCCCAGAACACAGCACTGTCCCTAGTCCAGAAGCCTATGGAGGGAGCATCTGAAAGGCCAAGTCCAGGGACTCTCAGACTTAGGCCACAAAACTCAAGTCCTGCTCCTTCCATAGGCCAACTAGGTCAGATGATGCAGCAGTTCTTCCCCAGCATGTGCCTGCCACTTGCCACCCCAAAAGACTCCTTCCCAGAACACACTTCAGCTGTTCAGGCACAAGGGAACTGACAAAAAAAAAGAACTTTATGTCTGTGTGAGAGACCAGGTGGGTGACAAGACTGGTGGCCCTAAGACACAGCCCATGGCATTGACACCAAGGAAGGGAGGAGGCCCAGGATTCAGCAGGTGCAGATGAGCTGAAATCCACACTGGACTGGGAGACAGGCACCCTGTGCATGCCTCTAAATTGGGTGCGGCCCTGCCAGCTTCTACAGGGCCAGCTTCCACACCCTTCACAGAGCCACACCTTCTAAAGTGTGCCCAGTGATTAGCCCATGAAACAAAGGAAGAGAAGCAGCTTTCACATTAATCCCATCGCCAGGCTTTGCTTGCTCATTCCTCTACTTATAATTATATCAGGTGATGCATCTGTGTGTCTGTCTCCTGTGGGAATCATCCCCTGTGGTTCACTGTGCCTCACTAAAACACTGTAACAATGGCCAAGAAATCAGAGGCCAACAGAGTTTCACTCACATGTACAAAGCAGGGCCTTAATCCCTCCCCAGACTATCTACTATTAATCTGTGTGCCTCCAGAGTCCGGGGCACAACACACAGGAAAATGGCCAAGGCCATGAGCACCAGAAAAGCTGAACCCCAGACTTTAGGGGGTGCAAGGGGTCCAAGATTTGAGAATAAATTCCTGAGGCCAGAATTTGTACAAAGTCTACTATTAAGTTATCTCTACAATATAGGGAGATATATGTGCCATCAGGCCAGTCATGGCTACCTGAACTGGTGCCCTTCCTTCAAGTACTTTATTATTCAAAAAGGTTACACCATGTAAGAAACCCTAAGCGTGACATTCAAAGGCTTCAGGAAAGGACACCCCAAAGGATTAATCAGAAGATTCAGGTTTGAGCCGCTAGGACCTACTTATTAAACAGAAGCTAAGTGACATGTACAATCTATTCCTGACACTCTGGAGTGAGACAGATTTAAGTTTTCTCTGGTTGCAAACAAGGCAGAAAGCCTCCATTATGAGTCAGAACTGGAGCTAAGTAAAATCTTCTGTCTGGAAAGAAGGAGCTAGGGTGTGTGATTTCAACCAAAGCTGCCCTAGAGAAGGGCTCCCAGGAGTGACAGAAGATGAGCGACTTGGGTGGAACTGAGTCCAGGTTGCAGAGGTCTCCAGCAGGGGAAAGTGACATGCTGTTCTGCCAAAGAGATCTTCATAGAAACTACCCATCAGTACATAGCTGGAGGCAGAGAGCCAGCAAGGTGGGTGGGGTTCTGGCCTTGATAGGTATGATCTAGTAGGGGAGACAAAGGAAATCCCAGATCCCTCACACAATTTCCAAACTCTGAATGTCCTAAATAGGCAGGGCTCTGAGATCGGATGGCGGGGATCCAATTTAGACTTTGGAGTGATGGTGATGTGGTCACCAAGGCTGAAGACGGTGAAGCTGGCGATGTGTAGAAGAAAGAAAAGTTGCCTGTGGCTTGGGAGATACAGCTCAGTCATTGGTAAAGTACTTGCAAAAAGGCCTGAGTCAGATGTCCAGAATCCACATTATAAAAAAGCCGGGTACGGTGGCCCACTCTTGGAATGCTAGCACCTGGGAAGGGAAGGGAAGTAGACCCGGGGCCAGCTTACCAAATAGCCTAGTCTAGTGAGAGTCTGTCTCAAAAAGGCAAGGCAATGCTAAGCATGGTGATCCAGGCCTTTCATCCCAGCACTCATGATGTAGAGACAAGTAGAGCTCTGTGAGTTCTAGGCCAGCTTGGGTTACATATGAGACCCTGACTCAAAACAGCAACAACTCCAAGGCTGGGGAAGGTGAAGCTTGTGATGTGTATGAAACACACACAGGGTGGACAGTACTTGAGGGATTCTGGCTGGCATTCTCCTCTGGCATCTATAAACACACATATGTGTGCCCACACATACACACACAGGAATGAAAAGAAATGAATTTGGGCACACAGGACCATGGAATGAGCATGTGGATGAATAACTCAGGGGGCTCTTGTCCCCTAAACCTGCTAAGTGTGGGGAGATGGGTCTGGGAGCACAGAAAAGGGACAGAGAGCCTGAGACATAGGAAGGCAGTTTGTCTCCGCACTGTGTTTCCGTTTGGTTCTGACCTCGGCCTTGAAGTCAGAGAGAGAAAGAAATCCAGTGAAGGAAGTAGGAGATGGTTCTTTGCTGTGAAATCCCCAGGATGTGTAGCTGCCACCCCCCACACCACCACCCCCAGACAGATGATGCTAAGAGGGGCCTTGGGCTCATCCACTTTGTCATTTCTACACTGCCCCCCACAAATGCCAGCCAACCCTATATGTGCTGCTGGCAGCTCTGGATGACCTATGATCATGCCAGCTGACCCCTGGATGACTCAGCTTCCCGGTGATGAACTTGTAAAAGTCTCCAGCTGGCAAGAGTCAGGCACTGTAAACAAAGTCCTCCAGAAACATCTGGGGCACTCTCCTCTAGGTTCCAGGGAGGGGCCCGAGTCATTTAAAGTTCTAGAACTGCCTGACAAAGAGTCTGCAGTCTTGAGCAGTTGCTGGTGATTTCAAGTTGACAAAATAAGCTATAATTTTGAGATGGGCACTTTGGAACTCAGGAACAAGGCAGGCCCCAAAATGGGACATGAGCAGTTGGCTCCTCTCCCAGAATGCACTGCAAGCAATCCTCCCTCCCAGCTTTCTTCTCAAGGTATAATTGCTCTGGCTGAGAGTCTATATTAATACAATGGTAAGTCCATAGAGGGCCCCCAAGCAACAATCCTGTGCATTCTGATGGCCACCGCCTCTTCCCTTGTGTTCCAAGTTAAAGACAGCAGCAGGCCGCTGAGGACTCAGTGGGGTAAGAAGTCAAAGCCACAGCCTCAGGGAATCCCACTGTCCTACATGAACTCGGGGCTAGCTTATCCCTTTCCCTAAGAACCCAGTTTTATAATAACACAGCTGAGCAACTGGCATAGAGTTTAAAGCTCTGCTCCCAGGCTCAGGAGGTGACTCTGAAAAGCCACTTGTCACACAAGTGAAGAACCTGGGTTTTAATCCTCAGATCCCACCTAAAAGCAGACAGGGTGCAATCTGTAATCTTACTGCTTCTTTTTTCAAGATGAGAGGTGGAGACTTGGCAATATCTGGAAGGTTCTGGGCCAGCTAGTCCGGTGTGTGCAGTGGTGATCAGGAGGCACTGTCTCAACCAGAGGGAAGGTAAGGACCAACACCCAAAGGTGTCCTCTGACCTCTGATGCTGTGACACCAACACACACATTAAGACGGAAGGGAGAGGGGGAAGGGGAAGTGGGGAAGGGAAATAGGAAGAGGGAGGGAGGGAAGGAGGAAAGGAGGAGCTGAAACAGAAGGGCCTGTCTGTGTACAATGATGGAAGCCCATTTCAAATAAGAAAAAACAAAACCAACCAACAAAAAACCTTTGTGCTCCTGACAACACTGGCTGCACCATCTTCTAAGATGCACGTGGACCAAAGGGACAGGCCAAGCGTGGTCACTCCTCCTAATTTCAGATGAGGAGCCTGCAGCCCTAGTGGACAATGGAGAAATGACCTTCCCAGCATTGAAGCTGCTTAATGCCAAGACTAAGAATTAAATATGTAAGGCTGTCCCCTGACTTCAAAGCTGGGGACATGCACACACTCTTCTGAGCCCCTGCCCACAGGTACATATCAGAAGCACCCTACTCAGCCATCCAGAGGACAAAACACATCGGTATGCTGAAATACAGGATCTGGGGTTTCCTCCAGCCACAACATGTACCATCTGCTATGTGGACAGCCAGGCCTAGGGTTCTGGAACTAGGCTCTGCCCAGCCATGTATCATGGACCCAGGAGCTCATCAGACAGCGGAAGTGCCATTGGCCACAGAGGCTAAACTCGACCATCAGAGGACAGACATTTCCTAAAGTTATTATGCAACTGTTGCCTCAACAGGCTAGGCTTTCTCCCAGTTTCAACACATTTTATTTTCTTTGCAAAGATGACACCATTTTAAGGCTGTGGCCCCTGGGTGACTAAGCTACAGCATCCTGGGCTGTCCGGGATTACAAGCACAGTGGGGGATATTTTCAAAGGCAACTCTGTGAGCCGGGTGAGCTTCTAGAATGACTAAAGATCCCAGAGTGGGAGCAGTCAAAACTGACCATCACTGTCTCTATTCAACTGAGCTCCCACAGAAGGCCAAGCTCTAAACTCCGGACCTTCAAGAAAACAGCAGTCTGGCCACTCCAGAACAGGACAACTCCCACCTCATCCTGCTAGCCCATGTCAAAGTACTGCCTTTGGGTCACTGGCATTTTACCACCCCCCAGGGTCTGGCACCATGAAAACCAGATAGATGACCCACATCAGGGAGCCAACCTTACCCTTACAGTGGGATCTCAGTTTGACTATCAGAAATACTATGGGCAGCATTGAACCCTCCCTACTGAAAACTGTAGTACCTATAATCCTGATAGCAGTGTTTCAGCAGATGTGACAGGCATCTCATACTGTCACACTTCTGATTTCAGATGGAAACCTTGAGGGCACTAAGGTCAGGTGCACAAGAGCAGGTATGAAGGATGATCTATGCAGAATGGACAGCAGCAATTCATTCCCCAAATGCATGCTTCCTAGCACCTACTTGTTTCAGGCCATGGAAACGCAGAGATCAACAGAACACAAGCCCCGCCCACTGAAAGCTGATATTCTAATGAGAGGGAGTCCACAAGTAATAAAGAACACTGTAACTGCAAATAAAATCTAAACACTATAAATAAGTAAATGGTAAAGTGTGTTAGAAGGAAAAGACACCGTAGAGAAAAATCGAGAGGAGAAATAGAGTCCAGGAAACCAAGGCCCATTGATAAGTCCAAATACCCTAAAGCATGTCAGGAGGGAGAGAGAAGCATGTTAAAGAGATCTTGGACTTGGAGATACACAAGCCCTGGGTTTATACAAGCAGGAGCCAGGAAGAAGCCACACTAAGGAGTTGGGAATAGGCTCTCAGAAGGGCACTGGGGTGAGGAAGAGGAGGATAAGCCAACCGGTTATGACACCCAGATATGCTGTGTCCAGAGGTGCATGTAGGGGGCACCAAGAAGAGCCACAGGTGTCTTTGTGCTTCAGCTCCTGAGAGCCTGGACTGGGGGAGTTATCAGGCTCAGTGGAAACTAAGACCCAAACATTCCCTGTGAGCTTGGGAGACTGCAGTGTGCAGGGCAAGTACCCAAGGAGAGAGCCAGCTGCTAAACCCAAGAAGGTCACTAACAGTATTCAAAGAGGAGAGGGTGCAAATGCCTAGAGAGCCTTGCACAGGGCCTGTGCTCCCAGCCCTTGGGTGGTTTAGGCAGGACCATCTTTTCTTGTCAGAAGTTTCTGACTTGTCCAAGCCCAAGGTCAGGCCCACAGACCTGTTGTCTCACAGAAACACACAGAGGCTTACATTATTTACATGCTGTTCGGCTTACATATATTGTTAGCTAGCTCTTGCATCTGAACTCATTTTTATTAATATGCCTTGCCACATGGTTTGTGGCTTACCTGTACTCTATTGCGTATTGCCTCTTGGGAGGCTAGATGGCACCTCCCATGACTCCACCCTCCTTCCCCTGTATCTATGCTTGGATTTCCCACCTGCTTCTAAGTTGCTCTGCCATAGGCCAAATAATTCCTTTAGTATCCAATGGTATTCACAGCATACACAGAGACATCCCACATCCATCCTTGGCTATGAAGTGAGTTGAAAGCCATCCTGGACTAAAGAGACGCTGCGTCGAAACACAAGCCAGGTGCAGAAATTAGGGAGTGAAGAAGGGGGAGGGGGTCAAAGACAACAGTCTTCTCACAACACTGGTTATTTCAGAGGAGGAAAACGGATAACCAGGGTTTGTTGTTTACGAGAGAAAACAGAAAGGTAGCACTTCCGGGTCCTCGGGGTCCAGGTGAAAAGTTTAAGGTGGGCTTGCTTATTTTAGACAACAGGGCTGTCTCCAAATGGCAGAAATGCTTCAGAGGAGCCACGGAATGGAGGAGGGGCTAAAACCCCTGGAATAGGTCACCCAAGGAAGGCGAAATAGATGACTACCTCATACACAGTTTATGAGAGCCTTGCCAGTCAGGGACATGGCATATATTGTCACATTTTTTTTTCTTTCAGTAACCTCACAAGGTTAATAGTGTCCCCCCGTCTTCCGGAAAGGGAACTGAGGTGATAGAGATTAAGTCATGTGCCCTCGATATGGGGTCAGGACATTACACCTCCCTGGTACCATCAACATCCCCTGGAGCAGTGTTTCTCAACCTGTGGGTTGAGACTCCTTTGGGATAAAAAAGACCCTTCCACAAAAGTCAGATATCAGATATCCTGCGTATCAGATATTCACATTATGATTCAAAACACTGGCAAAGTTACAGTTATGAAGGAGCAATGAAATAATTTTATGGTTGGGGTCAGCACAGCATGAGGAACTACAAAGGGTCGGAGCCATTAGGAAGGGTGAGAACCGCTGAGCTACAAGCACAAGAGACACCGGTTTCCTTACAATGGAGGCTGGAAAGCAAGAGCTTGAAGGACACTGACTGGAAGATGAGCCCATCTGGGGTTCTTGTTTCTCTGTAAACTAGGAAGAGATGTTTCTTGTGGCAGTTGATGAGGCCTGGGAGGGCAGATCCAGAGCTCAGGGCCCACAGGGTACCAATGGGGGTTGGTGTTGAACTACCAAAAGGCTCAGCTGCCAGTAGGCAGGGGAGCTTTCCAGAACTCAGAATAAGAGGCAAAGGCAAAGAAACTGAGGGCCTGGTGGCAGCTTCAGTAATAGTCCAAGGAAATGAGCAGACCATGAGGCAGGAAAGTTCTGGGTCAGAATGTGGACCCATGGAGGTAAAAGCCAGTGATCTCCAGGCTGTAAAGAATGGGAGAGTGGGGCTAGGGAGACAGCTTAGCTAGCAAAGCATTTGCCTTGCTAAAGTGAGAACCAGAATCTGACCCCAGAATCCATACTTCTACTCCCAGCACTCAGGAGGCAGAGGCAGGCTGATCTCTGTAAATTAGAGGCTGGCTTGGACTACATGTGGGTTCCAGGAAAGCCAGGACTATACACAGAGACCTTGTCTCATAGAATGAATGAATGAATATGGATTAGGAAGGAGAGAGAGAGAGAGGAAAGACAGACAGCACATGCGGCTCACAAACTAGCTGTGGTGGTGTATTTGCAATCCCATGGGAAGGAGGAGGCAGGCAGATCCCTGAGGCCCAGCTGAATCAGCAAGTTCCAGGCCAATAAGATCCACATGCATATGCATAAACTTTTGTGTTTACATACACACAAATGGGAGCAGAGACCTGCACTGTCATGCCTACCCATACCTATCCTTAGGGATGTGGAAAGCAGATTGCCAAGTGCCCAAATCCCTATAGGAGAGACAGTGACTATGGCCACATTACTGAAGGGAGGAGGAAGAAGCAGGCTCATTCTTGGAGAATATTCCCCTAATATCAATTGCTGTTCTGAGCATTGTAAGGACCTCACCCTCTGACCACTCAGGAGAACAGTATCTTTTTTCTACAAGTGGGAAACTAGCCCAGAGGCCTAAGTATTTCAAGATTACACGGAGTACCAATGGAGAGAGATCACCTCTCCATTGTCAGGAAGACAGGTGAAAGGTCCCCATACTTCCCCCAACACTAAGAAGACAGATGGATTTCTATGAGGACAAGAGGTAGCAGCATTCGGTGACAGGAGATGTCAGCCAGACATTCCCACAGGGTCTGGCAAATAGGTAGGTGGAGAAGTAACCAATGAGAAGCGGAGCTAGGAAAGAGAACGCAAGATGGAAATTAGGGTTCCCTGTCTATATAAGAAACTCAGAACTGAGGAGAGTTAACGCCTTTGCCTCAGCCATGTAAGTCAAGGCTTGGATGTGAACTCCAAGGACAGGAAAAGGCCAGTTTAAGGTGAACCTTGGGAGTTCAAACAAGACAGAGCAGGAAAATAGCAAGGCCAAACCACAGGGCTGCAGTGCTGCACAGATGGGGCCAGAAGCTTCAGAGTACAAACAAGTGCCCCTAAAGACAGACTATAATGGGAGACAAGAAAAAATGGGGAGCACTGGGGTTCCAGAGAGCCCCTCCCCACTGGCTTAATGAGAAAAGAAAAGGATACACACACACACACACACACACACACACACACAATTAAACTCCAAATGCACCGTAGACAAGTAAGTTCTTGATAAAGTTAGTTCCATCTCCTGAACCCACATAAAAGTGGAGAATTGACTCCACAAAGTTGTCCCCTGACCTTCACATATGCACCCTACAGTGATCATGCCCACATTCATACATCATACCCATGCACAGTAATAAAAAATTAAAACTTCAAATGCCACTCCATAATAAAAAGCTAAAGTGGCCAGGGTGCTGACTAGTCTTACGTCATCTTGACACAAGCTAGAGTTGTCTGAAGGGAGGGAAACTCCCCTTGAGAAAATAAGATCCTGCTGTAAGGTATTTTCCTAGTGATTGATGGGGGAGAGCCCAGCCCACTTGTAGGTGGTGCCATCCTTAGGCTGGAGGTGCTGAGTGCTATAAAAAAGCAGGCTGAACAAGCCAGTAAGCAGCACCTCTCCGTGGCCTCTACATCAGCTCCTGCCTCCAGGTTCCTGCCTTGTTTGAGTTCCTGTCCTGACTTCCTTCAGCGATGAACAGTGCTGTGATGTGTCAGCCAAATAAGCCCTTTGCTCTCCAAGTTTCTTTGGTCATGGTGTTCAAGCACAGCAATAGTAACCCTAACTGAGACACTGGGTATGGTGGTGCATACCTTTAATCCCAGCATTCAGGAGGCAGAGTCAGGCTGATCTCTGCGAGCTTTAGGCCAGCCTGTTCTACACAGTGAGTCCCAGGCCAGGCGGGGCTACATTGAGAAAGAGACTGTCTAAATAAATTAACTAAAGTTTATGTATCCATTTTTAAAAATCAATTTAAAAATGAACAATTTATTTTCTTTTTACTGTTGGGTTCCCTCCACCACTCACTATTGTTCTGGGTGCTATTCTCCAACCTTTGTGCCCCTCCATTCCTGGGCAGAGGAAATGAATGTGCGGGGGGGGGGGGGGGGGGGGGGGAGTTGCAACTTTGTAATGGGACACAGACACCAGATATGGTAATCAGCATGCACTGGGGTGTCATAAACGAAGGGAAGAACTGTAATTGAAGCGAACCCTTTTCTTGACTCCATATCTGCTTATAACCCACTTGACCAAACACGCCTCTCAGTGAAGAGCAGGAAGGAGACACAGTAATAGAGAAAAAAAACCCCATCATTGTGCTAGAGGGAATAATTTGGGATTTAGTGGCCTCTTGAAGTTGGACCGGTATCACCTGTCCTGCGCTGTTCTAAAGCATGAGGAAGCTGGGGGGGAGGGGCCCCTGGCAGCTGCTGGCACTCTCTGCCAATCAACCAGAAAAACTCTAGGGCTGTGGGGTGTTCCAGGAGGCGAGCCAGATTGTGACCATGCCTAAGTCATCCCCACAAGTTAACCAATGAGGACCACCCAGAAGAGCAGAGGGCTCACCCAGGAAAAGTTAAAACAGTGCTTTCCTGACAAGCTGTCAAGAAAGGCTGTGAAAGGGTCAGTGGGAAGTTCCCCACTTCAAATCTTTCCTGTTTCCTTTCTTCCCTTTGCTTACCAAGCTGACTTGCATGGTCTCTGCCTAATCTGGATGGAATTTCCTCCTCCACCCACCTAGCATGCGCCCTACGGTTTTGAGCACTTCTGAGCATGGGCTCTTGCTTACACCTCACAGGCCAGTCTAAGGCACCATACCACTTGCCATGCCACCACTTAGAGGCTCCTGGGAAAATGCTGCCAAGCCCAGATTAGAGAGAAGCCGAAGTTGGACAAGAGCCTGCAGACATTCAGGCATCCTATATCCCTGACTTCAAAACCCTCTAGTGGTTGCTACAATCATGGGAGCGAGCACTTCGAAGGTCCCCCCCCCCCCAGTCTGGCTGTCTTTAAATGAAGCATCTACCATGGGCTGTGAAGACTAAGGGAAAAAGATTGGAAAAATGGATTCAAATCTTCCCAATAGGAACTTAAATAACCTCAGGCTGCTGGGGAATCAGAAAGCATGGACTATCGGATTCTATGATGCTCATAATTTGTTTGGAAATGGTGTTTTCCTGGGTAGCTCAGGCTGGCCTTGATATCACTCTGAGTTCAGGCTGACATTCAAATTCTACATCCTCCTGCATCAGCTCCCAAGTGCTAATATTCAGTGCATGCACTATCTGTCCTAGCCAGAAGTGCTTTTTCATAGTCTCTGGGGAACACGACCCAAACAGAACTCCAAGGGTGTTTCTTCCTATCAAAGCCACACCTACCTATATACCATACTGTCACCAATCAGTCTTTCAAATGCTCAACCCACCAGCAGATCAAAACCTAGAGTGTGAAAAACACTGGACATTAAAGAGGCATTGAGAGGTGGCAGACCTCATAAAAAAGCAACTTCAGTATTAGAACAGTAAGCAACCATAGTCCTCTTACTGTACTTAAGACCATAAAACCAAGGGAGCTCTGCAGGCACAGAGCTGCAGAGGACCTGCCCCGCTGCCCTGGGTTCCATAGCTCACACATCCTAGGATAGCAAATCTGGAAAAAAAGCAGGCTGATCCAACAACACTCACATTGAACCATGACAAGCTCAGAGGGGGAAAAGAAAATGCCTTTTCAAAAAAAAATTTAAAAAATTAAAAAATATTAATGTGGAAGAACTGTAGGTGTGCTATTGATGAATAGGTGAAAGGCAAAGAGTGCCCATTTTTCCCACAACAAAACAAAGGCACATATCAGTGCTTAAGGCAAAGAGCAAGAGAGTAGAAGGGCTGCCAGCCCAACCCAGGTCTCCTGACTCAACTACTCAGTCATCATCATCCAAGATATTTAAGAGGGACGCGGCTGTGATCTTCCCCACGTGAAATGTTTCCATGACTGGGGCATAGCTGTGTCCCCGCCACCTCAGGTTAGCCACAGACAACTGTGATGAACAGACGCTGGCTCACCTGCGGCCTGCTCGGAGTCATACAGCTTGTGCAATTTAACTTTCTTTGTGCTTTTTTTGTCTTTGTTAAAAACTAGAGGAAAGAAAAAAGAATCCTTGCTACCCTAAGAAAGTTGCAGGGGAACACAAAAGAAACTTCACAACCACGCCTGTGAGTCTGAGAACCCCAGAGCCCAAGGATCACTACCAGAGGCCAGGAGCAGAGCAGCCTGCTGACTGGCAATGAAAAACTGCAATTTGCAAGCAAGCCCATAAAGTGAATACTTAACTTATGACAGTCAAACACACTTATTCACACACTCCTCCACTCACACAAGCACACACATGCTCACAGCTCACACTCATAAAACACAAGCTCTCTCATACACATAGCTCACACACGTTCACACATTTTCTCTCACACACATATTCTCTCTCTCTCTCTCTCTCCTCTCTCTCTCTCTCTCTCTCTCTCTCTCTCTCTCTCTCTCTCTCTCTCTCTCTCTCTCTCTCTCTCTCTCTCTCTCTCTCTCTCTCACACACACACACACACACTTCTAAACTGTTTGTCCATCCACAGATGGGAACTTTGTGGAGACAACTGCCTTGACTGTCAATCAAAAGACATCAATCAATAATTACTTCTAACCTTCAAAATAAGCTAAAGTGATCCTTGAACCAGAATTCAGGGCAAGGAAGCACCAGGCCTCGCAGGTAGAAGGGCTCCTTTGATGGGATGTCATCTCCAGGTCTATGGTCTATTCAAATTAATAGCTCCTAACTTTCCCAACACTAAAAAGATACATTAGACTGTAGAAAATATCATTGCATTCATCTGTTCTTTCCCGTGCTAACGCCATCTAGTATAGGCCCCAGGTCTTTCTGGGGTGATTTAAAAATCTAATTAATGAGTTTCCCCCCACTCATTCCTCAACAGTGGCAGGCAAGGAGCATTGCCTGATTTCCCACTAGGACAGTGGAGGGACAGAAATGATGACTCAGGTCTGGCAGTGAGCTGGAAGTCAGGCCTTACCTTATGCCCAGTGTCTGTTCTCACTGGACTTGGTCTGTTTTCTCTGAGAAAACCCAAATATTCACACCTGCTCAGGTGGGACCGACTTCAGCAATAAGGTACTAGTTTTTTGTATGCAGACCTGGCCCTCTGCTTCCAAAACAACCGCCACTTACTGAGGCCTCAGAATCCCCAAAGCATACTGAAGGGGCAGCCCAGAAGTCAAGTGGCTAAGACAAGACTGAGCAAGCTTCTCTGTCCTCTCTTGTGCCTCGATTTATTCTTATGTTAACTACCAGGGACGCCCCCCCCCCCACCCCGCGCGTTAGACGAGTACCACCCCTAAAAGTCGGTACAGGTATTAATTCCTGCATCTCTCGCGGGGGCCTCTACAGGTCCAGCACAGGCAGCTCTCGGGGCTAAGAATCTCACCTGTTCAAGCTGCCTCTGGACAAATGCACACGCGAGACTACCTGGGGCAAGTGACCAGGTCAAACTGAAAGCCTATTACACAACCCACAGCCATTTAGAACAAGTTTGCAAGTCCGCATCTAGCGAAAGATAGCAAAAGATCCTGTAGGTCCTATTGCCTCCCAGTAAAAGTGAGTAGGAAGGAGGGGTTACACCGTGCATCACCTATCCAGTATTCCCCAAAGAACTGTCCTAGCCTGGGGATAGGGCCAATGGCTGGTCCCCAGCCCCTAACCACCCCAGAGCAGCAGGCACGCGCGGGAGGAGGGCTCGTGGGGGGTGGGGGGGCACATTTCTCCCAAGAGCTCAGCGAGCCCTTCCCGACTGCCAGCTCCCTCGGAATCCGCGCACGTGCAGCGTCCGCGCGGTCAGACAGCGCAAAGCCACAGCCACCACCGGCTTGAACAGACTTCTCACCACTTTATTCCCCGTGACCGCGGCGGAGACCAAAGTGGGGGACCGCGGCAGGGCTCCCTGGCACAATCTGGGAACACTACCCCAGGGCATAGTGGAAGGAACGGTGCAGCGCGCTAGAGCCCAGACCTCACGCACCCTGTCCAGGAGAGACCCCCTAGCCTGTCGCCACGCCCCGAGGGATCCGCAGCGCTGCCCTGGGGCTGGGGTTGCGCGGGATGCTAACGCGCGCGCGGCTGCTGCGGCTGCTACGTCTGCTCTCCCGGCTTCTTTCTTCCACAGTCCTCTGCACGCCTCACCTTCACGGAGTCCAACGGGTACATGAGGGAGTGCTCCAGAATCCCAGCGATCGCTCCCGCTGTCATGTGGGTGGACACAGAGGCGCTGGTCGGTAGGTTCTCGTAGTCCTCCGACCCGGCGTCCTTGCTGCCGCAGCCGCCATCGCGGCAGTCCCCATCCATCCTCCGACCCGCAGCCTGGCTCCCCAAGCCGCCAAGGCGGAGCTCCATCCGCAGCCCCGCGGGGCGCGGGAGGCGGCAGAAGGTGGGCAGGAGGGGGAGGGGGAGAAAACTTCACTTCTTAAAGTGGGAACCTCCTCCCCCGGGTAGCGGCGGCTGACGCCATGGCTGGCTGGGGTGGAGCCGAGCGGCCCGAAGCACCAATAGCTGGAGAAGAAGAGGCCGGCGGTGGCTGCGCTTTTGCTACGCCCGGCGGCCGGCACCCTCCTTCCTGTGTGACGTCGCAGCCCCGCTGCACATTTCCAGGCAACCGGTTGGGGGCGAGAGCCGATATTGGGGTGTCCCGGGAAGTTGTGCTACCTAAGGGGTGGTGATCATCTGCAAGGGACAGTCAGGTCCCTGGGAGAGTCAGCAAAAGGGATATGCCCAGAACTGCAAGATCAGGTGCAGGGCTGTCCCCAGGTTATTTGGCAGACACTGCTTAGGCAGCTTTAGCATTCCCAAGGCTGGGGATCTCGTAGAAATGGAGGATGGTTGCTGGGAATGTGAAGCGTGATGGGTGGACGTTGGAGTTGAGAGAAAGGTGTGTTCTGGAATCAGAGGCACTCCTGGACATGCACTTTTGTGCTCTCCACATTCCAGGAAGTGAACAGTTAACACTCAAGGTCCCCCCTTCTAGTCAGCTTTGCCTGGAGAGAGCCTAGTTAGCTAGGAACTGCGTTTATCTTCTGGAAACGAGGAAGGCTAAGTTTGTTCCTCTTGTACTTGTGAAGATCCAAGTCCATCCCGTCTTGGATTGACCAAGACAATAGTAGCAGTAACAGAACTCTTCGCTAAGCAGCTCCCTGAATCATTCTTTGGGTTTGTAAGGTCCTTAGCTGACGTTACAGCAAGTGTGCCCAAGTAACTGAATTAAGCTTTGTAACAAAGTCTGCCTGTCTTTTAAATCTGTTCTTTTAAAGTCATCCCTGCCGCTTCCTTTGATGATCTGGAGCCCAGAGTGCTTTATTTTAACTTAATATTGCCTTGCTCCAACTGAAGTTAGAAGTAGAAATCAAAAAGCAGAAGTCTGTCTGCTTATGGAAGGCCCTGTCTTCACATGCATTAGGACGCATTGCATTCCGGGGCTTGAGGACTGAATTGCAGAGCCTGGGCCTCCCTCGCTTATCTAGAGAAAACTTCTGAGCAGCAAGACTGGGGGATGAGATATGCAAGGGCAGGGGAGACCCTGTAGATACTGTGCCTGCCAAGCAGATCAGCACATCTCAAGCTGCTCTTGGGAATCTGAGATTCAGTGATGGTCACTTCAAAAGCAAACAATTAAGGTGTCAAAGCCAAGGGCACCATTTTCCAGTCTTGAGTAGCTGGCCTAGTAGCTACCAGGTAAGTCCTAAGACCTATGAAAGACTGTTAAACAAAGGTGACAGAAATGTGGCTCAACTTTTGACTATGGTAGTGTTTAAGAACTGTTGATGAAAAGTTGTTGACACAGGATGTATCCCAGCAATCAGGAGTGTGAGGCAAGGGAATTGTCACTAGTTTAAGGGCAGTTTGTACTATATGGTGAGTTCCAGACCTGCCTGAATTCAGTGTGAGACCTTGTCACAGACATACAAAAATGGATTTCTTCAGCCAGTACATATGAAGCCCCTATCTCACTTCTAGATTTGAGACATGAAAGCCCGAAGACACGTATAGAGCTTTTGAAAGCATCATTTGTAGAAGTTAGCTAGTCAGTAAGAAAGGAAACGAAATGATGACGTGTATTAGCGAAATACTACACAGCCCCTAAAAGCTGTGGTTCTGTTAGGCAATTACAAAGGAAATGATTCATACACAGTTGGGGTTAAAAAAAAAAAAAAAGAGGTAAAGCACAACTGTGTGGCCATTATACTCAAAATGTGGACAGAAATAAAAGCAAAATGGCTCGTGACTCTTGTTTTTCAGATTTCAATTAACGTTATTTCTGTGATTTAGAAATAAAAGGATTCGTGAGACATGGGGAACTTTGAAATTTGCAACAGTGGCATTGGTGGAAGGAACCCAACTTACTAGTGACTAGGAATATTCTTGGGGAAATTTTTTAATTAAAAGATATTTTTGCAAATGTGAATATGACTATAATCTTCAGAGCCAGAAGATTTTTAATTTTTTCTTTAAAAATTAATGACTGTGCAGCTCTCACCTCTTATGGAAGAAGACCATTACAGAGAGCCACAGCTGGTCAAATTGCAAAGAACAACCGACCATGGGGCGCCCAACTCCAGCTGTTACATTTGCAATACAACCCCTATACCTAAGGCTCACAGAACATGGAGGCAGAGGAGACAAGAAGACTATAAGAACCAGAGGACCTGCAAGGGAAGGGGGGGGGGGCGGGGATTGGTTGGTTTTGTTTTTTAAGACAAGGTTTCTATGTGTAGTCCTGGCTCTCCTGGAGCTCACTCTGTAGACCAGGCTGACCTTGAACTCTGAGATCCACCTGCCTATTCCTCTGCCTCCCAAATTCTGGGATTCAAGATCTGTACAATCACCTCCAGGATAAGACAGGAGAGCAACACCCGGGAAACTGTAACAATATGGTTGCTTAAACAAGACCTGAAAAATGACACCTGGCAACATGGATGGAGGAATTCTCACAAGGCTCCACCCCTGGATGCAGAACTAAAAGCAATTAATGGTTGCTAAGAGAGGAAGAAGCAGTCTTCTCCAGGGGTGAGCGGAGGCTCCCAAAGAGGTTAGCCCTAAATATGAGCAACACTACATGAACTCAGCAAGTTGTATTTACAAGTGTGTGTATATATGTGTAACAATAATAAAGAATAAGAAGCCGGAGCTGAAGAAATGGCTCAGTAGTTAAGGACACTGGCTGCTCTTCCTAGAGGTCCTGAGTTCAATTCCCAGCAACCATATGGCAGCTCACAACTAACTGCCTATAATGGGATCTGATGTACTCTTCTGATATGCAGATGTACATGCAGACAAAGCACCCATATACATAAAACACAAATCCTTTTTAAAAAATAATAAGAGGTCATAAATTTGAGGAGTATGGGGACACAAGAGAAGTTGGAGAAGGGAAACTGTAACTATAGGACTCATATATGAAATTCACACAAAAAATAAATACTAAAAATGAAAATAGGAAAAGAATTTAAGTCAGGCCCAAGTGAAAATCTATGGAAGATTTATGTAAGTGCTCCGTATTTTTTTTCTTGTGTGTGTATCCATGCATATCTTATACTCACTTAATTGCAATGGCTACATTTCTATGGTGCCCTTGCATCCAACAGTCTAGATGTACTGGTCTACCACACGGAAGAACTGGAGAGATCTGGAACGCAGAAGTGCAACCAAAGCCATCTGCTGCTGCTGCTTGCTGTTTTCTGCTCCCTGAGAAAGCTGCAGACACTTGGGGTAGGGGTCTCAGGGAGGATAGTGCCTTCTCTCCATAATAGCACTTCAGTGTCTGGCCACCAGAAAGATGGTTGTTGAGAGACTTTGCCGGCCAGAATGATGGCATCCTATCAAGCCCTTCATGATAGCTTCATATATGACCTCCTGATCTCTTACCTTCAGTGATGTGAGAGTTAACTGTTCCCTTGAGAAACCTTCTTGGCTGTGTGCATCTGAAAGTTATCCTCAGAGACCTAGCCTAGAGTCTGTGCTCCACACCTCCAGCAATACCATGCATCGCAGCAGAAAGGCCCAGTAGTGGGGGACTCACTGCTGGACATGGGAATTCAACAGCCAACCCGGCTCCTCCACTTTTGGAGGAAGGCCTGTTGGGACAAGGTCCACATTCCAGTCCTAGAACCCTGTGTTTTGGACACACCCTGCACAGAGGAAGCTGCTCCCTCTTTGAAAGGTAAGAGCCCAGGAACCCAAAATCAGAAGATTGGCTCTTGAATAGATATTCTCTCCAGGGTCAGGTCAGGAGATACAAAATGACGATTCTGCTGGAGTTTTGCACAAAGTTACTGGCCCTTGAAGGCCTGAAGATGTTGCATGCCATCTGCCCCAGGCCACTGCAAGCCAAGCATAGCTGAGAAAGAGGAAGTTGCTGTGCATACAAGGTGCACAGCCTCTAACTTTGGCTCAGAGAACTGTGCCAGCTCTGTCCACCATTTATTGACAATGAGGCTCTGGCCTCTGGATTAGCCTGCTTCCTCTGCTGGCCGCAGCCACAAATACTTAACCACACACTAAATGAAATACTTAGGTAGATCTAGAATAAAAGCATCTATATGCTGGCTAATTTTTTTTACTTATTTTTATTATGTATACAGTGTTCTGTCTACATATATGCCTGCAGGCCAGAAGAGAGTACCAGATCTCATTATAGATGCTTATGAGCCACCATATGGTTGAACTCAGAACCTCTGGAAGAGCAGCCAGTGCCTAAACCTCTGAGCCATCTCTCCAGCCCCATGCTGGCTAATTTTAACTCAAATGTATACATCAAGAAGGCCACAAATGCCTCTGAAATATACAGTCCCTCACAACTGAACATATCTACCCCTATAATACAAGAATCCCTTACTTTTCAAAGGACAGTTCTATTTATAGACTCTTGACCTGTGACTCATCCTCAGGGATAAGTTTCCCCAAGAAACAGAAGAAGCAGAAGGAGGAGGGGGAGGAGGAAGAGTAGGAGGAGGAGAAGAAAAGAAAGACAAAATGAAGAGGTGGGATAGAACTGCCTGAGGTTACCAGACTTCCTTTGATTACAGGCGGTGACAGTGAGGGTTTAAAGTTGAGAACCCCATCAGCATGTAGAGGAGACCTATTAACCTACTCCACCCTCAAGAGTCTGCCCCTTCTCTTGCCTCAGCCACCGAAATCCACAAATCACCATGACATGTGACATCAGCCAAACCCAAGTGCTGAGAGGTGGTCTGGTTCCGCTCCTGAGGATGTCTGCCCCATGCTGCATGACCTGAGGATGGCAGCTTGGACCAATACTTCTGGAGTGCTCTGTGAGTCTTGCTCTAACTCCACAGCCAAGCCTTTTACAGGTTAAAAGCCCAGAGTTAAAAGCTTCATGGCCAAAGAGGATGGCAATGTGGCAAAGCAGTGTTGGTGACACTCAAGGCAAAGAGGTGAATGCACTCTGTCTGAAACAAGTTCCACGTGTGCTTCTGAATCGTGGACGATGGGCCATCCACTATCTGCCCACCATGTCTACTGACATCCATAATATTTCCCCCTCCCAATGTGTTTTCACAAACATGCTGGTGCCCCCTTTATCTAATACAATCTCCATCCTGCTTCTTCATTTCAGAAGTCTTTGACTTACCTCCTCTGCCTCTCCTTTACAGCACACTTTCAAAACCCTGCATGGTAATTTTTAACCCCTGCTGTTTTCTGTGGGTTCTCAATCTTAGAAGGTTCACTGATGACTTCAATGCCAAGTCAGCCCCTGACCCCCAGCTCCCTTCACGGACCTGGAAGAAATTAAGGTGTTCTACAAGGGCACGCATACCTTTTCACTTTGCTATGAGGCTGTTGAAAGCATTCCTGAGAAATTGGAATCTCCTCAGGAGTCTCACACTAGATAAAGGAAAGGCTGGTTGCAGGTGCCAGTTAGGAGGAACTTGCCTCTCAGGAGGAGATGTCACACAGCTTTGACAATGTATCAGACCACCTTGCAGATGAGACCAAACTGGGACAAAGATGGCAACTGGGCCTGTGCCTCGAACAGGAGTTATGCACACCTCTTGCTTTCTACTAAACCTATAAAAGCTCATGTTAGGACCCAGAGCATGGACTTTGGGAGGGAGAGGCCTCCATGGACCTCTTTGATCTTTTTCCTGATGTGGACACATTGAATGTCTTTTTTTTTTTTTTCTGATTTTTAACTATGAATTGCGATGATGACTGGCCTACTGAGGAAAGGTGGTCAAGCCTAGCTTATTAGGGCTGCTGGGTCCCTAGCTTTGCCCTTCACAATTTTGGCAACATCCCAGGCATGAACTTCTAAATCCTCCTCCTGGGATCCTCCTCCTGGGATCCTCCCTCCCTTTCCACACTTTCATCCCCCACCTGACCTCTTGCCCCTCCAGGTTCTGAACTCCCTTCTAGACTCACTTCCCTGAGGTTCTCTTGACCATCCCAGTGTCCACGCTCAGCTCAGTTTTGCATTTTACCCCAACCTCTGCTCTCCAAGTCCAGTTCATGTTCTCCTACACAGCTCCACTTCAATATTCACCACACCTACAGGTCAGAGTTGATTTGCGTCTTGGGCCTACCATACTAAAATACTTCTAAGGGGACAGATGAGACAACAGAAGTTTATTATCTTCTGAAGGGTAAAGTCTAAGGCTGAAGAGACAATAGTGTCTCTCTCCCTCTCTGAAAGCTGTCATAGAGGACCTTGCTGGCCCCCTTCTAGCTTCTCGAAACTCCCTGCCACCTAGATGTTCTTTGTGTGATGTCAGAAAGCAAGAAAGACAAGGAACGAGTTACCCCAAAACAGCACAGACCTGGGGAACAGAGATCTCACTCTAAGAGAAGAAACTAGAGAACCCACTCTCCACTTACAGACTGGAGTATTGGAAATATTCCTTCTTTGGCCTCCACTTGGCCATTCCTAGGAGTGACTTAGAAGCTAAGATGAGTATAAGAACTAATAAATGCCAGGTGATAGAGAAATATCTCTCATGGCCACATCTCAGGGATGGAGGAGTGATAAGGCAGAATGGACTTGAATCTGGAAAAATAAGTAAGTTTAGTTCTGGGGGCCAAATTACTTTAGTTTCTGCAATTATTTCTGACATACAACACTGTGGCCATGACTAACACTCCTGACTTTGTTATCATTAAGAAAGAGAGAAGATGCTCTCACAACTTCTTCCTGTTACACAGGAATGGTGTCTTCATCTGGGGAGTCTTGGGGCAGTCTTTTATATTGGCAATTTTGAAGCATGCTGTTCACATGTCTTTTGGTGGCATCCTGAACAAAGGAGCCTAGTCTCTGGGACACAAAACGTGTCAAGCAGTTAAGAAGACAAGACCCAAATGTCAGTAAGAAGAAAATGAAGAGAAGAGGTCCCAGGAAGGGAGCCAGCCATGGCAGCCAGTTTCCAGGGTTGGGCCACTGTCCCCAAGAGCCAGAATGTTGGCCAAGTTCTGATGCTCGCTCTCGGAGTTTCCTTGCTGCATCTCGAACTATCCCAGACTGGTTTACATAGAAACAGCACTCTTCCTGGAGGAAGAGACAAGTACCCCCCTTTCTCAGCAGTGATGAGGTCCAGAGCTCTTCGGTTTTGAAGCACAACACCTGCCAGTGAGTCTATTTGATTCTGGAGGGTAGTGATAGAGGCGGCTATTTCATCCAGGATATCCGAAAGAGCCTTCGAAAGCCGTTGGAAATAAAGAGTTGAAGAGGCCAACCCAGCTATTCCGGTACCAAGGGCGGAAGAGATGCCCAGGCCTGCAAGGAAGGGGAGGAGATGAGGGGCCCTCTTTGGGCGAGAAACTGAGGGTGAAGAAAGAAGAGAAGCAAAGACAGGGACAGACACCGTTTGGTTATTGGGGAGGATTTCAATATCCGGGTATTGAAAGACAAGGGTGCAGACACCGGACCAGTTGGCCGGGAGACAGACATAAGTTGATGTTCCACAGAGGAAGAAAATGCCTGAAGAGTTGATGCAGAAGGAGTATGAGAAGGTTAGAAGATGTGAGAATATGTTCGAGGTGACATCCCAGTTCTCTTGAATAGTGACCTCATTTTCCCAGACAGAATATTCTCCAGACAGGGCAGCTCCTGTAAGAGGTTGGTAGTGGAAGAGGGGATAGGGATCTCTGTGTCCCTGGAGTTTGATCTTGAAGTAGGTAGGGTCCACTGACATAGTGATGGGGTGGGTTGAATTGTCTGGTTCAAAGAGAGTAAGATTGTAGCAGGTACCAGAGGAGGAGGGTGGACAGCGCATCCAGGGAGTGGCTGGGGAGGTATGGCAGTGTTTGATGTCCATCGGGCAGGGATAATGAGAGTGCTCTGAGGAGACTAGGGAGGGGGGTCCCGAAAAGCGGAGAGGATTTTTCCATTTGGCATCTGGTCTTTTCATTGCCTGTTTGAATGCATGGGTGGTGGACAGATCTAGGTTTATATGACTAGCAGAAGGTGATATATGAAGGGTGTAGTTACAGAGAGAGGCGGGGAGGGTGCCTACAAAAGTGCCATAAGCTGAGACCTTGAAGAAACGAGCTATGCAGAGAGGAGCCTGTGACGTGAGGAGAGTCTCAGTGAAGAGTGGTCCCCATAAAGGCCGTTGGGCAGATTCAAAGAAGTGTTCTTTATCCGGATATATCACGGAGGTGAGTCGAGTGATGATTGGAAATATGCCGGTCGAGCTGACAAGCTGAAGGAAAGCAATCGCCCGTCGGTCAGGATTGTGGAAGGAATAGGAGGCAGTCAGTGGGTAGAAGAATTGGAGGCGCCTCTCAATGTCCGTAATTGGATAGGAGCCAGAGAAGGGCTTGGCTGAGTAGGTAAGGTGAAGCTTCATGGGCGAGTGCATCCAAGTGGACAGAGGAGCTGGGACCGCTAGAGACCGTTGGGTTTGGGTGGACAAGCAGACCCAGCAGTTGGAAAAAAGAGAAGAGTTGGTATCACGTAGGATGTGGTGGGTGAGGTTTATAAGGGGCACCCAACTTTCAGAATAGGACAAGGAGTGGGGGAAAAAGACAAGACAGAGAACCCAAAGGCTTGTCATGGTGCTTTGGGGGTGGTCAGCAGTAGTATGGAAGGCAGAAAAATTGGTCCTGTGGATTCTGAGTCCCGAAACTTGTTCGGCTGGGCTGCTCAAAGGTGACTGGTAATTCCTGGTGGCTCCAGGATATGCAGGTTATGTGTTGAGAGGTCAGACCTGTAAGAAAAGAGGTAAGGAGGGTTACCAGAGGATTAAGAGTTTTAAAGTTAGGATGTGGAGCCCCTTTGAGCTCAGCTTGCTGTAGCCTGTGAGAGGTGGCCTCTATCTCTCTGCTGTTGCGGTAGTCACAATTACCTGGTGAGGTTCCTGCCCAGAAGACTCAGAATGAGTGTGAGTTTAGGAAGGTATTTGTAAGCCAAATGATTGCAGATGTTATAAAGCAATTCACACATCCAGAAATGGGAATGGAGTGCTGGAGAGGAGGTAATGGTGAACGGCCGTACTTAAATTCTAAGGGGCTGTGATTAAAGGGCTCTTCCGGAGGAGAAGCTGAAAATGAAGGCGAGCAACAGGTAGATGAGCTATCCAGACAGTTTGACTCCAAGCATAGGCTAAGAGCTGTTGGAGAAAAACATTGGCAGGTTCACCTTTCCTGAAGACTGAGGTCTGTAGAGAATGTGAAAGTAGCTGGTGCCTAAAGAGGCAGCCAAGTGTTGTGTTACCATAGAAATAAACAAATGGGTCCATTGTCAAATGGCAGAGACAAAGGCAGGCCAGAGCAAGGAGTGACTTGAAGGATATGAGAAACCTCTTGTGTCCTCTTAGACCTAGTGGTGAAATTTTCTGTCACCAAGAGGGTGAAGTCAATCTGCTACTTCTGTCCCTGGAGATGTCCTGGGGCTTGGGGAGTGAGTGAGGGGGCATGGCATGGAAGGCCTGTCACAAGGTGGAGAGAGCAGAGATAGGTCTTGAGAAAGAAGAGTAGAACTTAATGTCCCACATGGGAATAATTATGTAGGGTGGAAAGGGGGGGCCCACTCATGAACAGAAAAGGAGACAACGGAAGTCTCAAGAATCTTTGAGAGTAGCTTGACACCCCCAACACACACACACACACACACACACACACACACACACACACACACACACACGCACGCACGCACGCATGCACGCACGCACACATATCCCAAGTGGATAGGTTGAAAAGAAACAAGGGCTGGAAAGATAAATTGAACAAAGGAAAAGATAGCTCTGGGTGAGCAGACTCCAGAGAACTGAGAGTCTGTGAGGCAGAGATCAGTGTGACCTGTTTAATGAGGGTGTCACTTTCAAGAGTTGCCTTGGGCTATCTGGTCAGAAATGCCTTAGTGCCCTGTGCAGTGGATGGCCACTACTGCCAGAGGCAAGCAGGCAACTGGAAGGACTTTGCTATTACTGATAGGGTGCTCTGTTGAAGTGTAAAAGCCTCTCTCTCTTGCCAAATTGTGGCATGAAAATCAGAGTATGGTGAGCATGTTTGGAACTGACATAGATGTTAGCCCTAGGTTTCCTGTGAATGTGATGGCCAGGGGAGAGCAAAGAGTTCTGCTTGTTTGCTGTGAGGTGATGGGAGGGAGAAGGGGAGGTGAGGAGGGAGAGGAGGGGGAGGAGGGGAAGGAAGGAGAGGGGTAAAATTAACTTTTTTAGTAGTATCATCTGTGACAGTGTTACAGCCTGAAGCCTGGTGGGATTCTTTAAAAGAGCTCCTTCCATGGGGCTGGAGAGATGGCTCAGTGGCTAAGAGCTGCTCTTCCAGAGGTCCTGAGTTAGGTTCCCAGAACCCACAGCAGGTGCCTCATAACCATTATAACCCCATCTCTTGGGAAATCTAATGCCTCCAGCCTCCAGGGGCACCTGGACTCACATGCATATACATGATACACACATGCAGACACACACACACACCTACAACAATTACAAATAATAAATGAAAATAAATCTTTTAAAAAATAGCGCCCACAAGAGAGGTGGGGTTTTGTTTGTTTGTTTGTTGTTGTTTTTTAAATAAAGTTGTTTTGAGAGGGTTCTTTGGGGGAGATGCTGCAGGGGTGGGGGGATATGGAAGGAGTGGGAAGTGAGTGGGATTGGGGTGTATGTTGTGAAATTCCCAAGGAATCAATAAAAAATTATATATATATATAATATATAAAGAGCAGTATATAAAGAGCTCCCACCGATGACACTGTTAGAGGCCTCAGCAATAGGAGCTTCTCCCAGGTGACTCAGAGTGGAGGGCTAAGAGTCACAGAGATCAGTGCTGGAGTCAAAGTCCTTTGCAAGACTAGAGTCTTGAGGAACCGGGGTAGTTGAATGAAGAGTTTCATACCTTTGAAAGGTGACTGAGAGATGGAGAGATGAAAAGAATGTGTGTTTTTAATCCGTGAAAGGGAAAGAAAGTAGCAGGGACTTGTGCCCCCAAGGAGACTGTTGTGGGCAGAGACAGCGATGAGTAGGCCATAGTCAGAATGTAAGTTTGAGGGTTTGTATCATTAAGTCACGAGTCCCTGAGGTTTTTAAGCAAACAAAACTATGCTACTGAGTCTGTCCAGTCAGCTAGGCTACTACCTGGGAGTGTTTCTCCATAAAACTGACTGAAGAGACTAAGGTTAAGTTGTGAGAGAAGTGTAGAAACAAAACACATGGTTTGTAGAAATCGTCAGAGCCTCTTTAAGCCTGGAGAATGTAAGTCAGGTAGGCTAAGAGACGTCCAGAGGTTCCGAGAGAGTGTAACAAGCAGTTTGATAAATTGGTTTGGCAAAGAACCCCAAATTAGAAATCCGTATATGAAAGGAAGGCACTTGACTCAGAAAGGAAAGAAGATCCCCCTTAGTTTTTGTATCATTTTGTTTTCTGATGGGGAGAGTATATCCTGGGTTACAGCTTTGCAGCTTTGAGGAATGTCACAGGAAGGGGGGTTAGGGTGAGGCCAAAGAAGGCTACCTGGGAGAAGACAGTGGACATCCCTGGTCAGTTAGGAAATTTAAGAAGATGGAGATAGATCATAAGAGGGCTGCAGAGAAGAAGGCTGTCTACAGGTTGGAGAAGAATACAGGGAAGATTTGAGGTTTAGCAGATCAGGAAGAGGACTTGCCAGCCAAAGAGATGAGAGGTCTTATGGAACCCTTGGCGAAGGGCAGGCTGGGTTAGCTAGGGGGACATTTGAGTGACAGAGTCTGTCCAGGTAACTGCAGAAAGATCCTGTCAGAGACAGGTGGAGAGGAAGAGGAAAGTAGCTGTGAAATCCAGGACTGAGAACAGACAGTTGTAGGGAGGAATGCAGGACTATAAAGATTGACAATCACTGGGGAAGAGAAGTTTACAACTTGGTTAATCAGGCAAGTCTTGGATAAGTCTAGGTGATAAGAACCATCTGACTTTCAGACTGCTAGAACAGGTATTTGTTGGGAGAGTCAGCAAGTCCTAAAATATAGGCTTTAAGGACTTGGATAATTACAGGCTTAAGTTCCTTGAGGCCAGTTGGGGAAAGAAAGAGGGCCAGTAAAACAAAAAGAGAAGGGGACTACAATTTAATCAGGATGAAGGGTTGAAAGGTAGCAGCAGTGTGGTACCAGACCAGATGCTCAGAAGAGAATGAAGAACTATGAGTGTCCTGGGACCCAGTAAGTTCTGATGGCAAAGTACAAGGAAGGGGGTTACTTTGGAGGGACTCTGTGATAGAAAGATGAGAGAGGCTTGGAACTTTTCCAGATGTCATGTCCCAGGTGAGCGGTGGGACACCTGGGGACAGGGAAGGGAATGACCCGAAAGGTTACACAGTCATTTAGGTTTGGTTGGAATGACTTTCACCCATCATAGAGGAAGGGGGTCCTCCACACAGAGCAGGAAAATTCTGGTAAAATTGAACAATTCACTCTTGTATCAGATTCAGATGATGATGATGAAGAAGAAGAAGAACCTTACCAGTTAGAGCTGAGATGGCGTTTCCCTGGACTGGGTGGGGTAATGGTGGGAGCGGTCTCTCCCAGGGCCGGTCAGCTGTCAGCAGATGTCAGCCCCAGCAAGCTCACCAAGCTTGAGTCTGGCGATTGGAATTTGGCAGGGACTTGCAGAGCACAGCTGGATTTCCAGAGTCCCTTTCTCCCCTCAAGGAAGCAGTGGTTAGGTGCTGGCTCAGTGGCCCTGGGTGGGCTAACCCTGAGAACAGACCCTGTCACTTCCCCTGTTTGAGCTCCTGCAATGAACCCTGGCATAAGGCTGCTGCCAGCATTTGAGTGTTTGGTTTCTCTGCTATGAAGGACCTTAAAGGCTATTTTGTAAAGTCTCTCTGAGGGGCATGAGGGGCATTCCTCTAATAGTTGGAGTTTTTTTCCCTAATGCGGGTACTGATAGAGAGATAAAATGAAGGTGGAGATATGATTGCCCATCCTGGGTTTCAGGAGTCAGACCAGTATATTTGGTCATGGTTTCAGGTAAGCAGCTGAAAGAGAAGGCTGGATTTTCATCAGCTCCTTGAGTAATTTCTTTGATTTTTGTCGTAATTGCCTTCAGGGCAGCCTTTTCCATTCCAACATTTTTTCACGTAGCCATCTGGGATCTCACCTGAATTGCATGGCTATTCCAGCCTGTGTCTGAAACTTCTGAGCACAAGCTGCGTTATAATCCCTTGCCTGGGCACAAAGAGTGTGGCATGGGCAAGAACTGCCATCCGGCTCCCTGTCCTTGTAAGAAAGGGGAGAGGTCAAGGTGGCAAATGTCAGGTCAGATCAAAGGACTGGGTAAGAGACTGGCATCCTTTGTGATAGGCACTCGGTTGGAGACGAAGGAGTCCAAACGTGTTTCCATTTGAAATAGATCAGTGATATAAAAGGAATTATGGGCAAGCATGAGGTCTTCTGGGCAGGCAACCTCACAGAGGACAAGGCTGGAGTGAGCTTGGTCAGGAGGAGCTGTTGACTGAGCTGTGTGAGGCAGTAGAGGGAGGAGAGCTTATGAGGTTAAACAATAGTGCCAGGCCTGTGGCCAATGGTCTCCTCAGAGCTCTGACTGGATTGGAAGGAGGAGAGTGGCAGGGGCAGGGTGCTGTCACTAGAGGTGGGTCAATGGCAGGTAAGAAGTCCCATCTTCAGGATGAAAAGGCAAATCAAAAGTGGTCATTTGGGGAAAGATTTAGGGAACTGACAGAGGACCTGGCCAGCTGGACCAGAAGAAGGACCCGAATGGTAGAGCAGAGATTGACAAAGCTGGATAGGAAACCTTGACATGTTTTTCCACTGAGCTGGAGGAAAATCTCAAGGTTCTTTTGAATCAGAGGGTTAAGCATGCTTTCTCCAGCCAGCAGTAGCTATTGTCAAGGGAGTACTTCAGCTAGGACAATAATATAGTAATAATAACACTCGAGACATCATGACTTAGCAGAACCTTTTAGTTACAGGGTTAATAACTATGTGAGTAAAAGTGCCAAAGGCAAGTGACTAGGCATTTTAGAGGATTCTTGGTCATGGCTGAGGAGGGAGAAGAGAGGTTTGCTCAGCAAGAAGCAGGACAAGAGAAAGGAGTGTCCCTAAAGCCCAGTGGCTCTTGCTTGGTGAGAGACTAATCATGATGGAGAGTTGGCAATACAGTCCTGGGAAACTCTCTCCCCAGCGTTGAGGTCTCCAGGAAACCAGAAAGTGAGACCCAGCTCTCCTTCAGGTTGGAGTAGTTACAGGACAGAAAGGGGAACAGGAGAAAGGAACCAGTTCTTCATGCCATGTTTGGCCATTGATACGGGTAGCTAAGGTATAAGGTGAGTGATGGATTTTAAAAATAAAATTTTAAGGAATGTATAGACATCGGTGGCATCCATTACAGGGGTCAAGGAAAGTAAGAGTCTAATAACAAAAGTCACTTTACTTTTGGAAGCTAAATCATTTTGGTTTGGGGAAACATTTAACTAAAATGAGGAAGCGTTTTTAATGATTTATCCAAATGGTGTGGCCAAAGCAAACGCTGCAGCACATGGGCACATTGTTCCAGTGACCACCTCCTGTATGGCCTTCCTTCTGTGGTTTTCTAGCTCTTCTTAAAAACATACCTGGCACAGTGGAGTTAGGGCCTGTTACCCTACTATGACCTTATCAGCCATGATAACACCTGCAAAGGCCATAAAGTCACACTTATGGGTTTGGGGTGGGTGTGAATTTGAAGGGACATGTGTCAGTTCTAACAGTGGGATACAGGCAAGTATCCAAGGGTCCTGGGATCCAGTCTTGACTGCTACCCTTAT
Organism: Phyllotis vaccarum; assembly: GCA_033318265.1. Lineage (NCBI taxonomy): Eukaryota > Metazoa > Chordata > Mammalia > Rodentia > Cricetidae > Phyllotis > Phyllotis vaccarum. The sequence continues at coordinate 52,516,288 of JARWLC010000005.1, read as the reverse complement.
CCCCTTTTCAACAACAGCAAAAAATGCTAATCTGAGGTTGGGTTTAGTCAGGGCAAAGCTCACTACAACTGTTTTCAAACTAAATTTATAACCTTTCTCCACAGTCATGACCTTTTTCCCTTTGAAAACTAAGGATTAAACCTAGGACCTAGCATTTACCAGGCAAGTGGTCCAACTAAGATAAATCCCCAGGCCACTTCTTAGTTTTCACTTTGAGACAGTATCTTACTACATTACCTAGGCTGGCCTTGAACTTACTCCTATGTCCAGGCAAATCTTCACCTTTAATCTTCCTGTCTCAGCCTTCCAAGTAGCCTGGATCACAGGCCTGGGAACGAACTCCTTCCAACACCATTTTACATGGCTTTTTATCATCCAAAAATCTGGAAAACTATGACTTCCCCATTTTTCCTAATTTTCTTTTTCTACCTCTCAAATCACATCAGCCAGATATGTCTGTGGCCCCTGCAACAGCATCCCTTAGAGCCATAGGGACCTAGATCTTATTGCTCAAACTGGGATACTCCTGGGACTAAGAAAATGATCTCTTAATCACTTCAGAACAGAAAGGATAAACAGAGTGTCCTGAGAAAACCTGGACATAGGCCACCATGACCCTAGCCACTCCCCTTTCTATTCCCCACCATCTCCCTACATCTCCTGACATCTTCTTAGAAGGTCTCTCTCTCTCTCTCTCTCTCTCTCACACACACACACACACACACACACACACACACACACACACACACACACACCTCCACCCATCAAAAGTGTAGCCAATATCCAGTTCCTAGTGCCAGGCACATGGAGCATCTTCCATGAAGCTCCTCTGACCTCTCAGCAGGAACCTGAGCCCCGACATCGCACACTGCCCATCCCTTACTCCTGACACTTTTCACTCTATAGTATTAGTCAGGTGTGTTTTACCACTCCGGGTACATGCTCAGCTCCTTAAGGACATGCACTGAGATGACAAGAAATATTCCTAACCCAATAAAAATTTATTTGGGACAGAGTCCCACATTCCTTTATAATACTCTTATAATATTGTAGGCATCCATGGTTTGTAGAAGAAAAAGCATGCTGTAACTCAGGTTTGGAGGCTCTGGATAGATTATGGAGAAACAAGGGCGATATTTAATTCTTCCAAAGTCTTTATTACAAAAGGTAATTAGGAGGCCTCTTCTCTTAGGGTAACATGAAATTACAAAAATGAGGACATGGGTGAGACCTAGAATATAATCTATTCTCTATATCCCATCCTCTAGGCTAGCAAAAGAGATCCACAGTAAAGTAACTTGTCTTGGAGTACTAAAGAGGTTGTTGGAACCAAACTTCAGGTTTGGATTTCAAGCCCTTCACATGCTGGCTCTTGGTTTTTTGTTTTTTGGTTTTTTGGTAGTGTTTTGGTTTTGTTTCTATCAAAATTTTAATTTATAGTCCAAGGTAGTCTTGAATTTGTAAGTCAGAGTGACTTCAAACTTGCTATGATCCTCTTGCCTCAGTTTTCCCAAGTGCCAAAATTATAGATGTGAAGCACTCCCACATGGGCAAGATTCTCACTCCTGTGATAAACTCTGAGGCCAATAAGCTGTTATCAGTCATATCTCAGATATGTGCTCTAAAAATCAGTAGTTAGCTATTCCTAACTCCAACCAAGTTCACCTGGCACAGCCTGTTCCCATCATGAATAAGACAATCAGTAATCAGAGTCCGCCAGGCAGCATCGGTACCCTATTTCCAGTGCCGCAGACAGACAACTGAACAAAGAAGGGTGTACTTTAGGAGAATACAGATGGAATGGCAGAAAAGTCAGAAGCACATAGTTTGGAGCATTAACCTTTGCTTCCAAGAGCTACCCTGTGAGGGCCCATTCCCTGGTGATCAGGGACACCAGCCCCTACAACTGTCCCTGTGAATTTCAAGCGATACCCTCTGTTATCAGCATCTATTTATGTGGTGCATGTCTCTCCCAACTTTTAGCAGCTAGTGGAGGACCAACGCAGAGCAGCTGTGAATCCATGGGAGAATACCATGCAAAGGAACCCTGCGTCAGTCACCTCCTGACAAAGTAGGGTTGAATTAGCACCCGAGCCGCTCAGGTGATGGAGAAGAAAGGTTAACCGTGGTAATCATATCTGTTGTTCCTTCAGAAATGGAGTGCAGAAGAGCATCCCATAATCCTAGCACTCAAGAGTCTGAAGCAGCAGGATTGCTGAGTCTAAGCCTCATAAATAAATATGGTGAATAAATATAGTAGAGCAAATATAGTGAGTTCTATGCCAGCATGAATTAAAGTGAGATTGTATCTCAAAAAGAAGCAGAACACTGCAGCAGCCTTTCCCCTGGAAATCTTTCTGCAAAGGACCATTTGTCGAAAATCAGGGCAGGTCATGAACACAGCCAGCATTTTTAGTCTGTTTCTTAATATTATTAAGTCAATTTGGAAGACAGACTGGCAGTATCTGCCAAAGCTGAATGTGTATATAACCCACAACTCTGTTCCTAGTATGCACTCATCAGAAATGCACACTTGATGCATCAAAGGGCGTGTACATATTACTCAAGACACCATGCACCTGCTTAGGTGTAAGAATTCTGTGTCTTACCCATTGAGACAGGTAGAAATACTAAAATCTTCTTTTATTCCTGCTGCATGAGCCTTTGTCCTTTAAAAGCCATCATTTGTCCTAAGAAAGCAGCTTGCCCACCCGGTCCCTAGATCTCTCTACTCTCACAAGTGGGTAGTTGGATGACACTGAATAATAGCAGCTGACATGACCTTTGACAACTTTCAAGCCTTTTTCATCTCTTACTTCCTCTCCTCCTAAGGACTGCTAGCAAGGAGCCAGACGGAGACATTCAAACCAAATCAATAGATTGAAGCCATGTGTATCTGCACCCAAGGGTAACACCATCAGCTGAAAAAGACATGTGACATAGGACTTTTTCCTTGACCAGTTTCAGTTCAATTTTATTTAATCAACAATAATTGCAAAGCATCATGGACCCCAGACTCACCTGACTCTCATTAGACACAATCCTTCTTGGGATGTTAAAACTCTTTAGGTATTCAAAAATTTAAGATATCCAGACTAAATAAACAGCTTAGTTAGTAAAGAGCTTGCCTTGAAAGCATGAAATACTAGATTTGAGCCTGAGAAACCATGTAAAAAATCCAGGCTAGATGTGTAGTTTTGTAATCCCCGTGGTAAAGAGGCCGAGACAGGGAGCTCCCTGGGGCTCTCAGGTTAGCCAGTCTAGAATAACCAGTGAGCTCCAGGCTCAAGAAAGACCCTGCCTCAAAAAGGTGGAACAGTACCTAGGGTTGTCCTTTGGCCTCCACATGCACAGGCACACACATCTACATGCATGAACATGCACATACACACATCTATTTAAAAGCATAATAAATACTTTCTGAATATATAAGGCATTCCTCTTAAGTCCTAAACATAAAGAATGTGTTATGCAAGGCAAAGTGATTCTGAACTGGTGGGCATTTCTATGTCAGTGCTATGGTCTTTGTGAGTGTGTGAACTCCAGCCCTAGGACACTCCTCTGCCTCTCTTCAGCTAGGTGGCTGTTGATCCCGCTTCCAGTTCCATACAGAAGTTGACTCCCCTAGGAAGCCACCCCAGCCTCCAAGGTTTGCTACCAGTAGTTCAAACAAGAACCCTAGAATCATCTCAAGTCACACTAAACACTCACCCCATCTACCAAGAAATAAGACAGTTTGAACTCAACAGACTACCCTCCAGGACTGGAAAGATCCCTATTGAGTAAAATGCTTGCCCTGAAAGCAGGGAACCTGAGTTTAGATCCCCAGCACCCATGTCAGGAGCTGAGTATGCCTTTAAGACATCAGCCTCTGCCTGTCATATACATACGAATGCCTGGGTATATGCACCCACCCACATACACACAGTACATGCATGCATATACACACAAGCATACACAGAGAGAGAGAGACACAATAAATAAGGCTCTCATTATACAACACAGTTGCATTTCTTGATTCATATATTATTTATTTGGAATGTTTATGTTTATTGATTGTTGCCTGCCCCCCCCCCCCGACCAATAAGTGTTATCTTCTTGGGGAAAAGATGCTTTGCTTTTCATTGACATTTTCTAAGCTCTGCTCACTGTAGGAACCTAACAAGTGTTTATTTTGAATAAATGGGTCAGCAAGTAAACGAGCAAGACCCAGAGACTCCACTTTCATGCTTCCCTGTGACCTTGCAATTCTCTGATCCTACGATTTACTGAAGTATAACTGATGATTTAGTCTTTGTATAAAATGTATCTTTTAATTACACATTTGCTTATGCATAAATCTAAGCAGTCATGTAACAGCTTACCAGCCTACCCATTTCACTAAACTCTGAGCCACAAAGGGTCTATTGCTGGTCTGCCATTCCCAGAACCTGAGCCAATGCCCTGCCTGAGCACATTTGTGGAGGGCCAAAGTCTCTTATGATTTCAACACTACAGTTCATTCCATTTTCACAGCCACCCAGTGGGGTGGATCAGATAAGGAAGCAGAAGTCCTGTGAAGTGAAGAGAACTATAGAATGGTATGTGATTAAGGGTGTAACTTAGATCCTGCCCTAGAAAGTATGGATCCAGCGGTCAAGTTCCAAGCTACTACACTGACTGAATTAATGATATATAGCCCCAAAGGACATTCAGTATTACACTACACAAGTGAGGTGTCCAGATAAGAGAAACTGTACCAGAGCCAGTAGGGATCGATTCTGTTGAGACTGATTTCTTCTCAAAAGGAAATAGATGGGTTGATATGAACCCAAACACTTAAGTGAGTTGTCTGGAAGGTATGAAATGTTCAGTGTAACTTTTCGGACTTTGAAGAGTGGTGTGGGAATCCAGGCCCTCTTTTCAGATCTAGTGATTCCTCTGGGGGCGTAAATAGGTCTGAAACTGTGGAGTTCCTAAGGCGGAGATGAGCACTGGATGTGAATCACTAAAGAGGGATATCAGCTCACTGTGTAGGGGAACCCACAGAAGCATTCAAAACTGAGGGGTCCACCAAAGATAAAGGGGTAAACTAGGTGTGGCCTGCACATCCCAAGGAAGATGACTCAGCCTTACAAAGACACTGACCCTGTTCCAACATGGAAGAACCTTGAGGGCACCGTGATAAGTAAAATAAGGAATTTTAAAAAAAGATCAAATGGGGCTGGCAGGATGGCTAAGCAGGTAAAGGGGACTGTTACACGGCTTGGAAACAAGTTCAGTTCTAGTTACCTATCTAAATGTCGAAAGAGAAAAACCAATTCTACAGAGTTTTCCTTAGATCTCTGCATGTTGTCCTGACACACGTACTCCCGTATCTACATAATGCAATATACATAAGAGTAATAAATAACATTTTTTAAAAGAACAGATGTTATATGACACTACTTATGTGAGGTACCTGGAAGAGCCTGAGTCACAGACATGAAAACACTTCTGAGAGCCCGAGAAAAGAGGGGAATGGGACATCTGTTGTTTGGTAAACAAAGGTTTAGTTTGATGGGATGGAGATATTCTGGAGATGGCAGATGGGAGTGGCTGCATCATAATGTGAATATACTTAGTGCCATTACTATACACTTAAAATGCAAAAGTGATAGTTGTGTGTTATGTATTTTAATCACCAAAAATTTTGTCATATTAGACTAAGAAAGTTGCAAGTTCACAGCCACGCTGGGTTATATAGAAAGACCCTGCCAAAGAGTCATCAATTACATCACCATCAGCACCATCATCATTCCATTCCAGATACCCATTTCTCTTGGTAAACTCATGGCTGGCCTTGCCTTCCAGTCCCATATATAGATCTGAAGCACAAACCAGGTCTGTGGAAATTGAAATCTTCTCAGGATATCCTCCAAAGCAGACTACTCAGTCTGTATGTGTGTCGCCAGTCACCAAAAAGTTTTCTGAACACTATCCAGAACTGAGTAATCATTCCAGGCAATGCCCAAGAGTGGTTCACTCATATGACAAATAGCATTCGAGCATTCTCACAGTGTAGAGCCTAAGCTGTGCTAGGGTGATGGTTACCAGGTCTCTACTTCTTGGGCATCAGCTTAGATAAATTTAAATAGCATCTGTTTCCAATCCCCCTGAACATCAAGGCTGTCTTTAGAAATAAGTAATTAGAGGGTGAAAAGATGGGCCAGTAGTTAAAAACATTGACTCATCTTCTAAAGGATCCAGGTTTGATTTCCAGAACCTGCATGGCAACTCAAAGTTGTCTTCCCCAAACTTTTAGTTCAGGGGAATCCCATGCCCTCTTCTAGCTTCTGTGGGCCCAAGACATAGGAATACAAGTGATTCATAAACATACATGCAGGCAAACACTCATACACATGAAATAAAATAAAATATGAAAAAAATAAGTAGGTAGCTGCAGGCTGAAGGGGCTTCCATTGTATGTACTAACCCATAGTAGCTGTAAGTGAGGGGCTCCCTTCTGAGGTCCAGCTCTGTGGTGATATGTATTTAATAAAACTAGTTTGGAATATTAGAGGACCGAGCCATCGCTCCAGCCTTTTTGTTTGTTTGCTTTTGCTTTGTTTTTGAGACAGGGTTTTCTGTGTAACAGTCCTGGCTGTCCTGGAACTTGTTTTGTAGACCAGGCTGGCCTCAAACTCACAGAGATCCTCCTGCCTCTGCCTCTCAAGTGCTGTAACTAATGGTGTGTGCCCCCACTGCCTGGCTTTCATGGCTTGGCTTTGTGGTTGACTCTCCTCTGATATTCCAGACTAATTTGTATTAAATATATATCACCACACAGTAGGACCGAAAGAGTCTCTGGTAACTCAGGCTGGCCATCTGGATTCAAGTGAGAACTTGCCTGGAGACAGGTAGAGCATTCAGGTGCACTGGAACCCAGGAGACAAATCCTCCCTAAGGCTCTATCTGGGCAGTGAAGGAACAAAAGTCTAGCTGGGTTCAGAAGTTTTATCTTTCAGCTTAATTCTGGCTGAGAGTACCTACCTAGCACAGCCCACCAAAGCTCTGAAATGGGTCTTTCATGGGCACAATGAGGGAGCTGCTGGCCTGTCCATCAAATGTTCACATATCATAGTGATAATTTAGAAGGCTGATGTTTCTCTAGTGAGAAATTATCAACCCAGCCACAGTTATCTCCCATGAACTTGCTCATCCTTGTTGCTTGATTAGCAAGAGGGCGGGTTCTGTTCTCAGGCTGGAGACACATGTGTGAAGCAAGATGTGGCCAGGTGCATCGGGATAAGCAGGGAGGGACTGGTCGGTGGAACACACCCAATGCAGATCCAGAAGTGGAGGAATAAACTAGAAAGGGAAAAGGAGGAGGTGAGGTTTGTTTCTTAGATGTGCTTTGATTATTGTGAATGTTAACCTGTAACTTTGGCCCAAGTTAATTGCCTCTCTCCATGGCTAACTGAGGGCTGCCGGCGGTAGCACCAGGCCTTGCTCTCAATTTGTCTTCAGGAGACTATTAGCCCCCTGAAACTACTCACCTATAGCATCTGTAAGGAATAAGGTGAGGGCGAAATAAAGCAGTGCTGCCTCGGACTCGTGGGATGCTCAAGCCTTGGACAAGTGCCTCCATCTCTCTGGACCATATTCCTGTCCTAGGTCTCTGGTCTTACTCACAGTGCCTCACCACCACCTGGCCACTGACAAAAGCTATGTATTTCTCAAATCTACTACATCATGTGGTCCTAGACTGAACTGCACCCCAGAGGGTCAGGTGGGCTAACTAGATGCCCTCATCTGGGATTTGAAAGATATAATGCTAAGCTCCCATCCTGCACAATCCCTGTCTCTACAAATAATAGCCAGGAACATTTATGGTATTCACCTGTGATTAGACTGGACTCCAGAAGGACAAAAGGTGATGCCCCTGCCTGGTCCTGGGGTCTCCTTCCTTATCATGTCTTAGTATAGAAACATGGCTCATTGCTGGCAGCCAACACTTGGACCAAGATTTAAAAAAAAAAAAAAATATTTAGCTATGTTGAACAAACACATCACAGAGTGACTGCATAGGCCTGCACTCTTCAAAGTAAAAGCTTTTATTCCAGAGAGTATGTGGTATTTTCACGCTTTGTGGTTTATTAGATGTGCCCCACCCCCACCTGACACCATCCAGAAAGCTAGAACTTCCTGGATTCAGAGGCTTGGAATTTTTGTGAATCACCTCCTCTCTGAGTGACTGCTTGAGCAACATACAGGAAGAAGAGTCTTTACTTACCTCATGCTCTGAATTTCCCTCCTTGTGACTTTGCTGAATGAGCAGCAAAGGCAGTCATTAGCCCTGTGCAGCTGTGTAATACAGACACATATCATGGCTTATGGAGGCTATTAATGATCATTTATGCTTCTGGAATATTCTTGCCTGAACCCTCCAAAGCTCACAGCAGGTCCTGTTTGCCACATCCTTGTAGGATTATTAGCTTACAGACAATTCATTCTGTGGCAAGATCCTTGTGGCAAGAGGAAAGCTTCCCATCTCACAGAAGGCGGAGCTCAGAAAGAAAGCTGTTCTTTTGGTTTGGGTTGGGTTGGTTTTTAAGACAGGGTTTCTCAGGGTAGCAGCTCTGGCTGTCCCAGAACTCATTTTGAAGACCAGACTAGCCTCAAACTCATGGATATCCCAAGTGCTTGAATTAAAACGTGCACCACCATTGCTGGGCCTGTCTTTTACCTTTTAACCATTTGATGGACTTGAAGCCAGAGCTGAAAAGGGGCGGGGGGGGGGGGAGAAGAGGGGAATGTGAGAGAAGAAATGGGAAGGGAAGAAAGGGTCCTTAAACAGCTTCACAAGGTGCCTGCAGTGTGTCCTTCCATCATGGAAAATCCTTCCGGTGTGAGCCCTTCCTCTACCTGTCTTTTGAACCATCCCACCGTGTTACCTTTTGAGCCCACTCTAGTGTGGAGAGAAGGCAGGAGAGTCCAGCGGCGGACGCTGGCCACCAGCCCTTAGAAATAAACACTTGTCCTTCTAGGACTGGAAGGGGTCTCTGAGACCATCTCTGCTTCCAAATCCCTGAACTATGACAACACTAGAATCAAAGGACAAAGCATGGTCACCTGAGAGCGAGCACTGCCAGCATGCGGGCTGTTCTGCTGGAGTGGAATCTCTTGCATTCCTAGGTTGAATCTTTGGAATGCGCTGGTTGCTAGCCCATAAAGAAGTGGAACATTTACCTGCAAGTTCTCGGCCAGTCTTGGCTAAATGAATCTTGGGTTCTTTTTCTATACTTCCAAATGTTGGGGGCTTGTGTGATTTTGCAGTGGAACTTGCCACCCCTTGCAAACACAGTTCTGCACACTAAGCGGCAGGAGACAGAATGAAAACAGGGTGATAGCAAACTAACTTTTTGAGAATGTTTGAAATTTGTAGTAAGCTTCTCAAGCAGAATTGTTTATTATTACAAATGTGATAGACAAAACACTCTGGGCGGTCTAGAAAATGTTTATAAGAAAAAAGAACATGATGAAAAAAATCGTTGGCTATTTTATTCTCAAGAAAAAGATCTATAAATGTTCATTCTTCTGGCTTTTTATATTAAAGTATTTTAATTAACATACACATAAATGTATGCACCATTAAAAAATAGACATTTATTCCCAGAACTAAAACTACCCATAATTCCAAGTCCATCTTCACCCACAAGACCAACCACACTGGGAATATAGGAATAGTTCCCATTAGAATTTTAAATTGTATAAAGTAGTTATATATGCCTTTTGTATGCTGCCTAGAATTATATTCTATGACCACATTTTACTTGACTAGTAGCTAGTCATTTCAGGCCCTAGAAATATCATGAGAATGAGACATACAGAAGGCTTTTCCTCACAGAACCCACAGTCCAGTAGGGGAACCAGGCATTAAACAGCCTAGCATATGCACCTTTAATCCTGCACTTGGGAAGCAGGGGCAAGCGAATCTCTGTGAGTTTGAAGCCAGCTTGATCTACAGAATGAGTTCCAAGACAGCTAAGGCTACACTGAAAAACCCTGTCTTGAAAAAAACCAAACCAAAATAAAAAGAGCCTCGCATAGAGATATGTAATATATGGTTACAGTTTCTCACTACCACAAACAGCATACCAGTAAACACCTTGGCTATCCTTCCTGTATTCTCTATTATTCCACTGGGGTGGATCATGTGCTTGAGGAACTCCAAATTATCCTCTTTATTCTTTCTTAAAATTGAGCCTTATATAACCCAGGTTGTCCTGAAACTCTATATATCCCAGGCTAACCTCAAACTCTTGGTGGTCTCCCTCAGCCTCACACAGGTTGCTGTCCCAACATACACTGCAATTGCCAGCAGTGTACCACCATGTCTGTTTTTCTCCACATGGATTCTAGGGATCAGACTCCAGTCTCTGCAAGGCAAGTACTTTACCACCCGAGCCTTCAGGATTAGGCTTTGAATTCATCGCAGTCAGATGTTTCTGGAATTTTTTAAGACTTGTGTTTGACTGACCTAGCTTTATTCTAGTCTTCCAGCCGAATGTCAAGCTGCTTTCACTGCTGTACGGTGGGAACGTGTGTGCCTATGTGGGTCTGTAGTCTGCTCTTGTCTGCTAACTACTATTTTTATTGGGGAAAAAGGAAATGAGAATGGGAAAATTCTGGCATTCATATAACGGAATCCTACAGGGCAAGTTGAAAGTTAGAGTATCTAAGTGTATCAGTAAGCATACACTTCCCGAATAAGATGTTGAATGTGGGAAATGAGTTGCATACAAATATCATGGTGAGCTGGTAGTGGTGGCACATGCCTTTAACCCCAGCAATGGGGAGGCAGATGCAAGCAGCTCTCTGTGATTGTAAGGCTAGCCTAGTCTACATAGTGAGTTGCATAACAGCCGGAGTTATATAATGAGATCCTGCCTCCAAAAAACAGAGCCACAGAGAATAATCTACATCAAGCCTAATATATATATATATATATATATATATATATATATATATATATATAATATATAATATAACTCATGAGTAGTATATAGGTTAGAAAAACTGAAAGGAAATTCATGGAGGTGGCAAAAGCCACAGCCAATAAAGATGTCAGCTTTGTCAAAGCTTACAAAGCTAGGCTTGGGGTCTTCACCTTCCTGATGTCTTTCAAGGCCCTGTACTTAAAATTCAATTTTTAAAAATCTTGTATTCTATTTTTCTTTAAAGACTTTTTCCATCAAATTCTGTTGGCCTCAGGCCTATCTGTAAGTTAGGGGGGGGGATAATAGAGGAGAGGGAAGAACAGAGGAGGGGGAAGAAGGACCAGGCAGGGGGGGAACAAATCACACATCAGTAGCTTTTAGATTTTATGCAGATACATAAAAGTGGGCAATTGTGTGTGTGTCTGTGCCTGGGCATGTGTGTGCTTCTCTGTGTATCTGTGATACAGGGTTGGAAGAGAAGGATAGTACGCTAAGGAAGTTCTGCTACTTTTCAGTGTCTGACCAACTTCCAGACACTTGTGCCTCACTGAGTGTAAAACGGAGGGTGGGACAGATGGTATTCTAGTCAATTCACAGAAGAGTGCCTTGAGCAGCCCTGGGAGAGAAGGGAAATCACCTGATAGGACAGTGCCAGGACAGCTACATTCTGGCTTCCAGGCATCCCTCCTGCCCACAGGCCTTTCCCACACAGAGCCCAGACCCTCCAGAACTTGCATAAGAGTTTTATTTACTTTGTCTGCTCCATGTGGGTGATTGCTTCTCCATGTGGGTGACAGTGGAGAGCTCTGTCAGCTTCTAATGCTGTCAAGGAGGGTGGCTGAGGTACCAAGGAGCCCTGGAGCCTGGTTCTACTCTGATTCTTTAGCCATACAAATCTCACTTGAGTGTAGTGGTACATAACTGTAAGCCCAGCACTCCGGAGGCTGAAGCAGGAGGATCACAAATTACAGGCCAGTCTGGGTCATACACGAACAAAAATAAAAACCGAAACACAATATATAAAAGATAGCTCAGTTATTCCAACAACTTTAGCCAACTATCCATGACAACGTGAGACTTCCTTCCTGAGCACCTTGTTCCACAGTTGAGCCAAGACTGATTTAGACATCCCCTCTCTTTGACACTGACTTGGGTTCCAGTTACAAAGCATCTTAAGTGGTGCTGGGGCATAAGTTCTTACAGATTAACACATAGCCCCAAAGACTGTTTTGTTGTTTGATTTTTTTAGAAAGCAACATTTTGACTGGCAAGATGGATGATGTTTGCCACTGACCCTGATGGCCTGAGTTAGATCCCATATCACACGAGGTGAACTGTGAGAACTGATTCTCAAAAGTCATCCTCTGGTTTTGTCTCATGCTCCACGGCATTCACATGTCACACACACACATATCACACTGTACAGACAGACACACATGTACACATCATACTACACATAGAGAAACACACATGTCACACTATACCACACACACATATATTGGAAGAGGAAACCCCTGCCCATAATTGGGACTTTTGTGGCAGAACTTGAAAATTTCAAAGTCTGTAAGCTACATTGCTAGATACACCTCTTAAAAAGGTATCAGTTCACATACAAGTCCAGCCCAAGCTAGCAATAAGTGTTTGAGCAACATAATTAATATTTCTCTTCTTGATTTGCCTGTTGCCTTTATGTAAACTGAGTTTTTGACACAGATATCTTCTGGTTAAATATATGTAGTTTTCACTTCATATTTGGTCTTTAGTGGAGACTTTCTTCTGCAGGTGGACAATGGATGAGGTGGCCCACGTCTGTAATTTTAAAATTGAGGAGGTCAAAGCAGGTCGATCATAGATTCCTGGTCATTTTTGGCTACACCACAGATTCTACCTGAGAAAAAGAAAAAAAATTCAAAAGAAAGTTTCAGCTGAAGATATGGCTAATTGGGTGAAACTTGCCACACAAGCCTGAGAATCTGAGTTCCAAGACCCAGAGTTCACACAAGCCAGTGGTTGTGGGATTCTCATCTGTGACCCTGGTCTCCTGTGGTGTGATGGAAGAATCTCCAAGGCTCAGACCAGCTAGCCTTGTGTAGGCAGCAGAAAGTATAAGAGAGACTTTGTCTCAAACAAGATAGAAGGTTAAGACCAACACCCAAGGTCATTCTCCAATCAACATATATGGTATGGCATCATGTTCCAGCATTCACACACACCACAATACACATCTATATGCAATAACTGATTGATTGGGCAACAAGAAAGTTTTTCCTGCAAAAACTACATAATGTTCCTTAATATCTTTTCCTTATACTTTTATAGTTTAGTTTTTTTAGAAAATTTAATTTTCAATGTCAAAGGCTGAACTAAGCTTCTAGCTCTTTCTGTGAGCCCATCATTTCAGGAACAAGACACTTTTACTTTCTACTGACTAAATGCAACTTTGTATAGTGAGTTAAATCTATCTGATGTTCGTAATTTCTTCTTTTTCTCTTTTTTTTGGGGGGGGGGGACTTTCAACATCAGTTGTACTGAGGGGAGGGGAGAGGAGTTCTGTTGGTTTCTTTCTGGTAGAGTTTCTCCTGTAGCCGTCCAGACTTGGTGGCTTATCTAACCCAGATGTCCCCCATGAAGGAGGCCCTGACTCACCATCACCCTTGATTCTTTGCATTCATCAATGTGCTCATACATCACCTAATAACAGAGATGCTTTCAGTGCCACACATTGGACAACTTCATTGTACTTCAGAGCATCCTGGCACAAACCAGGATATCTGGGGACAACGCTGGACAGTTGTGTGTGACTACTATGCTCATGAGGTCTGTTATTATGTAGTACATGGCTATAGGTCTAATTTCTAAAACATTCTTTTCTTGCTCCTACAAGGTCAAATTTGATCTACAAGTATTTTCCTTTACAGACTTCGCCTGCCTTTAAGAACTAGGCAAGACCTTGCTGATTTTCAGGTAGCCATATATCCCCTTTCCATGTTATCTCTTCCATTTGGATTCCCCAACTACCCCTGAGCACATATTTTAGACTTTTTAAAAACATAGTGTCTCTTCCTAGAAACTTTGCAAAATAGCTTATAATATCTTCAATGGTGAACACTACAGAGTCCATCCAACTGAAAGAAATTCTCTGGAGACTCTCATTCCTTAATCTAAATACTCTGATGTTTTAAATAAATGCATCTGGGGTTGGATTTGTTTGGAAGTTAGCAAATTCTGGCTTTAGTTTCTCTCTGGTCTTGCCATTATACCCATTCACATGTTCTACAGGGTGATTTTCACAGTAGGAGGCTAGACGCTTGACTTGCTGTGGTGAGGGATTTGTAAAGATTATTCAAAGCCAAGTGTAAAGAAGGAGAGACTTCTTGGTGAAATCTTAAAGAATCTCCATAGGAGAATGGTGTTCATGGATAGAGGGAGTTCCAGGGCTCACAGAAAGAGGGGCCTGTGTGACAATGAGGAGCAGGTGCATCGGTTATCCAAGCTCATGTCTGCACTTATAAATCAGATAATCTTGTCAAGGCCTTCCTTCTGGCTCTATCCAATCTATGCAGTATGTGTGTACAAGGGCGAAGGATCACGACACTAGCTACCTGTGACTAAACCCCTGAGGCCTTGGAAAGCCTGAGTCAGTTCCTTCCTCTCTATGCACACAGGGCTCTGACCATGTCTCCCTCTCTCTCTCAGAACAACCGGCAGATGTGCCCCAGGCCTGGGGTATCCTGTGTACAGAAACTATGGTGAGCCTGCTACTAGAGCTGGGGCCCTGGGAGAACAGGTGAAGATGCAAGGGCAGGGGACAGCCACAAAACCTTTGACTTCCAATCTGTCCTGTCTGCAAAAACATAGTAGGACAATGGTGGCACAGAATTTATGGGCATGGCCAACCAATATCTGATTTGGCTTCATGAGAAGGAACCCATATCCAACACTGCTTGGGTAACCAAGAACCAGAGACTAGACAGCCCAGAGACCTGGGGTAAAACTAAATATGATTGGTCTTTTAAAAAACCAATAAAAGGATTCCTAATGATATTCGGCTACACTCATAGATCAGTGCCTTATCCAGTCATCATCGGAGAGGCATCCACTGACAGCAGATGAGAACAGATACAGAGACCCTCAGCCAGACACCATGCAGAAAGAAAGTCTAAATGGGAGGTCTCCATTAAATTCCTAAGGGAATCCTGAGGAAGAGGAGGCAGAAAGAGTCAAAGGAGAGGACAGACACCAGGAAAACAGGGCCTTTTGAGTCAACTAAACAAGGCACAAATAAACGCACAGAGACTGGAGCAGCAAGCACAGGGCCTGCCCTGGGACCTCTGCGTATAATCCTAAACTATTAGTTTAGTATTTTTATGGAACTCCTGACTGAGAATGAGTGGGTCTCTGACTCTTGTGCCTGTTCTTGGGTCTCATTTCCTCCTGTTGGGTTGTCGTGTCCAACTTCAGTATGATAGGTTTCTCTGCATCTTATTATATCTTATTTTGTCATCCTTGGCCATTATCTCTTAGGAGCCCATTTTCTAGTGAGAGGCAGGAAGGGATCCAGATGGGAGGAGGTGGAAAGAAAGTGGGCAGAGTAGAGGGAGAAAAAACTATACTCGGGATATACTGTAGGAAAAAAGAATCTTTTTTTTTTTTTTTAAGGGCAAACAATGTGAGGGTGGGAGCTTCCTAATCTTACCTGAACAGATCTCTCTTGCTGGCTCCAGGTTGGAAAGATGAGGAAAATAAAAAAAAAGTCATTGACCTTGAACCAAGTCCAAAAGAGCGGCCTACCCAAGGCTAGGAACCTTTGGATTCTGCTACCCTTAATCCTGGTACATATCATAGACGGCCAGGTCAGGAACTAAGTGCAGGCTTCCAAGGGCAAAAGTAATGGAGTGAGGGAAGGAAGGACAGGCAAAGAGTCCTGAACACTAGCCCTCCTCTGTGGTTCCTTCAGCAAGCTCTCTGTGATGCACCCAGCCCCCTCACTCCTGAAGGGCTTGTCTTCTGTAAATCCTCTCTGAATACAAAAGGTATTTGGAGTACATTACACATATCCTCTTACACTGCTATTCTTCTGGCAAATTTAATCTCAAACAAAATACAAAAAAAAAAAGCCTAGTTTTTCTTTACGTTGGCCATGCTGTAAAGCAGAGGGAGGTGCTGAAGGACTTTGTTGGACTCCACTGGCAGGAAAGTCGGTCTCCCTTTGAAACGTGGACAACAGAGCCCAAGGCTATGGTTATAAAAATAGACGGGGGAGGGGCAGCATCCAATGGCACATGCTCCCTATTGCCCTATGGGTCCCACCTGGAAAGGATATGGCCTTCCCTCCATGTTCCCACAGGACTTGACTCAGCACTGGGCAGGGGTAGTGAAGGACCATGAGCAGCCCTCAACTGCTCCTGGACAGATGAGCTATCTGTTACCTAACTTTTCACTCCCAAATCTGCTGTTTCCTCGCAGTGGCTCCCAAGGTGAAAAGCTAACTTCGCCACTCTGCAGCCTTGCAAATCCAATAGGAAGAAGCACAGCTTTTGTAACTCTTTCCCTGAACTAATAGGAATGAGCAAAGCCCTTTTTTTTTCTCCCCCTCAAATGACTCTAGCCTGTATCAAGTTGATGTAAAAGTAGCAATGCAGTTCGGCAGGAGACTTCCATATGTAGTCTTAAAAGGTAGAAGTCCTGGGAGTCTTGAAAGTATTACAACAGAGCAACAAACATAGCAAGATTCAGCAAGCGTTAGCCTTGTGTAGGACAAGTAGAAGTGAGAACCAAACTAAAGGGCGAAAGAGATGAAATTGGCTAAATTAGAGACAGTGTATTTGTATGTTGTCCTATGGGAAGGAGCTGAGTCTAGCTCAGTAGGGGAGTGCTTCCCTGGCGAGCATAAGGCCCGGGGTGTGAGCTCTGGCAACAAACATACATACACTGTCTCTCTGTCTCATTGATTGTTCACACTGGTTCATGTGAAAAAGGAAAAGCTAGAAGAAATGGGTAGGAAGAAGACTGTATACTGTTTTATTTTTGCTGTAGTATACTTGTTAAAAGACCAAAGATGGGCTGGAAATAGGGATTGCTTAGTGGATAAAAGTGCTGATTGCTTTTCCAGAGGACCCAGGTTTAATTCCCAGTACCTACACGGCAGCTCACAACTGTCTATAATTCCGATTTCAGGGGACCGACACCCAGGGCACAATGCCAATGACCATAAAAAAGTAAATTTTTAAAAAGACCACAGATGTGCATCAAAATATTGTCAACTCCCAACAGAAATTCTTGTTTGCGTTTGCATAACATATGCACATGTATTACCCTCCAATGAGAAAAGCCTTGTTTAAAAGCAGGAGAGAGGAGACTCGATCACACACATATTGCCACTCAGACACACAAAACATATTAAAACAGCAAACTGTTAAGCAGAGGCTGTTATTTTGCATTTCCTACCTCTATTTTCACAAGATGATTCAGAAAGGACCCGATGGTATGAGAAGCTTTCCGACTACACAGAGCTTGTGTTATTATCACCAAAGACTGGAGGAGGCCATAAAGGTCACATAACAACAGAGTCCTTCCTCACCCTCTGACTACAGAGCAACAAGAACTCTCAGGAGAAAGAAAGAAAAAAAAAGAAAAAGAAAAAAAAAGAAAGAAAGAAAAAACAACAAAAAAAACATGCCCCAGGGACAGGGGTGCTCATCAGCCACTCCCAGCAATCTGCAGAAGCAGAAGGGAAGCCAGCCTTCAGCTGTGGTCCACAGGTGGCTGGGCTACTTCAGATTGGGATGTAGTAGTGTCTCTCGGCAGCATCTCTGGGCCTTGGTAGTCATCTGTTAGGGCAGGGTGAGCCCTGGAGGCAGACATGGTCATACATGATAGCATCCAGCTGGGCAGGCTGATCTTCCCCATGAGTGTGTCTACAACAAAACAGACAGAAACAAGTGGGGGTGGAGAAAGATAAGACAAAGGGAGAGTTGCCAGCAAAGAGGCTTCCTAGGCAGAGCAGATAGGTTTGTTGAGCAACCAAGAGGCTAAGCAGCAGGACAATTCACAGCACATGATTTAGAAATCATGGCCAAGAGTATGGATTGCCCATTACTATAGGATCCAAGTCATAGTGTCTTCCCTCTACAGTGCCTCTCTAGGGTGAGAAGTCCTCATACTCCAAGCAGGAGAGTGCCCAGGGCCTCTTCTAGATGACTACAGTAGGACTGTCTAGTTAAAGATGACCATAGCAGGATCTTCTAACTAGAGATAACCACAGAGACTCTAAAACCAGAGTAGTCAAATCACAGATTCGGAATCAATTGGTGCCAGGTTAAGAGAGTACCATCCCCCAAATGCATTCTCAACTACACTTCAAATATCTGCACCAGCCTGGGCTGGGAATGAGTGTGCAATGGAGTCTTCTGCATGAGAACGCAGGAGACATCGAGACGCTACCCAATACTAGAATATTCTTGAGGCAAGCAGCAGCAGCTAGGTCTTTCAATAAATGACTCTGGTGACATTTAGTCAATAAATGACTCTGGTGACATTTAGTCAATAAATGACTCTGGTGATATCAGTTCATGCATGTCCTTGTCTGAGGACAGGATGGTGGGTAGAAGACAGATGCTCACTGGCACTGCACTTGGCTTGAGAATCATCCATGATGCTCTGGCTTGTTGCCTGCAGGCCTCTCCTTAAGCCCAAAGCTCCAATCTAGATTTGCAGGGTGTTTGCTCTCCAGTGACCTAAGTCTCTTTTTTAAAATGCTGGGTTCAAGTCTCACAGTCCTGCCTTCTATCATGGCTGCCTCTGGGGCTGTGGTATTGGCAGCACACTGGACCAAAGCAAACATCTTATATCAACTGCTGAGTTAGACATGTACATGGAAAACAATTCTTTGTTTGTTTGTATGTGTTTGCTAACATAACACTTATGTGCAAACTAGCTGCTAGGGTTTTATGTTTGTGGTGGCAAAGCTATAGTTCCAGAGAGGGGGCAGTTAAAACTCCTGTCTCAACATGGGGTTGCAAGAAAACTGGAGGATCTTGTCATCAGGAAGATAACCATGGATGGTATGCTGAGTACATAGTCATTATCCCTGTGTTCTCACTACTAAGGAACTAAATGAGCTCTTTGGCCAGTTGGCTGGCTGAGCTGAAAAGCAGGTAGGTCTCTACAGAGCAACACTCATACCTTCCCTGTTCAACTGTGCAATTAGGCTTAGAGATTATATTGTTAAACCCATATTTATCCACAAAAGAATTATAATCCAAACAGTCATTACTAGAAATAGCAATTTGTATAGTCGGTGTTCATTTCTATAAGTCAACAGGTGTAACACACAGTATCATTATAAGTAACAACTATGCACAGAGCACAAATTAACCTAAGAAATATTTAAAAGCTGAAAGCCACATGACGACTCAATCCTTCTGGGAAAAGAACAAACACATATACAAACAAAGAATTGTTTTCATGTACGTGTCTAGATCAGTGGTTGATGTAAGATGTTTGCCTTTGTCCAGTATGCTGCCAATATCACAGCCACAGGAGGCCCATGAACACCAGGAAGGCCATGTGCACCTAGCTCTTGGATCCTCACTATCCATGCCATGCTCTTTTCTGGTACCTAATCCCCAGCATCCATGTAGAAACCACCAGGCAGCCCATCCATGCAGCCCTATGCTGAGATTTGAAAAAAGGCTGACTACAGAGGTTCATCTGCCATCCACACCAGCTGAAATGTTAAGCTTCTGGTTCAGTGAAAAAACCTATCTCAAAAATAAATAAATAAATTAATTAAAAGGGCCAGGAGAACAGCTCAGTGGGAATGACTGCCTGAGTTTCATTCCTGGAACTTAGATGGTGTAAGGGGAGACACAATTCCTTCTGCCCCCCACATTTACGCTATAGTATGTGCAATATGGATCAATTTCCGATTTCTTCCCACGTTGCTGATAGCATTAGTCTATGCGGTACACACTGAGTATCCTTTCTTCCTAGGTATATCTAGACTTGACAGAAGTCTTATAGAGAAATTTGTAACTTTATTTTTTTTAAAAAAAAGTCACTTTATTGTCAAGAACTTTCAAATCAAAGTTAGTCAGACACAAGCCTACACATCTCAGTCAACTTCTACAGTTAGAATTGCCATTCTGAAGCTGTGGACCTTCACATTGGATTTTACATTTCCACTATCAGTTATATTTTTATGCTCTTATCCATCACACACACACACACACAGAGAGAGGGGGGGGGGAAATCAACCACAGTTATCAATAGAAAACCAAATAGCTTTATATAGTCCTTTACAACTCAATAGTCCCTTACCTACATTCCATTCTTCCTCAATACTTAATGCTACCCTTTCTTATTCTCCTTTGTACTGTGCTCATACACACATTTGTTTATATATTCATATATACATTATAGGCTAGGATCCACATATGAGAGAGAACATGAAGATTCTTTTTTTCAAGGCAAATTTCATAAACAAAAATTTTACCTCTCTACCACAAAATTAAGCCTGCAAAGCCTAGCTTAATAGTTTTGGCTTTGATGTGTAACTTAGATGACTTCTAATTCAAATATCCAAAAGCTGACCCAACAGGACTAGCCTTTGATTGTAATAAACTGCCGCTGACTATTTACATGTGAAAGGATTTAAAAAGTCTTTAAGTAGTTTTTCTTCTTAATAAATCAATAGTGTTTGCATTTATCTTGTATGGCTACCCTGACAAATTGCCACAAACTGGTGCTTAAAATGGTGCAGTTGCTTGGGGAGGTAAGAGCCAGGATTCCAAGTCAAGACCCATCTCTGCTGCAGGAAGAGTTGGAGGCCATATTTCCCTTGTACCAGAGGTAAGGGAAATAATGTTTGGTAGACGGGAATCAGTTCCACAAGTTCCTGAGGAATGCTGACTTTCATCTAAACACTCAATCCTCCTATAGTCCAGTTTGAGCTCGTTTCTGGATATTTGGACTGCATTTTGAAGTTTGGGAAACTGGAGTTTCCTTTGGACTTGATAATATACACCAGTGTTTATAAAAGATGTTGGATTGATAAGGCAGCTTGGGTTAGTCCTGCTAAGTCCATCACTGCCAAGAGATGAAGCCATTAGAAATGGACAGTGCTGCTTGAGAGTCCTAGCTCAATATCCTGACCAGTGAACAGGCAGCTTCACTGCATAACCTGGGGAGCCATGCCATCTTCTATTCAACACTATCCCTGAGATGAAGGGAATGACTGAAGATTCAGTGTCAGCCCTTTCTCCTCCCTCTCCCAGGGACACCCCTTCTCCTCCCTCTCCCAGGGACATCCCTTCTCCTCCCTCTCCCAGGGACATCCCTTCTCCTCCCTCTCCCAGGGACACCCCTTCTCCTCCATCTCCCAGGGACACCCCTTCTCCTCCCTCTCTTGGGATGATATGAACCATATGAGGCTTTGGGGTTTTTTCTGAAGCTTTACAAAGGTTGAAAGCAGTTCATCAACATAAATTCATGTTCTTACAAGTGATGAAGCAGATGAAGTTTCCCTTCCTTTCACACTTTCAGGCAAAGCTAGGAGAGCTGAGGACTTAGGTGAAGACTGACATTGGTTCCCAAGTCATTAAGCAGAATGAGTGGAAATTCGTGTGCAGACCATCTCTGGACATAAGGAGATCAAAGAGATGAAAGAAGATGGGAGAGAGGAAGTACAAAGTATGTGGCCTCGTAGACTTATAAAAACACAAAGGATGGGAAAGACAGCTCTGTGGACAACGGCACTTGCTTGAGTCTAATGACCTGAGTTTGAGCTCCGGGCTCCAGATAGTGGAGAACACTGACTCCCACAAATGGTCTTCAGCTGCTACAAATGGGATGGCTTCTGAGGAGTGACATCTAAAATTGATCTCTGCTCTTCATGAAGATATGTGTGCATGTATGGGTGCGCACATGCACGCTTGCATACACACACACACACACACACACACACACACACACACACACACACACACACACAAACACACCTCAACCCTACCTACCACACAAAAACCTGAGGTGAAACACACCAGGACTTCATCAGATAAATAAGGATGGGTGTGGATGCCTCTCCAGCCCTTCTCTCTCCCTGGACCCCCTTACAGGCCTTCTTGGGTGTGAAGTTCTATTCTTAGGAAGAAACCAATTTCCTTTCAAAGATGGAACCTTGTTTGTTATGGGATAATCCTAACCGAGGCCCAGTGTCCTGCCTTTCCATTAAGCAAAGCGTTTTCAGAAAGCAAATATGATTTTTTTTTTAATAAGCATGACCTTCTTGAACAAGCCTTTTATTTTGCAGTAAGGAAATGGAGGTTCCCAGCAGGTCAGGGATAAGGGTCATCCCGTGTCCCTGAAAGTGGCCAAGTCCACAGTGGAGTTTTGTGAGCACTTGCTGATTAACGTTATGATGCATCAAATAGATAGTTATAAATGGCCTGTAAATCCAACACCATCCCTAAGGAACCGTGGAGCCCCTTCTGGTTTCCATATACAGCTTTCAGGGGCAGGTTATCATTTTAAAAAACTCCAAAGCATTGGCCAGTGTCTGCATTTACTTGGCTTCACCTGTTCTTTCTGTGGATGAGATTCTCCTGTCACAACTATCAGCTCCCTTGGCAGCTGGCTCTTCCAGGGAGTCAAGCTTATAACTTGCTTCGAGCCGCAGCAAGATGCTTAGAAAACTCAAAGGCACTTCGAGGCACAGCTGGGTCTGGAGATAAGAAAGGCTGTGCCAACAGCTGGGTGGGCCATTATGTGGAAGGGTGGGGAGACTTGGGTGGGGCTCAAGTTAGTGATTAAGCCATGGGGGAAAGTCCTCTCTCAGCCTACTGTGTTGGGGCTGCCTGTGGAATGAGCTGGCAGAAGACCCTAGTCTAGCTCTCTCAGGTAGTAGCCAACCCTAGGAGGGACCCCAGCACTGAGCTAGACCTTCAGGACCCAGGCTGGATGGGTCTCAGTATGCTCCGTATTATAAAGGATGGTTTGAGGCCTTGTTCTTTGGGGTGACTCCCTGGGACCCTAAAGGACAGCAGTTTATCATTCTGTCTCCACCCAACCCTAAGAGACTCTCCAGAGACTGATAAATTCCTTCGGCACTCAAGCACATCATGTTTTCAAATAATTATATGTTTGTCCCTGTTATCATACATGGTTAATGATCATACTTAAAAAATGTTGACAAGAGAAAATATTTTATGGTCCCTCCAAGTCATACCAATCAAAATACCATGTGTTCTAGATTTGTTTAGTGCATTATTTTATGCATTTAAAAAGGTATAATAATACTCAGAATATAATTATATTCTACATTTTCCTACCTCATAATACCTCACAAGCTGTAATTGCTAGAACAAACTTAGACACAATTTTCTTTTGAGATAGGGCCTCACTATGTAGATCAGGCTGTCCTCAAAGAGAGAGCTGCCTACCTCTGCCTCCAAAGTGCTGAGATTAGTGGCAAGCACCACCAGAACAGGCAGAATAGACACAATCTTAACAGTTTTCCTTGGATTTGGAACAGGTGATATGTTCTGTCATTCCTGTAGTGTTAGACTGTTTCAATTTTACCTGGTTACAAATAAGGTCATATGAACATACCATATTTTATAACTTCAACTACTTCCTTAGAGGAAATCTCCAAGGTAAAATTCATCTACTTAATGAACATAAACATGCCTAAGCATGAAATGTTTAATACCATATTAGATATATTGGAATACCTTCTGGTTTTCTTCCTACAGTATGTATAATTCATTCTGACTTTAAAATGTTAAAATATAGACATAAAAATAGTAGGAAATGGGCAATAATCCTGCCACTGGAAAACGATTAACACTTTCATATAGAGTCATCCCTTGGATTCAAGGTGGGAATGTATAGTGTGTGAGTCTGGATAAGTGTGTGGAGTCAGTCTCTACCTTACGTATCAAGGCCCAGTCTCTCACATAAGCCCAGAACTCACCAATTTAATAGTCTAAGTAGCCAGCCGTCCTGTTTTCCCCTCTTGCGTGCTGGGACTATAGGCTGGAGAACACATGTTTACATGGACTCTGGGGATCCAAGCTCCAGTCTTCACGCTTGTGTAAGAAGCACCTCCCCAGCCCCTCGAGTATGATTTAATCATTACAGAATGGCCCACTGTACACAGCTTGCCTCCTGGTTGTTGCTGTTGGGCTCCTTCTCAACCCCACTCCCAATTTCCCACTACTGCACTCCACACCAAATGCTAAAACAGCCCCTCTATTCATGATGAAGCTGCTGTCTTAGTGAGTGTCACAGAATTACAGGCAGTTTCTTGGAGTCTTCAAAGACTCCAAGCAGGGTTCACCCAAAGAAGGAGGCAGACAGAGTATTTAGGCAGGAGGACGAGAGAAAAAGGGAGTGTGGTGATCGCCCAGTAAGTACTCCAAGTGGGCATAATGACTTGTCGCCCCAGAAGAGAGGGGTGGGGCACTCAAGGACCCTCGGGTTCAAATGTCAGAAACTGCACTTGAACTAAACTAAGACAAAGAATAAGAATCTGTTTGAAGTTTAACTAAAAGCCAGTAGACTGCTGTCTTCAGTCATGTTTGGAAGCAGAATTCAAATCCTGCCCCCAGGAGCTCTCTCACCCCTCCCTGTCTGCCCTCAGCTCCCTCTCAGGCAGCTTCTCCTCTCTGAACAACAGACAACTGTCCAGCAGCTCCTTATGGATGTGGTCTTCATCCTGCTTCATCCTGGTCCCACAGCAACATACATGCCAACATGGACTAGCCACACTGGCCAATGTGGCCCCATCTCCAAGTAGCAGAAGCCATAAGAACTACATGATCTAATGAGAGGACATGGTTCTTCAAAGAAAAACTTCCTGGCTGTCATGGAATAGAAGACTGGATGCTGGACAGACAAGCATCTCATATGCTTGTCACCTCACAGAGCAAGATGGGATTGAGAGTGTCCTTCTGAATAAGTCCAGCAGTTGGTCACGGGAGAATACAGGACTAGGAAGCATCATAATGGGTTAGCATGGTGTCCTGGAGTCTTGTATGAGGGCTTGCCCATAGCACCGTCTAGTGTTCTGTCATGGCATAGCAGAGAAGCTGAGTGTAAAGCACCCAGATGGTGGCTCCCCATTTGGCTACAGAAAGGGTGGCAGGCTGAGAAGCAGGGGATCATTTCACAGTACTTTGATAGCAGTGGCGACATTTGGGGACACAAAGCTAAGATGTGAAAGCAGCTGGTGAGAAGTATAACTGGGATCCCAGAAGCAGGATGAAACTCGGTCTATGGCTCTAGAACGGTACTAGCTGTCCTGAGCAAAGCTGGAGGGGAAGTGGGGGGGGGGGGTTAAATGCCACTTAAAATTGCCTGGTGGAAGAGTGAGACTTCCTCCTACAGAGTAAGTTCCTTAAACTTATGGTGTGCACCAAGCAGTGATTTGATGGCTCTAACCTAGAGATGTAACATGAAGATGCCTTACCCTGGGTGTGGGACCCTGCCAGGACACTTCTGTATTTTAATTATTTCATCTTCTTATACCATGGAGGGGAAGATCAACTGCTAATTGTGCAGAGACAACGGTGTCTTCCTCCTAAATTTCTCTTTTCCAAGGTCCCCCCCCACCCCGATCCAGACACGCCCACTCTACCTCCAAGCAGCCAAGTGCTCTCCCAATATGGCCTACACCCTAAAATCTGCCTCCTCAACAGTGTCTCTGCTTCATAATTGGTCCCCTTCTTCTCTCCAGCATTTGACACAGCCCACTGTTGGCAAAAGTCCAGATATAAACTCATCCTGGATTTCTGCTTAAAAAATCCTGAACAACTCAAGTTCCACATTTTAGTCACTTTCTGTCTATTCATTTCCATTTCCCTTTTTAAAAACTATTACTTTCTATTGGCTTAAATCCATGTCTGGGCAGACTTCTCTAGTAAATACTCCCCCAAAAGAACCATGATGGGAATTTTTATAGCATACTATTCTTTGACAGGAAGGATATAGACAAGATCTCATGTATCCTGTAAGCCCAGGTTGACTTTCATTCAATATGTAGCCTAGGATGACTTTGAACTCCTGAGCTTTGGGATCACAGGCATGCACTACACTACCATGTTTACCTGATATAACCTTCTGAAATCCTCCACAGATATTAAAATAATAGTTGGTTAAAATTCATGTACCCAGGCTGGAGAGACGGCTCAGAGGTTAAGATCGCTAGCTCCTCTTCCAGAAGTCCTGGGTTCAGTTCCCAGCAACCATATGGCTCACGACCATTTATAATGAGATTTGGTGCCCTCTTCTGGCATGTAATAAATCTTAAAAAAAAAAAAAAAAATGGTGTACCCAACCTCTAGATGTGAGCAAGTTGATAAAGACATCTAAGGACTGCCACATGCCAAACCCTCTGACTCCAGGAGGGGACAGACATAAATAAACAAGGTCTGTATCCTTCAGGAGTAGCAATGAAATCAGAGAGAAGCTTCTTCTGAATGTCACACTGTGCCATGCACACTACATTAGCTCATGCAGTTACCCTTAGCTCTCTCTGAAGAGAATTCTAGTTATGTTTTGAAAACAATAAGTAAGGTCTCTAAATGTACTAACTTTGCTTTTTGGCTTCTATGGTTCTGATTCTGGATAATTGTCCTTGTTAACTGAAGTATGTCAACTCAGGGCAGGGCTTTTAGTGCTTAACAGTTTACGCTGAGAAAGACTCAGGGGTACACTGGGATTTCCAAACACCCACTAAAGGACACCAACAGGAGGTTCAGCAGGTTTGATCCCTGGAGCCCATAAAAAAGTGGGAGAAAATATTTGATGTGGGAATGAACGTCTTTCTGTGTGCTGGGAAATAAGGAACTGTTTTGGTCATGGCAGGCACCATAGAAATAGGCGGGGAAATCGAAGCATAGGTAGGAGAAGAAAGGTGGAGTCAGACAGAGACTCGATCCAGCAGCCCAAGAATTAAGATGTAAGGAAATAATAGGTGAGCCACGAGCCACATGGCAGGGCAGATTAATGGAGATGGGTTGAATTAAGATGAAAGAACTAGCTAGCAATGTGCCAGAGACATAGGCCAAACATCGTGTAATTAATATAAGCGTCTGTGGTTTTCGGGGGAACTTTGGGATTGCTGGTCCAGTTAAGCAGCAGCGGGCAGATCCGATCTATGGAGCTAGTCTGGGCCAGAAACCTCATTCTACAGGTATTTAACTCTTTAATTGTTCTCTGATCTCCAGGCACACAGGATGGCATGCCTGCCCCTCCCCATCATGAGCACACACACACACACACACACACACACACACACACACAGAGAGAGAGAGAGAGAGAGAGAGAGAGTAATAGAATTTTAAAGTAAGAACCTTAGGTCTAGAAAGAACTCTTCTCATTAAATAAGAAACAAAACTCAAACCCATACCAGCCTTCCCTCCTTTTGCCTACATGCAAATAAACAAGGCACAATTATGGAACAACTGGACTCCCTTCCTTTTGGGACACATCGCTGCCAGGGGCACAGAGGGGCCATACCTTCTTATAACCAGATCCAGGACATAGAGATAAAAACCTCCTAGCTTAACCATGGTGAACTGAACAGCGGGCACATTAGTGGACAGGTCTTCTCAGTACAGAATTCCCACCTGAGAGCAGAGACGAGAGAGATTGGAGTGAGATGTGGAAAGATGCCAAGGCAGAAGCACACCTCCTTCCTAAGGAGTACATACTGTCTATGAAAACTGCATCCACATGTTGATTTGATTGCCCCCACTCAGAGGATCCATTGTGGCTTTCCTTACTGAGCCGAGGTGCAGAGACACAAACTCCAGTGACCTCTAGTGGCACATTCCTAGTCATGTAAGAATCAAAGAGGAGTCAGTTGTGATGGGGTTCTCAATCCCAGTCCCCAGCCCTAGAGCCCATCAAAGCATCTCAAAAGATGTCCATGTCACAAAAATCCACATCCCTGAGCCTGAAAGCCTCCCTCCACCACTCCCTCACCTTCCAGGCTTCCAGAAGAGCCTCCAAATGCCCTCCCTTGCTCTCTTCTTTGCTTCTAATCACATTAGTCAACTAATCAAACATCCTCTCCAATGATCTCTTTCTACACACGGGGGGGGGGGGGGGGGGGGGGGCGCAGCAAAGCCTCAGCAGCCCTGGGAGTGTGGGAACAAATGCATCCAGGCCACAGAGTCTTGCTCATGACAACAACGCCTGGGAAGCCGGGCACCCACCTTTAGCAGTTTCTGTTGTCCAAGGGAGAGAGATCACTCTGAGGTTTCCTTTTCACTCCGCTCTCCTCTCCACCTTGCACCACACCACACCTTGGCCATGCGCAAAATTCTGAAAGAAGAAGGCTGCAGTGTAGGGCTAAGGAATGGAAAACAAACAAAGAACAAAGGTTTTGTTGGGGATCCTACACCACAGGGTCAGAGGCAATAAAGGGCCCTCTTGGTTCCTTAGGAATTACGTAAATCAGCCGGGTGATGAAGAGTTCTCTGGGGCTGTACCATAGTCCTCCCATCTCCAGGGCTTACCTTTCAAGGGTTGAAGCCATACATATACATACGAATATATACTAGTAATTTTCCAAAGCACGTATACCTATGATAAAGCTTAATATATGAATTAGGCACAGTAAGAGGTTCTATTAGTTAAAAATAAAATAGAATATCATAATCATATACCAGAATAAAATTGCCAGCATTACTTCTCTTGGGCTTTGGGGTTGTTATTAAGTACGATAAAGATTACTAGGGAACAATCACAGCAGTACCACAATAGTCAACATGATGACTGAGATGACCTCTAAGTGATTAATGGAAAGGTAATGTACACAGCATGGATACACTGGACAACTGGTGATTCACATCCTGGGTGACAGAGCAGGATAGTGCAAGATTTCTTAGAGCTACTCAGAGTGATGTGCAATTTCATACTTGTGAGTTATTTTTGGAATTTACCATTTGCATTTTCAGACAGTGGTTGACCACAGGTTACTGAAACCATGGCAAGTGAAAATTTCTGTATGGGGTGGTGGCTGTTCATGCTTAATTCATCCAATTTAGCCACTCATTAAGTAAGTGGATGAGTAATATTATATGTTCAATGGCTGTATATATTCTTTAATTTAAAAGTTTCATTTCCATTTCAGGCTTTGTGGTGAAAGTAATCCCTCCCCCTACTCACTATCGCACATGGCAAATGTGAGCTTTGTTAAAGTCCAGAAATGAGGAGATAACTTACAATTGATCTTGGGCACTCAGGCCCACAAACCTCCACTTTAGTTTCCCTGAAATCCAAGAGATTAAGAAATAAATTGATCATAAAAAGTGAACTCATTTACAGTTTGAACAAAGAAGGAGAGAGAGGCTGTTTCCTCTCTGTGGGCAGTCTTACAATTTATAGAAAGCATGAGACAAAGGTCAGGAGACACTGATGTCAGATCTTTGACAGTGACAGGGACTTTCTTGGCTCTGGTGGGCTTAAGCCAGAGCCCTAGGGTCCCACATGATCAGAGTCTCCAAAGCCACACTGAGATAGTGGCTCTGGAGCTGATGAGAAATAAGAAACTTGGGCAGAGAGCTGAACCAAGTGAAGGTTTATTGAGATAAAATGAGAAGGACCCTTTAGAGTGGGGAGGTCCCCAGAAAGGGACACCCCTTAGTTGTGTCATTTAGAGGCTTTTTATTGGAGTTATGGCAGAAGCTGAACAAAGACAGAGATAATTGTATTGAAATTGGTTCTTCTCTGGGTATATCACGGGCTAAGCCAATGTGGGCTCTTACATTCTTTGTATGCACTATTGGCCCAACCAGCGAGATGATCACATGCTATCTGCACAATCACAGGAACAGTCAGTCACATGCTCTGGTCATATCAGTTCGTTCTTTTTCTCCCTTGGTTTGTTTTGGTGGTCCTTAAGTAAACTATGTTCTCTCTTTGTTCCTGGGTTACATGACTAGCTTGTAGAGCTAACTCCTTGCTTGGATAAGTAGATTAATGGATATAAATGAATAGTAAAGGCAGCAAAAGGATTTTAATGCAATATGACCTGCACTAGTAGGAGAGACAAATATATAGATTTCGCTGTGAGGCTATTTAATGGGGAAGACTGCTAGGCCTCAGGTTGCCTTCACTGACTCTGTTCTCTACACGGAGAACACGAGCGTCTTAAGAATTTAGAGTGTCTCCTCCATCCCTGCAGGGTGTGAACCCATTTGCAGCATGGAATCACAGTCACACAATCACCCTCGGTTCTACAGAAAGCCTTGGGCTTTGGCCAGAGGGAGATCTGACTGCTGCTGGTTCTGAAAATGGAGGAAGAGACCACGGATGAGACAAGGAAAGCAGAAGCTGTCATAACCTCCTGCCTAATGTTTTCATCAATGCATCTGAAAAGCACCTTGATTTATGAAAGTCTTTGTTCCGTTACTAATTTTAAAAAGCCTATGAAACTGCTTTCACATAGAAGATGGAATTTAAGAAAACCTGAATCTGTATTCCCAGGCCATGGTCACATGGGCCTCATATTTGGCTCCAGAATAAACTCTTATCCCCTTTGAGCTTTGCCCCTAGTATTAACATTCATCAAGCCAGATGTGTTTCCTGCTCTTATGCCATTTTATAATCATAAATACGTAACTGATCTGTTTGGCGGCATGTGATGTGAAGCCGATCATGCCTTTAAAATGTGTTAAATCATGTACTTAACCTTCTCCTAACACCCTTCCACTCATAATCATTACAGTAGGAAAGTCAGGCCCAGAGCAGGGAGAAATGTAAAACCTTTTGCTCCAGTGTTTGACTGCAGTTCTGGGAGGCAACAGAGTCACTAGAGAGGAAGCAGGACTGTAAGCATTGTTTAGAAACACAACAAAAAACAGCCCTTCAGGTCAGAAGGCCAGCCTCTTTTTCAGCAAGGAGGCAGGAAGCCAGCTGTACACACAGGGCATTTCCAAGGTGGGGTCAGCTTTGGGAGGCCACACTGAAGACTGAACAGATGCTTTCTGGGCATATGAGAAACTTTTACTGTATTAAACCTGTCCCAGAGGGACAGCTACACCTGTCCCATATCTGTCTCTCCAGCTTTCATGAGGCTAGCTGAAAGCAGATGTGTCACATTGTCCCAGTTTTTTATGTTACTATCTGTGAAAGGCCTCAGTTTCCCTGTGTGAAGCTTTGGGGACTGCAATAGTAGTGTCTTAGATAAGTAGATTAATGGGTATTAATTAAAAGTAAGGGCAGAAAAGGGATTTTAATTCAATATGATCACACTAAGAGGAGACACAGAGAGGTCAGCAGCCTTCCAAGTCCATCTTCAGGGTCCTGAGCTGAGGTGACTGTTTAAGTGGAGGGTAGTTTAACAAGTCCCAGGAGACAAGCTTCCTCTCTAGCTGATCCAGGCTATCATCTTTCTCTTCTTCCAGCATGAGAGTTCTGGAGGAACTGCAGCTTCTTCCTGTCCATTGTTCCAAGATAGTCAAACAGAAGCACACAGTGTGTCTTTAGAATATCTTCATCTCCGCCAGCCTGGGAATATCCAGAACATTTAGACAATCATGCCACTATGAAGCATTTTTTTTTCCTTCTTTAAAAAAAGTCTCCCTTGACAATTCCATTAGAATGTTCTTCTCACGTCTTGGGTTGATTAGAGGCTCCTTCCCAGGTCTATCTCCTCCTAGAGCCTATGAATGTGATCTCGTGAGAAACAGGGTCTTTGCAGATGCAGTCACAGTCAAATAAACTCATACTGGAAAGAGCGGGAACTAAATCCCATATGACTGGTGTCTTTATAGAAAGGAGAACAAGGCATATAGAATTAGTGAAGTGTACACATACACTGTCCTCCCAAGGCTCAGGACCACTGCAGAAGAGACGGCTAAAAAAGACTGAAAGCCAGAGATGGTAACAACAAGGAGACATCTGGACAGGCCGAGGAGTGATTGGGACAACATGTACAAGACCGGTGCAAACCCAAGCCAGACCAAACACTAGCATGGAGAGAGGAAGCAGGTGCAAAGGTTTCATTCCTAGCCGAGGGAGCTATTGACAATTGTTAGCTGCTAGAAAAAAGGTCAATTTGCTTTAAGGTCAATTTTCACTTAATTAAGGCCACTCAACCAAGAATATTTGGGTAGTACAAACTGACCTTGACAGAACTGGGTAGGAAATGCAGGGGATGGAGCTGTAAGAGTTGGGTGATGGAAGGTAAATATAATCAAAACACACCGTACGATATTTCAAAGCATTCGTGTGTGTGTGTGTGTGTGTGTGTGTGTGTGTGTGTGTGTGTGTGTGTGTGTGTGTGTGTTATACAAAATGTCAAACAAATGGTAGAAGGAACCTGAGGAATGACACCCAAGATTGTTCTCTGACTTCTATAAGCGTGTATGTGTACACACACACTACATATACACACACACTCCTACACATGTACCTACACGTACAAACATGCACATAAACACATGTACACATAAATATAATCTTTAAAGAGAGAAATGGTGGTGGAGGCGGAGAATGAAGAGACACATCTCCATTCTTGAGAAAGACTCAAAAACAACAGAAGGATGCTCTCCTAGAATCCTTAGCAAACACACAGCCCCACTGGTACCTTGATTTCTATTGCTTGAAGCTATCCAGTTCAGGGTAACTTGTGATGGCAACTCTAAGAAACAAACATTTTATACAGTGTCATCTTTTCCTATATTTTTCTTTCACCTTTCCAAATACCTGCTACATATGAATTATCAGAAAATAATGTGTGCTGGAATGATGCAAACTAGCTAGAATGTTAATAGAGGTTCCCTTAAAAAATACTACCCTAATCCCTTATCTCTGTGAGTTCAAGGCCTGCCTGATTTACAGAATGACTTTCAAGACTGCCAGGGCTACACCAAGAAACCCTGCTCAAAAAAACCAAAGATACTATCATAATCCCAACTACTTCCTCAACAGTAAGAATTTTAAAAGTCAGAATATTTTGAGGTAGCCTAGTCCTTAAGTCACAGCATTCTATCAGCTACCTAGTCAGTATCTGAATGCCAGCTGGCCTTAGATACACATCCTGGAACTTCCGATTGTGTTAATTATCCAAATGTGATTTTTTTTTTTTTTTTTAGCAACAAAATGTCAGCAACTAGCACCGAAGTAGGAATGAGGAACACTAGTTTTGGAATCCCTGAGTTCCTCTTGGGACCTTACACAAGTCACTCCAGCCTCCCCAGTTTCTAGGTTCCTTGATTGTTAAAGGAAGTAATGAAGGATGAGACAGTCTCTTCTTGGGCTGTAATCTAATGTGGTTTTGTGACTCTATTACAGAGGAATAGTTCAAAGTTGGTGCACTCAGCTCCCCATTCATGATTTACCATCAAAAATGGATTGAAAATATTTCTTATACATTGCATCAGTATCAAACATGTACAGATTTTTTTCTTATTCTTATTCTCTCACAATAAAATTTAGCAACTATATGCACAAACCTTATATAATATTAGGTTTTATAAGTAACCTAGAGATGAGTTATTTAACACATAGGGATTTTGATAACTGAGGAAGTCCTGGAAGTAATGTTCCACAGATCCTGAGGGACAAGTGTTATTTAACCCTAAAGCACAAAAGCCTTGTTCCCAGGATTCAGCTAGGTAGAGACAGAGATCAGAACCAGGAGCTGGGGACCTCTGCCTCCTAATGTCTCCTCTATTTCCTACGAACTATCCTATCTCAATTCTTCCTTGTGGGACATAGATGTCTTAAAGTTTAGAGAGGACCATGGCTAAAAACCAGCCTTCTGAAGCCTGAGTGTAGGGCTGGGATACCAACTCTGACTATCCAGGAACTGAAAGTCTCCACCTACCTGATGGAAGGGAGGTTGGGCATGAGAAGGTCAGATCTTGGACACTAGAAGGTCATCACTCCATGGGATTCTGAAAGAAATTATATAATTTTCTGATACATTGGACTGCCTAGGCAGTAAAGTACAGTGGCAATTGTTACGCCTAGACTGAAAATCAACACCCAAAAACAGAGGAGCTTTTCCC
Source organism: Phyllotis vaccarum (assembly GCA_033318265.1). Taxonomy (NCBI): domain Eukaryota; kingdom Metazoa; phylum Chordata; class Mammalia; order Rodentia; family Cricetidae; genus Phyllotis; species Phyllotis vaccarum. The sequence goes on along the minus strand of JARWLC010000005.1, from coordinate 52,482,300 downwards.
AGATGAGGAGCTTGAGAAACAAGATCGCTGGTCATGGATCATGAATCATTGAACCACAAGACAGATGGGGCTGGAGAGAAGACTCAGTAGTTAAGAGTACTTGCTACTGTTGCAGAGACCTTCCCCAGTACATACAGCAGCTCACAACTGTCTGGGACTACAGTTCTAGGGGATCCAACACCTTCTCCAGACCTACATGAGCACTAGGCACACATGTGGTGCACAGATATTCACACACATAAAACACTCATACACATTAAATAAAATATGAAAAAGTATTTTATTATTTTGTGTATATGAGTGTTTTGTCTGCACGTATGTCTGTGCACCACACACAGAGTGACCTTGAAGGCCACAAGAGAGCATTGGATTCCCTAGGACTGGAGTTACAAATGGTTGTGAGCAGCCATGCTGGTACTGGGGAGCAAATTCAGGTCCTCTGGAAGAGCAATGTATGATCTTAACCAACAAGTCATTGCTCCAACCCAAAAATGATATATTTAAATGACAAAAACAACTCAAGACAGAGTCTGTTATAGTTCCCGTTTATCATACCAGTCAAGGGTGTAGCAGTGTTCATCAACTGGCTTATGAAATTTTTATGTACATACATATATGTATGCATGCGTACCTACTGATCTATTTGTGTTATGACTGATTGATTGATTGAGCCAAGGTCTCATGTAATAGGCTGTATTTCCACTTGCTATGTAGCCAAGAGGTTGAACTTGATGCCCAATCTTCTTGCTTCCTCCTCCCTTAGGCTGGGAAGACAGATGTGCTTCTCAATGCCAGAGAAAGTTTCTTCTTTAGTAGAGACAAATTTCTGAGCACAATCTGGCTCAACCTCAATTAAATAACCCCTCCACTGCTCCTCTCATTTGGCCAGATAATCACAGATACAGGAAGGATATTTCCAGGTTTGGGATGATTACAGATTTGCCTACTATAGGACAGTTAGTGAGCTCACTTCCTTTCCAGAGGAACAAAGAAATCATTCCTTTGAAGAGGATGATAATTCAAACGGATTCCCATGCTGATTGTAACCCAGCCATATTACTAAAGGAAGTTGATTCTCTGACAGCAAATACATTTGAAGCATTGGAACTAGAAGGGCTGTTCTTACTGTTCTCAAGTGGTCTTGTGGTAGTAACCTCTGCCCACTGACAGCTACTTCCAGAATGAATTGGGCAATGGACTTGAGGAATCCCTTGGATGCAAGGACACTGGATAGAGACTGTAAGTCCTCCTGTAAATCTCTCCGCTGTACAACATACTAAGACATCTGATTTTCATTGGCATAATCATCTAGTTTTCAACTATATTCCTCAAACAGGATTATAGATACATTGTGACATCTGGGACCACTAAGTACACACAGAAAGCCCTTAATGATCCATGTCAAGTTGGTTAGCATTATGGTTCTCAGATACAACGTAGTAAAAAAAAAAAAAAAAAAAAAAAAAAAAAAAAAAAAAAAAAAAAAGTCCTTTTAGTGGTGACCTTTAAGACTAGCCATGACAATCTGTTCTATGTTTTATTGTCTATATAGTCCAGTGTCACAGACAATGACATCTTTCCAGATTCCCAACAAGTGATCCTCCAACCCCTAAACTAACTTTCTCATGTTCCCCTTATATTACATATGGGAAAACTTTCAAATCCAGAGAGCTCGCTGTACAAACTTGGGACCTCAATTTGATTCTCGGAACCTACATAAAAAAGCTGGGTGTACATGTATAGTTCTAGAGCAGGAAAGGCAGAGACAGATAGATCCCTGGAGCTCCCAAGCCAGCCAGGGTAGCCAAATTAGTGAGCTCCACAGTCAATGAGTGACTTTGTCTCAAAATAAATAATAAATAAATGAAAGAACAACCTAGGTTAGAGGGCATCCTGAGAAACAATAGCCAAGGCTAGCCTTTGGCCTCTACACATATCTGCAGGTACACATCCATCTGTGTGTGTAGAAAGGCAGAAGCTATACCCTATACAGAACACAGGCGCTTCAGGCATATCAACTCAAGACCGAGATCAAAGCCTCAGAGCAGGGAGTTGAAGGAGGCTAGCTAGTTAGAAAATAAAGGGACATAGAGCAGGGAAGGACCCTCTTCATCCCCTGGTTCTTATTTTTGTTTCTCTTGGGCAGAGCCCCAGGAATTTCTTCATAACTAACCAGCCACCTGCAAAAGAACTGCCCCTTTTGGAGACTCATCACAGACAAGCCTGTTAAAATAGCAGCCCGACCTTCTTGTGACCTATGTACAAATAAAGGCCCTTTGGATTGGTATTTCTATCTGTGTTAGCATCCCCTTCTCCACCTGCAAGCCCACATGTTATACCTTTAAAAGGTCCCTTCTTCAAGGATAGAATTCTGAGGGTAACAAAAATAAGTATATCAGCACATACTTTGCTAAATATCTAAACTTAGTTGTATGTGGGGTAGCTTCAAACCCCAAGGTGCAGCTACTTCTGGGAAACGGAGGCACATTCCTGTCCTGGTGCCAGCACTTGAGTCTCTTTGACTGAATCTTCTAAATTTGCTGACTTTGCCTCACTCTCGGTCACTCGGAAAATCTTCTCTGTAGTGGAAATCAAGAAGCCAGCAGACTGAGTAGAAGCCATGCAGCTCTATGCAGGATTGTTCGGGTTGTTTTGCCTGCAGCATAGAATTTCTTATTTAACTGAATCTCAAAACCAGTTGTGTAACATTACCAGAAAGGACAGCTGACCCAAGCTGGTGCTAGACCAATGATTCTGTCTTAAAATGGAGAATTACTGGTTCTGTGCCGGCATGTTTTACTTGATAAATGGACTGCTATGGAGCTCTAAGCATAAAAAGTCTTCCTGTGTCTAGACCTTAGACCATCTGTGGTCTAAGCCCTTATCCCCAGGTCTCCACTCTCAAGTATGCAACTCTGCAACTTCAAAGCAATGAATTTAGCTATGGAGAGGCCTTGAGCCAGGAACACATCACTGAGTCCGTATGCAAGCTCTATCTATTTCTCCTCATTACCACGGGATCGGTCACTGGCATGGCAAGAGACTCACTGACAGAGTATCTTCTCATTTCTGAAGCAAGAAGTTACTGGCAGAATGGAAAAATATAAGGAACTAGGAGGTTGAGCTGGCCCGGTGAGTAGAAGTGCTTGTCATGAAAGCCTTGGGGGTCTGAGTTCAATCCCTGTAATTTAGAGTGGAAGGAGAGAAAGTTATGCTGGACAGATCCACACGTGAACTGCTACACATGTCTCCCCCCTCCCCCCCATCTTGCACACAACAATGAATGAATGAATGAATAAATGATAGTGTCCTGGGTTGAGCCACAATGCCTAGGCCTTGCTAGGCTGTGTTGTTTCCTGGAATCCTTCGGAACACGAAGCAAAGATAAACTGCGGTCTCACCATCATTTTGCGTCTTGGGGACAACCAGGCCAATTAGAGGTGGCCCAAAGCTGCTTGAACCTCCTTCACCCCGCCCTAAAGGAGCCCAGCCCTCAGTGCCAATCATCCTGCAGGCCCCGCCCCACGTAGGTCTGTTTCCCACCTTCCGTAGCGCGCGCGTTCTCGCTTCCTGCGTGCGCGCGCAGACGCGAGATGTGACGCGATACAGGCGGGCGCGCGCAGCGTGGCTCCCGGAAAGGAGCAGAACCTCCGGGAAGCTGGTGGCCGGGATGCGGTTCTCTCGTGGCCGCCCGCCCCCCCGGAGCCGAGGCCCGCCCAGCAGGTGAGGCCGGAGTCCCGTGGATCTACAGCAACGAGAGGCCGCGGCCTGTCCAGGTGTCCTCGCCGCCACATCCGGGCGCCCCGCCGCAGCCCCGTGACCCCGGTGACAGGTGCTTGTCCCCGGACACCGTGCTGGGTCTCCGGAGCGCCCTGACCCTCTGGCGATTGTGGGCTGAGGGAAAACGGCTGTCGCTCCTGGGATCGGATGGACGCTGCCTGCCACCCGAAATCTGACATTGACGCACGGTAGCATCATGTATTTGCTTTGCTCTGCGTTTTGGGGAAGTTTCCTGTTATATTTCCCCGTGGAAAAAAAAAATGGAGCTGATCGGGAGATAGAGGGATGGTGCATGGTTGTGCTTCTCAACTTGAGTCATACGTGGACTCCTTTTAAAGGGACACGTCTCCTCTTCTCAGGAATATAACACCAGAACCTGCAGGACGCCGCAGATCCCAGCTAGGTGAACACTGGTGCAGAGACCATATGCCACTAGAAAACACGAGAGATGCTTTTTAATTCAAGACCTGCATGCTGCACAGTAAACTGTAGGTCAATAGCAATCCTAAATTAGACACCCCGTTAATGCAGTCTTTAATGTATTCACCTTTTGTGAAAGAAAACTACCTAAATGTCCATCCTCAGAGGGCCCTAAAATCTGTATTGTGTTGGGTTTGAGTTGTCTTCGTATCTGGTTTGCTAATTGTTTGATATAGTTGCAGAACTATGCTCAGTTATACAAGTAGTTGTTTTGCTTTGCTTCTCTTAATGTAGATTTACCACCTGTCTTAAAATTTTATTTATTTATTATTGTATATGTGTGTGAGTGGGTGATATGTATGTGTGAGTGGAGATGCGCACATTTCTTGCCCGTGTCTGGAATTTAGAGGACATCTTTATGAAGGGTCTAAGAAATGAACTCAGGTAGGCTTGGACAGTAAATGCTTTTACCTGCTTAGCTGTTTTGCCAGCCTCTACCATCTGTTTTAATTGCTCAGTGAATTCACAGTTTCCATTCTTTTTGACCTATTAAGAAATGTGTGATCTGAGACTTCATGAGACAAACATGAGATTTGATCTAAGGCTCTGTCTTCGCTATGATCGGTACGTTTATTCAAAATAGGCTACACAGAAATCATGAAATTTGGAGTGCAGCAAGGGTATTAGATCATATAACAAACTAAATCTAGGTTTTAAAAATTAATACCCAGTGGCCTTGAAAGACTTATAATAGTGCCAGCGGGATGTGAGGAGGGAGCACCATTAATTAAAGCTAGGGGCCAATATTAGAAGAGCTTGTGTGGAACAGGCCCACCGTGTCAGAGCAAAGTGATATTATTGAGTGAGGCAGGAACAGGTTGTTGATTATAGTTTCAGAACAATTGATGGATTGAGGATTTCAAGTACTGCCCAGAGAAGTTGGTATTGATCTGCAGGCTTTCAGGTTTTTCTTCGGTCATACTTTGGAGGTAGTGTTTCATAAAGTGTTTACAGTGAAGGCAGATGCGGCTTACCACAAGATCTGTCTTGAAGTAATGCCTGCTGTGATCACCCCAGATGTGCCGGTGCCCGATGAAGAATTGACAGGATCCTGGGGCTGGGAAGGTGGCATAGTTGGTAAAGTCTTTGCTGTGAAATATGAGGACCCAAGTTTAGATCCCAGCATTGGGGGGGAGGGGGAGGGAGCAGGAGAATTCCTGGAGCTCATTGGTAACCAGCCTAGCCAACTGGTGAGCTCCAGGCACAGTGAGAGACCTTGTTTCAGAAACTAACATGTAGTGTGATTAAGAAAGACACCTGATGTTGACCTGTCCTGCTCACACGTTAGCACATGTTTACCTGCACACATATGAACATACAGACAGAAGAGTTGACAAGATGGAATGTTGGTACAGCTGAGTAAGCTCAGAGCTAAGGACCAGGTAGCCTTGTTAGTGGTGATACCTTTCTTACACCTGGAGAATTCAGAAGCTGATGTAGTTTACCTAATCTTGGCCTTACTGAGTTTAAGGTTTCAGGCTTAAACTGGGTATAAAGACCTCCAGCTAGAAGAAAATCGTTCTTGAGGAAACTGCAGAGCTGGTGCAAGGAAAGTCATTTAAAGTAGTGAGAAGAGTAGTACATGAGTAGTGGGGGAAGGAAAAGATTGACCAGGACTTGCTATTTTAAATTACCGTTTGATTTGAATATAGAAGAACTATGGAGCATATTTGCAAATCTGTACATCTTCAGGTTGTTTTGCGGTGCCTTTGCCAATAGCTGAGTCACGGTTGTGCAGCAGGCCCGCCTTGAAGCACACTGGCAGTCATTTCTTACCAGCTCTTCCAGTGGTTTGCAGTTATTCAAGGCTCTCCTTTAACCCTTGATATTTAAATAATTCTGTTTTGAAACACTTTATGTCATCTCAAGCCTTCTAGCTCAGAAGTTAGACTCTCGAAAAGTCTAACCTGGTTTGATGTATTCAGGCGTGTTGTGGTGGTCACTTGATTGGATTGTGTTGACTTGATTGGATTGAAAAATGCCTCAGAGATTAGTAAGGCATGCCACTTTCAGCCCTGTCTGTGAGGGAGATTCCAAGGAGGACCGACAAGCAGGTTAGCCCACCCTGAATATGAGGTACTGCCCAATAGGCCAGGTACATAAACGGAGTCGGAGAGGAAAAGGAGAGAGACAGGGCTAGCTCGGCATTATCTTTCTGTCTCCTCTTTCTGCTTCCTGGCTGCTGTGATGTGTGCTGCTCTGCCATGACCTCTGAAACCATGAGCCAAAACTATAAAAGGTTTTCTCCCAGGTGCTGGTCACTGTCTCAGGAGTGCCTAACCCAAGTTCCTTAATACTTGTTTACTATATCTGTGATTTTTCACCAAATCAGCTTCGAGGCTGATGTGTATCTTTTCTTTTTTTCCTTCCTCCCTTCCTTCCTTCCTTCTCTCCTTCCTCCCTTCCTTCCTTCTTTTCTTCCTTCCTCCCTCCCCCCTCCCTTTCTTTCATAATGAAAGAAATAGCTCAGTGGTTATGAGCACTAACTACCCTTCCAGAGGACTAAGGTTTAATTCCCAGCACCCATATGGCAGCTCACAACTGTCTGTAACTCCAGTTCCAGGAGATCTGCCATAGACATAATGGGAGAGACTCACCAAGAAATTGTCCCATGCACCGGCTAGGCTTTGTTAGTTTCTGTTCTGTTGCTGTGAAAAGATACCATGCTCAAAGGAATTCTTATCACAGAAAGCATTTCACTGGGACATGGTTACAGTTTCAGAGATTCAGTTCATTAATATCACGGTGGGGAGCGTAGCAGCATGCTTGGCACTGTAACAGTAGCTCAGCATTACATCCTGAGCCACAAGCAGAGAAAGACTGCCTGGGCATGGCTTGGGCTTTTGAAACTTCAAAGCCACCCCCAGTGACACACTTTCTCCAACAAGGCCACACCTCCTCATCCTTCTCAAACATTCAAATATATGAAGCTCATGGACACTATTCTTATTTAAACCAACACAAGTTTTACTCCCTTACATGGTGTTCTGCTAGGAAGGACCCTGACGCTAAAATCACAAAGGTTCTTGCTCTCTCTGGTAATAGGCCTGTTGCACTTTAGAACTTGTTTGAAACATGACATTATTTTTAGGTGTTTGCCTGCCTGAGCTGATGCTAAGATTCCTAGCTGCAGAAACAGCAGTTGGAATTTACACTTTAAGATCAAATTACAAGATTGTGGCTTCTTGGCCACAATTAGCCTTTTATGTGTCCTGAGTAAAAGTAATAAGTAATTTACGGACTATCCTTTTTGCCAGAATACTCTCATATCTTAAAAGGGGATAAAGAGATTCACTCACTCAATAATTAAGAGTGCTTGCTGCTCTTCCAGAGAATTCACAGTCAGTTCCCAGCACCCACGTCAGGTGGCTCATAACCACTCCAGCTTCAAGGGATGTGATACCCTCTTCTGACTACCACAGGTATGCACAGACATGTGCTCACACATACACATAAAGAAAAATAAAATAAAAATCCTAAGATAAATACCAGATGTCATAATGTTTGCTAAGTATGCTGAGATCCTTGGTAAGGTGCATCTTAGAAAGGAATTCTCCTCTCTTGATCACACCCACCCGAATTCTTTTTCACCTCCACTTCCTGTCAGCATCAGCCTTCCTGGACTCTGAGCTCTCATAGCCAAAGGTCCATAGATCTTAACATTGCTGTTAGTTGCTTTCTTCCTTATTTCGTGGATATTAATATAGTTTGAAATTTGGTCTGTTAGTCCTTATGGTTATGTTCATAATACTGAACCATTAGTAGTTTGTGCTTGATAGAAGCTTTAGCAGTTTTCCTTTCTTTGGTTCGTAACTCAATTATCACACAACTGTCATTGAACTTCTGTGCTTAAATTGCAGTTCCTATGTCTTGAGGTGTTTTTGTTTTAATTTATTTTCTTTTATGTCAATGAATGTCTTCCCTCATCCATGTCTGCACTACATGTATGCCTGATGCTCATAGAGGTCAGAAGTCAAAAGCATTGGGTCCTCTGGAACTGGAGTTACAGATGGCTGTGAGCTGCCATGTGGGCTCTGGGTCTGAAACCCAGGTCCTCTGCAACAGGGGCAGATGCTCTTAGCTGATGAACCATCTCTTCAGCCATTGTCTTTTGTTTTTAAAGTAATCTTTCTTTGTATTTCCAAAAGAGGAAAGGCATCAGTCATAGGTAGTTTGTCAAAAGTAATTCTGTGACTTGTTCTGATGAAATTAATATATGCACCTTCAAAACATAGCTGGGTCTAAGAGAAAAAAAGTATAGATAATCATGTAGCTGATTACCACTCAGAAGTAAGCAGCACCGTTAACATTTTGTTTCTCATTTTCTTTCTCTGTTAGTGTTTTGTTTCTCATGTTTCTTCTCTGTGTGGTAAAATGTCTTCATTTACACAGGGTGGTGCTCTTGCCATATCAAGTATAGAGTGACACTATCACCCTTAATAGCCATATTTTGTTCTATCGTGTAAATGTGCCCTCACCAGTAGAAGCCACATTAGCTTTCTTTGTGTTTTTATAGGCCTGGGAAGGAACCTAGGGTCTTGTACATACAAGGTATATGCTCATCCACTGAGTGACATCTCCACTTTGCTTTGGAATTCAGGACAATGTTTTATACATGTTTTAGTCCAATTTTATCCTATTATTTCTCAAGGGTAAATTTATAGACACATAGACACACATACATTGAATCTGCCTATCTATCTATCTATCTATCTATCTATCTATCTATCTATCTATCTATCTGTGTGTGTGTGTGTATGTATATATATATCACTCAAATGCCTGGTGCACTTTAGAACTTGTTCACATTCTAGCCAACTGTACATTATGACCCGACTCCTTACCCCTGAAACTTCTACGAGTCTGATATTTGCCAGGTCTTGTTTTCCTTCTGTCTGTACACCCCTGAAATTGCATCAGTTCTCATGTTAACTTTGTTAACTTCAATTGCCCTGGCCTGGTTTGTTGTTGTTGGTGTGTGTGTGTGTGTGTGTGTGTGTGTGTGTGTGTGTGTGTGTTAGTACATTTCTTTTATTGCTTAATGTGAATGTTTTATAAGAAAAGAATGGTTACCTTTTTATTAAAAAATTACTTTTATTGCTTTTAATTATGTGTCAGTATGTATGTCTTCATGTGGGTATGTGTGTGTGAATGTGGGTGCCCTTGGATGCTACGGGCCATCAGACTCCTGGAGCTGGAATTACAGATACTTTCAGGTGGCTGCTTGGGATTGAAACTGGGTCCTCTGGAAGATCAACCAGTGGTGTTCTTAACCACTGAACCATCTTTCCAGCCTCAAAAATGTTATCTTTTGTCTCAAGTGATACAAGTTATCTTCTCAAGCTCTATGTGTTTGAGAAGGGTAAATAATACATAGTTATATTTTCTTTCTCTTGTGGTTTGAGACATTGCTATCATCTGGAGAAAGGCCTTATTTTTTAAAGATTATATCAGTATTGGTTATATTAGCATCTTTCTTTTTAATGTATATTTTAAATATTTAAGTCTTTAGGGCATTAAATTTTTCACTATATTAAAGTACTTTAAAAGAGTTATTTTGTAAAAATACACTAAAACTAATTTTGAACATCTAGTTAATTGACATACCTTTTTAGTTTTATAAAGTTTTAAAATGTCTTTAATTATATTTGTTTATTTGCACAGTGCAAATAGTGTGTGTGTGTGTCTGTGTGCACATGTGTGTGTGCGCGCGCACGTGCGTGAGCGCAAGTGTGTGTCTATGGCTCTCGCTCCTATCCATTAGTTGTTTATCACTTGTGTAACAGGCACTGGTCCTTGCCTGGGATGGCCTTGTAAGGAAAAAATCAACAGCAGAGCCCCCTGCTATATTAGAGAGGCTCTCATGCTTCCTTTGTGCCTTAGGGGTGAGTAATTCCAACTGAAAATCTCCCCAAAGAGGGGCATTCTACAGGAGCTGGAATCCACAGCTTGTATCTGGTGCAGGGATCTGTTAAGGTCTATGATGCTGTCTGAAGAGCTTTTTACTGTGATGTCTGTGTTCAGTGCTTGCACAGACCATGCAAAGGCCATGTGTGCCTGCTGAGCACTTGGAATGAGGCTAGCACAATGAAGATCTCCAACATTTTGTACTTACATGTTTATATTTAATGTTGTTATCATTATTCTCTGGGCATAAACCCAGGGCCTCACCCGGCTAGCTACAACTGTGCTATGCCCTCAGCCTGCCTTTTTCTTTTCATCTGAAGTCAGGTCTGACTTCCCCAGGCTGCTCTTGAGTTCACTATGTTGCCCAGGTACGTGCTGGCTTGCAGCCCTCCTGTCTCAGTCTCCTGAATAGCCAGAATTACAAGCCTGTGCCACCACGTCTGGAAGAAATATTTTATTTAGTTCATTTAAAAAGCTGCACCTAGCAGTCAGCTGCTTTATGAGCCACATAGGTCTTGGGGCCCTCTTCCACATCTGAGGAGTTGGGGGGGGGGCTTTTCTCTCAGTAAGAGAGAAATGCAGGGGACAGTGCTTTCTCTTTGATTTGAAAAGATAAATCTAGCGTAGAGATTCTTAGCCTTTTTCTTCCCAGAACTATGACCCTTGCCACCTTGTCAGGACTTTCCCAGAGCTGGGTGGCTTGCATGCAACAGTCAGCTGCAGTCAGTCATGGCACAAGTAAAATAAAGACACAACATGCACTGCTTGTTAGAGGACAGTTCCAACAGTGTGATTTGCACACCTGAATCCCAGCCCCAACTCTCTGCTTCACCCGTAAAACATCACGGTAGCACCCCTTACCTGAAGGGAGGGGGTCTTTGGAGGACTGAATAACCATAGGCATTGGGAGCACAGCCTGAGCACAGGGATCACTCTTTTGCCAGGTTTGCTGGCACATGTATTCAATCCCAGGACAAGCAGGACTGTGTAGAGAGACCCTCCCTCAGCAAGCAAACAAAAACACACAAAAAAGTAAATGTTAAAAGAGAAAACTGAAGGATGAGAGCTGGATGGAAAGTAATGTGTGTTTACTGGTTCCTGAGAAGGCGGCATTGCTGAGTAAGACCTGAGGGATGTCAGGTATTAGGCTGTAAGGATTGCTTTAATGCAGAAGGCAGGGAGGCCACAGGACAGAGTGCCTGAGTGCTAGAAGCTCGGGGTGGGGGGTGGGGGGTGCTGAAATGCTAGGAAAAGAGGGGAGCGGAGGGTGAGGTCAGTGCAGAGCAGCTGGCCAGAGTCTGCAGGGCTGCAGGTCAGGGTTTTTGAAAAGCTTAGGGGCCCTGGAAGTGATCTGTGTGTGGGCCTCAGGGAGGAATCCTGGCCTTGGTGGTGTTGTGGAGAGCTCTGGGTAGAAACTGCTGGGAGAAGACAGTGCAGATATGAGGAGGAAGCCTGGGGCTGAAGAGATGACTCGGTGATTAAGAGCACTGGCTGATCTCCTCTCCCAGAGGTCCTGGATTCAGTTCCCAGCACTCAGGGGCAGCTCATAACTGTCTGTAACTCCAGTTCCAGGGAACCTGACAGCCGCATGCAGGCAAAACCCCAATGCACATAAAGTAAGAGTTCAGGGAAGAATTCTAAGAAGTTGAATAGGGAAGGTGGTGGTCCTGGGAATTAGAGGAGCCTGGAATCAGGCAGAGCAGAGGAGTATCTAGGACTCCATTGACTGAGGGGTGGGGCTTTAGAAATGTGGGTAGTGGTCTGGGCAGCATCCAGATGGAGATCCTGGAGACTAAAGACATGACTCAGAATAGGAGTTATCTGATAGTTCTGCTCAGGAGGCTGAATTAGGGGCACAGAACAGGAGTGATTTCCTTAGGAGACGGTGGAGTCCGGGCAGAACTTTAGGGGACTTAAGAACACACAGCTTTGGTACAGAGCCAAGGATCCCCAACAGGATCCAGAGCTGAGAAGCTGAGAAAGCTGCAGAAGTCCTCAGAGGCCGTGGAGGTGAAGACAAGGAGAATGGGAACCTGTCCTCGCTGGCTTCGTGATATGAGGGCCGAGGCCTGGGGAGAGTGACAGTGGTGACAGGGACAGGACACTGCACACTGTGCTTTGTACATTAAAGCAGAATCTAGTGAAGTATTGTGTTAAATGAATCCATGCTCCAGCTGAGTCAGTTGAGCTAATCCTGCTTATTCCCCACCTCTCCAAACCTTCAGTGCTGTAATTATTTCATGCTCTGAAATTTGAGATTGTAGGGATACTTGGAATAACTCCTGCCAGGCTCTTAGCATCTCTTTATTGAAGACTGTATCTCTAACAGCATGAAATTGGTGTACAAGCCTGCTTCTCTAACCCAGTAGTCTTGACATAGGGATTTCAGTCAGATGATGTGTGGCTGAGTTTAAGCTTGTACTTAGTAGGACCATAGACATCTCATTTGATTGCATTGTTCTTGATTTTTCTTACCCTGAAATAGAGGAGCTCTGACTCCATGAAGACCCCAGTTCTGGTTCTGTCATAGTGGATGATGAGCTGACTCCCACGGCATTACCTGGTCTTTCAGTATGGGGAGGTGAGTGATAAACTTCATCAGTAGCCTGTAAACCTCGAGATTTTGATGCTGAAGAAATGGGTCTTAAGAGAGGAGAAAGTCTAAATTCTAAGAGAAGTGTTTGAAGTTGTGTTATATTAGTCTAAAACCATTGTTCCTACGGAGTGCAGCGGGACACTTGTCATAGAGAGAACATAGCCAGGTGAGCTCTACAGAGCTTAGTGTAAATTGCAGTCTAGGCCTGCACATTGGCATCTTGGGAAGTTGTTAGCACAGGATAGCTATCTAGAGCCTCTGCGGTGCAGAGAGGAAGACACATGTCACAGTGTCCTCAGAACTCCTATGAAGGGAAACTGAGTTTCACAGTGTTGGCAGTGTATCTCCTTCAGTGAGGGATTTTAGTCCATGAAGTTCTTTTTAAAACAAAGAAGATAGAAAGTATGAAATAATGAAGTTTACCGTAAATGTGGTGCCTGTTGTTGGCTCTACAGTTTGCCTCTTTTTGTAATGACATAAATTAAAACCTTTCCTGTTTATAAAACATGTCTCAGAGGACTTTTTTCTAAAATCAGGGCTCCCTTATTGACTTTGTTTTGGCGATACTGTTGAAAGATACTGTTTTTCCCATACTTGGTCATGGGGAGGAATTTACTTAGAATTGCTTGTTAAGAAAATCTCTCTTCTCCTAAGCCATTGACTCATTAATGGACAGTGTTTCATTCATTGGGCTGCTGGCACTTATGAGGTCACTTACAGCATGCCGTTTCCGTACCTGAGTCTCCCTTTGGTGTCCTCATCCTTAAACTGGATTCCATTATAAATGTATGGGTTTATCTGGATAAACTTAGGAACTTTTTGGATTTCTTTTTTGGACAAAGGAAGGCACTACATTTTTGTACTGCTCCCAAGAAAGGGGGACATGCAGAAAAACCATAACCAGCAGGGTGTCCTTTCATTATGAGATTTTATAATAATGTGCTCCATAACCAAACAGCAACTGGAGCACCAGCAGACAGGAAACAGGGGAGTTCATGCTGACACCTGTTCAGGGGAGGCCAGGTCTCATCCAAGCATGTTGCTTTAAAATTTGTTTCTTTGGGATTTCAGGATCGGCATCTCCTGTCTCTTTCCTGCTTCTTGGCATTTTAGCATCTCTCCAGTGGGCTGTCCTCGATTTCTGAACACCAGTTTACGCCAAATCATTGTCATTAGCATCCTGGCTGCAGCTGTCTCTCTTCTATACCTTTCTGTTGTCATAATACGCAGCAAATATGGGTGGCTGTCCAGGGACAAGAAATTTCAAAGGTAAGAGATAAAGACTTGTTCTAGAAGGAATTCATACCTTCTGGCTAACTGTGTCCCAGCAGTTGTAACAGAACACTGGGCAGCTTATAAGCCATAGAGTTGTATTTCTCTTAGCTCTTGAGGCTGGGAAGCCCAACAGCTAGGGTGATATGGGATGGTTTTCTATACACTGTAAATTATCATTGGATAATAAAGGAACTGTTCTGGCCTATGGCAAGCCAGCTTATAGTCAGGTAGGAAATCCAAGCATAGATAAAAGGGAAGGAGGGCAGAATCATGGGTACATGATCTAGCTGCCTAAGAAGCAAGATGTAATGCAGTACAGGTAAGCCACAAGCCACAGGGCAAAACATAGATCAGTAGTTGAGAGGGCTGAGTTAAGATGTGAGAGCTATCAATAAGCCTAAGCCATAAGCCAAGCAGCTTGTAATTAATATAAGCCTTGTGTGATTATTTGGGGCTAAGCAGCTGCGAGCAGGGCCAGACCTCATGACTAGGCCAAGCCAGGATAGGTCGGAAATCTATCTCTACACTAGGAGTCAGCAAGGTTCGTATCTGGTGGTGTCCTGGTTCACATGGTGGGAAGGGGTGAGGTAGCTCTGAGATCTCCTTCCTCCTGATCTGACTGCCTCCCAGAGGACAATGTTGCATGCATGCAAACCGATGTCAGAGGGACAGGAATATTCAGCTCTGCCACCATCGTGTTATGGCTGGACTTGTATATAAGGAGCAATTGGCTGTAGGAACTGGACCCTGTGTTGACTACCTGCTAATAAATTAGATTGCATGGGAGTGCCTGATAGTGGCTGCAGGGAAGGCCCTGGGCCAGTCACACAGTCAGGAGCTCCTTCTGTCTGTTTTAAGCTGGATCCTTGAGTTAGTGTTTGTACTTCGGAAACAGTTTTCTCTTTGGGACTTGTGTATGTGCTAAGAAGAGGTGAGCACCTGAATTAGAGGCTCCTTGTGGGCAGCCTTTGTTTGCTCTTTTGACTCATCATCTGCCCATAGAGGAAGTGCCGGAGAGATTATTACACAACATGGTATGTCATGATGTGGTTCCTCTGTACTGTGCCTTCTCTGTTCGAGGGGGGTGATGCTCTGCTTAAGTAGCAACACTTGTGTATTTCTAAACAAGGTACTTGGCCCGAGTCACAGATGTTGAGGCTACAGACACCAACAACCCCAACGTGAACTATGGCATTGTGGTGGACTGCGGCAGCAGTGGTTCTCGGATATTTGTCTATTGCTGGCCTCGGCACAACGGCAATCCTCATGATCTGCTGGACATCAGACAGATGAGGGACAAGAACCGAAAGCCAGTGGTGATGAAAATTAAACCCGGTAAGGCTGGGAGTGACCGAGGACAGGAGGCAGGTCCTGGGCTCCAGGATGCTGTGATCTACTCACCTCCTCCCTCTCCCTGCCCACTGCCTCACCCTGCTTCTGAGTCTGAGACAGGGCCTAATGGCTGCCCTTGTTTCACTTTCCATTTCCTTTTCTCTCTAGTCTGTGTCTGTGACCAACCTCTGTGGCCATCACAGCAGCCCCATGGCGTCTGCTCACATGCTAGTCAGCATTGTTGTGGAGGTTTGGTGTCCTGTTTGGTTGCTCCTCCTTAAGACAGACATTTTTGGTAACTCTTGACAATCTGTACTATATTAGCATATTATTCTCTGTCTCTTCCCTCTCTCCTCCCTCCCTCTCTTTCCTGTATGGTTGTGGTGCTGACCCTAGGACTTGCATTTGTTGACAGGTGCTCTTCTCCCAAATTGTACCCACCACGCTGTTTTGAGACATTATCTTACTAAGATCCCAGGCTGACCTTCAGCTTCCAGTCCTGCCTCAGGTCACAAGGCTCCACCTGTCCAGATGTATTTCTTAGGTTCTGGATTATTTATAAGGGTAACCTTGGGGCTTAAAAAGAGTAAATATAAATACACCCAGTTTTTAAAGATAGGTTCATTTCTAAGATAGTGTAAAGTATAAAACTGAATCTTGGCTTCCTCACTAAGTGATTTAAGGACCATTCTCCAACCTTCTCGGGATCTCAGCCTTGTCCATACACCATGTCAGAAGCATTGGTAATGTAGCATTTTCAAATGAGATATCCCATGCCCAATACTTAATAAGATCTGACTTAGAACAGTAGGCTACAGAGTATAACAGAAATATTGAACTTTTATTTTAACTCTTACTAGTGTGCAAGTACTAAAATATTAAATGCAGACTATCCAATGAATTCATATTTTTAAGTGTCAGAGAGACACAAAGGAGTGATAAGTGTTCAGAGAGACGGACATGCTAGTTGCCCCCTCTGATCATTTGACACTGTGCTCATGTATTTGATCATCATCCACTATCCCCAGTAACACAGATAATAACATGACATTAAAAGTCTAAAATAGAATATTGGTAAGTAATAACTGGTATAGCTTACTACCTTTCATCTCAGGAGTATAAATAACATCTGTAGATTTCTATAAACAAAGATTTTAATTTTTAGTAGTAACTTCTAATTTCCCAGTGTTCTGTCCTTTAAAATTGTATGCATGCTTCATAGAGAAACATCTTCAGGATTAACATGACTGCTTCCACACTAGCTGAACATGAAACTCATGTCCTTGTGGAGGTATATACCAGGATCTCAGTCGCAGCAGGCTCAGCATGGTTCTGGCTTACAGGGTGGACCAGCTGAGGGACACTGCCTCATTGAGGTGTACACTAGAAGCTCATGCCAATATGGCTTAGCATGGTCCTTGCCCATGGAAATCTGTGCCTTTTTATAGCTATGTTCTGCATTGACTCCTAGACTCCCAGTATTAACATAAGCAAGGCTCTAAGCATTTTAAAAATAGATTCTATTTAATTTGGGATTTGGTTTTCTACTGGAATAGCTCTGTGTGCAGAGTCAAAAGTTTTGCCTTTTACTCCATTTTCTGCTGGTTCTTTCACATACCACCTTTCTGGGTCTAATGTGTGAAATAAGAAATTGTGAAACTTCTCAGGTTCCCATTGTTTTGATATTGTAGTTTCAGTGACAGCTGTGAGCACTCATTTACTTTTTAAACAGATGTATTTATTTATAATGTGTGTTTACCTGAGTGTATGTTTACCACATGTATGCAAGTGCTTATGGAGGCCAGAAGGTGGCGTTGGAGGCCCTGGAACTGGAGATTGTTGTGAGCCACCATGTGGGTGCTGGGAACCAAGCCTAGGTAGATCTTCAAGAACAGCCAGTGCTCTAACTGTTGAGCTGTCTCTTCTGCCCCCACTCACTTTTAATAATCAACATTAAACAGATGTGCCTGAGCACCTCCACTTACCAGGCATTATTAGGAGCCGGGATATGAACTAAACAACATATAGTATGTGCCCTTGACTAGTAATGAGACAGGTAAATAAGAATTTGGTGTGATGAATAGCTAGTTAGAACAGGTGATCACAGGGTGTTAAGGAAAGCTAGTCTCCATTGGGGTTCTACTAAGTAAGACTTTCTGGAAGAAGGAGCGGAATAGACATGTTTAAGTTAAGTAGGTAAAGGAGGTAGGGGAAGAGACTTTCTCCCGGAGACTCAGAGGCCTGAAGGCCACAGTAAATATTGCAGAAATGTTGTTAGTTCAGCGCGTTGAGATGGGAAGAAGGAACTTGATAGGAGACAAGGGTGGACCGTTGTGTAAGTAGCTGTGTGTTCATAAGTTGAGTTTGTTTGGGTTGGTTAGAGGAGCCTGGAAGGGTTTAAAACCAAAAAGAAGCATCCTTGGAGTAGAAGATGGAGGGATTGGTGGATCCTGGAAGGTAGTTGGCTGTGCTAGATCAGCAGCAGATGGTGGTGTCCAAAGAGGCAAGGAGAGTAGATGCAGAACAGGCATCAGAAACAGATCTGTAATAGCAGTTACAGAACACGTGTCGTGTGGGGGGTGTCTGAGGACAAGCAGTGGTTATGTGCATTAGATAGTCACCATAAGCTGCTCTCTGGGGACTGGTGCTGTGATCTGAAGACCTGTGATGTGTCCATGGTACTGCAGTCATTGCAGTTTGCCTGAGGAGAGAAGAGCAAGAAGGTGCTCCTGTGTGAGTGAGACACACGGTAGATGCTAGGCGGATCAGCATCCATGAGAGAAGAAGGCATGAACAGCCCTTCATACCACAACAGAATGTGTAGAAGTAGAGGAACAGGCAGCACTGGGAGAATATAGTGAGGGCTCAGTTTCTCCGAGATTCAGCACATTGAAGAGTTACTCTTAGCTCTGCCATGGCCCTGCTAATGCGACTGTCCATTTCTGCAGGCATCTCAGAGTTTGCTACCTCTCCAGAAAAAGTCAGCGATTATATTTCTCCACTTCTGAACTTTGCTGCAGAACATGTGCCACGGGCAAAACACAAAGAGACACCTCTCTACATTCTCTGCACAGCTGGGATGAGAGTCCTCCCTGAAAGGTGATCTTCCACTGCCTGGAGGTGGTCTCTGGGAGGGGCAGCTCACTGCTCTTCATCACTGTTATCATCATCATCATGGCACTGAAAATCCTTTCTTGAGTCTGGACTAGTCTCAGAGCTATTCTCTTAGACCTCACCAAAGAGCTTTTAATCTACTTACTTGTGATAAAATTGTAAGGTTAACTTTGTGGGAGAGGGGGGCAGAGTCTCATGTAGCAAGCTTTCTCTGTCCTGCCACCTAGCTCCCAAATAATGACATGGAGATTTCTTATTAGTTATGAAAGCTCAGCCTATATCCTAGGTTTGTTCTTAACTAATACTTATTACTTAAATTAACCCATTTCTATTAATCTATGTCCTATCATGTGGCATTACCTCTTTTCCATCTTGCACTTCCTGCTTCCTCTACACGTCTCCTGGCATCCATTATACCTAGATTCCTCCTTCTCTTCCTCTCTCTCCCTGGAATCCGTGTCTATACCTCTTGCCTAGCTATTGGCTGTTGAACTTTTTGTTATACCAATCACAGAAGTGCATCTTCACATAGTGTACAATATTCTACAACAGTCTCATAACCAAGGCTGGCCTCAAACTAAATATGTAGCTGAGTTTGACCTTAAATGTCTAATCCTTCTACCTATGTCCACCTCCTGAGTGCTGGGGTTATGGGCTTATACTATCATGCCCAGTTTATACAGTGCTGGGGATGGAACTTTGGGCCCGATGCATGCTGGACAAGCACTACCCAGTGAGCCAAGAATCATATGATTCACATAACGTTTTCATTTGGGAAGAACATTCCTGAGATAAGCAATCTTTTCAATAAATCGCTTTAGTTTTATTTCATGTAGGATATAACAGAGCCACAAGGGTTTTTTTGTTTTTATTTCCAAAAACTAAAAATCAAGCATATGATTTTGATGTGTAAATTTTGGGATTGCCTTGAAGCCAGCAGAAAGCCATCCTGGAGGACCTCTTGACTGACATCCCTGTGCACTTTGACTTCCTGTTCTCTGACTCCCACGCTGAAGTCATCTCAGGGAAACAAGAAGGTTGGTAGCAGACCTACCTTCAGTTTACAGGGTGAGAGGCTGCTCCTTCAGAGACTCCCTTCCCCACTGTGCATTGTTTTGAATCCCTGGAGATGATAGTCTTGAGATACTCTTAAATGACTAAATTAGTGTCCTATATGGCTGAGTTTTATTATATTGCTGTAAAACTGTTAAACATACCCCCTTACTACATTAGGGACTGTATTTTGAACAGACTGAAAGGGCAAGTCTGTGTTCCTTGTCTGTCTAGGCCATGAATCTCTGACTTCTAGCAAGGAGGAATTTTTGCCTTTGATGAACTGAGAAAATATTAGTTCTGTTTCAGAGAGATTATTCCACTTGAGTAAGACACAGCCAGTCAGTGAAATGGTTTGCTAGAAGTAGAGACCCAGAAGTATGGTATCTAGTCCCATGTCACTCTTCACTCCAGTAGGTGTCCCCTATGGGAAGGCATCAGGCAATAAAATTGGGCTGATCAGCAACAAGCGCCTTACAAAGCAGGCCCTCAGAATTGTAAGAGGTCACTTTTGGCACCAAAAGGAAGGCATAGAAAAAATACCCTGGGAGTAGGAAAGAGAAAGGCCTCTCTCCCTTCCCCTGCCCAGCTGGGAATAGTTCTAAGTGGAACCTTTGGGAACAGAGTAGAGGAAGTTACCTGAGTAGGTGGAGGAAGCATAGTCCAATGAAAAGGAATGATTATTATTTCTGTAGGTGGGAAGGGATGCCACTGCATTGGGCTGGTCTGGGGCTCTGTAGAAAGGTAGGGGTGAAATTGAATGAACGCTGGATACATCTTAAATTATCAGCCTGTTACTTTGTATTGTACTGTGGACCAGCCACAGGCTAGGATAGAGGCGGTTGGCATGGAGGACTGATTAGCTTGTCACCTCCACTGCATAATGACACAAGCCAAGATGGCAATGGGAATGGGTAAAAATGGGCTGTGAGGAATGTTGATGTGTACGAGCTGAGATTTGGCAGCTGTGTGGGTGAGAGGGGAGAGATTAGAAGAAGTTAGTGTGGCATTCCCATAGAATCAGCTGATACAAAGTGTAAGTTTTAAAGTTGAGAGTTCTTGTTCTCCACTGGGAGAATTTAGAACATCAGTAGAAATGTGTTATTTGCTGAGTCTGTCCCAAACTGTCAGGGGTTAAAATAAGTGAAAAGTTTGCACAGACCAAATTGATCAGAGATTTAAAACTTGACTTTTCTTGATTTTGCTCTGCAATGTCTAGGTGTTTATGCTTGGATTGGCATTAATTTTGTCCTTGGACGGTTTGAGCATATCGAAGAAGGTAAGTGCCATTGGTGTTCTAGCAGGAAGTTAATTTCTGTTCAAGGGCAGAAAAGGAGCTAAGTGCTATAGGGTGGCTGAGTGTGTGGGGCTGGGTGAGCAGAGCTGCTGTCTAAACTACTGTTGAGCTCATTGGGAGGAGTGGACTGAGTGGTCTTCAGGGCAGTGCATGCCTACTGAGTGGACGCTTCTTTCTCCAGATGATGAAGCGGTTGTGGAAGTCAACATTCCCGGTAGTGAGAGCAGTGAGGCCATCATCCGGAAAAGGACAGCTGGTATTCTTGACATGGGAGGCGTCTCCACTCAGATAGCGTACGAAGTCCCCAAAACTGTAAGCTTTGCCTCTTCACAGCAGGTTATTATCTGTACAAATTGCCTTCTGTTTGGTTCCATTTTCATTTAACTTGTCTCCATTCATTTTTGTTTTGTCTCCTGAGTCTGAACACACCCTTACTCTGCTTGCTGAGGTCCCATCTTCTCAACCAAGGAGGAAGGAGGCTGGAGAATGAGACGGGCTCAGCCAAGCCCATTACGTTTGTACATTGAACTTAAGAGTTTTTCTCTGGTGTATATGTCAGTTGTATGCTTGAGCTTTTGTTTATATTTTCTCTTCAGTCACTTTTAAACATGACTATAGCCTTAGAGTTTTACAGTTATAATCTGGAGAATCATTTTTGTTTTTAATAATTTTTAACTTTCCTGGAAAATATTGGTGTTGGTACTTATTACTCCACATCTGGTTCATTGCATCTGTCCTCCCTTTAGGGCTGTGGGTCGGGGTCTGTGGTCTTTGCAGTCCTTGCAAAGAAGACCTCAGAGCCATTTCCATATGTGTCAGCATTGCCACACTTCTCATTACTGTTTCTGTCCAGACATAAAGTGACACCAAAGTATGGTCTCCTACATTGTTTCCCAAATTAGGGATCATGTACCGGGTGGTGGTTCAGAATCAAGCCGTGAAGCCGAACAAGCCCAGCAGGCAGCATCACCCTGTTCCTAGCTGTGCGACCTCATGCAAGCCCTATGACTTCTGTGAGCCAGTCTCTTCTGAAAAATGCAAACAGTGGCCCTGTGGCATGGGGCCATTGAATGGTTGATGAGTACAATGGCCCTGTAGCATGGGCCCTATAGCATGAACTCGATGATTGACTAGTGTTGTCAGTTCCCTGGTGTGTGCTCAGGAGATGTCATTGCTGACTTTAGTAAGCTCCTTGGAAAAGTATTTGAGCCTGTGTTTCCCACGTCCCGTTCCTGATATGCCTCTTAAGACCACTCAGTCTTTCTCCGTTCACTGTAAAGTCCCAAGAACTCACAAAGAAAGCTTAGGGCAAATAGCAGATTAAAAATTCCTCCTGGACTCAACATCATTTTTTAAAAAAGCATTGTTAGTATTTTGGTGAAGTTCCTTCCATTATTTTTATTGCTGTTATAGTTTCAAAATGTGGTGCTTGTGGTTTTACCCTTTTATGATTTTGTGCCTTTTATTTACAGTTCATAGTGTGCCCTTCTATAAACTATCGGTTACTGCCATTAACTTAGCCCTCCCTTAATGTTGAATACTCAGACACCATTCTCTTAGGGATTTTGTTTTTGTTCTTTATATAACAGTATCTTTATGTATCCGGACTTTCCTGTATTTGGGTCTGTTTGGGTCTATTTCCACAGCAGGGAGTACCATAAATAGACTTATGGGTCAGCCGAGAGGAACTGTAGTATTGACTTCCTTTTCAGAAAGTCCTGACACCACTCATGTGCAGCATCTGCAGTTCCCTTAGTTAGAATCAGCATACTGAATTATGAACACACTTAGAGCATCCTTGAGAGGCAGAAAGACGGAGCTGCCGCTCTTAGATGCAGCTCTTTTTAGATCCTTGTAAATAAATGCTTTAAAATACTCAAATGTGTTGTTCTTGTGCCTACAGGAGGAAGTAGCTAAAAACTTGTTAGCTGAGTTCAACCTGGGGTGTGATGTCCACCAGACTGAGCATGTGTACCGAGTCTATGTGGCCACATTTCTCGGGTTTGGTGGTAATGCTGCTCGGCAGAGATATGAAGACAGACTGTTTGCCAGCACGGTTCAGAAAAACAGGTACAGAACCTGCTGCTCCTTATCAAAGCCAGATCCAGAACAAGTGTCTTCTGTTAGTGGCTGATGTGCTGGAAGAATGAGGGACCCTCAGGATCCTGTCACCAGCCCCCTTTATCGTGCAAAGGTCAGAAGAGAACATTAGATCTCCTGAAACTGGAGTTGCAGATGGTTGTGAGCTGCTATATGACAGCTGGGAATCATCCTAGGTCTTCTGGAAGAGCAATAGGGCTCCTCACCACTGAACCATCTCTTCAGCCCTGACCAATTTAATCTTAATGTATCCATGAAGGCCTAAAACTTAATAAAGGCCAAGTTGGAGCACTTTAAGTTTACCCAAAATGCATGTCCATAAGTAGGAAGTAATACTCTGATTGCTTTAAAAGCTAATTGAGAAATGTTTATTACAACAGCAGTAGTCCCATGGTGCTTGCTTTTTGTTTTAAAATTATGTCGAGAACATTGTTATTTTTATAATAGTCTTAAATTTTTTAAATAGAAATATAAATCTGATTCTTACTTTTGTAGATTTACTCAGCACTTTTCTTCTGACTCCTGAGTTTTATTGGTTGGGTTGTATTACCAGTTTAAAATAAAAAAGCTTGTATACTGTGCCGTCTAGTGATTGTGTAGGTTGGTGTAGGACAACTGAGCCAGTAGTGTGAGATACACATTTAATTGCTCAGAATTCCTGATGATTATAAGCATGCCATTAATCAAGCCTTGAAATTCATACCCATTTCCACCCTTATAGTAGTGATTCATTTCTTTAGAGTACATAGTTTTATGGCAAAGACCTCTGTTGATTACACCCAAGTACATTATGAATAACCCTGATCTGAGGAATGCACCGCTTGATAGAAAAGATTGTCAGTGAATGTTGAATATTCCAGGATATTCAGCTCCTAATAGTCAGACCCATGAGTCCTGGTATCCGACGTGAACATCACTTCCACTTTCAGAAGTTTGGTTTTCTGTTTATTGATTGCTTAATAGGTACACAGTGGGAGGACAGGGGTTAACTTATAGGATATCTCTTTGGAATGTGACAAGCCCGGTGTAATTCACAACAAGGCTAACAGTTTGTTTAACAGGACTCCTCAGAGCCTGTAGTGCAGCAAAACCAGCTACTACCTACTGCCCTCCAGCCAATAGTTAATTAATAACAACAATAATAATAGCTACCGCCATCCAGGCCAATGATTGATTGATAACAATAATAACTGCTGCTGTCTAGGTTGGTAGTTGATTGATGGTGATGACGGTGAGCATGGTAAAACTTACACTGTGTTCTTGCTCCCGTATTCATTGGGTGGTCTTTGGCTATGCATTACTGTCTCCTGGACTCCGCCCATCTCCTCCTGCGCACACTACATCTTCATTGAGCTGTTAATTGGCTTAAAGAATACCAGTAAGGTAATGACATTTTGTCAAGTAATTTGCTACCTCCTCCTTCTAGAATCTATTTCCCCCAGTTTGTTTATCTCCCATGTGTAGTCTGACAACAGCTTTCTAGCAATGTGTATGTATCTTGTTTTACTGAAACATCAAACCTGATTTTCCAGGACCAGCTACTTCTTTTCAGAGTCAGTCTACACACAGCTCCATATAGCCAAAGCCAAGCGGTAGTGACAGAGTGGGAGTGAGAGGCACATGGTTGTTAGGTCCTCAGCGAGGCACATGGTTGTTAGGTCCTCAGCAGACATCCTGTTTTTAGGGCAGTCCCTGCAAGGTTCTGTGGCTAAAGGCACTTGGTGCTCAAGCCTGACTGACAGCTTAGGTTTAATCCTTGAAACCCACATATAGGAGGAGACAAGCAATTTCCACAAGTTGTTCCCTGATCTCCACACACATGTTGTGGTGCAGACACGCAATATATAAATGAAAGAGTCAGGTCAAGGCTTGTTTACTTGGACTCAGCAATACCTGTGTATGTCATTCCTGATCTCTCAAGAGGGTTGGGTGACCATTTTCCTAACTTTATTTGGAACTCTTTGTGTTCCCATACACAGTTCTGTGGACCCATGTTAGCAGAACACTGGCTCACAGCCACTTGTCCAAAGCACAGTGTAGCTTAGGTCTCATGGTCAATGGTTCTTTGTGCCACAGGCTCCTGGGTAAACAGACAGGTCTGACTCCGGATGCTCCATTTCTGGACCCATGCTTGCCTCTGGACATTAAAGATGAGATCCAGCAAAATGGGCAGACCCTGTACCTTCGGGGGACAGGAGACTTTGACCTGTGTCGAGAGACCCTCCAGCCTTTTATGAACAAAACCAATGAAACACAGACTTCCCTCAATGGAGTCTACCAGCCCCCAATCCACTTCCAGAACAGTGAATTCTATGGCTTCTCTGAATTTTACTATTGCACCGAAGATGTCTTGCGAATGGGGGGAGACTACAATGCTGCTAAATTCACTAAAGCTGCCAAGGTAAGTCTCATGCTGTGTAGGGACCATGTGGGCTCCAGGTCCTGCCTCCATCATACTTGGAGTGAAAGATGGTTGTAGTGCATCATTGGGCTATCCTTTCCCTCTGTTGTGGAGAGGGAAGTAATCACAAAAGAAAGTCTAAGCTCTACTAACCACATTGGTTACCAGGAATGTGCAGGCCAGAGTCTTAAGTTAATTTTTGATTGCTACTTTTCAAAATCCTTTCAGTAAGCTCTCACCCACATAACAGCCAGAAACTCCTGTGATCAGATTCTGCTTTCCCATTTTGTCAGAAGTTTCCCCTGTCATACCTCAGCCTTGATGGCCCTTGCTTCCAGCCACAGCCCACTGCCTTTGAGTTCATAGATTCATAGATTGTCCCGTTATGCCATCGCTGTCTACCTGCTGACATCCAGTCTCTAATACTAACCCCCGTCTTTTACCCATTGAGTTTCATAATTCCAACAACTCTGCAGTTTCTCCTTGTCGTCTTTCTCTTATACTGTCTTAGTTGACAGTATCATCAACCATCCAGTCCCTCCAGGCACAGCTCTTATTTAAAATGCTTGAGATAGAAAGAACCTTGTACATGCCGGGCAAATGCTGTCTCACTGAGTCATGTTCCCAATCCCTTTGCGTCTCTGTTTCCCCATTTCAGCTGTCCCTCCCCCATATAATGTGATAGTGTGTCTCATGAGTATTTCTCAAGCCTGTCCCTTCTTCTTGAAGTATTGTCATTGTCCTTGCCATACCTCCAGCTCACCAGGAGGTGTCCAATTGGTCCTGTGCCCCTCCTCACCAGCTCAGTGTCCTCTCATGGCAAGCAGCTGGTAGTCCCTTACACCGTGCGCCTGCCCTCATGGGCTTCTTCATTCATGATGTTTTCCTTCCTGACTCTGGCCCCAGGCCAAGCACATTCCCTGTGCTCCCTGTACACATTGTACACACATCGTAACCCGTTTAGAGGTTTTCTCTAAGCCCCAGCCTCATCATCCCGCAGAGAGGTGAGCAGAGTGACTGTTGGGAGGTCAGGTGTCCTTCAGAAGGTGGGTGTGACTCCAAATCACCATTGTCACCTGGGGACTCAGTTTGAATAGGCCAAATGCTGTTTCCTTTGCCAGTGATAATGGAAGAGGAGCTAAATGGGCTTAGAGAGGTCAGTTCATCCTGCACAGACAGGATTCCAGGATACAGAACAAGTACGTTTGCTGTTGCCAGGGACCCGATTCTCACATTGACTGAACAGACATTTGCTCTGCACGTTTCTTGTACTTGTTTTGATTATGAACATGGTAAACCATTTGTAAGTGGAAAGGTACTTTAATAATACACTTTCAGGGATGATTTATTTGGGGTGAATTTTTTTTTTTTTTTTTTTTTTTTTTAGGATTACTGTGCAACAAAGTGGTCAATCTTGCGAGAACGCTTTGACCGAGGACTGTATGCCTCTCATGCTGACCTCCATCGGCTTAAGTAAGTAGTAGACAGTCAAGTTCTGATCTGCAGGGTTACTGTAAGAAGGAGGTTTCTCGCCCCATCCCGCCAGCGGTCCAGACCTACAGACCGCCTAGCACCTCCCCCTCATCCCGATTTGCCCCCCCCCCCCCCGCTTAGGCCCCCCAAAATGACTCAGATGCTTATATTATTTACATGCTTTTTGGCCTATGGCTCAGGCACATTGCTAGCTAGCTCCCTCATCTTAATCTAACCCATTTCCATTAATCTGCCCTGCCACATGGCCCGTGGCTCACCTGTTACCTACCTTACATGTTGCCTCTTTGGGCGGCCGCCCTCCTCCCACCTATGCTCCAATTTCCCCGCCTACTCCTATGATACCCACTAAGGGCCAAAACAGCTCCTAAAGAATGATATTGACAGCATACAGAAAGACATTCTCACATCAAGTTACCCTCCTTATTCACTACCCTTCTCCACCTTTGGCCTTTTTCAAATGGAACAAGTTCTCATTCCAGATTTTCTGCTTGGGTTTGAAGTTCTTTGTCACAGGAATTCCCCTTTGTTCCTGTTTGCACATGTCCTTCTGAACATCGAGATGTGTGAGGTGCTATGTGCCCTCAGCCAGACTCCATCCTCCCGACTCCCCAGAACACTCATGATACTCCTCAGTGAACTGCCGCTGTTAAAAACAATTCCCTTTTGTTTAAGTCATTCAAGTACAGTGACTGGGTCTTATTATTTATTGCTTATCACTTTCATTTAGGGTTAGGAAATATCAGCGCTGAGAAGGATCCTCCTGCCTTCTCATTTTGTTATAAAGAGGATGGAACTCAGCAGTGTTTGTTCAGTAAATGATGGTGTGTGGAGGGTGGTGTCTCACAGTAGTGATCAAATGACACCAGTTGGCTAAGAACCATTCCATGTGGGGCAAACCTGAGCTAGACAAATCATTTAGAAGTCCAGTGTGGTAGTCTTCTCAGAACTGGCCTTCTGCAGGCTGGAGAGAGTCTCTGCCTGCTGCATTCTGACAGGGGTACCTATCTGACTTGTGCCTGTGTTTGGCATTTGTAGGTATCAGTGTTTCAAATCAGCCTGGATGTTTGAGGTGTTCCACAGGGGCTTCTCCTTTCCCATCACCTACAAAAGCCTGAAGACAGCCTTGCAGGTGTATGATAAGGAAGTGCAGTGGACGCTGGGGGCAATCCTTTACAGGACCCGCTTTTTGCCCTTGAGGTAGGCTGTGAACTTGGGAAATTATAAAAGATGCTTCTCTGAAGCTCAGTGCATCCTGTGGATGTGTTTTCAGAGCTGTGGGGCTGGCCAGACTTCACTTGGGTCTTCCCTGCCTCCCTCCCCAATGCTTCCTGTTCTCTCAAGCTGCCTGTCCCACGGCACACAACACTGTGCTGCCATCCTATGTTCCAACTATCTGTTCATTGGTGACTCTTCTGGCTTTGGGCCCCTTTAATGGATATTATAGTATCTAGGATTGCAGCCAAAATCACATTGAAATGCATTTATGACACTGTTGTCTTAAGCAGGTTTGTGATGTAGGAGGACATCTTTATTTACACACTAACTTGTGATATCTGACAGCAGAGCCATTGTGTGCATTCCTTCAGCATGCTGATGACTGGCAGAGAGACACTGGCTATCATAACGGGCCAAAACACCAGTCATTGCCCTTAGCATTAAAGTGTCAGTTAATACTCTCTTTAAGCCTGTGACGTTGTCTACATAGATTCATGTCCAAAGGAAATACTAAATTCCCGTCCATGGTTGGTCAAATAGACATACATATTTTCCCATTCAACTTCACAGACCTAGTTCAGCTGACTCTCACTAAAAACTATATTTATCTGGTATTTTTAGTTGGGTCAGCTCCAGAAATTCTGTGCAGTAGCTGTTATTGATTATACATAGGTCCACGTGAATGTGTTCATTCCATTAACCTCCTGTAGTGGCAAAACCCTGGGCCTTGCGTTCATCAGATTATAATGCTGGGATCTTATGGACATGCCTTCATGTGTCATTGTCTTAGTATTAAGAGCACAGTGTTGACAGTGAACTCAGTTTGAGCTGACTGTCCTGTTTCAGAGGTAAGAAAACCAGGGACTGCTGGACCCTGTCCTGGACCCTTGTCACTGTTTGTTTGTTTCCATGCCTGCAGAGATATCCGGCAGGAGGTGTTCCGGGCTGGCCACGGGCACTGGCGGGGCGTGTCCTTTGTCTACAACCACTATCTGTTCTCTGGCTGCTTCCTGGTCGTCCTGCTCTCCATCCTTCTCTACCTGCTCCGACTGCGACGCATCCACCGCAGAGCTCCCCGAACTGGCTCTCTGTGGATGGAGGAAGGCCTGCCCTCCCAGAAGGGCCCTGGTCCCTTGTGACATGGTGTCGGCTTCAGGAGGACTCTACAGGAAAAGCCATTTTTGCCTCAGGGTTTCTCTGTCTGCTCAGACTGTTTTGTGATCCCTTTTCTTTCTGTTCAAATGAAACCCACTGGTTATAAACCCTGCTGTCTGGAAGTACTGCATTGTGGATCCAGCTTTAACTACAAGAGTGGGGAAGGGGGAGTCACTTGATTTTGCTGCATAGAATCTGCCACGAATTAGTAAGGATTTCCATTTTCCTTAGGAAAGGCCACATTTTTAGCACATGCATTTGGATAGTGGAGGGCAATGGGCAATGAGCAAGTTTCCATCGCTGTAGGTGGCTATCAGGTGGCCCTGGGACCACCAAGAAGTGAGTTCGATTTCTCTTTGCTCTGAAAACCTCAACCTAAAATTAGTTTTAGATTTTATTATTGTTGAGGTCTGACACTATCTGTGGAGGGATTCGAGAATTCAGTCATTCATAGCAAAATAGACAAAGTGTTGGCATGGAAGGACAGGAACTATGGCGGAGAGCCTGGCTGGCTGCGGCTGAAGCGCATGCCTACAGACTAGCTGTGCTCATCCTGGGTTTAGAAAACTCTGTTGTCCTCTTACAGCAGAATTGGGGGTTACATTTGTATGTTCATGTTTTGTTCATTTGTTTTTAAGCTTTTAAAGTTTCCTGGTTTAGCGGTAAGAACTGAAGTGTTCCCCGCAGGCACTCTAGCACTTCTGAGAGGAAAGTCTGGGCTGTTCAACTCTGGTCTCTTCCACTTTCAAGTTGTCACCCCACTGCTCAGATCCTTTGGTGTTTTTCTCCAGGACACCCCCACTGCTCACAGTTCTCATTGTCACTCTCCAGTCGCTTCCACGGAAGAGCCTGAATTTAAAACAAGGAATAAATGCACATGCCAGAAACAAATTTGGCATTTTAAGCAGAGCCCTGAGAAGCCAGCTGGAGGACACATACAAGGCTGATGGGGTGTTTGTTTTTATACAATTCATTTGGTTTAGAAATCCAGGGATTCCTATTCATGGAAGTCTTTTTAGAGTCCTTGGTTGGGTTTTGGTGGTGATGGTGCTGCACATATTTCCTAGCTCCACAACTTAATCTGAAGTAGGTGGTATCAGTGGTTATTTTGAAAACCTTCAGCTGTTTATTTAAAACTCTGAGATGTGTAATATGAAGTTTCTGGCCAGGACTTTCCAGCCTAGCCCTGACATTCAGACCCACTTGCAGGCCCACAGCCACTTATCCCCAAATAATCACACAAAGGCTTATATTAATTTCAAGCTGTTTTATCCAAGGCCCAGGCATAGAACTTGCTAACTCTTAACTCTTAAACTAACCCCTGATTATCCAAGTGGTTAGTACCTTTTCTCAGAGCAGCATCCTGGCCTTCTTTCCTCTGTGTCTGCTGGCATCTCTGCCTGACTCTTCCTCTTCCCAGAATTTTCTTAGTTTGGTAGCCCCACCCACACTTCCTGTCTGCCTTCTGGCCAATCAGCGTTTTATTAAACCAGTAGGAGGGACAAATATTTACAACATACCAGAGCATAATCCCACAGCAGAGAAGAGTGGTGACTCCAAAGTCCTGTTACCTTTAGAAAAAAGATGTGGCTTACGCTGCACTGACCATTTAAAAGACTTGAAATTTATGAAAGAAATGCAGATTCCTCATCTCTTCAAAGTGCCTATTCTAGATGAAAACTGCTAGTGCAGAGGCAGAGGGTCATAGTGTGGAGCAGCCCACACACAGATCATGCTCCAGAGGATGTACATGGGAGTGAATACTGCTGTATATTTGAGAGGGCTGGTTCCTGAAGTGCTGGCCACAGGTGAACTTGCCATTGGAATTCCAGCAGTCACTGGCATCTTATCCTTGACTTCCTGTGGCCTTGGTGCTAAAGAAGAAGTGTTGGCCTTTGGCCTGTACCCTCTCCTACTGCTGAGCCTAGGAATGGTGAGGCCTCATAATCTGTGTAATGAAAATCTGTGAACAAATTTGGGGGATTTGCCTTTAAAACCAAGGCAAGGAAAGGCTGATCTAAGAGCCTTCCTCAAGACTTCCTCCTCTGCCTAGCCACCCATATACAAAGAGTGCTGGTCTAGTCTTGCTCTTGAAGTTTGGAGACAGAATGGAAATAAACGAGCACTCTCAGCAAAGACCAACCTCACTTTCCAAAGTAATCTCCACAGCTAGAGTTCCCAGGGCCACACTCCCCATGTTTCTCTGGTAGCTCTCAGAGCAAGACCTAACAACCACTGGAAATCTAGAAGACTTTTGAGGTAAGACTGTTATTTTCAACTTTTGAAAGAATTGCTTTAGTTGAACTTGATGGTGTACACTGTTAATTACTCAGGAGACAAGGGCAGGAAGATCTCTGTGAGTTCAGGGCCAGCCTGGTCTACATAGGGAGTTCTATACCAACACTCTCTCAAAAAAGAAAAGGATTATTTTTTGAAATAGAAAAAAAAAAGGTAGGCAAAGTGGCACACACTTATAATCCCAGTCCTGGGAAACTGAGGTAGCCTGGGCTACATAGTTCCTATCCCCACCCAAAACAAAAATGTTAAAGAATGTACAACAGTTTCTGCATGTCCTCAGAAGGTCTAAAATATTTATAGTGCCCTTTATAGAAAAGTTTGCTGACTATTACTATGTGGGCTTCCTGTTACTATAACAAACTTCTGAGACAATCAATTTACAAAGAGAAAAGGTTCCCTGTACTTCATGGCTTCAGGGGTCCCTGTGCTGCCATTTGGCCCTGTTTTGAACTGGGGCTGACACAGCACACTATGGCTGGAGCAAGGACTGGAGCAGAACCACCTGCTTCCTAATCAAAGCAAGGGGAGTGGGGCGTGGGGCCCATGCTCCCCTCAAGGCACACCCCTGTGAGCTGAGAACATCCTGCATAAGCCCCATCTGAAAAGTTCCTCTGCCTCCACCAGCACCAAGCCAAGAACCAGCCTCTAACACTAGAGCCTTTGGGGATGTTGCAGATTCGACTGTGAGCTGCAGCATTGTAACTCAGTGAGTTACTGGTCAGTTCCCATATGGGAAGTGACCACATGTCAGTCTTAAAATATCTGCTGAGAATCATCTCATTTCTTTGCACATAGATTACTTCCAAGGTCCGCATTGCCAAACCAGGAAACCTACTTTCCCCAAATTTAAGAACAAAAAACTCTTTAGGAAGCTCATGTGGCCCCTATAGGGTTCTGAGTCAGAGAAATTCCTGCTCAGAAGTGGCCTATGGCTTCTCAAGGCTGTTGATACCATGCAGAAGGCCATGCAGTGCTTCTCTGAAGATGGCCA
Organism: Phyllotis vaccarum; assembly: GCA_033318265.1. Taxonomy (NCBI): domain Eukaryota; kingdom Metazoa; phylum Chordata; class Mammalia; order Rodentia; family Cricetidae; genus Phyllotis; species Phyllotis vaccarum. The sequence continues at coordinate 52,449,812 of JARWLC010000005.1, read as the reverse complement.
TGAGAGGATGCGAAGGATAAAGCTGCTTTGTGATAAATAAGGATCCCTGTCACTTAGGAGCTGTCCAGGAAGCCAGTGGACTGTTTCTATGGAAACAGTCTGAAGCAGAAAGCAGAAGAAAGCTTTGTCAAATTCATTAACACCTGGCTGAAGGACCCAACAGTAAATGCACACTTACCAGAGCCTATTCCAAGATGGGTTTTAAACCACTGTGTCCTCAGATTTCAGGCACTTCACAGGAAAAAGCAAACATATCTGCACTCTCCAGGTTTTGCACTTTTTATCCCTAAACCTCTGCCTTTAGCTATGCTTCTGCCTCAGACATAGGCTATGGAGAAGCTGGTGACTTAAGGTGAAGGTCATAGGTCTCAGCCTGACCACCATGAAGATAGGTCACCTTTACCATTACTCACCCCTGTGTACTGTAGTGTAACCAGCCTTTGAACAGACAACTCATTTTAACCCAGGCCAACATAGGACAGGGTTCCTTATGAGAACCATGTATCAGCAAGAAAAACAAAGGCGAATGTGTGAGTCCTGTGTGATAATGTGCAATGCAGCAAAACTACCTTCACATTAAGCATTTATTTCAGTGTTCTGTCTTCTCCAGTGTTGCATATCCCTCTAGGCCAGTGACGTGGGAATGTCTTTCTATATGCTGTGAATAAAGGACTGTTTTGGCCATGACAGGCACCATAAAAGTAGGCAGAGGACATAGGTAGGAGGAGGAGGGCGAATTCAAAGAGATTGATCCAGCTGCCCAAGGAAGCAACATGTAAGGAACACATGTGAGCCACAGGCTATGTGGCAGGACAGATTAATGGAAATGGGTTGAATTAAGATGCAAGAGTTAATTTGTGATTTAAATAGACTTCTCTCTGAGGTCTGAATCTTGTTAGAATGAATAAATTCAGCAAAGTAAGCTGAATCTACACACTCTTTGTTTTTGTTGTGTTGAACTTGAAGCAAGGAGCAACTATAAGGATCTCGGGCACTGTGCCCTTTACCACAGAAATCGGGTGCTTTACAAGGAGGGAGACTTACTAACATGCAGTGTTAAGCCAAACTGAGGTAGCTACTGATGGTCACTATGGCCTGGAGAGATAGCTCAGTTGGCAAAGTGCTGTGCCATGCAGGCCTGAGGACCTGAATTTGATCTCCAGAAACCATGTGGAAATGCCAGGCATGGTGGTGCATGCTTGTAATTCCAGCATGGCATGCAGAGACAAGCAGATTTCTGGAGCTTACTGGACAGCCAGCCCAGCTTGGTGAACTCTAGACCAGTACGAGATCCTGCCTCAAACAATAAGGTGGACAGAATCTGAAGAACAGCATTGGAGGTTGATCTCTGTCCTTCCCACACATGGGCACACATGTGCATACACAGACAAAAGTAATGTTTTCATTTTTAAATACCTGTTTACATATAGACAAGAAAAAATAAAATAACTGTGGGCTGGAGAGATGACGCAGTGCAGAGCATTTGCTGCTTTTGAAAGCATCCAAGTTAAATTCCCAGAACCCAGCTCTTTGTAACTCTAGTCCAGGGAACCCCATACCCTCCTCTGAGCTCCGTGGGCACTGCATGCATGTAGGTATAATTCATAAAATCTATCTTTAAAAGAAAAAATCTAGTATTATTGTCAATGGAAAATCAAAATGGAGGAGTATTGGTTTGGGCACTTAACATAGCCTTGGGAGACCACGGTTCATCAGCTCTTGGACACCTGAAAGTGCATACACCCTTGAACTGAGCAACAGCTACCTGAAACATGGTTAACTTGGGCTGACCAGTACAACAGACCTCTTCCACCAAACTACACAGACACTGAGGGAGCACCCAAAACCATTTCTGCAAGACAGCTTGACTTCTTCCAGCCTCATCAATCATACTTTCTGACAATAGTTAATTTCCAACTGCCCTGTTGACGAAGCTATCAACACAGCCGCTATTCTGGAACACCTCAGAGACCATCTTCAAGACCATGAGTCTGTGTCTTTCACCAAATTAAAAAAAAAATTTTTTTTTGTTCTTAACTGGGTTGATTTTATTCTCAGTCAATATCCATAGATAGTAACAGAAAATGCCATTTTAGTTCCTGTGTAAAACCAACTTGCACCATATCCTTTCTAAGAAATGCTCAATGTGCTCTGGCTGTTCCCTCAGGTTTGCCAATGGAGTGTCAACTCCACCTTAAGCCAGTCTGCAGTTCTGTGAATTCCACCTTAAGCCAGTCTGCAGTTCTGAGAAGTGTTTTAGTTTGCTTTCTGTTGCTGTGAAAAATACTATAACCCAAAGCGACTTTGGGGAGGAAGAATTTGTTTCAGCTTATGTACACTTCCGGGGCACAGCCCATCACTTCCAGGTCACAGCCCATCAACTGAGGGAAGTCAGGGCAGGAACTGAAGTAGAAACCTTGGAGAAATATTCCTTACTGACTTACTTTATGGCTTCTGCTCAGCTGGCTTTTTTATGCTGCCCAGACCATCTGCCCAGATGTGGTGCAATCCACAGTGAGATGTGCCTTTCTACAGTAAGCATCAATCAAAATAGTCTCTCAAAGACATGGCCAATCTAATCAAGGCAATCCTTTAATAGAATTGTCACCCTTTTCCCAGGTGATGGAAAACCCAAAAGGGTACTAAGCTTAAAGCTTTTATTTCTAGAGAATTTCTAATATTATTATTACTAACATGGATGCAAAATGCCACTGTGCTGGTTAGTTTTGAGTTGGAGCCCAGCCTTTAACAGTAGAGCCATCTCTTCCCCCTACTAGATGGTTTTAAATGTCCACTTGCCACAACCTAGAATCATCAAGACAGTATGAGTTATGGAATTGCCTACATCAGGTTGACATGTCTGTGGGAAATTTTCTTGTTAGTTGATGGAGTAAGGTCCAGCCCACTGTGGGCAGCAACCATTCCCTAGGTTTGGGTAAAAACAGTATAAAAGAGGAGAAAGCTAGCTGAGAACAAAATGAAGCAGGTGGTATGGGGTGCATTAGTTTTTCTCTGCTCTTGGCTGTCAATGTGATATGACTAGCTGCTTAAGTGCCTTCCTTGACCTGCTGCCCTCAGTGGTGGGTTTGTAATGGCAAAATCCACTCTTTTCCTCCCCAAGTTGCTTTTTGTCAGGGTATTTTTTTTTTTATCACAACAACAGAAATAAAACTAGAATGAATCACTTTTGCTCCAAGTTTGTTGTGAGCTAAATACAAACAGCCATGGCCTAGAAGCACAGCGTCGGGTTACTCCGTTGTGTTGTGGGCGTGCTCATATAACCTTCTGTAGTCGAGAACAAAAGTCACAAGTGAGTGTGTTTGCCACACTTGTTAGTGGCAACATCAGTTATGCAGGTAACAACAAAGTGGGAAAACCTTTCCTGAGAGATTCAAATGTTATTGCTAGTCTGGGATTCTTGAGAGAAAAACCACTTCTATAATTTTGAGCCAAATTTGAAGCAAGCTTTTACTTACATACCAACCAGGTTCAGGGACTCTGGCCAGGTCCATTCCTGGGTTCCCAGGAAATGGCCACAAATCAAAAAGAAAAACCCACAATGCACTGCATTTCCCATCAGGTCCAATCCAGGGCAAGCATATATCCTGATGTATTTTTTCTCCCTATGTACCTCCTGCCTACATGTGATCAAGCTTATCCATGCAGATGGGCCAAGCAAACTTGTTTAGGGAGTGAAAACATGTGACTTGTTATTTTTTAAAAACTACAGCATGAAGCATTCCAGGAAGTTACCTTTGCTATTGGTTCAGTGGGGCTCACAGGTTAACTTTGGCTCTTAGAGTTATAATATTCTTAGCTGTAGAGTTGGTGAAGGCCGGAGGTCTGCAAAGGTTAACAGTGTGTTCCCAAAGATTTACCCAATACTCACAAAGATGTAGAGGTTGGTAATAAGTGGCCAGTGGCAAAACTCAAGAGTACAGGATAATTTCACCTTTTAATCTGCAACATTCCACCTCTCCACAAGCAGAGCTGTAGTCAGTCAGTCCGTCTGGCGGACCCTCACCACACATGTGGCTTTTTCAGAGAACTTCAGTTCCAACCACCAACTGGCAGAAAAGATCAAATTAGAAGCTAAACCTCTTCTTTCAGCCAGTCTTAGAATATATAAACAGATTTTCTTGAAGGCGGGGAGGGTGGGCCTGAGCCATGCTTAAAAATAGGCCTAGAGACAGATGGAAAGAGAAGGTGGCTGGTTGATGGCAGCCACAGATAAAAAAGCCTAAGGCATTTGTTTGAAAGAATGTGAGAAAAAAAGCAAATGATTGGGAGTAAGGAGAACCTAGCCTGCAAGCAGGGTGCGCAGAATAATGTGGAGCGTGCAAACAGACAACCTGTTTGGAAAAGATGCAGCAAATGCACACCCTTAATTGCAGCACTCCAGAGGCAGAGGCAGGTGGATCTCTGTGAGTTCAAGGCCAGTCTGGTCTACTCTGCAAGCTTCAGGACAACCAGGGCTACACAGAGAAACCCTGTCTTGAAAATAAACAGACAAAAAATAGCAAATGCCTGAAAATACTTATGTGAATAAAGATGTATCTATTATTATTCATTTGGATAGATGGGAGGTGCCAGATCCAAAAGCTTAACAAAATTAACAGATCACAACACACAGCCTTGTTTTTTTTGCTCGGTTTAAGTATTTTTCTGTTTGTCTTAGGACTTTAGATTGTATTTGGTCTGTTTTTCTAGATCATGAACCATTAATTGTTTGAACAGAGGGTGGAGAGTTGTGGCTCACACTTCTTGGCCAAGGAAGTTCCTGCTAGACCTGTCATCTCCTTTCAGAAATGTTATCTGAAGACAGAGGGCTGTCCCACTAATCCCCAGACACAACTCAGAAGATGCAGCCAACTTGGAAACACAATACGGCAGAGTCTCTTTGCCAGCTCACCATGTCTGGGGTCTGATGGCCTCAACCTTCTGTCTCCTCCTCACAAAGGAAGAATGTGTTGGCATGTTTTCATTCATCTTCAGAGCCCCTCTTTCTATTAAAATGCCCATTAGGAATGGCCGAGACCCGCTGCAGGGCCACTCCGGCCTTTGATCTTCACCCTCCCCAATCCTGTCATACTGGGCTCCACACTTCATGGCCACTTGAACACTTCTATCAACAGCTTGGGTCTGTAGCTTATAAGAGACCAAAACAAATAAACAACAACAAATTAGGCCTTAGGGATTTCTGCCCAGAGGAAAGTCCAGAGAGCTCTGTACTGAATGTGGCGTTGATAGGTTTCAAAGACATACTCTTTGTTTAAACAATAAACTCAGCTAAATGGAGGGTGAAGGAGGGGATTTCCTTCCTGTCCAGGCACTCATCTGATAAATGTCCTAGGTATCGTGTTGTTTGGTTGGGAGACCGGGTTTCAAGTGACCCTGACTGACAGGAAGGGGACAAAATGGTATGTGACACAGTTTCCGAAAGATAAAAGATGCATCTTTAGAGTTCTGAGCAGAGGGCTGATGTTATTGAATCATTACTTTCTTATCCCATTGATTGATGTGAATGCGGGTGTGTGTACACAGCACAGGATACATTTGGAGGGTGGGCGAAAACATGAAGGACTGACCCTTTGTTTCTACCATGTAGGTCTCGGGGATGGACCTCGGGTCATTGACCTTGGTGCCTTTTCCTGCTGGGCCATATCACTGGCCCTTATTGTATTATTTCTAAAAAAGTTTCCAACTCTCTCAGGTTTACCATTTGGCTTCATAAATTCCACTTTTTGCCTCCTTTTGCACTGGACAGTTTTGAAAAGATACCCACCTGTCTCTGCCTTGCACAGGCCTGAAACTCCAGGAAACAGTCTGTCTCCTCTCAACATAAGCTTTATTACCAAGATTTTAGAATAAAAAAAGTTTCAGACACTTAAACATTTAATGAACTCTACTCAGCTCTGTGAAATCTTTTTATTCTGGATATGGTAGCTCAGATTTTCTTCTTTGACTTAACCGTGTCCTCGAAGTTCATGCATTGGAAACTTCATCCCCATCTAAAATGCTAAAATATAATTCTTCATATTCTGCATAATTGAAGTCTTGGAGAAATGGATTTCTAGTAAAGAATGAACTCAGAACTTTTGAGACTTCCTCTAAAATCTGTATGTTTTTAAAATTTTCTCATTTTAAAAGAACATACTAAACAACCCAGCCTAGTTGTAGAATATTTGTGTGGGGGGGGTGTCTTGATTTCTATTTGGCTTTCAGTGTTAAAGATAGAGCCCTAGAATGTCAGACAAGCACTCTACCACAATCTCATAGCCCACCCCTAACACGGTAAACAGCACCCAGATGGTCGGCCACAACCAAGGTCATTTTATAGGAGAATTGACTTTTTGTCCTTGTGACTGTGTCTTTAGGAATTCTGCAGGACTATAACTCCAGCTCTTAGTGTTTGAGGTCACTTTCACAGTGGATGCTAGGGACACCCACTTTATACTGCCTTCTCCACAGTAATACAAGACTACCTCATGCACATACCCATCCTCCTGTGTGAGGGACCAAAGCAGATTAACCCGGGATGATTTAAGTGAAAGAAATCCTTCAAGGATTGAATCTGAAGAGAGAAATTGGGCCTGTGAGATGGGTAAAAGCAATTTCAGCTCAAGTATGACCCGAGTTTTATTCCCATAACTTATGTGAGGTGGATAGAGAGAACTGACTCCACAAAGTGTCTGCTGACCTCCATGTGCTATGGCACAAGAACATCCACATTCCCCATCCACGCACAGCCTAGGTGGTCAAAAGGGTTGCTATACAGCCCTTCCACTAGGTGGAGCTACAAAGTATCTTCTGACCCCAGCTCCTATTCTGATCATGGGATTTCTTTTCACACAAGGACTCATATTAAAGTCTCTCCTCTCTCCCCCCCTCTAATAAATCTCCTTCATTGCTGGCATTCGTGGGCACACACAGTACAGTTCTTCTAGAGAACCCTGCCTTATAACACCCAGCTGTCTGCTTCTAACATGACAAATTTGTGAACGTTAGTTCAGATCATGTGACTGGCCTAGAAAAGAACTTCAGTCAGCTTTGTAATTGCTCGTGAAGGTGCACAATTACACAAGCCCCACAGTTACTCAAGAGAAATAGTTTAAATATGCTTAGTTAAATAAAAACTACCCATCTATCAGGCTGACTGGATGAGGACAAGCCAAAATCAAGCTAAGTTAGTTGGTTGAGTTTCCCCATCACATTTTTTAAACCAAACCAAAACCTAATACCCTTTAGTTCAGTAGATGGAAGGTAAGGTTACTATATAGTCTCACATTTGTCATTATTTGAAATGTGACTTGAGTTGATCTTTGAGACAAGTTATCACGTGATTCTAATAAAAGAAAATACTCATACCCTTTGGTGGATCATGCCTCTCTCAAACCTCTCCTAAAAGCTGAAAACAAGCCAGGTGTGGTAGACACACTCCACCTTAGTGAGTTCCAGCCAGCCAAGAACTACATCGTGAGACCTTGCCAGAGAGAGAGAGAGAGAGAGAGAGAGAGAGAGAGAGAGAGAGAGAGAGAGAGAGAGAGAGAGAGAGAGAGAGAGAGAGAAAGAGAGAGAGAGATTTCATTGCAGGGTAGAGAGCTGGTGTTTCTGAGCATGCAGAAGGTAACCAGATAAAGAATTGCATTCTTCCCGACATGAATAATCTCAATCCCAAAGCAAGCCTAGGAACCCACAGTTCCTGGCCTTCTCCACATCAGGTAAAGCATTGAAATCTGGATGAAGCACATGATTAGTGACGGAAGAGCAGAGACTTAAATCTGCTCAGCAGCACCATGGCAAGCAATTTCAGGGGCTGCTGGAGATGGCCAAAGTGGATGATTCGCTTGTTCACCCCAGGGCAGACTGAACACACCATTGAGACGTCTGCATTGGGACACTGCAGTAATTTGAGCGAGTTGCCTCCAAGTGCATGAACTCTGAGGAGATGTAGTTAAAAGTAGATGAGCAAGTTGCAGGTAATCTACACATTATTAAACACTTCTAAAATATTTCCGTATTGCATGTGAGGTGTGTGAGTGTGTATATGTTCATTCACATGTGTGTGTTGAGGGTGTTTTGGGGTGTGCATATACTTGTGTGTGGAGGCCAAAGGTTGACACTGGGCATCTTCCTCAGTTACTCATCACTTGCTTTATTGAGGCAGAGACTCACTAAAACCAGAACTCATTGACTCCTTTGTCTTTGCCTCCCAAGTACTCAGATGATAGATGGACTCCTGTGCTAGCCTGACATTTATGGCTTTTCTGTGGGCGCTGGGGACCCGAACACTGGGCCCCCCACTTACACAGCAAGCACATTATCCACTAAATTGTCCCTCTACCCTCGCTTAAACTTTCTTAATTCAATCCACTTTGATATGCTTGCATTGTATAATAAATCAAATAATGGAATTGTCATACTTCTGTGATTTGAGTTAATGTCCCCCACATACTCGAAGAGTGTGTGCTTTTTGCCAGCTGGCAGGGTTTGGGGAACTGATTACATTCTGAGAGCTCTGATCAACAGATCAGTCCATTGACAGAGTTTTAATATGATGGCATTATGAGGACGGAATGAAAAGTAAGAGAGATGGCCCAGGAAGTAGGTCCCCCTCCCTCTTCCCTCCTTTCCCCACCCCCTGCTCTCTCCCTGTCTACCCAGAGATTAGCAGCCTTCTCTTCAACACCCCTATCGCTGTGATCTCCAGCCTTCCTGTAGCCATGGAGCCAGCCAACCACGGCTGAAATCATAAAGCCTTGATCCAAAATAAATAATTCCTTCCTTTAAGCTGCTCTTTCAGGTATGTGGGTCACAACTCTGAAAGCCACCTAACTCAGCATTCATTCTTTGGGGTGATATTTCTTACAAGTATCTTCTCGCATGAAGAAGTTCTTCATCTTAGTGCAGTAAAATGTAGCATGATTTTTTTGGAGTCATTGCTTTTGGACTTGATTTTTGCAGGAGAGGATTTCTGACTGGCCCAAGGACCTCCAAAACAGTACTGAGAGGCAGAGACGCCAAAGAAGTACATCTATCCATTTGACAAACAGTTAACAGGATTGAGTGCTGGGTACTTGAAACATCAGTGGGAGCAAAGATAAAAAGAAAGAAAACGGGGCATGGTGGAGCTTACTTTCCAGTGAGGAAGGAAAACAGAACGCCATTTAGGGCATGCTAAGGAGCTGGGGCCTTAGCAAGAGTGTAGGAAATGGGTTGGGAGTTCCAGGAGAGTAGCAGTTTCAATAGAGAGCCAAGAATGTGCTTCCAGATGAAATGTTGTCAAGCAAAGATTTGAAGGAGGAGAGGAGGGAGGGAGCCCAAGAAGACCCAAGGAAAGGGGTTCTAGGATGAGGGATTCTGGGGCAGGAGTAGATTCTAGAGAAACAGGAAGGAGTGGGCAGGGCGTGCCTGGAACACCAAAGCAAATGGTCTGGGAAAGTGCACACAGGCGGTAGAGTGTAGGAGCTCCTGGGCTTCCACATCAGTCATGAGGGAAGCCACAGAAAAATGCTCATCAGAGGAGTGACATGAGCCGACTTATGTTTCAAGAGAGTTATTTGGTTTCTAGGACAAAGGAGAATGTGAGGACCAGAATGGCTGGCCTGTGATGGCACTAGAGGACACCAAGTAGAGAGCCTCGAAAGATTTGGGGGCAGCATGGTTTGGGGTGGACCTGGGGGCTCAAGGTTAATGATTCATGTGCAAGAAGGGACAATATAGGGGAGCTGAAAGCCTGGAGGAAAGGGAATGTGATTGCCCACCCCATCTTTGAGAGGACTGTGACTTAAGAGTTTTCTTTACTGTGAAAAACCGTAAAGGGTATCAGAGGGTGCTATGTGGGGAAATCATGAGTAACTGTGGAGACAGTGGGCAGAGCAGCAGAATTGGTATCATGGTGGCCATGGCTGGGAGGCTTGGGAAGGAGAAACATCCTCTGTGGTTCTGCCTGTCAGCTCAGGATGCTGCCACAGAGCACCACAGGTCTAAACAGTAGCATGTCTAAGACATGTTTTTGGAGATTGGAAAGTGCAGGGTTAAGGTGCAGGCTTATTGCGCTTCTTATGGAATCCCACTACCTGGTTCATAAATTCCCCCTTTCTCTTCTTACACAGTTGTGAGGCCCACCAGGAAGGTCTCTTCTAAAGACTCCACCCAACCCTAATTGCCCTCCTAAAGCTCTGTTTCCAGATACATCCCATTGGGATTTACGGTGTCATCATAGGGACTGCAGTTCTCATTCTGACCACATGGTGTCTCTGCTGCTTTGGTGGTTAATGTTGCAGAGGTTGGCAGTTTCCTCTTTATGTCCCCCTTTTTCCAGATTCTAGGAGACCAATGGCATCTTCAATTAACGCAGCTGTAAGGCTCATCCTTGGCTGTAGTGCCTAGAATAGGTCTGACTTCATCTGATCTCAGAAATCAAAGGAGCAGGGGGACAGGGCAGGACGAGATTTATAACCTCTGGCCTCTCCTGTGGTGCTGAGCTGGCTCTGGGCACAGAGCAGCCTCATAAATACCAGCAGCTGGAATGCAAGGGCCAGACACTGTCCTCAGCCAACCTCGAGCCACCTGGGCAAGCTGCTGGCATACCCTGAAGAACCCCGAGGTTAGCTGGCCTGCAACCCAGAGCATGGACCCTGCTAGATGCCAACCCATCTCTTGTGGTAGGAAAGTTCTCATAACCTCTCCGAGCCTTGATTGCATCTCAGAGTTGGCAGAAGTCAGGGGTCTGAAACAAGTTGAACCAGTTTGTATATACAATAAAATCCTATCTAGTCAAGGCAGATACGCGTGGACCACGTTTTAAATAGCAAGACTTTCCAAATAGCAGTTTTGTTGTCTGAATGGCGCTGATTACAGAAGTGAGGATGTAAAAAAATGTGACTAGCTGCTTTTGCACATTGCAAGTCTTGATGCACACTGTAAAAAAAGGACTAACCGGTTCCTTTGCATGTATAAACTTGCATGCTTTTTACTCCACCACCTCCGGCATGATATTTAGATGAACTCCTCATGTATGGAGGTGCACAGTTCTAGTCAGATTCTTTGGTGTTTGTCCTAGTTTCTTTCTATTGCTGTCACTGACGCCATGGCCAGAAGCAACTGAGGGAAGGAAAGGATTTAATTGGCTTCCACTTCCAGGTCACAGTCAGTCCATCAAGGGAAGTCAGGGCGGGAACTCAAGGCACGGGACTTGAAAGCAGGCCTGCATTGCCTCTAAGGAACTCACTCCAAGCCAAAGTACAGCAGGAACCATGGAGGACCGCTGCTTACTGGCTTGCACGGGGTCATGCTTAGCTGGATTTCTTATACAGTCAGAGACCATCTGTCCAGGGAATGGTGCTGCCCACAGTTGCCTGGGTCCTCCTGCATCAATTACAGACATGCCCATGAGTCAATCAGATCTAGGCATTCCCTCAGCTGAGACTCTTTTTCAGATGACTCTAGGCTGTATCTAGTTGACAACTGACACTAACCAGGTTAGTGTTGTAGTACTTTTCTCCTTTGGGCATAAAATTTTGGAATAAAATTAGGTTGGTCTCAGCTGCATGTCTTATTATCCATCACACTAATAGCCATGCAACTACCATGACAGACACTGCAATGCAGTCTCAAGTCCTTTAACCATTTTTAGGGTATCTCCAAACTCACACAAGAGACCCACTTATCAAGAAAATACCCAGCTCCATACCACAAAGAACAGCCACCTTGAGATTCTTCCCATGGACATTCCACCTCACATAGCTTTAATTACATACTACCCATAGCAAGGCCCAAGTGACCATTGCTGTAGTAGGAGGGCACACCAGACCATACTATGGGGGAGAAACAGCCCTGTCAGGATTGCTCCCTGCAAGTGCTACACCCTCCGATAGTTTATTCTCGGCCCCAGGCCTCCCTTGCTACCTGTATCAAGGGTAATGTAATCACTCCTCCCAAACTCACCTTTGGTTTTCCAAATCCACATCTGTGCATGCATGTGTTGCATTAACTTTTCTAGGGAGACACAAACAATAGGGAACTAACAGCAGACGGTTTCAACTGTGCAAACCAGTGGCTTACATAGAGAGGACTGATAAGGGATTGCCTTCAGGAACATGACGACCCCGCCCCCATCAGCTATATCACTGGATGATGACCTCATGGAGGAAGCTGCATCTTGGAGTCTCCTTTCTGTCACCCTTCCATTTCCTGTGTACTCCAGCAGCTAGGGTGGGCACTAGGAAAGAGGCATGGCTCTAACACCTCTCTTCTACCTATGAGGGCATGTCAACAGCTCTGGTACTGGTTATCACAGACTCAGCTGGTCACTGTATTGTTCTGTTCCATGAGTTAATTCTGCCCTAAAGGTGATGTCTTAACATCCTCCAAAGTATGCTGCTTCTGTTATTTTGTTAGGGTTACACCTCTACAGGAAGTCCACAGACAACAAATCTTTATAGTGACAATACAAAACTAACTGAATTATTGTAAATAAATGGCTGTGGAGGTGGTGAGGGTGCCAAAGCATTTATCCCTGGGAACATGCATGCATCAACAGGACACTAAATATACCCAGGGCCACCTTAAAGCAACAGTTGTTTATAATGTGGACCTTAGAAGGCTTTAACATACGCAAACAATTAAATGAACCTTGACTCGGTTAAGACTCGGTTTCCTAAGTAGTCAAAAAGCCCAACAAAATCAGCAGAAAACATGAACAATTGTCTTAACAGACTATAACATCCTGTCCTCTAAGCCAATTCTCTTTTGCAAATGTTATCAAGAGCAGAACAGTAGTTTTAAAAAGTTTTCTTGATACCGTTTCTACCAAAGCAATTGCTCATTGTTGATTTAGCCACTAGAGGGCGCAGCCTCTCCATGATACATTCTTCATTCTCAATCAGTTCTCAACTAAAAGGATTGTGATACTTGGAGAATTGTGATAATGAGAAATACGGACACCAGATCACAGCACTGGTTAGATGTCTGTCCAACATGGAGTATGGGATACAACAGACACGATCCCCGCCCCAAGGCCAGATGAGGCAGATAGTCCTCATTGTAGACATTTCCAAATCTCCCAAATATATGGACCAATGTTTGCAAAGCTGCTTGTTTGATCCCTTTATATTAACAACTGGAGCATATAAAGATATTCGGTTGTATGAGCTTAGACCTCTTACTTCATCCTTAGGAGCTGGGGAATCAATAACGGTACCAATTAATGCCATTCTGACTTCTGTCACACCTTAGAGGTTTATGTTTTCAGTTTGATCGGATGCACATAAAAAAAACACTGATTACTTGTGTGAGGTGCAGAGCATGGTGCTGGCTCCTAGGATGGCTGCAGAGGTTAAGAGAAAGGTAACATGAAAGGGCATTAGAAACCCCCTCGAGTGACTAAGATCTAGTGGCTGGACTGGAGGAGCCAGAGGCAGACAGCTCTAAGCCCTGAGAACCAAGGGGCTATTGGTCGGGGCTTTAGATGCCAGAGATTCCTTCCACAGACACTCGGACTGGGAGCATTTGACTTCAGATTTCAACCTCCAGTGGACCTGTGTTAGCAGAAGGAAAGTGAGGAGAAAAAACTGTTACACCTCGTCTCCTAGAGCAGTGCTTCCCAACATGAGGGTCTCGACCCCTTTGGGATTCAAACGACCTTTTTACATATCAGATATTCTGCATATCAGATATTAACACTATGATTCACAACAGTAGCAAAATTACAATTATGAAGCAGCCATGAGATACTTTTATGATTGGGGCCCACCGCATCATGCATTAAAGCACTAGGAAGGTTGAACACCACAGTTCTCTGAAGGCTGCCTCCACAGAGACAGCGTTCCTTTCCTCTGGAGATGTTTCAAATAAAAACACTGAGGCAGCAGTGAACCCAGGCTTCAGGCCCACGGGTGTATGATGGGGTATGGCTTTGCTCCTTTCCGAGCTGCGAAGATTTTCAGGAATCTCACAAGGGATTTCATTTGCAGTCAAAGACATATCTTAAGCCCTTTATGATCCTTGGTTGTGTTGTGTCTGATTGCAGATCTATCCAAGGTACCTCTGGAGCCCATTTATAATCGTATTTATTAAAAATGTGACAACAGAAAGGCCCTTAGCAACTCTTCAATATGTAACCTGAGAAGACCTAGCATAGTGAGTATGCTTTTAATCCCAGCACTGAGGCAGAGGCAGGTGGATCTCTGTGAATTCCAGGTCAGCCAGGGCTACATAGTGAGACCCTTTCTCAATTTAAAAAAAAAAAAAAAAGAGTATAACTTGAGAGTTATCAAAATTGTAGATATGGCTACTTCCAAGGTACTTTAAGTGCAACTCTTTCCTGAGAAGCTCACACCACACTTCCACACTTGGGTGTGTGTTATTATTTCCCTGAATGCCCCCCTTTCTATCCTAGATATTATTTAATCCCACAAGTGTAGGGCTTGCTAACCCTGACCTTGACATTCAGCTATAATATTTACTTACTGTTTGTATTTAGTGAGTGTGCATGTACAAGAACAATGTGAGGGAGTTGCTTTTCTCCTTTTTACCATGTGGGGTTCCACCTCAGGTCAGCAGACTTAGCAACAGGCATCAGTTACCCGCGAGCTAGCTTGCTGGTCACCCCAAATCTCTTCTTAATAAATTCCAGCTCTGCCAAGAATCCCATCTTTACCTGAATAGAGTGGTCTTTGAAAAGGACCCTTCAGGTTGCTGCAGGTGGCAGCCTGGGTCTGTGACTCTGGCCCGAGCCTACTGCTTCTCACAGACCCCAGGCCTTGGATCCTACAGACTTCTTTCATCAGCCATACGCTGGCATCAAACACAAGCAAGCAGCAGTGGGGGGCATCTCTGTCCTGGTTTGCTTCCATTGTTGAAAACCACTTGGGGAGGAAAGAATTTATTTGGCGTATATTTCCCTATCACAGTGCATCAATGAAGGAGGTCAGAGCAGGAACATGGAAGCAGGAACAGAAGCAGAAACCACAGTGGAATTACGCTTCTTACAGGTTCGCTTTCCATGGTTTGCTCAGCCCACTTTCCCATATAGTCCAGGACCTGGGTAGCACCGCCCAAATTGGCTGGGCCTTCCCACATCAACCATTAACCCCAGTAAGAACTCATTGGTTCACCAAATTGGACTTCGGTGCAATCATTACTTTGTTTTGTTCGTAGTGTTCTATTTGGGGTAAGTAGGAGTGTGTGCTTGTGTGTGTGTGTGTGTGTGTGTGTGTGTGTGTGTGTGTGTGTGTGTGTGTGTTGGGGGAGTCTCCTAAGGAGAACTTTCTCATAAACACGGGCAGTCAAGGATTGGGTTTACTGGAACAGAGGCTCTTAGGGACAGGGAAAAGCAGAAAGGGCCTCAGGTTACAGAGGTCCGGGGCTCTTTCCCCACCGTGCTGCTACGGACAGATAAAGCAAGCCTCTCTCCTCCATGGAGCAGCTTTCTCCTTTGTAAAGGGAAGGTTTTGGATCTTGTGACCTCTAAGGTCCTTTGCTTCATGTCAGAGTCAGGGTTAGCAAGCCGACACTCACGGGATTAAAGATCCAACGGGTGGGGGGTGGGCATTGTTCAAAAAGACATAATAACATTCCTGGCTCTGGGGTTCACACTGGGGGCGGGTCAGAGTGAGTCACCACAGGAAGACAGGAAAAATCAAGGGCACATGGAAAGCCACTCTTCAGAATCTGCATGGAACCTGAGAAAGTCAAAATTGCCTACAAAAATAGTGCCTGCTTTAATAAAGTTAACGCTAACAAGGGTGTTAAAAACAATAAACCATGATGATTTAGGGCAAGAACATTTGCAATGTTGGGTTTTAGCCTTCCTCACGTCCTTAATCTAAATAATGTAGCTCATACAGTCTCCTAACAGTTTCATTTTAAAAGGAGATTTTTTTTAAAGATTTACTTATTTAATTTCATGAGCAGGAACATTTTGCTTGTGTATTATATGCACCACATACATACCTGATGCCCAAGATCAGAAGAGGCTGTTTGCCTTTAGAACCAGAGTTACAGATTGTTGTGAGCCACCAGATGGATGCTAGAAATTGAACCTTGGTCTTCTATAAGAACAGCCGATGCTCTGATTGCTGAGCCATCTCTCCAGCTCCAGGATATTCTTTCAAACAAGCAAAATAAGTAAACCAGCTTATTTCATTTTTTTAAAATTTAATTTCAAAATTATTTTTAATTACGTGTATGGTCTGTGTGGGTGCCGGTTCCTGTGGAGGCCAGGAACACTGGATTCCCCAGAGCTACAGTTTCAGAAGGTCATGAGCCACTTCCTGTGGGTGCTGGAGCCACACTTGGGTCCTCAGAAAGAGCAGCAAGTTTTCAAATTTGGTGGGGAGAGCAGTGACGGTGTTAATAGTGGAGTTGGCAGCGCCCCCTACTGTGGGACAAGTACAGCTACAACAGTGTGTTAGGTAAGTGGGAAAGTGATGATAAGTCTAGAATTTTCTAAGTGGACTGAATCAGCTATGAGAAAACTCTTGGTATGATTCTGCCCAACGGGTACTTCAAGAAAAGTCCGAGCATGTGTGGAGTGTCAGTCTAACTGAAGGTAACCTCATCATCTGTCTCTTCCTCCTTTGCCATAGTGGCTGGGCTGCTCCCAGTCTCTTCCGCAGGCAGGCAGCTGTTTTCTGCTTCCGAAATCCTGAGTGTGGTGCCGGCAGGGGATGGGTGGGTGGGGGAGCTCCTGAATCTTACAAGCTTCAAGGTCCCTAGGCTTGTGAAGTTTGTTTCCTTCCTGCATCTCATGAGCCTCCCCACCTGTTTCAGTTTCCTTTTGGCTACTTTAATAAAATATCTGACCAAAAGCAACTATTGGAAGCAAACTTATAGGATACTCCATCCCTAGGGAAGCTCAGGGCAGGAACTCAAGGAAGGAGGAAATCTGTTAACTGGCTCCCTCAGGGGCTCAGCTTGGCTAGCCTTCTCCTCCAGCTCAGCACTACCTGCCTGGGGAATGGCGCCCACCGGGGACAGGGCCGTCCTACATCAAACGATACCGTGGCAGTAATCCACCACGGCAAAAGGAAGTTTCCTTCCATGACATATTTCAGCTGACAGCAGTAGTGTGATCAGTAATAGCAATCACACCCCCACCCAAGGCCTGTAATCTCCCCAGTCACAGAGTTTAGTCTGAGCTAACAGTAGTAGATGTGAACTCCCTCCTGTGGAGTCTCAAATCCAGTCAAAAAGCTGCCGATTGTAACCATTACAGTCATTCACTACTGTACAAGCAGGGACAGCTTGCCTGGCTGGCATTTCGGTGCAGCAACCCACAAAATGCATGGCTGCGCAGGATTGTTACTGACGGTCCATCCTGCTGCAATCCACATAGTACTTGTGTGGGACACCCTAAAAGCCAGTTCAATCCCAGCTTTGTTTATTTCCCAAGGCCCTGTAACCAACGTATATGGTGTCTTCATCAATAGAGTCTTTCTGTCTAGTTCTGTAATGCAACTGACAACAGTCCACATATCCTGCTATACTTGGAGCCTTCCTGACCAAGTATAGAAGTAACCCACTTCTGCTACGGGGGCTTTATCTAACAACCTCATAACTCTGGAGTACCCCTTCCCACCTGTGCACTTAAGATTGAGCTCCTTAGTTGTTTTTCTGTTATTATCTAATATCAATGTGTTTGGATGTTTGTGTGTGGCATGCACATGTGGGTGCAGGTGCCGGTGGAGGTCAGAGTAATTCCTAGAGCTGGAGTTACAGTTGTGTGATCGTGAGCTATGGTTGCTGAGAACCAAAATCTGATCCTCCAAGAGAGCAGTAAGTGTGCATACCTGCTCAGCCTTCTCCAGCACCCTGGCTGGTATTTTAATAACTCATTTTTTCCCCCAGTTAACCCAGTGGTAGTAGGATTGTGAGGCTGATGGAAGAACCATTGCACTCTGTCTTCAGCCCAGTTCTGCACATCAGGGTTGGTGAAAAAAGATTGTCCGAGTCATTGTCAACTTTCTGAGGGTCCCCATACTTAACACTCAGTTGGGTGAGACCCTTGATGGTGGCTTCATCTGTTGCCTACTTGCATAAAAATACTTGCAAGAGGCCTCACAGGTGAGGGCATATTTATATCCCTCACTGATAGGCATAGATCCTGTTTAGTCTATTTGCCAGTCCCTTATGGGGCAAGTTGAATTCTGTGTCATTTTTGGATCTGTTACTGGAGTAATGGGGCACATGACTATTTAAGCTGTCTTACAAGGATCTTAGCTGGCTCAAAAATCTCTTGACACCTCTTGTCCTGATTCCACATAGAACCCGTCTTTGTCAAGTTATTCAGAGCACAAACAACTTGGATAAGGTAAGGCATGAAACCCCACCACTATCCTAGGAGTTCAAACATAGCTGAAGCTCTTTTATATTTACAGATACTGGCTCTTGTAGAAGTCTTAAAGTAGCCCGGTCAGGTAGTATATGTGGCCCATTATACCGTAACAATCTTGAGAACTTTACAGCTACGCCAGGCCCTTGCATCTTGTGTACCTAGTACCCATCATCATTCCTTTAGGTGCACCTGTGTGTCTGTTAAATGCTCCCAGAAAAAAATCTGCTTTTTCGAAAAAATGACACCAAGCATCTACTCCTTTAGTAACAGGGAAGGAGGGCCAAGAAGGAGATACAACCCCAGCACACTGAATTTTGAAGGCAAAGTGTCAATTACTCCCTGAACTAATGTTTTTTTTAAATCTGTCCAACACTCAGAAGTTAGCATTATCATGTCGTCTGTGTAATGAAACTATTTTACAGAGGTCAGGCAGGACAGTAGAACAAGGTCCTGGGCCATCATTCCAGGACAAACAGAGACTGTGAAAGTGACCTTGGGACAGCATTCTAAAGGCCCATTCCAAATAAATGTGAAATGATTTTGCTAAGGAAACACAAAAAAGTATGTTACCAAGGTCTAATACAGTGGGAAAAGAACCTGGCATTTGTATTAGTCAGCTAGCATCCTCATCCCCGGGCAATTTTAATGGAACCGTGTATATTTACTCACTCCAGTGGTCTTGGTTGGACCCGCCCAAGCTGTTTGGTTTAGCTTTGGCTGGCTGTACCCCACTGACACACTCTTGGCCTCAGCTGCAGCTGGAACCATTCAGCCACACTAAAGAAGGCAGTTCTGCCTACTAGGATGCTCCACTTTCCGCTTTAATTGATGTCCCAGTAGCCACTCTAGCAATGGCACATCCACTCCTCCACTCATCCTTGGTTCTGTTGGTCCTGTTTGGGCACCAGGTATTGTGTGTGTCACATCTTCCCAGGAAAAGTCTCACACATGAACCCCAGTGAAATGGTAAGACCCTGTTGCGACAATACTCCACACTTCAGTTAGGAGACGGGGATGACACAAGGTGGCATTGGCTATGAAGTTTCCTCACTGATGGCTTGGTTTCATTGTATTGGAAGGTCTAGGCAGGCTCCCCACAGAGGAAAGAAAACAGCAGTCTTATCCAGCTGTGAACTCTGAAAGCTACAGTGACAAGGCCTGGCAAGACATACCCATGAGTGGGTGTGATAGTGGCACGATGTTATAGGGGTAACCAGCTGCTTTCTGGTTACTCACTCCGTAAAAGAAAACTCATACCTGGTCCTTTAAATATTAGAACCTGTGATGGGGAAGCTCATAGGCCCCAGAGGTGAAACTACTACTATCATTTTACTAAAGCAAACTGCCCTCGATATTCATATTTCTATACCCATAGATTAGTAAAGCTCTTAGACCTCATAAGAGAAGCTTCTTTGTGATGTGGATGGCAATTAACCCAGAAACACACAGTTTGTCAGCCAAAAAATGGAACACCTATATACACTTCCTCATCAAAGCTCAGGGAATATCTAAAAAGAGGGTAGAAAGATTATGAGTCAGAGGTCAGAAAGGGCTGGGTGAAGCAATGTCTTCTGGAAATTACAGGACCACGGTGGTGGCAGCAGCAGCTGTGTTTGCTTTCACAGCATATACATAAATAAGATGGAGGTAATCAACCTTCCAGAATGGGGCAGGGAAGGATTATTTAGCCCCTAATCCTAGCTGAGGAGCTACTGAGAGTTGGTGGCTTCTGGGGGAGGGAGTGTCAATTTCTTTTTAGCTTTGTTTGGTTGGTCAGCCATGGTCCAGTGGATGGCCCCACACCCATGCATATGTGTGGGCAGCACCAATTGAGCTCATTAAATTAAAATGTATTTTTCAGAGAAAATGAAGCTGGGGAGGTAGGGAATGGATCTGGGAGGGGTTAGGAAAAAGAGCAGGGAGTGAATATGATCAAAATATATTGTGTGTATGTGTGTGTGTGTATGTGTGTGTGCATGAATTTCTCAAAGAATGTTAACATTTTTACAAAAAAGAAAGGAAGGAAGGAAGAAGAAAGAAAAAAAAGGAGATTTAGTAAAACTCCAAAAGTCAAGCTCTGGCCACCACACCACACACACACACACACACACACACACACACACACACACACACACACACACACACACACACACACTTGAGATTCAAGGGTTTCATTAGGCACCTTCACCTAGGCTACATAGAGATTTCCAGGGAAATCTCTAAATTGCATCACTCAAAGGATGCCATTTACAAGATTTAATAATTAAGCGAAATTTAGCATTTAAGTAAAAGCAGACAAATTAAAAGTATATGAGCTGGTTTGCTACAGTCCTTATCTCAAAAGAATTTCCGTTTGTAAAATTGTTAGGTGGTTTAGTGAGGGACACCCGGCTCTACACGAGCTTGATTTATTTTTAGTTTATTTTTAACCTCTTGCTTGGGGAAACCTTTAGGAAGACCAGCACTATTCCCGTAGGCAATTTCAATTTTATCAGTAGTGATAAAGTTTTAAGCTCCAGCCAGATTCCAGCGACTGGCTTCTTTTCCCGCCCTACTCTCAATTTTTTCTGTCCTGCCTCAGTGGATGTGCCCCTGGGACTGCAAGGAGCGCAGTTTGGGTTTGCTGTTCACAATCTTCTGCCAGAGAAGGGACGCGAAACCGGAGTGAGAAGAATAAAAACTTCTGACTCCAATTTTTAGTTTTCAGGTAAGGGGCTGGATTTTGCATCCGGCAGCGGTAATCGTGGTTAAACCATACCCTGGGGGAATTGGATGCGGGGGGGGGGGGGGGATGCTGGAGAGTGCACAATCTTTTGGAAAAGAGAAGAGTGCTCTGTGTGGAGTAGGGGACCCAGCGCGGCAAGCCCCAACCCTTGCTGATTCACCCCCTCCCCCAGCCGCACCCCTCCTCCCCCATCCCGGGATAAACCGAGAAAGTTCAACAAAGGGTGGAGGCCGGGCTAAACTGGAGGCCGCCTTTGGGGCGAGCGGGGGGGGGGGGGGGGGGGTCGGGGGAGGGGTTTGCCGCGAGTTTCTCTTTAAAAGCCCGGTGCGAAAGCCTGCCCAGAACTCTAGCCCTCTCTTGCCCACACATCGCCTCGCTTCTCGGAGGGCCCCGGGCGATCGGCGTGGAGAGGGGCCGCTGCTGAGAGCCCAGTCCCAGCCTGGCCACCACGGAGCCCTGCTGCCAAGTAAGAGTGCTTACCCTGGTCACCCCCTTTCTCCCGCTGTCCCAAGGCGAATGGGAGCACGCAGGCTCCATCCCCTCTCTTCCTCCTCCCTTGGTCCAGCTCAGGCCAGGAATGCAGGAGGACGTGCGGGCTGACAGGTCCCCCTATCTCAGCCCCCCTCCCGCCCCCGCCAGCAGCCCTGCCCAGTCCCACCTTGGGAGGGTCCGGGGTGGGGGACGGTCAATTTATCTTGGGAGCTGGATGCTTGGCTCCTGGGAATCCCGGGCGCTCACGGCCAAAGCGTGGGGGCCTTGGGGCGCACACTGGATGCCTTGGAAGGGTCCAGAGTGGGAAGGGGTGTCTGGAAGCTGGGCCGGCGGCCAGAGTTCTGGCTTTTGATATACGGAGCTCGTGGCGGGTAGGGGGCTGGGAAGACACTAAAGTGTGGCTGTGACTGTGGTTTTGGACATCGTAGGGTCTAGTGCCCAGCTGCTGTGGCGCGCACAGCTTGCAACTGGGTTTTTTGTTTGTTTGTTTGTTTTTGTTTTTTATTTAACCCAGCCTGCTAGAAAGGCTCCAACGAGACCCTCGTGAAAAGAGCAGGAGAAAGGTTCCCACGCCGAGTATTCAGAGTATTCATTCCCAAGTCGCCCTGGGAACCTCTCCACCGTTATCCAGGAGAGACTGAGCCGTAGGGAAAAAAAACCCCTGCACCTCAAACACACAGGCCGTTTGGTTCCCCAAGTCTTACCTGGAATCTGGGACTCTGTTCCCTACTTGTGTCTTTGCTTTCACCCTTCCCGGAGTCCTGGAGCCATAGGGTGTAGTTGCCTGACTAAAGTAACCCTTTTCGGTGCTGATAGAAATGACGGAAAGAAACAATCGCTCCTTTCTCCCCATCACTGCCTGTCCTGCTGCGACCAATAATGCGAAAAATCTCCCAACCAACCAACCACCAACTAACCACAGCAAAGCAGCCCGGAGGAGGGGTGTGGCTGTGTGGAGTAGGGGACTCGGTTACCTAATGTGACTAGGCAACCCCAAATTCAGATGAGAGATGCACCACACCAGACATGGTCAAATTATTTTTAGTCTCCCAAGTCCTTGGTGTTGAAGAGGTGCTCAGATCAGCGCGATGCCACTTCCCGCTGCTGCCACATTGTGCTCAAGTTCAACCGTTCTGGTTTAGTGTCCAGGGCTGGAGCCTCTAGCGCTCAGCTGGAGCCTTCTCTTACACTGCCACTTGCGGTGTGAAGCCCATTTGTCATCTTTGGAGAATTAGTAATGCATGGTGTCTTGTGTACTTCATTGGCCAGGGACTGGCTTGAGGGAGGATGCATTCATTTCCTGGATCACTTAACACATAAGGGCCTGGCTCACTGGACTGGTGTTACCTTGGAGAAAATGATGACTTCTTTCTAGGCTTTCCTTTCCTTATTCTACTCTTTGATCCTTAGGACATCTGTTAAACCCATGACAAAATGTGTGAAGCCCACAAGTCCCTGATGGTCCCCGCACTGTCCCTAAGGAGACTGGGTCTCAGTGGGTCTATATTTGCTTTTCCCTGTGGCTTTTGTGTTAAGAAGTAAAGTCACTTACCTCTAAGGACAAAGCCCACGCTGGAGCCTGGCATTATGAAGCTTCCATTCCATTTATTTCTTTTCTTTCCAGCTGGGAGCTTCTCCTGGCCCCTTCCCTAACCCTCTGACCTCTGGATGACTAGTTGGGAAGAGCTTTGTGAAGGAAACGGATTTCCCGGGCTGTGAATATAGTCATCAGAAAGCTGACTAATGTCCTAGAAAATTCTACATTGTTTATTTAAGTTGCTTTATGCTGAAGATGTTCAGATATCAACTTGAGAGAATTAGGAATACTCACGTTCTTCTCATTAGTCCCAACATTTTGTCCCTACTTACTTTGTCCCCTTTTTGCTTTGCTGTTTTTAAAAGCAAATCTTGACATCATATTTTATCCATATATATATATAATGTATCCATATATCGGCACAATTCTGAAAATGTTAGATCACTGTGATGCTATTGTTATACTCAAGAAAGTAAACAGATTCTTTACTATCACCTGTTACCCAGGCTATATTATATTTTCCCCTCAACTTTCTCCAAATGTCTTTCTGGAGTTGAACTGCACCCTGTTGCTTTGTATAAAATGTTGTGTTCCTATTGCATGGCCTTGCTTTCAAGCCACTTTCCTATCTATTTTTTACAAAGTCCTACCAAAGACTGAGATGGGTAGTATTTAATTCATTTTACCCTTATGGAAACTTGAAAATGCAGACACTGTCTTTGCCATGTAGCTGTTGCTGGACAATTCCTTAGGCAACAGTGAATGATCTTCAAGAATAGTGACGGAGTGTGCCAGCAGCTCCCTGAAGGGAACCCCTTAGTCTACTGTACCTGGAGTTTATCACTTTCTGTCAGAAGACCCTTGTAATAATCATTTGGTAACTGGCCCTTTGGAGCTTGAGATGATGAGCTACCAAGTCAGGAAGCCCAGGTTTGCTGCAGGAAAGCTGTGTTCTTCTCCAGGTTGAAGACATATGCCTTGTCTAACTAGGCAGCACCATCCTTGCCTGGCTTCTCTGGCTTCTTGCTTTAAAAGTAGGATGAAGAAATGACTACATCTGGTGTCTAGAAAAAACAAAGGCCCCAGAGAAGAATTTGGGAGAGGACAATCACTTTTGATTGTCTTCGAGTATCACTTCTGTGGTTTGGCTCCTGGCATCTTTCGTACTAACATCCCTAACTCCTATGACAGAAGAGGAAGAGGACTCTGTCTCCCCACTAAAGTCTCAGGTTTCTAGACATCTTAGTGTATTTTTCTTTTGTCTAACAAATGTTGGTAGCACCAGGGTATTTGAGTATTTGGATTTTCATCACGTATGTTTATTTGCTTCTTAAAGGCAGTGTTAGGACCATTTATATCTTATTAATGATCATCATTAGGATGCTCCTTTTTCAACAAGCAGTGTGGGGAAGAAAGACTTATTTCTGGTAGTCTACATCCCTACCTCCAGCATGACTTCTTGAAAAAGCATTGAATCATCTTATTCAAATCAATTAGATGAGCAAGTGGATTCAGGGATTCTCAGTTCTGTGCTATTGATATTTGTCTGTCTTTAAGCCACACCTTCTTGGCAGTTAGTGCAATTGAAAGCAGGGTGTGTCTTCTAACTCTGTTCTCTTGAGAGTTGTCTTGATGGTTTCAGATCTCTTGCAATTCTGTATGTATATTAGAATTGGTTGATTCATCAATGTCCACAAAGAAGTCAGGTAAGATCGGGACTGTGTTGGATGTAGAGGTCAACATGGGGAGTAGTCTCATTTTTAAAAAGTAAGCCTTCCAGTCCATGAACACGATGGGACACTCTGCCATCTATTGAGATTTCTCTCCGCAATGCCTTGTATTTTCAGGCCATAAAACATGTGCTCCTTTTTTTGAATTTATTTCTAGGACTTTATCTTTGCGGGTGAATTTCATTTTGAGTTTACTCATTAAACGTAGGTAGAAAAGGGTAGAGAGAAGACTCAGCGATAAGGACCTTGTACTGCTCTTGTAGAGGACAAGAGTTTGTACCCATAAGCAGGCTCACAGTTGCCTTTAACACTACCTCCAGGTGATCTGAAGCCCTTTTCTGGCTCATGTGCACACGCGGACACATACATACACAATTAAAAATGAATAAATAATTTAAAGAAAGTATATAGAAATATTATTTGGGATATTGCTCTTGCATGACCTTGATGAACTCATTCATTGATTCTAATGATTTTAGTGAATTTCTTAGGAATTAAAACGTATTATATTTTATTTATGTGTGTGCGCTCATATGCCACTACACACGTGAAAACCACAGGACAACTTTCAGGAATCAGACCGATTCTTCCACCAAGTGGATGCTGGGGATTGAAACTAACGTCACGAACTTTGTTGCTGGCAAGCACTTGCAGAGCCCTCTTGCTGGCCTGCTTTCTTGGAATTTTTAAAAATGTGCATTTGTGAGTACATCCTTAAAGAGGAGTGTGGTATTGATGAGGTGGATGTGTGGCCTTCTAGGGAATGGCAAGTCCAAAGGCAGATAAATGTGAAAGCAGGTAGGAACAAATGTATGCAAACCTCTATGGCCAGAGCTGTGGGCAGCAAACTGATGCTGGTTCTTGTGATGCTAAAGAGGACAGAGGCTTGTTAAAGCTGGCACTGGGAGTCAGGCTGTGACTTGATACAGGAAGAATATACGAGTCAATCTTAGGAGGAGACTTTTGATGAGCACTCATGTTGATCGGCAGCAGTGGTAGCTGAGAAAGTCTGTCCTGCTCGGCACAAATGAGAACTTTCAGACCTCTGGGTATGTGCCACTTACTATCCTGTAGATGTCATTATCCTGAGTGAGCACTGGAGTCTCAGTACCAGCTAGCTTTGTGCAACTGAACCCAGCCAGCTTCACTGATGTGGTAGCTGGTGCCTGTTGCTGATACTCTCTGGCTCTCTGATAGGAGCCGAGGCTGCCATGGGCAGCACAAGCCCAGGACTGAGGCTTTTAGGTAGTTTCAGTGCAGCTCTCCTATTCTAGCTTATCCAGTCAGTTCCTGAAGACCTGAAGATGTGGCTCTGGTCTCCTGTGAGTCCTGTTACTGGTCCCTCTGGGCTTGGCTCTCAAGCAAAGAGCACAAGACTGAAACAGTGGACTGTGGGACCAAGTCGTACCCCCCAGACTCTCTGACAAGGACTTTGTCTGACAGCTCCTGGAGATGCCCAAAGTGGACAAAACTCTCTGTTTTGATGGTCAGGCCTTCTCTTAGATAGAGTCTGGGGAAGATGTCGCTTGGGGAATGAGCCAATGGACTCTCTCCCTCTGATGAGTCTCAGAAAAAAATGACATGTGTACTTCCCACACTAGGACAACCACCGTCTCTTACCTAACACACTCAGTTCACCCAACTATCTGAGCCCAAGATGTTAGTTCTAAAATATGGTGTATCAGAGAGAGAGAACGAGAGACAGAGAGAGAGAGACAGAGAGAGATGGTTAAAACCTGTTTCCCCTATGGCCCTATGGCATGTTAATAGTGGTTGATAGGAGGCCATATTAAGGCTAAGACAGCTGTGATACCATGTATAATCTCATGAAGCCATGTAAAAAGTTGGGGATGGTAATTTGGGCATGGTGATGTGCTGACAGAGACAGGTGGATGTCTGGAGTTCATTGGCCAACCAGTTTGGGCTACTTGAAAAGCCAGTGAAAAACTGTATCTCAAAAACCAATATGAATGGAGCCTTGAGAAACAACACCAAGGGTGACATATGACCTCAACGTGCACATGTTCATGTACACATATGCCCGGTCACACACATATGCACACACATACAAAATTAATTTTTAAAATATAATATTTATGGAGTGGTAGATAAGATAGAGTGATACCCCTCCTGGATTTTGCCCAAATTGTTCCCAATTTGAGATTTTATTAGTCATCACCCTTTGAACATTGCCTATGAGCCAGTCATTACTCTGGATATTTTGGACCATTTATGTCACTCCAAGGACCCTATCACTCTTCTCTATTTGAAGAATCTGGTGCTTCTCTTGGATGCCAGCATCCTGCTCTTTTTAATATTATCTTGTATCCATGCTATGCCTCCCTTCTCTTGAGTTATGTAGGCCAGATATTTGAACCCAGTATGCGTCCTTGCCTTGTGAGTATCTGATTTTGATTTTCCCTGGCCTTTAGCTGTGGTGAACATGATGAAGGGATGAAGCGTGTCACTTCATTTTTATGTGTACATTATACATGCATGCACACATATGTGCAAGTGTGCTCACTAGTTCAAGTGCATGTGGAAGCCGGAAGTTGACGTAGGAATGCCTTCCTCAATTGCTTCTATATCTTATTTTCTTCAAACAAGATATCTTATCTATCCTATAATTCAGCAGTATCAGCTAAGCTGGCTGCGCATAGAGCCCTAGGCTCCTGCCTTAAGTGCCAGGGTTACAGATACAGGCTGCTGTGCCTGTGGGCACTGAGGACCTGAACTCTGATTCTTATGCTTGCATAACAAGTACCTTACCTACTGATTCATCTCCCTGGCCCTCCATCTTAACAGTGGTTGATAGGAGGCTTTACCTTTTCATCCAATCTAAGAGTTTCCAGTAAGTACATTTGAAAGTGTTTGAAATTGTTCCTTCAACCTCCTCAGGAAACATTCTGGTTAAAGTAAGAGTCCACCCCAAGCCAGAGGTAGTCTGTGGGGAACACTGACTGGCTACAAAAAATTATGCCAACAAAGCCCTCATTTTGAAGGCTGAAAAATATTCAGCTTTGCATAGCTACTTTTTTCACTACCTCAATGAGCCCCGAGCATTCCATCTGTATAACCAGAAATAGACAGGACTGAGGTGGAATTCAGGGCCAGGGGCAAAATGAATCAGGCCTGGGCCAGTCTGGTGGCTAAAAGTCTCCATCTGTGTCTGTGGTAATCACAAGGGCTTCCCTCATGCTCTGAGTATAGCTCATCTTCCCAAGACAGCCTCCTTCCACAGACTGTAGCCAGAAACAGCACAGACTACCACTCAGAAATGAAGTCTTGGCTCTGAGCCAAGACCATTTATCTCTTCTATTGGCCCCAGCAGGAATCCCTGTTCAGTGAAGGAGACTACCCTCACCTCAGCCCCTGATCCAAAATTTGAATCTCTAGAGTTCTCAAATAGAATATTCTGATTGGTGACAGAGTTCTGTTGAGCTCTGACCCTGTTGTTCAGCAGCGGCATGGACCGTGTTGCTCTCCCGTGGTGAAGTGGTTTAGACCATGCTTTGTATGGGGCAGCAGGATTAGAATGGGTGCTGTAGAAGCCAGACACAAAGATATGGGCTAAGGAGATGGTTCAGCGACTAAGAGCACCTGCTGCTCTTCCTAAGGATCTGGGTTCAGTTCTTAACAACCACCTACAAGGCAGCTCACGACACACACACACACACACACACACACACACACACACACACACACACACACGAGTGCACGCACAGTACACCATTAAATAGTTTCTACAGTAACTAATAACAGTAAATGGAAAAAGAGGATAGCCACATGTAAGTGACTGAACCTAGGTCCTTATCATTCCCTGCACCGTCTTTCTAAATCAAGGTGAAGAGTTTAATATGAGACTTAAAATTATACTTTTACTATTGAAGTAAAACACAAGAGAAACCCTTCAGGGAATGCACAAAGATTTCCTGGATTGGACTCCAAAAGGACAGGCAAGAAGCAGGTGGGAATTGATGACTAGAATTAGATCACATTTTAAAGGTCCCGCATAAGAAGCAACCAACCAAGTGAAGAGGTAACCTACAGATTGAGGTGGACTTTGCCTTCTATTCATCTCTCTCTAGGATCCTCTGGAATACAAAGAGAACTCAAAAAGGTGAAACAAATAGTCCAGAGAATGTGAAAAATCAGAATAGATCCTTATCAAAGAGGAAATATAAATGGCAATGTCCCCCCCAAGTGAGAATGGTATACATTTTTAAATGTTAATGAGGATTTAGAGAAAGAGGAAGCCTCCCATACCATCCTACTTAGCTTTAACTCTCAACTTGATACAGCCTAGAGTCATCTGAGAGAAGAGCTTCAAATGAGGGGTTATTGAAGTCAGAACCATCCGTGGGCATGCCTGGCTGGGGGTTGGGGTTGTCTTGATTATTGATTGTTATATGAGGGCCCAGCCCACTGTGGGTGGCACCATTCCCTAGGCAGGTGATCCTGTGCTGTATAAGAAAGAAGTTTCTATTTTTAAGTTCCTGCTTGGCTTCTTGTCGTGACTTTTCTCAAGAATGGACTGTATGTAACCTGTAAGCTGAAACAAACCTTTCCTTCCCCTAAGAAGCTTGGGGTGAGCGTGTTGCCTTTCTCATCCATAGTGCTGATTTCCTCCTGTTTCTAACTTTCTTGTTTAAGTCTTGAGTTAAATTCATCTGCTTGCTTGCATTCTCTTCTAGGTCATTGACCGCCTTTATCAGAAAACTTTTCAAATACTGATCTTGCATTTTACCTATCTTGGAATCTTTGGGTTCAGACATTGAGTTAGGTTCTTTTGGAGGAGTCATGTCCTCAGTTCTGTGTGGTAATTTGTATATCTGTTGGTTGGATATCTCTTTGGGGTTTTTTATTTTGTTTTCCAAGGTGGAGCAGAATTTTCTTTTTTGGCAGCCTAGTGGTGAGAGCTTAATCCCTGACACAAAACACTTTTGGAAGGAGCTTTATTTCTTTTCACTCTGCTGGGGGACTTGTAGTAGGAGGCTTCTGGCCCGGACTTTCGTGCTTAGCCTCAAGGTTTAGGCCCACAGACCCGCAGAGACACACAGATGCTTACAATAGTTTTAGGCTGATCGGCCCAAGACCCAGGCATATAACTTGCTAACTCTTTACCCTTAATCTAGTCCATGATTCTTATCTTTTCTCAGTGCAGCATAGTTGTCCTCTGCTTCTTCTGGCTTCTCTCTGGCATTCTGCTCTGTTCCGCCTGTTCCTAGAGTCTTATAGTCTGTTAGCCCCGCCCATACTTCCTGTCTGCCTTTGGCCAATCAGCGCTGTTTATTAATTGGGTGAGACAATTATTTACAATGGAACAACATAATCTCCCACAGGGACTATGGAGATGGAACATTTGATGCCATCTTTTTCCTGCTTCTTTTCTAGAATTCCTGCTCTTCTTTGGCCAATCAGCGCTTTTTGTTAAACCAGTAGGTGAGACAATTATTTACAATGGAACAACATAATCTCCCACAAGGACTATGGAGATAGAACACTCAATGCCATCTTTTTCCTGCTTCTTTTCTAGAATTCCTGCTCTTCTACTTCCTCCATGGATCACAGAAGATCTTCCTCTATTTCTCTCTTGAGAATAAAGTTTCCCTTATTCTAATTTCTGTTCTTTACTGGCTCCCATAGCCTCTTAACTAGCACCTTACCCAAAGTCCCCCTCATGAAGAATTTTCATGTACTATCTGTACATTGTCATTCCTGGAATCAAATCAGGGACTCTGATATATGCCAGAAGGTTCCTGGGGTGGCAGATAGAGTGCTATTGTTTGAACAACTGCTCATTGGGAGCACTTTAAAGATCTAGAGCCCCTTTCACCACTAGTCCCATCCTTGCTTGGCTAACATAGCCCTACTTCAAAGTCTTACTGGAGACAGCCTATAGTCCTTTTTCCCATTGACTTTAGTTTGTAAAGCATAGATAATTGAGTTTCTATAATATAATATAGTCTATAAGTGAGAATTTCTGGTTAAACAATGGTTTACAAAGGCTGGATCCAGAAGGACCTGTCTAGGCTCATCCCCCAGCTCCAACTCACATTTGGAAAAATCAAAGTTCAGAATTAAAGCCAACCCTCTGAAGTTTATAGCTGAGCATCAACCCATGCTATCATTGGTTCTTGAACAGCTTGACTGGGATCAGGACAGCACCAGCCAGAACCAAAATACACCAGCTCTTCATATTTGACCACCAATGGTGGGCCAGAGATTCGAGAAACTTTTTCTTTGATTTTTTTTTTTTTTTTAGAAAAACTCCAATGAACTGTTTCTCATTTTTATGTAAGAGATGTGTTTAATTAAGAATGTATTCTTTCAAGTCTACAGGATTATTAAGACTAGAAAACCTAAGTAGACCAGGGTTCCCATGCTAATGAGCATTGGATTTGGAATTTGAATCCAGTTCCAAGTGGGCCTAAAATTCTCGTTTATGTTGCTGGCTGTCAGGAAGCAACAGTGATCTGTTGTGTGTGGAGGGAGAATATGGGGAGAGCCATGCAGAAGGTCTTGAGGAGCCAATATTTCTGAAGAAGTCCTGAGACCCTGAGACTCACTTTGTGAGTGAATTCTCTCCACATACCTCTCAGATAGTCCTGTAGCCCAGCACCTCTTGTCTGGAGGGCTTAGTAGACATCATATTCTCAAGTGAATTGAATGTAATGTAGTAATATTCTTAACTGCTTAATTACAAGCCAGTGAGAAAATACTGGGGTCAAAATGTATCACTTTCTGGTAAGTAACAGTGATAAGCTTGTAGCAGTTGGAAATTTTTATTCTGCCATCAGATCCTTAATCAAGTCACTTACAGCCCTCTGATGTGATATTAACCTTTACCTGGGCTCCACCCTGTGAGTTGTGAAGAGCATTGATGTAAAGTTCCCAGGCATCACTCATAATATTCATTAGAATATTCTTCAAAGGTCTCATGGAACAGACCCCCACAACCTGCATGTCCTCAGTATGTGGACCGAGCCGCAGAGTCTCTACAGTCATCTGCTGCATCTGGCTGACCCATTTGGCCGACACCTCTGCTCACAGACCAGCAGAATTTTCATGGTGTCTAGGATGTAACTTCCCTACTGTGGAGAGTTCTGAGACTCTGGATGTGAAGAGACACCTCAGAGGAGTTCAGAGGCATGCTGAGGACAGTGCTTCCTGTTGTCAGACCACTCTCTCAATAGTGGTGAAGAGATGAGGCTCTCTCTCTTTTCTCTCTGTCTACCTGCCCCCCCCCTTTCTCCTACCTCTTCTTCCTCCACTACACATCAATTCTGAGGCCAGGGAAAGCATTGGATCTCTCTCTCTTTCTGAGACAGAGTCTCTAATTGAACTTGAAGCCCTCTGTCTAGGTTAGGCTGGTTGGATCCACCTGTCTCCATATCTAGTACTTGCATTACAGGCATACATGGCCATGCCCAACTTTTATGTGGCTGATTGGGATTTGAACTCAAGTCTTGTTCTCACAGCAAGCACTTTTAGCCCTGTACCATCTCCCCAACTCCTTTCTTTTTTCTTTAATTATTTATGTGTTTCTTTCTGTGTGTTTCTCTCTCTCTCTCTCTTTCTCTCTTTTTTTTTTTTGGGGGGGGGGCTTCAGAGGCCAGAAGAAGGTATTGAATCCCTTGAAGATGAAGTTGCACATGGTTATGAGCCACCTGATGAGGTTGCCAGGAACTGAACTTGGGTCTTCTACAAGAGCAGCAAATGCTTTTAACTCCTTAGCTCTCAAACCATTTTCCTGACTTCTTCTGGCAGGAGCTGATGAGTTAGGTCTGAAGAAGAGAGAAGTACCACCATCCTTCCGGATGTCTCCGTATATCTGGAGAAGCAGATAAGGAATTTACTATATTGGTTTATGTTGAGGTGTCAAAAAAGGCAAGACACAATTACTACTTATGTTTGGAGTAAAGAGAAGCCTAGATCCATGGGGTCAGCCCAGCCCCAGTACTTTGGATGGCTGGTCTTCAGGAATGCCTGGAACTTCACCCTTTTGTGGGTTGGTTGGAGGCCAGTTTAGAGATGATTCATACAAAATGGCAAGAAAATAGGAAAGGGGGAAAAGGTACAAAGACATGATCTCCAAAGAAAGAATCTGGGTAAGCAATGCTAATTAAATCAAAATACTATGTTTGCATATCAGTGTGGAGAACCCTCCGAACTGCTGATCAAAGTGGAAACTGACCATCTTTCTGTGAGGCAGTAGAGTTTGCAGAAATGGTGGCTTTTTATATACTTTTTGGTCAGCTAGTTTACTTTTAGGACTGCATCCCACGGCTGTACACTTCAGCACTGTGAATTTTTATTTCAACAATGTATACAGTAGCAAAGAGATTTAGAAGCAGATTATAGTCCCCTTGCATGACTGAATGTTCTATAATTGTAACTTGATGTCACTATGGCAAAATACCAGAGAAAAACAACTTTCAATTTATTTATTTTTATTTTATATGCATTGGTGTTTTGCCATGATGTCAGGTCCCCTGGAACTGAAGTGAGCGGCCATGTGGGTGCTGGGAACTCTGGTCCTCTGGAAGAACAGTCAGTTCTCTTAACCATCTGAGCCATCTCCACAGCCCTGAAAAACAGCTTTAGAGAGGAAAGATTTGTTTTAGCTCATGGTTTCAGAGTCATCAGCTCATCATGGTGAGGAGGGCATGGCAGAGAAGAGCACACATGGCAGCCACAAAGCAGCTAGTACCTGGGCTGTGGTACCTTCTGTACTTCATCCAGGAGACATCCTATTGGCTTGTGTCATTCATCTCTTTTACTTAAAGACATCCTTTCTCAACACACCCACATACACATATACAGAAGTGTTCTTTACTAAATTATTAGGTATCTCTCAAGTCCAATCCAGTTTACCATTAAGATTAACCACCACAATAATAAACAATTACTATAGAAAAGAAAATTAGACATAAAGTCTGCTGTGTACTATTCAATTAAAAAGCAGGTGTGTGTGTGTGTGTGTGTGTGTGTGTGTGTGTGTGTGTGTGTGTGTAGCCCTGGATATCATAAAACTCTCTATATAGACCACACTCTGCCTTAAAAAGCAGCTTTTAAACTGGACATGGTGGTACACACCTTTAATCTCAGCACTTGGGAGGCAGAGGCAAGAGGAGCCCTGTGACATCAAGGTCAGCCTGGTCTACAAAAAGAGTTTATATATACATATATATATATATATATATATATATATATATGTGTGTGTGTGTGTGTGTGTATATATATATATATAGAGAGAGAGAGAGAGAGAGAGAGAGACAGAGACAGAGAGACAGAGACAGAGACAGAGACAGAGAGACACACAGAGACACAAATCCTTGGTTTGACTCAGTGTTTCACTATGTACCTCAGGCTGGCCTTGAACTTGTTACATATGGTCCAGGATTTTTTAACCTTTTGGTAGTCCTGCCCCTTCCTCTTGAGCACTGGGGGCTCTCAGCAGGCACAGTGATGCAGATTGTTCAAAGACAATAGACACAGAGGACAGAGGGAGGTTGAGCACTGCAGATTTGATGGTGACAGCTGTGTCACATTTCTCTTTCCCTTCTCTCCCAATTTGCATTTGCTCAGATCTTCATCATTAATATGTGTAACTTTCCCAACAGGGAGAGAAAAGCACATTAAAATTATTTTTAAGAGAAGAGGAAAGTAACTGAATTGGACATATGATGGTGGAGCAGAAGACTCAAAGAAGCCAAGAGTTCCTTTTCTAGGGAAGATGTGGCCTAGGGGACACACCCAGGGACTCTGGGGAACTGGGTATATCAGCTTACAGACATGCAAAGCCAGAAATTAAGAGTTCTCTTTTTAAATTATAAGATCACATTTTCCCCCATTTCTTTCTGGAACAAGATTAGAGGATCTCCAAGGCTCTAAAACCCTTGGAGTGGGAACAAGGGCCACAGAGTACAGGGCAGGGCATAGCCTTGGCCACCTGGTGACCCACATTCAGATTCTGGCTTATACTTCCTACCAGGACAGTCTAACTCACTGAGCCTGTGATTTGATGTCCTCCTACTTGAGATAAAGCCCTATTGATGACTCCACCCCAGTGCACATCCAACCTGCAGCCCACAGGCCACATGTATCCAAGAGCTATGAGCAGCTCAGAATTGTAGCTGACAAAAGGCTGGAAGCTTTGTGTAGAGCATGCGGGTCTGCCTTCAGATGAAGGTGACCCTCAGTGAGTGTGTGAAACCAGAGGTAGCACGGATTCCTACTGGATCATGCATGCTTTCTTCCCCTGTGTATGCAGCTTAATGATGAGATTTAATTTGTAAATTAAACCTGGTGTCTTAATTAGGGTTTCTATTATTGTGAAGAGACCCCATGACCATAGCAACTCTTATACAAGAAACACTTGTGGTGGTTCGTTTACAGTTCCAGAGGTTCAGTCTGTGAACCATGGTGGGGAGCATGCAGACATGGCGCTGGCTACATCTTGATCAGAGGACAAGAGGAAACGGATTGTGAGTCCTACATCTTGCAGGCAGCAGGAAGTGGATTCCTAGTAGTGTCACACTCAGCGAAGAAGCTTAAGCAAGAGAGACCTTAAAGCCTGTCCCCATAGTGACACGCTTCCTTCAGCAAAGCCACATCTTCTTCAACAAGGTCACATCTCCTAATAGTGCCACTTCCTATGAGCTTATTGAAGTCACTTACTTTCAATTACTACACCCAGTAAGAGATTCTCAGCATATAATGAAATAAACAAATACAATAATGCACTGCAAAACTACTTTAATGAGTCTTTGCTTTTTCTCTGTGCTTCTTAGTTTTGGGTCAACTTGGTACAAGCTAGACTCACCTGGAAAGAAGCACCCTCAATTGAGAAATCTCCTCCATATGATTGACCTGTGGACATGTCTGTAGGGCATTTTCCTGATTAATGACTGGGTGCTGCCATCCTGGGGCTGGTAGTCGTGAGGTATGTAAGAAAGCTGGATGAGCAAGCCATGAGTAGCAAGCCAGTAAACAGCACCCCTTCATGGCCTCTGCTTCAGTTCCCTGCCTCCACATTCCTGCCTTGGGTTCCTGCTTTGACTTCCTTCCATGATGAAGTGTGACCTGGGATGTGTAAGCCTTTCCTCCCCAAAGTGTTTGGTCATGGTGTTTACCACAGCCCGAAAAACAAAACTAGCCCTTTCTCCAGGCATCTTACCGTGCTGGTTTTCAGTGTGCTGCCTTAACATTCTTCTGTCTTCCCAGTTTGTGGAAGGTTTTAGGCACCTCAGCTTGTGAGTTTCTCTTTCCTGAGGAAACGCATTGTGACTTTTGTTCTTTCATGTCTGAGCTTCCAGCCTCTGTGCTCCTGTGTTTGGGGCCATCACTGCTAAAACAATGGTTACCTGAACGTAGAGATTGCAAGCTGAGATGGGTCCAATATCAGAGCCGTGATAAGCTACTGGCTGACTAATATATGGGTGGGTGGTGTAGATAGCCAAGATACAAGGTACTGTGTGTACTGTGTACCAACGGGTGACTGACATCATGTGTAGAGGAGGCAGAAGGGTGTGGCATGGGCCAGCATGAGATTTCATCATATTACTTGAAATAGCTGCACAATTTAAAAAGAATATGTTGTTTATTCTTAGAATTTTCCACTTAATGTTTTCCCATAAAATTGTGAATGGGGGATAACTCCCATATTGAGAAACATTGAAGTTGGTGGTGGTGGTGGTGGTGTGTTGTGTGTGTGTGTGTGTGTGTGTGTGTGTGTGTGTGTGTGTGTGTGTGTTAATGTAGTAACTGCTCCAGGATTGACCTTCGGCAGGTCACTGACTTTCTTAATTTCTGACTTTCTGAGAAAGAGAGAGGGAAGGGAGGAAAAGAGAGAGAAAGACAGAGAGAGAGAATAGAAAACTGGGTGTGGTGTTGCACATCAGTATTCAGGAGGTGAAGCTAAGAGGGCTTCTAGTCCCAGGCCAGCCTGGGCCAGCTACACAGTGAGACCCATCTCATCTGAACAAAAACATGGAAAATGTCAAAGACAAGACAAAGAAAAACCCCAGAATTCAGTCATGTCGCTTAGGCTCATATAGACAGCCCTTGGGCATTCAATGATGTCCTAGAGGTGCACCAAGCTAGCCTGTCAGACTGGTGTCTGCCACAGCCAAGAACAGTTCTGAGTTCATCTCAGAGAAGGATTTCTGAGAGTTAGCCAGACAAATAAATGCATGTGGCCTTGTGAACTGGAAGGAGATGAGCAGTATTTCACTGTCACGATGTTTGGGGATTCTCTAAGTTCATGGTTAGAAGTGTGTGTTCAAGGATTCATTTCCTCCTTGCATGTTTAAAACAGAAATGGAACCTGATGCAGTCTTCAGTGGTGGGGCTTTGGGGAAGTGACCAGAATGAGATAAAATCATCACAGTAGGGACAGGGACCCTCACTGTATCATGGCAACTTTATAAGAGGGCAGGAGACAAGAAGAGACACACACGTTAGCCTTTGAACTTTGACAGTGGAAGGTCACAGTCAGGTGACCTTGAATTGAATCAGCCAAGTTGGCATCTAAAACAGCTTCTTGCTTATGTCTCTGATGCTGTCCTTTGCTTTTCCTCAGAGTATCTTATATAACCTAGATTGGCCTCAAGCTTGTTGTGTAGTTGAGGGTGATCTTGAACTCAAAACTTTCTTCTCTCTATTTCCCATGTACTGAGACTACAGGTAATGCTGAGGATTGAACCCCAGGCTTTGTACTTGCTAGTAAGCACTCTGCTAACAACTCCAGCTTCTTCAGAGTTTACAGAGTCACCAGTCTGTTATTAGAGACAAAACAGATAAATTCTCCTAAGGTTTTCAGCCTTGGCATCTGGCTGAATTCTCCTGTGGGCAGACAGTAAGTACACTCAGTGTGGTTTCATTGGCTGTGTTGAGACTTGCTTGTTGACTCAACTTGGGGTTCATTTTGGCAAGTCTGTATGTCCTTGAAGAGAATATGTCCTGTGGAGTTGAGTACAGCTTCCAGGAGCTTGTGAATTGTCAGGTTGTTAATCTCGTTGTTTCTGTATTTAGTGCCAGGGCTGTGTTGTGTGGAAAGTCTCCACTGCAGCTAAAGATCAGCCCATGGATCTGATTTCTTTTCATTCTGTCAGTATTTATTTCATGCATGTTGAAATGATCCATGTGCATTACACAGCTTTACCTCCCTGGAAGACTGACTCTTTTGTTAGCTGTTCCCTTTGGGCTCTCATAGTTTTCTTGTCCTGGAGTCAGGATTATCTTACTCTGGATCAGCTTTCTTTTGGCTGAGCTGCACGTAGTGTGTCTTCTTCCTTCTTCCCATGGCGAGTCTTCTATAAGAATATGTACTCTGATTATGTTGTTTAATCTGCACTGGTGACTTCAGGCTTTTAATTGGAGCATCTATTGTGCCTTTCTAACATCTCACAGCAGCGCTATTTTGTCTCCAATCCTCGCCACTACTGGGAAGTAGTGGGACCTTTAGGACAGTGGTTCTCAACCTTCCTAATGTTTCAACCCTTTAATCCAATCCTCATGTTGTGACCCCCAGCCATAAAATTCTATTTATTGCTACACCATAACTGTAATTTTGCTGCTGTTAGGAACCGTAATATAAATATCTTATATATGATCCCTGTGAAAGGGTCATTTAACTTCCAGAGGGGTGTCGACCTTCAGGTTGAGAATGAAGACTGGTAGAATGAAGTTAGGCCACTGGGGCCTGCCTTCAAAGGGAATATTAGGCCGGGGCTGGGAGATGACTGGGGCCAGCCAATCGAGCTGAGTCAGTGAGCTCTGGGTTCAGTGGAGAGAAACAATTTCAAAAAGTAAAGTAGAGGAAGGCATCGGGGTCTGCCTCTGGCCTCCGTTCAAGTGCAAACACCAGCGAAGGAGAGAGAGATAAGAGGGACATTGGGATCCGAACCTCTTCTCTTATTACTTGGAGGAGAGCAGCCTCCT
Source organism: Phyllotis vaccarum (assembly GCA_033318265.1). Classification (NCBI taxonomy): domain Eukaryota; kingdom Metazoa; phylum Chordata; class Mammalia; order Rodentia; family Cricetidae; genus Phyllotis; species Phyllotis vaccarum. The sequence goes on along the minus strand of JARWLC010000005.1, from coordinate 52,411,041 downwards.
TTCTCCTTCCATTATACACAGAGCCTCCACATGCCCAAAGTAACGTGACCACGTGACCATGGACCGACCCTTCTGAAGCCTTGGGTCAAGATGAATCCTTCCTCCTCACTATTTAGTTATCCCCAGGATTTCATCACAGCAAGTTCACAAGCCAAGTATTTTTTGTTTTTTTTAAGAATTCCTTTATTTACCCACTGTAGTAACCCCTTAGACTATGTTTTACGGTTCTTAGGGTGAGTAACAAAAACGTACAGCATGCATCTCTCAAAGCTTGTCAAGCAGACTTGTAACCAGGTGGTGGTGGCGCATGCCTTTAATCCCAGCACTCGGGAGGCAGAGGCAGGAGGATCTCTGTGAGTTCAAGGCCAGTGTGGTCTACAGAGGAAGTTTCAGGACAGCCAGGGCTACACAAAGAGACCCTGTCTCAAAAACAACAAAAAAAAAAAAAAAGGAAGAAATAAGGTAAGAAAGGGCTTGCGCCATTGCTTAGACCACACAGAAGTTTACACTTTAATCCCCACCTAGCTTTTGTGCTGCTGTTGCCAGCAGTTTATACACACACATACACACAGAGACACACACAGACACAGACACACGCACACACCAGAGAGACACACACTGACACATGCACAACCACACACATACACCATACACATACACACACACCACACACAGACACACACACACACAACACACACATACCATACACACACACACACACCACACAGAAACACACACACAGAGGGAGGGAGGGAGGGAAATGCTGTGTTTATTATTATCATCGTAATGTAACTCTGAATACAAACTCATGATAGGCAGGTGTGCTAGCACTGAGTTACCTCACCCGTCCATAGCACAGATATTTTAGGACATGGGACATTGTCATTGTTTTCTGCGGGAGGTTTGCATTTAGGTGAGCTCCTGTAGTCTTCTATTTCATCTTTCATTCCTTCCTAAACTCCACCCCACTGGGGTTACTTTTCCTTTACCCCTTGTAGCACCTCCATTTGTTTGTCCCCGTGTCATTTCGTCTTCATTTCCCCTAATGGACGGAGCCTGCTCTTACTTTGTCAGCCCTTTGGAAACATCGTCTGTTATCCTCTTGCTCCCTTATTTTCCCAGAAAGGCGTCCAGAGGCTCTTCACATGTAGCATACCCATTACCCTCCAGCTATGTGTAGGATTTTCTGTCTCTGATTTTCCATGGTCTGTGTGCCCAGAGGTGGTTTCCCCCATGACTATACTGCTTGGTCTTTACCACTGTTCATCAGTATCGGAAAATTCTTCGCTATTGCTCTTCAAATGCTTCCTCTGTACATTCTTTCTTCTTCTTTGGGTTTCCAAACATCTTATTTATCCTCTGTGTCCTAATTTGTCTCCATCATCAGTCCCTTCACATGACCTCTAATTTCTATCTTGTCAGTCATTGAAAGGCCACTGAAAATTTTCCTCAGCTCTCCCAACATACTGGGCACTGTCTTGGGAAAAGCAAAGTCCTATGTAAGCATGTCTCGATGCACATCCTTTCTGGATCCTTGACTCTTTGAGCCCATATGATCTCAGTAGCCTTCCAGCATCAAATTTCACCTAATGAAGGAGATGGGGTGAGGGTCAGAGAGGGGGATGATGATGACACAGACGGGACAGGACACTCAGGCATTGTTTAAACATTATAGAACATTCCTTCACAAACCTAGATGGTAGACATCAGTCCCTTTATGTGGCCTCTTGATGCAATCAAAAGACTTGTAAACAAGTTGTTTGAGGCTGTTGTGGGTGTGACACAGTATGGCATTTGCCAGTCAATGTTATTCATAAGCAGAAGGAACAATGACAAAGTAGTGGTGAAGCATGCAATGACTTCAGGCTCATGCCTGTAATCCCAGCACTTGGGAGCTGAAGCAGAAGGATAACTATGAGTTTGATTCAGCCTTGGCTACAGAGTTGAGACCATGTCTCAACCAAAACAAAATAAAACATAAGAGCAAAAACTAACAAAAAAACCAAGTACAACAAATAAAGTCATTATCATATTGGTATACTTTGCTTTAGTATTACTGCACTTTTAGATAAAGGCACTGCAGCGAGTCCATGTTCCCACCATCATGACAGCAAACATGAGAAATTCAGTGATGCGTTGTGCTGGGATGCTGGGATGGCTACCGTGTTGCCAGGTGATAGAAATGTTTTGTCTCTGTTGTAAACTTATGGGGTCATTTTCATAAGCAGGATCTTTTCTTGAGCGATATGTTATGCAGCGCATGATAATACACATCTTTAGTATGTTTACTGTTTTATAGTTGTTTGGGACAAGGTTTTTCTAATATAAATGAGTGTGTCTAGCAGAAATAGATGTGTTGCTTCGTGGGAATCCTTAGGGTTGAGGTTCTACTCAGAAAGCCTGATGGACAGCGGAGTAAAGCACAAGCAACATATGATTTTAATGCAGCCAGAGAGTGTCCTTATTTTTACCTAACAGGACCTGGCAAGGTCTCCTTGATGAATGTGGTCTTTGGAGGGCAGGGTGTCAATAAGCCAGGTGCGGACTATGGATCTTACTGCAGGAAGCTCACCACTTTTTAGTCCATTTGAGTGTCAGAGAATGAGAATTGTTGGGTCTCTGGGGATAACAAAGGATGTTTCCTCTTAGTAAACACACAGGGCACCGATTTACAAAAGATTACTTCTCTCCAAGGCAGAACACAGGTGGTTTTAGGTAACTCTAGCCCACGGTAAGTTAGCCAGTCCTTCCTCTATAGTAATGTAATCTGAACTGCGGACTATGATCTTTCCACCCCTTCCTGTCTGTTTAAAATGAAGTGTTTGCCTTTCTAACTCTCACATCTCAACCTGCTTCCTCCTTGAGACACACCCACAGTCCTTTTCTCATGATCTTCCAGTCTCGAGTCCAGTTATCTCAGGACCAAGGCACATGAGGTCTCTATTCACAGTCTCTCTCTGGAGTTACACGTAGATTACCATTGACTGTGATGCCTGCAACCCTGAAGAATCTAATTTTTTTTATTTATCAAATACTCTTACTGCAGTGTTTTTGGGTGCACTAAGTCTCATAATCTGCAGAATACCTGCCAAGGCCAAGGTCACCATGATCACCTTAGATACTGATAGTGCCATTGTGCTGTAGGGTTTCCCACATATCCAATGGGAACAAGGCCCCCTGACCCTGTAGAACTGTGCAGGGTACCAGAGGATCCTTTCAGATTTCCTGGTACAGTGCTACACTTGGGACCACTCAGAGTCCAAGTTCCACTCGTGGCTCAGTCCCTGCAACCAGATCCTCTTCCCACGTAGTAAATGTGTCTATGAAGTTTTGAAATGTGTGGTGGAGAGAGCAGAGAAGACTATGATACACTTTGCTCTAAAAGGTCTTCCATCCAACTGGACATGCTGACAATACCTGGGAAATTACCAGAAGATCCTAAATCTGCCTTAGCAGGGGATGACTGGGTAGAGGCTTAGGTCAAGCTGGGCCTTGGCCTGTGAGGAGATGGAAGGAGTACCAAGTAGGGAGGTGTTCTGAGAAGCTTGAGAGGCTTGCATTTACCTTTTGGGACCCACTATTCTCCCTCTCTACCAGCCTAGTACCCAGGAGACCAGTCAATACAGACTTCTCCATCAGCTCTCCCAACTTTGTTTTCTGATTGTGTTGAGTTGAGTTTTCCCATTACAGGTACCAGGAAGAGGTTAGAAGCCAGGAGGAGAGTAGCATTCTATATGTATTATATGGCTCTTCCCTGTTGGTTGCCATAGGTGGCTCTGAGACCCTTCAGTAAAGAACCCAGATGCCATCAGAGAACCTTTTCTCTAGCTGTGCTCAGTCCTAGAAGCCACTGGTTGTAGTAGTAAGTTTTGGTCCAGCCTTTCTGGCCTAGCCCTGAGGTTCTGACCCACTATCCCACAGAAACACACAGACACTTGCATTAATTTTATGTTGATTGACCTGGGGCCCAGGCATATAACTTGATAATTTTTTATTCTTAAACTAACCCATAATCTTTATCTTGTTCAGCCATGAGGCTCGGTACCTTTTCTCAGAATAGCATAGTTATCCTCTATATCTGCTGGCATCTCATTGTGGTGCCTCCATGGTGTCTCTCTGGCTTCTCTGCTCTGCTCTTCCTGTTCCCAGCATTTCCTTAGTCTGGTAGCCCCACCCACACTTCCTGTCTGCCTCCAGCCAATCAGCGTTTTTTTATTAAGCAGTAGGTGGGACAAATACTTACAACATACCAGAACCTACTCCCACAGCAACTGGTGTCTCAAATCCTGAGAGGTAATGTCTATCCTCTGTTGATAAGCAGGGGTGCTCCTCTGATTCTTTGTCAGTGCCCTTGAACTTTGCTCACTTGTCCGTTGGGGAAGATAGAAAGAGGGCTGGTGAGATGGCTCAGCAGCTGAAGGAGCTTGTTGCCAAGACTGACAATATAAGTTCAATCCCCACATGGTGACATAAGAGAAGCAAGCTCCATAAGTTGTCCTGCGACCTCCACACCCACACAGTGATATGTGTGCCTCCACACATACATATACATAAAATTAAATTAATTTAAAAAAGAAAAGTTTTTTTTTTAAATTTAATTAAGAGTACTGATGACAGCACTCCAAAGATGAGGAAGATGGGAGACTGACATCAGGAACTTAGATGTATATGGCCAGAACATGAAGTGGGAATAGAAATGGGTTGAAATGAAAATATAACTTTTATCCTTTATCCTAGACTAATGCTCTCTCTCTTTCTCCCTCTCTTATTTTTCCAGAATGTTCCTGCTGCCACTCCTGACCTTCTCTCAGCACAGTCCAACTTTCTCTCAGCACAGGACAAGGATTGAGATACCTTTTGGCTCCCACTTCTATGGCTGTTTAGCTGTGTTTTTCTTCCTGCCCTCCCTGAGCCTAGCACAGTATGAGAGCTGGCCCTACCAGCTCCAGTACCCGGAGTACTTCCAGCAGCCAGCTCCTGAGTACCACCAACACCAAGTGCCCTCTGATGTGGTCAAGATCCAGGTACGCCTGGCAGGCCAGAAAAGGAAGCATAACGAAGGCCGTGTGGAGGTCTATTATGAAGGCCAGTGGGGTACTGTATGTGATGATGACTTCTCCATCCATGCTGCCCACGTTGTCTGTCGGGAAGTGGGTTATGTGGAAGCCAAGTCCTGGACTGCCAGCTCCTCCTACGGCCCTGGGGAAGGTAAGAGACTATACTCTGGAGCTGAGTGTATGTCACACAGCAAGGCCAGAATATGTCCTGATTAGCCTTTAAAGAAAGCTGTAATTGTTATTAAGCATGAATTTCCGAGAGTTTTCTCTCTGCCTTGAAAACTATGTCTTTCTGGAAGGCTGGTGGGAGGTCCCTCCAGGGAATGATAGAGGGAACAGGCAGCATGAACTCTTCTGCTCTGAGAATGAAATGTCTCAGGCACGTTAAGATGGTCAGTGACCTCCGTCAGCAGGTGAAATAAGCCTGTGCCTGTCTAGTTGCAGTATCATGCCTGCATCCAGATTTCACCCTCCACTGAAGCTTTCACTCTTTCTCAAAAGGACTCCACAGGCTAGATTTCTACCCACGTGATGATGATAGTAACTATCATCATCATTATTATTATATTGTGTCTACATGTGTGTATGTGTGTGTGTTTGTGATCTTGCACAGGTGTATGTCTGTGGCATCCTGAGGACTCCTCAGATATTTATTTATTTATTTAGTCTCTTGATGGCCTGGAACTTACCAAGTAGGCTAAGCTGTTAGGCCAGCAAGCCCTAGGGATCCCCCCCTGGCTCAGCTTCCCTATCATTGGGACTGCAAATGAACACCACCCTATATATCCTCAACTGGTTATTTCAACTTTAACATGGTTGTCATAGGAACAGAGTCAGACTGAATTACTGGAGTTACCCTCTTCTTTCCTTCCTAAAATATCACTAATAAAGCAGAATAACAAGGCTGGAGAGATGCCTCCCATGTGTTGCTACTCCAGAAGACCCGAGTTTGATTCCCAGCACCCACCTCCGGTAGCTCACAAAGCTCCAGGGCCTGGGGATGGAGGGGTCTGAGGCACATACATGCACCCAGACTCAGATAAATATAATTTTAAAATACACGAAAGGAAAGCTGTGATGTTTTGAGGGAGGGAAGGTCTTTATAACTCAGACTCTTAGCTTAGTGTCACACTGAGCTAACTACACAGCTTTACAATATAGATGTGTTCCAAAAAGGAGTCATTAGCAATCTCAGCATCATGTAGCATCATAAAAGATTCTTATCGAAACAACTATGAGCTCCCCAGGCAAAAGGGTGGTGTCTGAGAACTTCTGTTGCACAGGTGGTACACCATTAAGCAAAATGTCATACGGCATGTGATTGACATCTGGAAGAAGGGCTCATTAAGAATGCGCCTTGGTAGTCTGTGTCCCTAGTTGGGAAAGCAAATGTAGGGGAAAGGCACCATTTGCAAACAAAAGTTTTTTTGGCTAGGAATGGCTCTGTGGGAAAAGACCTTGCTGTGCAAGCATGAAGGTCTGAGTTTGGCTGTCTAGCACCTACATAAAAGCTGGCCATGATGGTATGTACCTGAAGCCTCAGTGCTGGGAGAGTGGGCCATATGGATCCCTGGAGCTCACTGGCTAGCCAACCTTGCTAACTGGTGGGCACTAGGTCCAATGGAAGACTCTGTCTCAAAAATTCTCTCTCTCTCTCTCTCTCTCTCTCTCTCTCTCTCTCTCTCTCTCTCTCTCTCTCTCACACACACACACACACACACACACACACACACACACACACAGTGTTCTTCCAGGAGGTACATCTCCACACCAGGTTGGTAAATCAAGTACTTGCTCCCCTACTGAGCTACCCACAGGCTTTGGCAACAATCAGACTTTTGGACTAGACTGAGCTGTTCATACTCCCTGAATAAGAAAGTCAGTGTCATGATAACTGTATAAGACTCTCCCAAGTGAGCATACAAATACAGAACATTTCAGACTCAACCCAGGGTGTTCTGATCTCAAAGTTCAGGGTGTGACTGAATCTGTATTGGGTTGAAGGGACAGTTCCCTTTGACACACGCTCCTTACAGTTACTCTAGAAATGACAGGAAGAAAGGTGGGCCATTTTCTGCGTACTTCACCTCCAGGCAGTGGGGAGGGAGTTTCTTGATGAGGAATTGGCCCAAGGCCCCATGCTTCAAATCACATGTTCCAAAAGCTTGCTCCGAGTGACTTGGCAGCAAAGAGAGAGAAAGCATCCCAAAACAATTAGCACAGGCTTTCAGAACCACTTCCTTCTCTGCCTAAACTTATAAGCTTTGTCCATATATCCACATCTCTGTTTATTCTGCTACTGGGTGATCCAAGGCTACGTCAGATTTATATTTTCCATTCCAGATTATTGTAGCCTCAAAATTTTATGACAAATACTCTCCAACAATGGTGGCTTTTACCCAGTGAGATCTATTTTTTTTTAAGCAAACTTGCAGCAAAGCTATCATCTTTGCCCACCGGAGCTGGTAGGGGGTGGCAAGACAGGTGGGCTGATTGGGTAGGACTTTACTCTCAGAGGGTGACAAGGATGGAAGGGTTCAGGAGAGCAGGGAAGACTTGAAAGGGAGCTAATAAAATAAAGGTTTGCAGAGTCCATGCTGAATAAGGAAGGGAGAGACATATGAAGAGGAAGGAATGAGCAAAACTACACTAGCCAGTGGGCAGGAATCTCAGCTGAAGTAATACTAACAGGAATGTGCTAGAAAGATGGTGGGAGATACAGCTGCAGAACATGGTGGCCGAGATGAAGATTGAGGCGGGCACAGTGTTGATTAGAACCAAGGATGAGCTGTGACCTTGAAGAGCAGCAGGAGCCAAGGGCAAGAAGGTCTCTATGAAGAGAATGTGTGGTGACCAAGTACTGGACTTCTAAAGGCCATCTTTGTGGACACTGAAGCCATCGAGAGTTTTGACAGCTGTGGTTTAAGAAAATAATGAGAGAAACAGATTTTAGACAAACTGAACACTGCAAGGCCAAGGGATTTAAGATTTGCATTGTCTGAGAGATGAGGAGATGGCATAGTCAATAAAGAGCCTATGAAGACCCAAGATTGCCCCGCCCCCACACACTCTCTCACAAGAAGTGGAAGTGGTGGCTGAGCGTGGCAGGATGTGCTTGTAAATCCCAGCATTGGGAAGTAGAGGCAAGCAGATCATTGAGCTCACTGGCTAGCCACTCTAGCCTACTTGGAGAGTTTCAAGCCCATAAGAAAACCTGCCTCACAAAATCAGGCAGTCAGCACCTGAGGAATGGCACCTGAGGTTGCCCTCTGGTCTCAACATGTACAAATGTTCACACACACACACAAACACATGTGTACGCTCTTGTACATAAACATACATACAGAGTTCATCCATTCCCATATAAAGTGGCACTTAGTTTGCACCATGAGAGAACTTTTAAATGTAAGTGTATTTAAGTTTCGTGAGTTTCAGTAGAGATTTTATTTTTGCACTAGGTGCATGGGATGTACTCAGTAAATATGAGCTGGTTGATCTGCTTTGGTATGGGAGAATACAGAAAACAGTTAATAAATCAGTATGGGGTATGCTGACCAGAGTCTGGCCAATGCCCTGACTGGGGCTGATGGTGATGGTAGTAGTACCCAGTAGAGTCTGCCCTGGGAGTCAGGCTCTGTGGTTGGGCTGGGAATGGTGTAGCTGATTCCATGGCAGGCTGCCCTCCTGGAGTCTCCAGGTACCTCCAAGGTTCAAGCTGTCATATTGAATACAGAACAGTTACCAGGGATCCCCTGGAGTCTTCAGCCTAACCTACAAGCAAGTCTCAACTCCCCAAACCTCTCTGAGTCCAGGCAAGCCATGGCCCTTTCAGAGAGTTCTAAAGAGGGCATCTGTCCCATTTCATACCCTCTGATAGGCTTTCACAGTAACCTGAAACAAGGTGGTGACTCTCTGCCCAACACTGACAAGGCCAAGGACTTTGCATGTTCTAACTTGGGATAATTTCCATTGCCCTGATCAAACCGAGGACTCAGCATCCAAATACAGTTTTATTTATGCTCTGCTTCTTCAAAACATTTGTGAATTTGTTTACATACTTCTTTCATTGGGAGATAGGTTTCCAATGAGCAGAAAGAGTAGAACAATTTTGCTTCTGATTTAATGGCTTTTTTGTGTCCCAAATATGAGCCTCATCCCAAGGACCACTTTCCTAGCATTCAGATGCCCCTGGGTGCTTAGAACTGCCTCAAATTTCCACAGGCAGACACCGAAGCAGGGTGTGTTGGAATCAGGACAGTCTAGCTGATGGGCACTAGATATATTGGAGAAAACGTTGACATGAAACTCAGTCAAATAGCAAAGCATGGGTGGTGATGCTACTCTTAAGCAAAGTGAAGGTGTGCGTATCTCCATCTAGTGGAAAGCGTAGAAGTGGTCAAGTGTAGAAGAGAGCATGGCTACCAGAAGGGAGCAGGAAACAGCAGTTCTGCTGAGTGAAGTCCCCTTGGTACTCCAGGGTGCTGATACCACTCTTTAAAGATACTCTGAAATTTTCACATAGCCAAGGGATGGAATTAAGCTAGACAACCATCAAGAGATGCCTGAAAGTTGAATATATTGGTGCACACTTCTTTAATCCCAGCACTCAGGAGGCAGAGGCAGGTAGAACTCTGTGAGTTCAAGGCCAGTCTGTTCTACAAACTGTTCTCTTCCACCCCGGAACAGCCAAAACTATATACTGTGACCCTGTCATGAAAGGGAGTAGAGGGCAAGGGAAATATATGTCTACACCGTGAAATACCAGTCAGCCATCACAAAAACAAAATTATGTCATTTGGGGAAAAATGTATGAATGAAACTGGAGACCATCATATGAAGTGAAGCAAACCAGGGAAAACCAGAAAAATATCATGTTTCCTCTCACACACAAAGCCTAGACTATAAAAACGGACTGGAGTCAGGCAGTGATGGCGCATGCCTTATCCTGGCACTCGGGAAACAGAGGAAGGTGGATCTCAAGAGTTCAAGATCAGCCTGGTCTATATAGTGAGTTTCAGGACAGCCAGGAACACACACACGCACACACACACACACACACACACACACACACACACACACACACGCGCACACACGCACGCACACAGACTGGAAAACAAAACAGAAAAAAAAACCAACACACAAGGACTTGACACAGAAGGGAGACTTTGGAAAGCAGAGGAGATCACCAGAGCTGAAGAGCAGGAGGAAATAATAGGGTGCCTAATACCAAAGTTCATGACATGCATGCACATCAACGTCATAATGAACTCACTCCTGAAGACCAGTCATTGTTAGGTAGCTCTGCCTGGCTTCACACTCACGGGCAATCCTCCTGCTTCTGCCTCCCTAGTCCTGCGATTACAGGCGTGCCACTGCACCAGGCTGAAACCTGTTATTTTGTGCACTATATACAAAACATAGCCTAGGTGGTAAATAGAAGTTTCCGGCTGTCCCCCATGTGTAAGTGAGGGTGGCTTCTTTGGCTACGAACAGAACAAAGGCACTGCCTTTTTCACAGTCTGCCTCTCAGCAGTTCAGTTCAGAATGTTCTGAGGAAGAAGCCTCACCGGCAAGATGGAGGGGCCCTTCTGTTGCTAGTATGTAGTAAAACAAATACAAACTTGCTGTAGAAACAGCCATCTATTAGCAAGCATGCGTTTCAGTGGAGCCTGACGGCTTGGAAACCAGCCCAGACTGGGAAAGTGGTTGGAAAACCTCCGTCCAGATGTTTTCAATCAACTCATTGTTCCCACACTGAGTCCAAAGCTCTGTCCTTTGAGCCCCAATCAGCCAGGCATTAGAGTACACACGTTGTAGCCAGGCTTGCAAGTCAGGAGACTGGTCTTGTGTCCTCCTTTGCCTCAAAGAACCTCAGCTTCACAAGTCAATTTTCTAATCTATATAATGGGAGTGTTTTCATGAGTTTCCCCACCCACTATACGAACCATAGAATAAATACATTGGTTCTTTTACTTAGAAGAAAGAGAATGGAATATATCCCTAGGCTGGTTCATTAGCTTGTTGAGTCTTCATGGTGTAATGCCTGTGTTGAGAGACCCCCGCCCCCAAGAGCACCAGGCATCTGGATTCTGATACAAACACATGAAGGTCAGTTTTTTCTTTTGGACAAGTTTGAAACCCTCTGTTCCATCACATCAAAGGGAATTTGGCCCCAAGCTCGGGGGTGAGAGGGTTTTTAAAGAAAAAAATTATGTAAGTGGGGTGTTAGGCATCTTGGCATTTCAGGATTGGGTAAAGGGGTATGGGGGTAGAGTAATTCTTAGAAGCTATTGGTTAAACTTTTGGCGTGAACCCAAGTTTTGAAACTACTGGCTGTGTGGAACCAAGTTTTGAATCTATTGGCCATCAGGCAGGTTCCTAAGATTTTTCTTAGATTCTTCTTAGACGTGGGACCTGCCCCTCAGGCACTAAATATTCTAGAAAAATGGTCTTTCCTTGAGGTAAAGTTTTGTAAAGGTAAATCTCTACCTTCACAATGGCAGCCTGTCTGTTGGACATCACTTTAACGTTAGAAACCTCTAAACAAAAGAGGCTAACAAACCTATGTTTATGTCCTATCTGCCATGGACGTGGATGACCTGTGACTTAGTCAACTATTGAAATAAACCTTATCCGCCTTTCTATAATCAAAGTCTGTCATTTCCCCATAGTTTAGTTTGATTTAGTAGTGCTTAGGGGCAAAGTGCAAGCATGAAGACTTGAGTTTGAATCCTGAGAATTCACGTAAAGGCCCATCCATTAAGATATTGGGCCTAACTGAATTGCCAAGCTCCAGGTTAGGGAAGTGACCCTGTCACCAAAAAAAAAAAAAAAAAAAAAAAAAAAAAAGAAAAAAAAAAAAAAAAACAAAAAAACAAAAAAAAAACAAAACAAAACAAAAAAAAACATAAATAAAGCAGAGATCAGTTGAGAAAGGCATGCTAATGCCAAGCACGTGAGTACATGCATACATGTGGGCAGTCTTACACATGTCTATGCAGCTGTACAAAAACACTATTTGAAAACCATCTGGCATCTATTTTATGTTTTTATTTTTCAAATAAAATATGCAGCAAAATATATGTAAGAATATTTACATCTTAACCATTTGAAGTGCATATACAGTTCAGTAGTGTTAAGTATGTTCTGTGGTCATACAACCAGAACATGCTTGCAAAACAAAAACTCCAGACCCACTAAATAACCACCTCCCATCCTTCTCTCAGCCCCTGGAAATTCCTAGTCTACTCAGCTTTTCAGAATTTGAGAACTCTATGAAGGAATCTTTCCGTATTTGGCCTTCTGTGACCAGCTTTTCCCACTTAGCGGAATGTCCTCAAGGTTTGAAGTATGTTGAAGGATACGTCAGAATTTTCCCTTCTACAGTTTGCCTTATATGTATGCACTTTGTCAACAGATGTCCGCTGCTTCTACCTCTTGGAAGTTATGAATTCTGCTGCTGTGAGCTTCTGTGAATGTGGGTGTGCAAACACCTCCCCAAGGCCTTGCTTTCGATGTCTGTCCCTCCCTCCCTCCTTCCGTTCCCCCCCTTTCTTGTTCTGGGGCCTTGGGGATGCTAGACAAGCACCTCATCACTAAACTACATCCCTAGTCTTTTTAATTAATTAATTTTGAGGCAAAGTCTCACTCTATAGCCCAGGCTAGTATGGAACTCACTGTGTAGCCCAGGCTAGCCTCAAACTCTTGGCAGTTGTTTGAGTGTTATGATTACAGGCACAGGTCTCAAGAGCTGACTTAGATCTCACTGTGTAGTCTGGTTGGCCTCAAACTTGTGATCCTCCTGCCTCAGTCTCCTCAATAGCTGTAATTACAACTATCACAACACCTGGCTTCAGTTTTGGAATTCTGAATCATCTGATAGCTTTAAAGTTTGGAGGCTGAGCACGTAGCTTGGTGGTAGAGCAGTTGCCTAGCCTGTCCAAGGCCTAGAGTCCCAGCCCCAGCACTGGCCTCCACCACAACGAACTAGACAAACAAATGAGTTTTGAGGAACACCACACTGTTTCCCACAGCCTCTGCACCACGGACGCACAAGGGCTTCCGTTTCTCCACATCCTCACCCGTACCAGTGCATTCACTATTTCCTGTTTTTTTGATGGGAACTCCCCACGTAGATAACTTTCCTTGTTGCTCTGACCAGGAGTCTGTCCAGAAACATCCAAAAAGAAGGGGTTATACTGACTCACAGTTTGGGAGGATAATGTCCATTGTGGTGCCACAGTAGTGCAAGTCTACAGCCTGGGACTCCTCACCAGCTTTGCCTTTGTTTGGGGTTCTGAGACAAGGTCTCACTCTGTAGCCCCGGCTGACCTAGAACTTGCTATGTAGATTAGGCTGGCCTCAAATCAGAGATCCTCAGACGTCTGCCTCCTAAATGCTGGGATTAAAGCCGTGCACAACCACTGTGGCTTATTTTCTCATATCTTGAGAGAAAGCAGGGGGATAGACAGGATGTACGGTCACACTATAAAAGGTTAAGGTCCTCCTCCAGTGACTCACTTCCTTCCTACAAAACCCCACCTCCAAAAAGTTTTCTAACCTTCTAAAGCAGTGCCACCAGGTGGGATCAAGTGCTCAGACACAGGAGCCTACCGAGGGCATCTCACACTCAAGCCACACCACCGCCCGATGGCATGAGATGCCATCCCATGATTAACCCTCTAGTGCTTTGCACACAGGATTTTCTACTAGGGCAAAGAGTGTGAAAAAAGGCACAGGAGGCTAGCCACGTTCCACGATGACCTTGCTGAAGATAACAGTGGCTATGTGCAATGACCTGTCCCTGAACCAGGTATGAAAAAATAGGAATTGAGAAGATGTCAGTTGGAGAACTGACTCATAGGCTATGGCTTAGTGCCCAAAGGCTGACTTATCTGAGCCAGGCTCTGTCTGTGAAGAGACTATAATGATGTCATCTAGACCTCCCAACAAATGGTAAGGTCAAGGTGGTGATGCATGTAGATGTGCCCTAAACGCAGAAAACCCTTGAGAACAGAGCAGATGAGCTTTACCAGGAGTGGCTAGAAGACAGCTGTCTCCCATGCAGAGGTGGGTGGGGCAAACTTGCATTGAGGGTATAACTAAACTCAGATTCTTGTCATTGTCCCCATTTTCAAGTCACTGTAGAGCAGTAATGAGCTTTCTCTAGTCCTCCTACACCTCGTTAGCTCACAAGCTGTTTCTATTTCTCTCCCTTGCTGTCTCCATTTTGCTGATAGGGAAGGGGCTTTGACCTGGGGCTCAAAGCTAAAAAAGACTGAAGCAGAATTCAAACCCAGCTTAGTCTCCAAAGCCTACTACATCTGGATGGCTTGGTCCAGGAAACCTAATTGGGGTGACAAAGGAATGAAGAAAGGACAGAAGACACACAGGCATGCATACAGGAAGGCTGGCATTGGGTGGACTGTGCTGGTTCTGCAGAGCAGCAGCATCTGCAACAATCCAGAACTTCTGTCCCTGCATTATGTACAGTTCAGAAGGAAGGGCTGGGTGGTCTTGGTAGGAGGTCTCTGTAGGAGAGCACTCAGTCTCAGATTGTAAACATTCAAGAGAAAGAAGCTGTGGTTACTACTTTTTGAGCATGCTGCCAACAGCCACACAGAACAGAGGATGGCTTTGCCAGTTCCCACAGGGTCTGCGGCTTTCATCCTTGTCAGTAATACACATTCACTGAAGACTTCATCAGCCCCTGTGATGGCTTGCCCTCTGCCCCCCCCCCCATAGGCTCATATATTTGAATGCTTGGTCACTAGTTAGTGGAACTGCTTGGGAAGAAATTGTTTGCCAAGGATTGGGAGGTGTGGCCTTGTTGGAGGAAATGTGTCACTAGGGGTAGGGGCAGGCTTTGTAGTTTTCAAAACACTTGCCACTCCAGTTCACTCTCTCTGCCTCATGGTTGTGTCTCTAGATAGGATCTCTCAGCTACTACTCCAGCACCACACTTGTCTATATGTCACCATGCTCCTGCTATGATAGTCATGGACTCCAACTCTCTGGGTCCATGAGCCCTAAATTAAACACTTTCTTTTATAAGTTGCCTTGGATATGGTGTTTTGTCACAGCAATTGAAATGTAATTTAGATAGCTCCTACACATTCACCCCAGGCTGCCTTGGCTCCCCACAAAAGCCCTTGTTCTTTTTGTATTTCTCATAATGGTAAATCTCATTTTCAGACTGGTAAGGTAGCTCAGTGGGTAAAGGTCACCTGAATTGGACCCCCGAAGCTAGTGAAAACATGGAAGGTGATCTCCAATTCCACAAAATTATTCTCTGGCCTCCACACTTATTCACTGTGGCATGCCCTCCCTGCCATCATGTACACAATACACAATAATAATGATAAATAAAACCAAACTTCCTTGTCAGGCTGACTGAATTTAAAATCTCTTAGGAGACACCTCCAGGCGTGCCTAGTTTCCATAGAGATTTAACTGAGAAAGGAGGACCCCGAGTGTGGGTGGTGCCATCTGGGATCCCAAACTGAGCAGAAGGGAGAAAAATAAGGAAGCTTGAGCACCAGGATTCACCAGTCTGCCTCCTCACTGTGGGACAGAGTATGACCCCACTTCCTGATGTTATGCCTTCCCACCACGATGACTGTGCCTCTGTGTAAGCCATGAGAGCCAATGTGACTCGTTCTTTTAATCACACATGGAGAAAGGTAACTGATGTACCACACGACTTCCAGGATGAAATCTGATTTCTGTCCTTATTGTGTTCAAACCACTACCCCCTCAGGTCACATCAGCTGCCTGTCCTGGCAAGGGATTCCCTGTGATCTACACTTAGGTGTAACAAACTCACATAAGAAAAATTAACTGATGGCTACACACACCTACCAAAAATTGGGGGAATCCTCAGTAAGGCGCTAGTACCCTTGCTACCTGGATCTGCATTGACAGGAGGCTCGCTTTCTCTTCTCTGCTTCCTTCAGGACCCATCTGGCTGGACAATGTCCACTGCACTGGCAAAGAGGCAACCCTGGCAGCCTGCTCCTCCAATGGCTGGGGTGTTACTGACTGCAAGCACACAGAAGATGTTGGTGTGGTGTGCAGTGACAAAAGGATTCCTGGGTTCAAATTTGACAACTCATTGATTAACCAAATAGAGGTAAGCTCTGTGCTTTTTTCTTTTAATGCTTCTATGAGCATGGAATCTGGAACCTGTACATACTCAGTCTCTGCATGCTCTCAAGAGCATCTCCACTTGAATGTATTTTCTTTCTCTCTCTCTTTTTTGTTGCATATAATGTGCCTTGCCTGCTTGTTGAATACTGGATATATATGTGGATTGATACTAGCTATATTTGATGCAACTTGAAGGATTTCTGGGGAACGGATACCATTATGTATATGGGTGGTTTGCTTGCATGTATGTCTGTGTACTGCATGCATACCTGGTGCTCATGGAGGCCAAAAGAGAGCACTGGGTCCCCTGGAGCTGGAGTTACAGATGGTTGTGAGCTGCCATGTAAGTGCTTGGGATTGACTCAGTCTTCTGGAAGAGCAGCCAGTGCTCTTAACTGCTGAGCCCTCTTAAGAAAAGAGAGTTGAAATTGCCTCCATTTAGGCTCTAAGAGCTATCCCCAGACAGTGCCCTAGATGACTCCTACTGCCTTTCACCTCTCTACTGTGCTTCAGGAACACACAGTACAAAGTACACACTGCGACCTGGTCCAGCCTGCATGAGACATGAATGAGTTCCCATCCTCCTCCTCCGTGCAGTTCAGGGACTGAATACCAGTAAAAGAACATTTGTTTTTCCATGGAACTGACAAAAAAGAGAATGGGCACGTGCAACCCAGTGTCCCAGATCTCTCTGTTCCACTTTACCTCCCCACAGGAAGCAGCACCCACTTGTATGTCTTTGCTCTGATGAGACCACAATCTCCTAGAGGGCAGAGCTACATCTTAATCATTGTTGCGTCTGACACACAGAACTCTATGTACCGCATGTGAACAAATTAAAAGTCTCCACTTCTGAATTTCCTTCTTTCTAGAAATGTATACCAGAGATTGCTGTTCCCTTAGGCAGAGATGCACCCAAGATCAGCTATAGTATAAACTATGCCATGACGAGAGCACACAGAGCAGATACTCATTCCTTCATGGCAATGCCCTGCCTCAGCAGACACTGAGTTTGTATATGGCATATTTGGTGACCTTGTACTCAGTTAGAAGCTCAGGACTATCCACTTGGAGTGTTGATAAAATGCTAAGAAAATGTTAATGATGCAAACAGAAGGAAAAAAGATTAAAACATCAGCCAATTTGGGGTTATGGGAGACTAAGATTCATCTTCTACTAGCAAAATAACAACATAATAATAACAATAATAAATAATCCTGGAAAAAGGTCTCTGTGAACAGCACTTTCATAGGTAAATGTTCACTGGCCTCCTTTGTGTCACATACAAAACATAACCCCAGTGAAACAAAAATGTTGTGAAGAACTTTCTTATTATGGAAGTGCTGAGAGGCCCAAATAAGCAACATAGTGTTTGACTTTGACATTTCCTGGGGGACATTACCAAGTGTGTGTCATGGGGAAAGTTGGAGCAACATGACAAAGCCAAGTGCACAGGTCCTGGTGAACTCAGAGTTACCCAGAGGCTACAGAGCAGACATCTGGTATGAAAGACTAGAAGACAAGCACAGCCTTTGAACTGGTCATTTTCCTAAAAGACCTCCTGTTGGGCAGACCAGCTTGGTGACATAAGCCAGGGTGAGGCTTCCTTGTCCAGCCACAGACACAAGAACCTTCAGTTAATGAGCTGTCTTGTGGGACCTCCCTTCCATACCCCCTGAAAGTAGGTCATGTTGGCCCTAGATTCAAGATGCCTAAGGAGAGGCATCTTGAGTTGCAAGAAGATTCCTGCATACTGAATTTCATGATTACAGATCATGCTTACACATAGCTCTGGTCTGACCAGGAACTGCCCAGACCACCTACACGAGATGCCTGTGGGATGCTGGGAAGTTTCTCCAAAATGCCTCATCTCAGTAGTTGAAGTCATGGAAGCATTCTTCTTGGCTAAAGACATGGTCCCTATTAAATCATTGTGGGTGAGTGAATGAGACATAGCTTTGGTGTAAATACAGTTAGATGGTATTATTGAACACTAAGGATGCCCTAGATGAGCTGAGGATGAGTTTTGTGTGAGTATAGTGAATGTGGTGTGCCCCACGCCTCTTTTCCTGTCTATGTATCCTGCCTGAGGAATCTGCCTGGAGACAAAAATGTAGGCTGAAAAAAATATTGAAAGATGTTAAAGTAGGAGGAACTACTAGAATATAAAATTATGAAATGCAGACTTAGGAAAATTGCATTAACTTGAAAGAAAGTATGATAGGTATCTGCTCAAAATGTAAGGTGTGCTCTATTTGGGGTCCAAGGGGATCTTGACTATACCACCCAATACTCAGGTGTGTGGGGAAGAAAGCAGGCACAGGAGTGCAGTCATGGGGAGTTAGTGAAAGGTACTGATTTGTTCGTTTGTTTGCTTTTTAATCTCTGAAAATGATGACTGATGAATGGCTCACTGTAAGCCAATAGTGCCATCTCATTGCTTGTGGTGACTGTGTCACCGACTCACCGGTTGGGTTCTGGGTCCATGCCTTAACCAGGGACAACAGGACAGAGGCAAGTCTGGAAACCGTATCCTACGAAGGAATGAAGATTTTTCTGTCAAGAAGAGATACTGGAAAAGGCACTGTTGATTTTTTTAAAAAAATATTTTGAGTGCTACCATGGAGACAAATGTTTATAATTTAGTCCAGCTCCTAGAGAAAGCTAAGACAGAGAGGCAGGTGATGAATGGGATAGAGACTTCCACTGAGACAGAGTCCCACTCCAGACCCATCTGCCCTTGTGTGTAATGAGCTTCTTACTGATAGAGGAGTTCAAGTAGAAGCTGTATGGCCTGCTGCCAAAAGTATTGAAAATCAGCTTCCTAGATGGAGAAGGAAGTGGAATTAGGTGATTCCTTTGCCACTCGGAAGCTGTAGAAAAGCATTCATCTCGTGTTAGAGGCATCTACCAGCCAAATAGGCATCACATACTCTGTATGTATGTGTATACATGTACAGAGATGTGATGCCAAATAGTATGTGTGTTGTGAGCTCAGATCCTCTCCTAGACTCTTCTCTGACCCCTCACAAACTTGACCTTGAAGATAGGTATTGACTTTGCATCCTCACTGCTTGTCTGTAGATCAGGGCAGATCACAGTTGTACAGATACAGGCTTGCATTTCCACTAGAGTGTTCCAGATATCCCCAAGAAGAGAATGGAAGAAAACTATACCAGTATGGACCAAATCAAGGCAGTGAATGTCAGAAGTATGGCTAGTTCTTAGAACCAGGATTTGTTAACCCTACCCTAAGAACTCAGGGTTAGGGTTAGAGGTTAGGATTGGGGTTAGAGCTTAGAGTTAGAGTTAGGGTTAAGGGTTAGTGGTTAGTGTTAGGAGTTAGGGTTAGAATTAGTTTAGGGTTAGGGGTTACGGTGGGTTAGGGTTTAGGGTTAGAGTTCTTAATTCAGAAGGCTAATGAGATCTTACTTAATTGTCCTTCCCAGACTTCTCCATCTTTTTGTGGCATCTTTTAGACTTTTTGTCACTAAATCCCTTTCCAGGTATATATAGATATGTATAGGAAAATAACTCCTTCCTCACAAAAGACTCTGCCAAGGAGGAACCTACAGACTTGATGCTAAGGCCCCTGGTGACTGCAACCAGAACACTGGACAACAGTCAGTTACCATGGTAACAGTGGCCTCTTTGTCATTGACAAGGTAGTTCTAAGTACTCTTCTGCAAGGTGAAGAGTTAGATGAGATTGGGGAGATTTTGTAGACCCTGGAGTCCTCATGATAGGTTGTTGGGTGGTATTATTGGCTCACAGACCTGGTTTAAGGGTCTTGAGGATTTCAGAGGCAGGAGTCACTAAGCCAGGAGCAACTGGTAGAATTTCACTTGCCCCTGACTACTTCCTTGGACATGTGTATGCACTCCAGACATCCTCTGGGTTAATGAATGACTAACTATACAACCTTTATTCTACAGAAACTTACTGAACAGGCCTCTGTTCTTTCCAATGTAGACTGTATTGTCTCTTCTTGCTTTTGACCCTCAGTGTTAGATCTGATAGCTGAAGGCCTGGGTTCTAGTCTTGTGGAGACAAATTTGAGACTGTGTCAGAGTTAGAGTGGCTGAGTCCTCTCTGATCATCTGCTATCACACTATAAAACATCCCTGTGGCTGGACATAGAGACAAATGAATCTTGGATCAGTCATTAAAACATTTTTTAAATAAAACAGTTTCCAGGAGTAAAAGTTGATGTATGCAATACAGATATTTTTTAATCCAGAAAATGCGACCCCCATCAAACGTCCCTAGACCTTTTAAACCTGGATACGTTGTTTCCTGCCTGTGGTGGGTGGAAAAAGCATTATGTAGCGAAATTACAAATCCAGATGGTCTCCGGAGCAACCCTGCAGCTGGTGCATGTTCCCAGGTCACATGCTTGTCCCCACAAGGCTTCTGTTGAGACCTGTTAGGTCAGGAAATGTGTGAGTCTGCCTTCTCTACACATTTCTTAAGGGGATCTTTTTCAAAATGCAAAGAAAGAGTTGGAGATGTAGCTCAGTTGGGAGAGTGCTTGCCTGGCATGCACAAAGTCCAGGGTTCAAACCCTAGCACCACATAAAACTGGGTGTGGTGGCAACTAAGTGAGCAGGATGGACTAAAAATCCCAGGACTAAAAATTTCAGGAATGGTGCCTATTCTGTGAGGGATTCCCTGAGCCTCAGTATCACTACTAAGACACGAGGTAGCCCAGGATATCCTGAGAGGTCAGAGGGATGCTATAGAGCAGGGTGAATGCCACTTCTGTCACTGACTCTACAGACTCACATTCTTCTGGAAGGATGGATAGTAGGGCCTGAAAAAGCCGCGTTTCCTTTAAACACAGGGCCTGGCCAAGGAATCCAGGTTTTATTAGTCATTGTCACTGCCAGATGTTCCCAAGTCTCCTTTTCCAGGGACAGCCTTATCTGCCTACATCTGGAAGCCATGGGAAGGTCTCTAGAGAGACTTCCAGCATGGTGGGCACTTCCCAGCTGGGAGGTTTCATTCACTGATCTCAGCACTGTGTGGAGGGACAGAGTGTCCTGAGTGGTTTACGAAAGGGGGTCCGTTTCCATCTGGGTGTAGTCTAGAAGATTCTATATAAACCAGGCTCCCCCAGCTAGCAGAGAAGAGCTGAAGAACTTCCCTCCTGAAAAGGAAAAAAGGTGACGAAGACACTTTGTGCCTGACTCTTCAGAGAGGAGGAAAAAGGCTGAGCAGGTCATCCTTATGATCGAGTGTGGCTCTCTGGGGTATCCTTTCCCATCTCTCTGGAAGCATGCATAGGAAGACGTATAGCCTTACTCTGTGTTCATAGTCTGTTCTCTGTTCACTGAGAACCTCTGTGTAGCCATAAGGTACACAAGAGAATAAGCTCTGAGGTACCTTGTTTTCTTAACCAAAAATAGGTCACCATGTCTGAAAAGCAAAGAGTGTTTATGTGGCAAACAGAACCAAATATTTGAAATTGCACGGATCCCAGCAAATCTGGAAACTTGGTTCTGGCTGGTTGTCCCTGTAGCCCTTTGCAAGACGTAGATATCATTAGAAAGGGCTGTGGGTTGAAGCAAACAAATAGCATTGGACTTGGTGGAGTGTGCAAGCGTTATACTTTGCTTTAGCTGTAATGAACTAATGAGCAGTGTAAGCGCCAACTTTGAACATGGTGGGTTGGACTGATACATTGAATGGTGGTCTGGAGAAGAGATTAACAGGATGTGAGGTTGACATCTGTGAATGGGCTAAGCTAGGTGGGAGAAAGCCACCCTCATTCTGGGTATGTAGCACTGTTCTCTAGGCCGGTAGGGTAGTCTAATGAGATGAGTTTGGCAGGGCTAGTGGAGTCCAAGCTGGCTCTGCCACCTGCCCTAGAATTCAGGCACAAAATCCACGAAGGGATATGAACTCTGAATCCTCATGAAGCTATTGTAAGAGAGGTTTTCTTATTCATTCTCCATGTGTGTCTTCACTGAGCCCAAGGCTGAACAAAAGATGAAGGGGAGTGATGGATGGACAGTCTTGCCCTTCTGTCTAGCAGTGGAGAAAGACAGGTTCAGAACTCATTGCTTTGTTGCCATGGTGATGATTGCTAAGTACAATCAAAGGCATGTAGTGTACAGTCTAGCCCAGTCTGGGACCTACTGAATCTGTGCCTCAGAACACAGACAAGGCCAGAGAAATTGCTGGGCCACAAGGGATTGGTGGCTGGAGCAGGTGTCTCGCCGGCTCCCTGCCCACAGCAGCGCTGGCCTAGACTCTAAAGAAGCCTCTGTTACCTGCTCACATTCTTCCAGGCTGGAAAATGAAAGCATTTTCTCCAGCAGTGGTGCAGAGCTCCTGATTTATTGGAGGTCCAGACAGACCTCCTTTAGTGTTTGCTCCTCTGGTGATGTCAGTGTGAGTTCAGCTCTCCACACCGTCTCTGCTGCACCCTCTTCGCTTCCAGTGCAGTCCAGGGCAGAACTGAACAACGGAAATGAATAGGGCCTGGTGGTGTAGGTCTCGGTTCCCAGCTACTTGGCAGGCTGGGGTAGGAGGGTTGCCAGTTCAAAGTCTTCTTGGGCTACAGCTGTCCTAGGCAAATGAGTGACAGCCCGATTCAGAGTAAGTAAAAAGAAGACTAAAGATGGAGGCTAGGGGTAAAGCATTTGCTCACAGGTCTGAGGCCCTAGGTTTGATTCCAACGACAGCAAAAAGCAAAAGAAAGGAAGTCACAGAAATGGAGCCAGGCAGGGTAGTGCACACTTGTAGTCCCCATGAACAGCTGAAGCAGGAAGATGGTGAGTTCAAGACCAGCTTGATCTACATAGCAAGAGAGATCCTGCCTCAAGATGGATGGATTGATGGATGGATGGATGGATGGATGGATGGATGGGTGGGTGGATGGATGGATGGATGGATGGATGGATGGATGGGTGGGTGGGTGGGTGGGTGGGTGGGTGGGTGGGTGGGTGGGTGGATGGATGGATGGATGGATGGATGGATGGATGGATGGGTAGGTAGGTGGGTGGGTGGGTGGATGGATGGATAAATGAATGGATGCATGCATGCGTACATACCATGGGAAACACCTTTCTTTTTGTTCCACTATCCCAGTCAGAAGTCACTGTTCAGTCTAGAGAATGAATGTTCCTGGCAACTTCTTAACCTCTGGATTTCTGATTTGATCATGAGCATCAGATAATTATACTCCAGGCAGATTCTGAAATGTGTAGAAGCATCCACAGACAGTACCTACCTCCCTAGTCTATATAAGCCTGTACTGAGGGTCAGATTTTATGAGGTAATTCAGCTTGGTAACTGTGTGCCAGATCCTGGGAGGTGACGGGATGAAGGTGCATGTGTATGTGTGTACATGCATGTGGAGGACAGAGGACAACCTTAGATATTGTGCCCCATCAGGAACTGTCTACCCAGTTTTTGAGACAGAGCCTCTCATGCTGGGTAGGATAGGCTATCTGGTCAGTTAGCCTCTGTCTCCACCTCCTCAATACTGGGCTCATAGCATGTGCTTTTATACATATGTTCTGGGCACCAAACTTGGGTTCTTTAACTTTCCTGGATGGCACTATACTGTGCCACCTCCCAGCCATTGTGTGTCAGATCTTAAGAGAAGAGGGGATGAGGTGCTAACCAGCTCAGATAGAAGAGGTGCAGATGTTCTCCGTGTCTGTCCACAGGTCCCACAAGAAGGGCTGGTGTTGTGAGGAGACAAGGACTACCTGGTTGTTTATTTTGCATTAAACAAAGATGAAAAAGAGTCTAAGATTTTCTTGGCTTTAGTGCCCCACATATTTAGCTAATAAGTTGCCCCTTTGTTACATTCCCTTTAAAAACTATTATTGACTAATTCAAAAAATGTTTTTCTGTTTGTTTGCTACTATAGAATCCTCACACGTGTTAAGCAAGTGCTGTATCTCTAAACTATGTGCCTGTCTACTGTGGCAGCACACATACACCCCTCCTCCCCTTCTTTGTTAAAACTTTATTTCATTTTGCTCAGGCTGGCTTTGAACTCTCTTTCAAACCCAAACAGACATCAAACTTACAATCACCCTGCCTTAGTCTTCTGGATACTAGGACCACAGGCCTATACCACCAGATTCATAAAAAAAAAAAAAAAAAAAAAAAAAAAAAAAAAAAGAGGCATAGCTATGATGTAATTGGGTGATAAAAATCATGTGGAAAGATAAAATCAATACAGAGTTGCCAGTATAAGCTAGAGACTGCACGAGGGCACCAGAAAGCAGATGTAGGAGGAAGGAAAGAAGATGATGAAGGAGAAAGAGGAGGAGGAAGAGAAGAAGGTAGACAAACCGAAATGAGTGAGATATTTGATATTTGAGGCATGCTGGAGAGATGGCTCAGCCAGCAGGTACTTGCCTCATAGATGTGAAAGCCCAGGCTTGATCCCCAACACCCACATTTTTAAAAAAAGACATGGCAGCCCATATTTATAATCCTATGATGGAGCATGCTGTTGTGGGGATATGTTTCAATCTTAATAAGAATCAGCCTAGAATATCAGAGGACAGCGCCATCTCTCCCACCTTTTTGCTTCTGTTTTTTTTTTTTTTTTTTTTTTTTTTTTTTTTAAGACAGGGTTTTATGTGTCACAGTCTTGGCTGTCCTGAAACTTGCTTTGTAGACCAAACTGGCCTCGAATTCACAGAGGTCCTCCTGCCTCTGCCTCCCAAGTGCTGGGACTAATGGCGTGCACCACCTCTGCCTGGTTGGGAGCCTGGAACTCCCTCTATAAACTAACATGACCTCAAACTCAGATCTGCTGGGATTAAGGGCACCACTCCTGGATACTCCCTGTGCTGGGATTAAAGGTGTAAGTTACCACTGTCTGATCCTCCTAGACTGACTGAGGGTAGGTCCCTCTGATATTTCAGATTTCTTTTTATTAAATTTGAAACATATCCCCACATGCTGTGAGTAGAAACAGAAGGGTCCCTGGATTTTGCTGGCCAAATGTTATAGCTGAAATATCAAGTTTCAGGTTCAGTGAGAGACTCTGCGTCCACGCCCCCAAAAAAGATGGAGTATGAAGATACAGGCACCAACCTCTGGCTTTCACACATTTGGCAGCAAACATGGACAAATTCATAGACACACTCATTCAAATAGATTTTCTTAAAGACTGAAGAGATATTTAGGGGTCAGGCAGTGCTTCATGAAGAACAGAGTGATGTCTCTATCTCTACTAGAAGCTTTATGACCGCCAACAGGCTGTATGTGTGCTTGACCTGTGCATCCTGGAGTCTTATACAGGGCCAGGGACATAGTAGCACTCTAGAAACACATATGAAATGATAAATGTATGTATGAATCAAGCAATCAATCAATGGCTCTTTGACCCTGAGCACTGACTGGGGAGAACTGTAGGAAATGGCTGAAGCTAGTGGCTTGGGTAGACACAGGAGGGTATGAGTAGTACACTGTGGTCATTGTGAATGGATGTGGCTTTGCAATGGGCCAGAGACTGCCCATGGACCAGATCTGAGAAGACATCCAGGGGACTGAGGTGGTAGAATTTGAATGACCCATTTAAATATCCACAATTGCCCTGCATATCTGTTTTGGCTACAGAAGTATAGATGGGAAATCAATAGACAAGAAGAGGTGTGGCTGAGGCCAAATGGGATTCAGGAACAAAGAAGAGAGAGTAGACAAAAGATGAAGGAACTGTGGTCTGCAAAGTTGGGCAGGTGAGACTCACCTGAGGGCTCTGTCTGCTTAAGGAAGAATTGTGGGCATCTGGGTTGTGTGCTATGAGATATTGAGAAAGGTCAAAGAGAAGCATCTGAACATGACTGTCCATTTCAAAAAGAATAGTCAAATAAGGCATGTTGTGGACCTTCCAAACAAGATGCAGAAACTTGTTAGCAGTGAAGGACAGACCAAATGAGCAGGCTTTACCAACCAATGATACATGTGAAAAAGATGTTGGTGTAAATGACATTTCCTCCGCTCCATCTGCAGCCCCGGTAAGGGGGCCCAGTGACTTCCCATAAGAGCTTAAATTATGGCTTCTAAAACAGAAGGATGAGACAATGCACCTGGCTAACATCTGCCTGGGTCTGATGCCTTCAGAGGAGCCATTTGCTGCTGCAGAGTTCCTAGTCACTCCAGAAAGTGTTGGCTGCAAGCTGTGGGCCTCCTTGCAGTAGGGCTCCCTGCATCATATCCGGAGGCAATCTCTAACTAGCCTTTCAGAATGGGTGGCTCCCCATAGGCAGAAATCCCAGACTGCCACATTCCATGACTTACAAGTCACCAAACAGATGCTGTGCTTTGTGAAACAGCATTATCCCTTTCCTTGCTTTCCATCAGCCCAGGAGCTACAGGATGGCAGGCCCATGATCTCACTGTGGCTTGCCTTCCTCTGCTGAGAGTGTCTGTTAGCCATTCATGGGGCCTCCCTGAGGGCAGGAGATTAGTTCTGTGTGGGGCAAGAGCAGGGGATTTCTGGAAGACCCCCGAAGGAGGGCTCACTGGAGCCCTGGGACACTGTTGATTTTGGCAAGAGAAGCAACATTCAGGTAAATATTAGAATTTAAGACATTCCAGGTGCTTGACAGGTTTCTGGGTTCCTGGGCTTCATTTTAATCGACAAAATTGGATCACCGAGATGGCTCAGCGATAAAGATGCTTTCCTCAAATTCTGACAACCGGAGTTTAGTCCTTAGGGCTCTCTCCTCTCCACATGTGCTGTGCATTGTGCCGTGGTATTATATACACGTTCTCAACACACGTGCACACAAATAAATGCAACAAAACTTTAGCAAATCTATGTCAAAAAAAAAAAATCTGTCCGCTTTGGTATTTTAAACAAATTCAGTCCTCTGGGAACTGCAGTTCTGGGAAAAAGAAAATCTAAGCACTTGTGGTTCTGGGGGGATTCCACAGCAGTGAGGTAGTGGGAGGCAGGACATGCAGACATGTTCTTTCTGACCCTGAGGTGTCCCAGGACCTGGAGCACTGCTGAGATCATAGGAGCCCTGAGGACGTGCCACCAAAGCTTGCTTGCCATTTCCTACTGGCCTGAGGACAGGAGTAGCTCACTCTTCACAGCCACTGACGTCTGACTCATAGTCCTTCTGAGGACGCTCTTGAACTTGTAATATGCACAGTGTCAGGCAACCCTGAGGGAACTACCCAAAGTCAGAGTTGGGGAATCCCCAGCATTAGAGTCACTTCAATATTGGGCAAGAAAAGGGTATGAAAACAGAGAGCCCTCAGAGGCAAGTGGTCACTCACCCTAGAACCTGTCTTAGAGACAATTACATTTCCATTTTGACCTGATTATTAATAAGTCTGTGGACTTGAACAAGTTGCCCAGCTGTACCAAGTATTCTCATGTTTTTAAGCTGTAAACGGGGTATGTTATTGGGTGTTTCTTTCCTGCCCGGATGTTTCTCTCCCACCCACCTGTTCCCAAATACTTGGCAGCCACTTCTCAAATCATCACACAGAGGCTTATATTAATTATAAATGCTTGGATAATAGCGCAGGATTATTACTAACTAGCTCTTACATTTAAACCCATATCCCTTATTTACACTCTGCCACATGGGGGTACCTTTGTTAGCATGACATGTTCATCTCCTTCTCCTGCTGGCAACTCCAGACTCCGCCCTTACCCTTCCCATCATCTTTTTTTTTTTTTTAACTCCCCGCCTATCCTTCCTGCCTGGATACTGGCAGATTAATGGATTAATGTGTTATTAAACCAAAGTGATAAATATTTACAGTGTACAAGAGGACTATCCGATGGCAGAGGTGCACTGTTAGCTACCTTGTTGGTGTTGTGGTAATTGAAGAAGGGGAGAGATGTAAGGTTCTGTTCACAGAGCCTCAAGTGTACCTGCTGACACTTGACTAGCAGTGACCTTTACTGTGGTTGCCATTAAAAAGGAAGAAATAGGGCACAATGGTGCAGAGAAGTCTGGCAAAACCTATGGACAACAGACTTTTCTTGAGTGAATGAAATGGATAGTACTTATCTTAATTACTTTTGTATTACCCTAATGCCATACCAAGGCGACTTTTAAAAGAAAGTGCTTAATTAGCCTTATGGTTTCAGAGGATTACAGTCCATCATGGCAGAGCAAAGATATGACAGCACAATGGGAAGGGGAGGAGCCTTCCCCCAGTGACACACCTCCTCCAAGGAGGCCACACCTCCTAATCCTTCCCAGATGGTTCCACCACTGAGGACCAAGTATTCAAACATATGAGCCTGTGAGGCTGTTCTTATTCAAACCACCCAAGTGCCTCCCAGAAGGACTTGCTTCTGCAGGTAAAGACAGGTGTCTGCCTCAGAAGAATAAGTGCTAAGCCCGTTCTGACTGTTTCCTCAAGCGTTGTAAAGATTGAACACTTTTCTCCCCTCCCCATCCCTCAGGTACTCATTCTGCGCATACAAAGACACACAGGCCATCATATAC
The DNA here is from genome assembly GCA_033318265.1 of Phyllotis vaccarum. Taxonomy (NCBI): domain Eukaryota; kingdom Metazoa; phylum Chordata; class Mammalia; order Rodentia; family Cricetidae; genus Phyllotis; species Phyllotis vaccarum. The sequence goes on along the minus strand of JARWLC010000005.1, from coordinate 52,382,381 downwards.
CACCATGCACATAGGTGAACAAAGACCCACATGACACACACATATCCATATATGTGTCTTGTACACACTTGCACAGACATAGTACTTGCACCCAGATACACAAAGACATTCAAATTCATGGATACATAGATGCATAGAGAGATGTGCTTTCTTCACACACATTTACATATACTATTATGCACATATGCGTGCACCACACAGAAACTGGCTGGACCAGGATGGGATGGAAGATAATGATAGCTAACCCTATCCTGAAGCCCAGAGCTCTGCCAATAGGCCATATCCTGTCCTCTATCAAGGCAAGAAAGGAGGCAAGTGTGGGACAGGTTTGGCAGTTTGTGGCCTCAGGCCCTGTGCAGGTCTCTTCTCATAGGGTCCTTTCTTTAGTACCATGCTAGGGGTCAACTGCTGTCAGCCAATGAAAGATTTGTGAGTGGAATTTTGTCAGCCGTGCCTCCCATGAATGAGTGAGGCAACCCGTAACTTTCCTGTATTGCGCTGGCTGCCAGGCCCTCCTGCTGTGGGAAGAGACAGGAGGGGGCTGGCCCACTGGCTTGGATTAGACCTCAGGCCACTTCTTGGCGCATCACTGCCCATGTGTCTAGGTGGCACGAGTTCTCTGAGCCTGTGTGAGCTGTAATGATCCAGTCTGGAAAACATAATCCTGTCCCAGCAGCTTTCCTTCCGCTTTGCGTGGAGGGAGCTGGAGCCAAATGTCATTATTCTCAGCCACATACTTTCCGCTGCCTTAGAGGACCTGTGGAGTAGGGCCCGACTTTGGATTCTGAAATCTGTGTCAGGAGACATCAATCCCTGGGCTCCCAAATAATGGCTCTGTTCAATCTCTGGTTCATTTGCATCCTGGCTGGACAGATGAGGCTCTTGGAACACTGGGAGTCTTCCTTCCAGCTTGGTCCTTGTCTAGGGTGTGTCTCACACAGTACCTCAGGTGGTCTGAGGAAGAAAGCCGAATTCCTAGCTTTTTCATCTGTAAATTGTAGACAGTAGCAGTAAGACACGTTATTCTGTTTAAGGATTAGGTAAGAGGCTGCATGGAAAGTGAGGTAGCGTTCCTCACTTGCTAAGCACTGTTAGCCGCTGTTGCTATTATAAGCTGTGCTTCGTAGTATCTGAGGGTAAATTTGGAGCTGGGGACATCAATTAGGGAGGGAGGAATAGCTGGAATCAGCCAGGAAAGGTCATGGACATCTCTAAGACATCTGTGTATTAGAGACAAAAAGGAGCCCGCTGAGGATCAAGCATAGATCAATGCTTTAGACAGGACTCTCTGTGGCAGGGGCTCCTTTAGGAAATGTTGCAGGATATGGCGATGTCTCCAGCGGAACAAGGGAGGGGGTAAAAATGGGAGGATCTGGATAGGTGATGCCTTGAAGAAGCATGAAAGTATCAGTGTAACTCTGGGACCCCCTTCCCCAGTCGTTTCTCTCATTCAGTACGGTCTCTGAAGGCCTCACTTCTTCACACAGAGGTGTCCCAATGGAGTGTCAGCAAACAAAATATCCAGGAGTAGGCACCTCCTCCCACCCTCCCCTATAGCCTTCTTCCTTCAGCAAAGTCCTGCCAATGAGTCCCTCTCAACCTAAATCCAAACCTTTACTCCCATCTGACCCAGACAGATTAGAAGGTGGCTTTCTAAGACTGTTAGAATCTTGTCTTGCCACAGCCAAATAATTATCCCCAGCGCTATTTAGCTCACAGCTCCCAGGTTTTGAGGCTCCCCTATGTATGACATACTCAACACTGGGTGACTTTGATTCTTTTCCTGTAAGCAGGGCCACTGGGGCAGGAAGAAATGATGTGAGGTAGTGTGCAAGGTGACATCAGTGGCTAAAGGGGCCAGAGGCTCACCTGCATGAAACTTCAGCCTTACTAGCACACACGAACATATACACATACATATTTGTTGGTATATTTGCACATACTTTGGAGTAAAATGCAAACATCCAGATTATTTGGAGATTATGAGAAGTCAAAGAATACTTTCTCTCTTATGCTTTTATATTTAAAGCCCATGCAGGACCTTGTGGCTCTCCACATTTCCTTGTAGGAAAAGGGGAAGCTTTGGGGGCCCCTCAAGACTTCTCTGGGCCTTCCAAGTCATCCTTGGTGCCTGTTGCCACACCACCTCCCAATGTGTCACAGTTGGTAGCAATGCCACGTGTCCATCGGGAGTGCTTGGGGGCCCTCTGCAGAGCCTGGAGATAGGCCCAGCAGAACTCAGCCTGTGGTCCCTGAGGAAGTCATTGCTGTTTAACAACAGCCCACAGCCAGACTCCTATCATAATCCTTGCCCTTCCACATCTCCTTCACAGAGCCTAAATATACAGGTGGAAGACATCCGGATTCGGCCCATCCTTTCTGCCTTCCGCCATCGCAAGCCTGTGACCGAGGGCTATGTGGAGGTGAAGGAGGGCAAGACGTGGAAGCAGATCTGTGACAAGCATTGGACGGCCAAGAATTCCCACGTGGTCTGTGGCATGTTCGGCTTCCCTGCAGAGAAGACCTATAACCCCAAAGCCTACAAGTAAGTGGGCAGGGCTAGAGGAGGCAGGGTTTCAAAGGCTCCTATTCCTGTGGGATCAGGACCAGTCCTAGTGATGGGTGTTTCACAGCCTGCTTAGCCTTGCTCTTGAGTAACTCACACTCCTGCGCAAAGCATGCTAGATGATAGACCTAGAATAACATACAGGCAGGCTTACCCAGTGAAACACAAACTATTTCAACCCAGGGAAATCTCACCATCAGCTTCAGGGGAACATATGGCTGTGTAAGGGCAATACACAGCTTGGCCCAGGATAGCATTGACTTAGAAATGTCTAGCAGGCCAGTGATATGGCTCCGGGTGTCTCTTGCCCTGGAAGAGATTACTAGACTCTTCCTTTTAGACTAGTTTTTACCAGATCCACTTCTTTCCTCCATCTCTGTCAGATTTCAACAGGGCATGTCTGTGAAACATTTTCTTGCTTAATGATTGATGTGAAATGGCCATGCCCACTGTGGGCAGTATCCACTCTGGGAAGATGGTCTTGAGTTTTATTAGAAAGCAGGCTGAGCAAGCCATGAAAAGTAAACATTCTATCAAAGGTGTCTGTTTTGGCTTCTGCCTACAGTGCTCTGTGATGTGAGGCAGCCAACAGAAGTTTCTAGAACAAGAACCTCTCCCATCTTCCCACCAGAAGGGTGGGTGGGTATATAAACTTTTCCACATTTGCCCCAAAGAGAAAGGAATGCTTTTGAGCCTTGATAGCTCTGCTGGAATTGAGCTAGCAGAGGCTAACATAAAATAGTGGCAAAGAATTAGGTCCTGTCCTTAAGGTCTCCAATTCCTCGGTCTGTTGGGTCACCCATTGGTAGAGCCTACAGGGCAGCCAAGACAGGCTCAAGGAACAGTTTCCCCATGCAACTTTTCACCTCTTCTTCACCAGGCACCTGTTATCTTCTGGTATTGGTACTAGCTCAATAAGCAAGGTTATCTGTGGGTCCTGATCAGAGGTCACTATACAGATTAGCCTGGTCCCTGACTTAATGGTTCCTAGTAACCCTTTTTCCTTCAATATTTTTTTTTTTTTAACAAGTGGGTCCTATGCAGTCCTGAGGCTCTGGGGGTGGGGGGTGGGGAGCGTTGTCAAAGTAGTTCCCAGTGTGTCCACAGCATCTCTGTGTAATCTGAGCCTCCAATAAACCTGCCACCTGACACATTGTCATGGCTAAGTCATCACCCAAGGTCCTTCCTTCTGAGAAGCTCTCCATTGTTCCTCTGGAGCTGATCCTCTCACTAACCTGCTGGGCTGATGAGCTGATGGATACTCACAAGCTTCAGAGTTACTCAATTGGTTGTGATGCTCCTGAAAGGAAGACCAGAGGTTGACTAAATTCTTTGGTCATCCCAACAGATAAGCCTTAGATCGAGTAAGAAGTCTAACCTGAATGATAGCCATGGGCTATCACATTCTCTTAATCAATTCTGAGATTTGGGTCCGTTTATAGACGCAGAGTCCCAGAGCAAAAGGGAGATGTGCCCCAACCCTTACCCCCTAGGAACGACCTTACCAAAGCCTGTATTGCTCTTCTCCCAGCCCTCTCCAAAGGGACCCTTTCCCTGGATGGCTGTGTGTCAGGAAGAAGGAATAATTGGATCTTTTGCTGAGTGCTGGGCACTAGCTCTGAAGTGACCCAAGAGAATAGTGTATATGTGGTTCACTAGTCCAAGGAGAGTTATTATGGTGGAGTTTTAACTAAAGTTCTTCTCACTTAGGCCCAATAAGCCCCAAACCTTTCCTTGAATGATTCTCTGGGGCTTCAAAAGTGTAGTTAGAACAGACACACTGAGCCCCTGGCAGGCTTGCACAAAATCTAGCTTTCCCTTAGCTGGAGAGAGCTACTGGGACTCTGTGCTTCTCCAGCCCACTAACTGCTGATTTCCAACTTGGCAGAAGGCTGTCCCCAACCTTAGTCATCTCTCTCATGTCCAGGCCTGGGGGTGGTTATGCATCCTTTCCCCTCACCTCATCTCTGCTTCTCTTGGGCCAGTTTAGCCACTGTGGAAGTGAATGAGGATGGGGGTGGGGTGGTGCTCTGGCTGCTGGAGGCCTGTGGAGGGAGGGTCATGGTGGGCTGCACGTTCCAGAGAGCTGATGTAAGACAGAAGCAGGGCTGTCTGGGGAAAGACTGGAGCAGGTCTGAGGCAACCCTGTATACTGTGTGAGTGAGGGCGATGTTCCCCCACAGCTGGAAACAGATGGACTTTCCTAAGTCAGTGGTGGTCCAGTGTGCTCTGTCTGACCTAGCTCATGTTCCCCGGAGTGTATTCTACCCATGTGTGGAAGGGAGGTGAGGTTTCTCAGCACAAGGGGCCTTACAGGAAGTGGGGAGGGGTAGCTGCTGTGGAATTCCTAACAGCTCCCTAGCGGACATCTCTACTGTATGATGTCACTGTGGTGAGCACACATCCTGATATAGTCTGTATTTTAGATATTCAAGTGTTTGTAGCCACAGCTATACTAGAATTGTTCCAAGACACCAATTTTGGTAAAGGGAAGAGAGTAGTGACATCTAAAGAATTTGTCCTTCCTCTATGTTCACATGACACTCACCCCACGACAAAGCAGATGTTTCTGAGAAAGCTGAACCAGTAAGAACAAGACCTCACATCTGTCCCTCCCAGTGTGTCCTGCCCGATAGCATCCTCCCCCGGGGTAGTAGGCCGCTGTGTTGTTGGCATCCTCTGTCATCTCACACTCCCACTTTTCATAGCCTAAACTAACATCAAATGGTCCTCATCACTTCAGCAAGGATCCCCCCTCTCTCAAATGTATATTTATTTTTATTTTATATGCATTGGTGTTTTTCTTGTGTGTATGTATCTGTGTGAGGGTGTTGGATCCTCTGGAACTGGAGTTACAGACAGTTGTGAGCTGCCAGATGAGTGGTGAGAATTGAACCAGGGTCCTCTGGAAGAGCAGCCAGCGCTCAAGCTGATAGAACCGTCTTTCTACGATTTTCTCTTTTAACTATTTTATTACTTTATTTAATTTTTTTTGTCTGTGTATGTGTGTGAGAGTGTGTGAATGTGTGTGAGTGTACGTGCGTGTGTGTTTGTGTGTGTGTACATGCATGTGAGTGTGTGTGCATGTGTGTGTGCACGTGCGTGTGTGCATGTGTGTGTGTGTGTGTGTGTGTGTGTGTGTGTGTGTGTGTGTGTGTGTGCCTGCAGAGGCCTCAGATTCTCCCTACAGCTGGAGTAGGGTGCTAGGAAGTGAACTTGGGTCCTCTACAAAAGCAGTACAATGTTCTTAGCCACTGAGCCATCCCTCTGTCCTCTAGTTAACTTTTCTTGACACTGTGACAAAATACCTAACTGATGGGACTCAAGGAAAGAAATTTTTATGGTATTTTTCAAGACTTACAGTCATGTGGGGCTCATAGTGGAGTTCACGGTGGCAGCTGTCCAGGGTATAACTCTGACTGTCCATCCTGCAAGAATCCACTTCCTCTGGCTAGGCCCTACCTACCTCCTCAAAATTCCACAGCCTCTCACAACAGTACCACCCACAGGGATCCAAAGGTTCAACCATGCTATCCTGTGGAGGACATTCCACATTCAAGCCACCACTTCTGTTTTTATACATTTTACAAAACTCTCCCCCATGACCTGTGCATTGTTTTAAGTGCTTTGTAAGCATGTGTCCATTTAACTGCCATGATGTTATGGTAGGTCCTGGCTCCAAACCCTTCCGGTTTATCTAAGTACTCACCTGCATTAAGAGATTAGCTGATTTTATTACTGTGGTAACCAAAAGTAAAGAGAGAGAAATTCTCAACCAGATTTTTAATTTTTCCCACAACAGCATTAGAATTTACAGAAAAGATGGAGCCAAAGCCAGGAAATATGCGCATGTAGGTTTAACTATGTGTACCAGTTACCAGAACTGGAAGATGTCTTTGCCCTATAAAGTGGTTCTTTCTCCTGATACCAGGGTTTTTGCCTCCAGCAGTTCTGGCCCCTAACCTTCACCCACCATTGCAGTAATGCTGTGGCTTGACTGTCCACTCTACAACAAGTTTCAATGTAGTTAACAGTATTAAGAAGTGGTACCTTGAAGGGTTAGGTTATAAGAGCTCAGTTGCTGAATGGGCAGATGCTATCTTTCAGGGGACTGGCTTAGTTATCTTATTAGTTGGCTGTTTCTTTAAGGAAAGAGCATTTATAAGCCACAATCCTTTACCTGTTGTGCTTTTAAAAGAACAATGGAGGCTGGAGTCGTGGTGCATGCCTATAATCCACCAGGTAGGAGACTGGGTTCTGAACTGGATCTGCTAGTTACAAAAGGCACCAGATATTGTAAAATTTATTTCTTAGCAATTGATTATATAAAGGGTTAATATTTATTAAGGGGCTTATATAAACACTCACTGATTCAAAATTAAACCTTAAGGCAAATTTTGGAGAGTTGAACTGATCCACACAGTGATGGTGTCAACCTTCTCTCTGAGAACGCAGGACAGGCAGGCAATGGGATCTTCAAACATGAGGCTGGCCATGCTCCAACTAGGGTCCTCTAGACCCCAAAGCTACGTCTCTTGATCTCCCTCAAGAAGGCCTAAATCCCAACACAGGTGTCTGCTAGAAGACCCCAGTTGCCCATCTCTTCTCTCTCCCTGCAGAACCTTTGCTTTGAAGAGGAAGCTGCGTTACTGGCGATTTTCTATGAACTGCACAGGTACGGAAGCTCACATCTCCAGCTGCAAGCTGGGCCCTCCAGTGTCCAGGGACCTCGTGAAGAATGCCACTTGTGAGAATGGGCAGCCAGCTGTGGTAAGCTGTGTGCCTAGCCAGATCTTCAGCCCTGATGGGCCCTCAAGGTTCCGGAAAGCATACAAGCCAGAGGTAAGGACTGGACCAAGGGTAAAGACACTTGGTCCCTGGCAGGGAGGGGTCATGTTTAGAAAGGGAAAAGGAGAGAGCTGGTCTCAGCTGAGACCACCATTTTTTCCACCTGAGTTAAAGTCAGAACCCCCTTTGTGGCTCTTCACACTAAGAAAGAACCCAGTTATTGGTCAGGACAGGCTCTTGGTTCTCTGTTCATTAGCCCAGCATGAGCAAGTGGTCTGGAGTAGCCAGGCAGAGACCTTGTGCTTATGATAGATTCCCAAAGGAAAAGGCATCCAGGACTCTGGAGCTATAGGGGGTAAGATGCAACTCTCCAAGGAGTATGACATCAGCTATGTTGTTTCTAACACGTTTTTGGTTTATTTCATAAAAGAGAGGCTAGCTGCAAAAAGCTTTCAGACAATCTGCCATTATCATTCCTAAGTCATCTGTCCTCTGGCTACATGCTTATCACGGGAATCACTCATTGGTTTGTACAGAGCAATGATTTTCAACCTGTGGGTTGCGACCTCCAAAGGTCATATCAGATATCCTGCATATCAGATATTTACATTGAAATTCATTACAAAATTATAGTTATGAAGTAACAATGAAATAATTGGGGTCACCACAACTGTTTTTGTTTGTTTGTTTTGCTATTGTTAATTGGTTTGGGGAAATTGTTTGTTTATTCGTTTTTGAGATAGGATTTCTCTGTGTAGCCCTGGCTGTCCTGGATCTTGTTCTGTAGATCCTGCTGGCCTTGAACTCACAAACATCCCTCTGTCTCTGCTTCTCAAGAGCTGGGATTAAAGATGTGCACCACCACTGCCAGCCAGAGGAGCTGTGTTAGAGAGTCACAGCATTAGGAAGGCTGGGAACAGCTGTGAAAGTAACTGGGTTTGGGGGGGAGGGTCGTCCCATATGAACTAGATCCTTCATTTCAACTAGCTGATTCCTCAGAGCAGGTGAATAGCCAAACAGGGCAGACTCCACCAAAGAGTCCTGTTCTCACACCCTCTACCTCTCCTGTTCCCTCCCCTCCTGTGGGGTGTGTGTGTGTGTGTGTGTGTGTGTGTGTGTGTGTGTGTGTGTGTGTGTGTGTGTGTGTGTGTGTGTTTTGGGGATATGTGTGTATTGGAGATGTGCTGTATGTTTGGGATACATATGTGTTGTTGGGTATTGGATGTCTGAAGTAGATGTATATGAGTGTGTGTGTGTGTGTGTGTGTGTGTGTGTGTGTGTGTGTGTGTGTGTGTGTGTGTGCTTCTGGAAATTGCTGATATATGGCCACTTTGTGGGAATAGTACATGAAAAAAAAAAAAAGAGAAAGATTTATCATAGATCAGACATTGATTCACAGGCTGAAAACCTCCACCACAGGCTGAGTCCGGGGGCCATTTAAAACCTCAGTAGACATCATGTTGGCAGAGGGAGTTCATGCCAGAGGAAAGAGTGGGGGAAGAGGGAACCAGAGAGGGAAGGCAGTTGGTGGAACAGTAATTAGAAGTGCCTTCCCAGACCAATAAGTCTCTGCTCCTTTCTCTTCCTCCCACCCCAGGCTTTTCCTCCCCTATTCCTGAGATAAGCCACAGAGATTAGAAATCAGGGGGAAGATGGTGGTGATAACCTTTGGGGTGCTTGGAGGTGTTTGAATGAAAGTCCAAACAGTAAGGGAGAAAAGCAAAATGCATGCTGGGAGCCCCACCCAGTGTGTGGGGATTATTCAGAGGGACCTCCTAACCAAGTGACCTTTCTGGGAAACAGTCAGCCTGACCATCTCAGTCCCCTCAAGATGCTTTGGGAGTACAGAGATGTGACTTCTTTGTCAGACACCTGTAGCCCTGTGTCAGAGGCACAGCTGGTCAGTGTGAGTTCTGGGCCTCAATCTACCACTGCTCTGAACCCTCACTCCCCTGCCCTTTTGTTCTGCTGGCCTCATCCTGCCTCCTATACTCCACCCCCAGCTTTCCCTGTCACCCAGAGTTCCAGATCCTACTGTTTTGGAATTCTTCTGCTGTGCTGTGCAAAGCAAAGGAGTCAAGTTCATACCAAACCAGTGAACTAAGTGGGAGGCTGACCTCATATTTTCCTTGGTTGCTGTCTTCACTCCTTGGCCAGCTGGATTGCTACCTGGCCACTCCAGGGTCTGTGGCTAGGCTATCTGATATTCTCTCTCCATCCAGCTGCGGTCAGGGTGGTGACTCCGCGTGAGTGTGAGGGGCCCCTGCATCCCACTCAGAAGCTTGGGAAGGAGGTCACATTTCTGTTGAAAACAGGCTGCAGCCAGTGGTTTTACTCACTGTGCTCTGCTTTTTAAAGAAAGAATGGAAGTTTCGGAAGCCACTGAGAGTTTTGCCCTCACCCATCCTCCTTCACTTTTCCCGAGAGCGCCAGGCTCAGCTGTCCCTGGGGGAGTCCGTGAATGTAGGTGGTGTCGCAGCAATGACTTGGTGCTTCATTCCTCAAGGTAGCAGAGGGCTCAGATGCTTAAAGCATACCACCTTCAGGCAAGCCCTCCTCATTCTGGCCATCAGAACATGGTCTGAACGAAGTCACAGGCTGTGGACTACATAAGTCACAACTCCGATGAGTATCGTCAGTGACTCAGAGCCTTGCAGACTTATAAGCAAATGCTCTCTCTCTCTCTCTTTCTCTCTAACACACACACACATGCATATGCTCGTACATGCACACGCAGACACTGAGCATGCAAACATTGGCTTGTACACATACGTAGAAACTGAGGCAAAGCAGCCTGTGTAGACAGGTGAAGCCAATGCCTATTCTTTAAGGCATAATCCACAGGCTACATGAAACCAGCAGAGAATGGGTCTTGTGTAATTTCTGACGTCCCAGAAGGGGGCTGAGGCTTCCAGACAGTGAGTAAGCTACCATCACCACCCTCTCTGCCCTCTCAAGGTCTGGACAGGCTGCATCTTCTGGACTTAGATGGCGGTTAGTTTTAACTAGAAAGACTCCCTATCCCTTGCAGCTCCCCTGTTCTGAGTCATGTCCTGATTAGGCCTGTCTTTCTTGATAAGGGCCCAAGTTTTCACACTCTGTCTTGCCACTTCCTGTGGGCTCCCTCTTGCATCCCTCCTTATGAGCAGAATTACAACTTACACTTGGCTCCCCACCAACGGGTCTCCCTGCAGGAAGGACTAGACTGTAAAGCTCTCTTAAAAGCCGTGGAAAATAAAGATTCATTTGGAATCTTGGACTTAGATGGTAGATGTTTCTCTGGGAGGCTTCAGAGCTGGGGGTAGAAGGATGCTGCTGATGGTGGACTCTGAGAGCCACGTCTGGGAAGGGGTGATGAGCTGATGAGGGTCTTTGATGGCCTCCCTAGTGGTCCGGGGCAGAGGCCAATGAGATGCTACACAGGAAAGCTCCCCAACCCTTAGCAAGTTGAACACTTTCAGACTCTGAGCTCTGGGGATCTGGCAGGGTCATGGGAGATGAAATGAGTCAGTCAGTGACAACTGGAAGGATGTTTGTTATGTCTGCACTCAGAAGGACCCTGTGTCTGTCTCTACAGCAACCCTTAGTGCGGCTGAGAGGTGGAGCCCAGGTCGGGGAGGGCCGAGTGGAGGTCCTTAAGAATGGAGAATGGGGAACCGTCTGTGATGACAAGTGGGACCTGGTATCCGCCAGTGTGGTCTGCCGAGAGCTGGGCTTCGGGACCGCTAAGGAGGCTGTCACAGGCTCCAGGCTGGGGCAAGGTAAGGAATGGAGTAGCTGAAGATAGGAGTCTTTCTGTATGCTGTGAATATCAATCTTTAAATAAAAGAGCTGTTTTGGCCCATGACAGGCACCATAGAAAAAGTAGGAGGAGAAATCAGAGCAAAGGTAAGAGAAGGGCATAGTCAGAGACAGACCGAGCCAGTCACTAAAGAAGAAACATGTGAAAAATACAAGTGAGCCATGGGCCACATGGCAGACAGATTAATGAAAATGGGTTGAGTTAAGATGTAAGAGCATCCTAGCAATGTGCCTGAGCCATAGGCCAAACAGCATAAAGTTAATATAAGCATCTAAATCATTTCTGGGGACCTGATCAGCTGCAGGTGGCTAAAGGGTCTGGGGCTGCAGGTCTGTGGGTCTGAACCTCTGGCTGCCCAGGACCAAGAAACCTCATTGCAACAAGTCTCTCCAAGGGAAAAGATGGCCCTACGAACCTAGGCCCAGATGGTGGCTGTGGTCCCCTCAAGCTCGACTTAACTCTGCTTCCTCCTGGAAGCAGCTCCCCGCCCCACCCCCCACAGCCAGATCCTTAGAGAATACCAAATCCCCATCTGATGGACTTGGAATTGCCACCTAGAGAACTGATGAATGGGCAAAGCGAGGCGATAGAACAGCAAGTAGACATACCAGGTTTCCAGGAGCAGCTGAGAGTGTGGAGTGGGGAAAGCCCAGGTCCTTCTGTCAGGGAAAGACCTCAGGATCCATCAAGTGTGGCTGCACACAAAAGAACCAGCTGTTGCCTTGCGTTTCTACCCTGGTACAGCCTTGCCAATATCGGGCTCCTTGACAGCAGAGAAAGGAAACATGGCCGCCCTCTCTGACGTCATGAGACAGTGATGAGAAGGAAGCCGGTTTTCATCAAGTGTCCCAAGCAAATCGTTTGTGTGAGCAAAGGACAAATGTATGGGAGGCATTCAGTAGGGAAACTCTGGGGACAGTGTTGTCTCCTGGACCGCAGAACAGACTACATAACCTCTCCTGGGTGAATCCATGAAAACCACTTAGCCTTGAAAGCCCTGGTCCATCAGGAGCCTTTCCCAAGGCCAGGCAGACTTGTGAATGCTCAGCGCCCCCCCTCACCCCAGAACTGTGATCAAGGGAAGAAAGTTTTGGTCTTTTCTGGGACTCTGTTCAGCTCTGACCAGTACGTAGAGGTTGCAATGACAGTAAGGATGGAGCTTGGGTTACAGACAGGCATGGGATGCCCTAGGCAATGGTTCTCAACCTGTGGGTCGTGATATATCAGATATCCTATATAGCAGATATGTATATTATGACTTATAACAGCAGCAAAATTACAGTTATGAAGTAGCAATAAAATAATTCCCCAACATGAGGAACTGTATTAAAGGGTCTCACATTAGGTCTCGGCTGTAAGAAGAAACACATACTCTTGCAAACGGAGCCATCATCCCAGAGAAAGGAATCTGGTGAGGTCACTAGTTGCAGCCTGAGGTCAGTAATAGCCCCAACTCAGCCAGGCCATGAACAGGTAGCGGGTTCTCTCTGCTAGGATTCCAGCATCCCACTTAAACTTCGTCTCCAGCTCAGTTAGAGAACACAGAACCCTCATCTCCTAGCTGTGCAGCTGACCCATTCCAGTTCATCTGCTTAACTGTCCTACATCATGCCATGCCCCCAACAGCCCTGGGAATGAACTGAGGTGATTCATGGGTCACAGACCTGCCCTGCTAGAGAGGAACTCAGTTTCTCTGGCCCACCATACGAGGAATTTGAGGCTTAGGGAAACCTAATAGTTGGCAGACAGACTGAATGAAGCTCAAATTTCCTAAGTCTTAAGATTTGGGCTTCCTTTTTGACACTACCTCCCTTCTTGACTAGTCTTGATAACATTTGATCATTTCTTCTGCAAGTGTTTCAAATGTTCACTAAAGGGTAGGTGGTTTGGGGCAGATGCCGCCACAGCATATATTGTGTTACCTGGCAGTCTCTGCTACGCCACACAACAACCCATTCTCCATAGATCCCAGGAAGAAGTTAGGCTCCTCAGCGTTTCCACAGTCCACTCTGCTGGTTGATCCACACGCTCAGTGGTTTCCTGAGGCATAAACAAGCAGTTGATGACATGGACATTCCATGTGTCATGAGTGGATACTGTATGACCTAATTCTTTCAGAGCCCAGAACAGCTAAAGGTTTACAAGTGCCTGAGAAATTCTGGGAAGATGAGGCCTTGGGTGCCTTTGATGTTGAACTTCAAGGCATCATGGAAGATTTATCTGACTTCTGCCACGTTGGATAGATGACGTGTCATAAAAGAAGAGAAAGTATCACATTTAGAGACCTGCCCCAGATCAGATAGGATCAGCTCCTGAGTCCTGGCTCTAGCTGACGGAACAAGAAACCACACCCAAACCCATGGGTACTGAAAGGGCAGAGGCTGAGTCCTCACCCTAGCCTGGCTACTTATTTGTCTGTGACCTTGAAGAACCTTCTGGTCCTGAGATTCTTCACTGTAAAACAAGGTAGCTGGAAAGGTGATGTGTGGGGCTCTGTCTGGCTCTGTTGTCACTGGAGTAGATGTTCAGGTTATGGTAGGTTCTTCTCTATGTACTTCAGTGTCCTCCTCCCCCCGAAATCCCAGCTATCTGCCATCACATGCACCTTCCCTAACAACTGAACCAAGTGTGAGGGATAAGCCTGTGCCTTAGCTCCTATCCTTGGAGTCTGTACCCAGCAGGTACTGCTCCACAGATGTCCAGGAAGGGACTGAAGGAGGGAGGCACCCCAGGAAGAGGGGGTACACTCCAGTTGAGCAGGTATGGTCAACAGAACAAACACTTGATAGAAGATCCCAACCAATACCTTCCAGTAGAAACATAGCCACATAGGTAAGTTTGAATTTTCTAGTAGCCGCATGAAAAAGAATTGAGGGTGACATTAACTCTAACAATATATTTTGTTCAACACAGTATATGCAAAATATTATGATTTTAACATGTAGTTGATAGAAATGCTGTTAACAAGATTGCTTGCATTTCATAATCCAGACTTGTCATTCATTGTGTATTCAATGCTCACAGTTCATATACTTGCCTGGGCTCCTGTATAGTGGGCAGGGCAGTGAGAGAGAATTGGCTGCAAAAGCCTTTTGTCCTCACTAAGTAGAACATGTGGCAGGGCCTGGGACACATGCAATAGTGGGTTGCTGTGATGTTTACATAAGTTGGGGTAAGATGAATGTTTGAGATCCGATGCATGGTAAACATCCACTGTGGCCATCTCTCTGTCATCAACCTCAAATTTATAACAAACCCTAATCCTATGGCTCTGGTCCTGCATTTTGTCATAGTCTTTGTACTTTGTAATCTTTTTAGCAATTTTTCATGAAGTATTGTTACTAATTATAAAATTCCAAGAAATTGGAAATGTATTCATTTACTAATTTCTAAGAAAGCAGAAACTTAGCACTTTCCTCCTAAATGTTAGTTTTTGACCTCAGGACAGCTAGATGGTGACTGCTCTGCTCCCTAATAGGGTCAAAGACCCTCTTAGGCGCTGAGAACCTGTGATCATCTCCATTTTTATTTCTGACTACATATTCATAAGTCTCTATGTGACCTCTGCCTTGCCCAGGCACTGGGAACTTTCCAGGGCAGACTCTGCCTTCTGAGTCCATAACCCATGGCGTTGAGGCTGATAGGCCACAGATGCTCAGTAATGTCATTTACACATGTGTAGACACTGTGGGGACTTCCTGCCTTCCCAGGCACTGGCTGGGAATATGCCAAAAGAAAACACGTGTTTTGTGCCCTCCTTAGGGGGAGGGCCCACAGCAGGAGTACAGGACCAAAGGCAATACAGACAGGGGTGAAGTGAGGACCAGACAGACCTCCTCAGGGAAATGAAAGATGGATGGATGTCAGTGGACTGTGAGAGGGAGAGAGGACCAGGCAGAGGAAGGAGCACTTGGCTCAGTGAGGTTATATCTAGGAGGAGTTTAAGGTTCCTGTGGCTGAGGTGGGAAGAGCCAAAGAACTCTGTGACAGAGGTGGGAGATGTGGGCAGAGCTGGAACATAAGTGGAGGCCATTTAGTGCAAGGCCTCCAAGGCTATCTAGAACTGTTGAATCATAGATACTTCTCTCTGGGGCAGTGAGAAGTTATTGGATGCATTTAACATGAATTTAAACACCCATGGGGTTTTATGTGAAGAAAAATACTGGAATAGGGCAGAGAAGGAGGCTAAAAGTCATTTGATCATTGCCCCCAGGAGAAGATATTGTTATGGATCAGGAAATGGGAGGTGGGCGGGGGATAGGAAGCAAGCATCCAGATTTGGAAAAAATAAGTGAGCAGAATGTGATGGGTGAGTTGTCTGGGATGGAGATGATCTTGGGGTTCCAACAGTGCCATGAATGCTATGTGCCATTTCCTGGTGTGAGGAGGGCCTGTGGAGAAACAGCTGGGAAAGAGAGTCAAAGCCCGATGACTCTTCAAGACCATGCTTAAAAAGGAGAAGACCAGGCACAAGCAGAGAGGCCTAAGTACCTTTTCTCTCCAGTCTGAGACTCATTCAGTATCCCAGCCCCAGTTGACAAGCTTCCTAGCACCATCTCAATGTCACCTGCTACGTGTCTCCTGTCTACCCTCCCCAGTTCACTCTCTACCCTCACCCGTGATACCCA
Source organism: Phyllotis vaccarum (assembly GCA_033318265.1). Lineage (NCBI taxonomy): Eukaryota > Metazoa > Chordata > Mammalia > Rodentia > Cricetidae > Phyllotis > Phyllotis vaccarum. Next base: position 52,366,597 of record JARWLC010000005.1, on the reverse strand, counting down.
GTGACTCAAGGCATAGATAGGTTTGGCCACAGGATACTGGTGATAAATGGAGGCAACCAGAGGGGAAAGAGTCCCCATGGACACCATGTCCCTCCACGGAGGGTGACCACTGTTTTCAGGGATCTTCTCTCCATACCTTTCCTAGTGAGTTATTGGCTCTTTTCTCACTCACGCAGGCATGTCCAAGTCCCAGTATTATTAACCCTGAGTTTTAACTACCCTTAACTCCCTACACCCCACCTTTGACTTTATTATAAAATTCCCCCCTTTCTAACTCAAACCTTTTAATTTGTATAGGATACCTGTTTCCTACAAGGACAGCCAGAGTTGCTATTTTTAGACTCCTAAATGCCTAGACCATGGTAGCCACAGGGTAAAGGTGACATAGTCTAATCTGACTCATTTATTAAAGAGAGAAACCCAGTGACCAGGGGGGGCTGGGTGTGTGTTTCTATTGATTTGACCAAATATCTGAGAAGAAGCAATTTAAGAGAAAGGGTTTATTCTGGCTTAGTATTTAAGAAGGGATATAGTCCATCATGGTGGGAAGCTGGTGGCCAGAGCACGAGGTCACATCACATACATCTGAAGTCAGGAAGGAAATAACAGACAGGAAACAGTACCTGGCCTTTAAACCCCAAAGCCCATGACTCACTTTTTCCAGCAAGATTCCAGCTCCTAAAATTTTCACACTCTTTCCAAAACAGTGCCACCAGCTGGTGACCAGGCATTCAAACTCACAAACTTATGGGCAACATTTGATATTAAAACCATAAGGGAACTGACCAAGGTCACATGAACGTTTAGTAGTGAATTTTATCTGCACTTAGGACAAAATATGCACCCTCCAGTTCTCTCCAGGGAGAAAGGACTGTGGTTGGGAGGGTTTCGAAGATGGAAGAGGCAGAGTCTGACTTCTAGGGTCTTTCCTCCTTGTTCGAGAAAGTTCCTCCAGTGATTTTATAGTACACAGCTTCTTTTCCTTCCTAGGGATCGGGCCCATCCACCTCAATGAGGTCCAGTGCACGGGGACCGAGAAGTCCATCATAGACTGTAAACTCAACACAGAGTCACAGGGCTGCAACCACGAGGAAGATGCTGGTGTGCGATGCAACATTCCCATCATGGGCTTCCAGAAAAAGGTGAGGAGGTGGGATGCCCACATTTCTAAAAGTGCCAAATGAACAAGCACAAAAGCAAAACGCCACTCTTGGTGTGGACTTCTCCTTGTGCTTTGAGACAGTGGCAGCTCAGAATTTTCTACAAGAGACTCAAGGTCATACCTCTGACAGCCTTGGCATGGGTTCTCTGTGAGGAATCCCAGGCACCACATGGATGGGTGGCAGACCTGCAGAGCAAGTGCAGGCAGCAGTGTGTAAACAGAAGGAATTGAAGGAAGTCAGCGGAATTGCATCCGGAGACAAACCCCACCCTTCCTGAGGCAGGGCTTTCAAGCTTGCTGACCTTGCTCACAGAGAAGAATCCCCCACCTCCTTGTCCTTCAGGAAGTGTAGCCAATGCTAGAAAACACCCAGTATTTCCTCCATAACGCTCTCCAATGTGCCTTAAATTTGTTGGATGCTGTGACATATATCATAGGGCTAACATTGTATGCTTATTTAAGCACATCATGACACCAGATGTGACAGGTTCCTGCTTAGGCAACGGTTCTTGACCTTGACACCAGAGCACCAAGGGACTCCTGAGGCAATTCATCATCTTTAACTGGCCATAGGTGGGAACCCAGCAGCAGGCAGCTGAGCTGTGTGCATTCCTTGTGAATAAACAGGAATGCACACACACGGGGAAATCTGCCATCTGGAGTTGCCAGAAGTATTCTAAGGAACCTTGTTAATGCTACAACCCATGGCCAGCCCTAAGTTTCAATGTGTTGAGTCATTCTCCAGATGAGTCAAAGCTCAGTGGACCGGGCAGACTTCAGCTAAAGAAACGAGGCTTTCCAGAACCTTTTGACAGCCATCAGATAAGAGCTGAGCCAGCCAGATGCCTGGTTGTCACCTCAGAAGTACTGAATTCCCAGTACTGCCAATAGCTCTCACCTTTCTAAAGGCCCAGGTTCAAGGCTATGTTGTCTGAGCTCAGCCACAATGCCAGAGGGATTATATTTGTTGTGATGGCCAGCCAGGCACAGCATGGCCAGGCATGGGGCTTCTAATTGTGCCAGTCTGTTGTCGGTTGATTTTGTTCTTTTAGGGGATCCACCACCCAGCTCCCAAACAAATCACACACAGAGGCTTATTCTTAATTATAAATGACCAGCCTTAGCTTGGCTTGTTTCTAACTAGCTTTTCTTAACTTTAAATCATTTCATCTACCCTTTGCCTCTGGGCTTTTTCCTTTTCTATTCTTGTATACTTCTTTTTGTTTCTTATCCCATGGCTTGCTGTGTAGCTGGATGGATGCCCCCCTCCTTCTCTGACTACTTCTTTTTCTTTTTCTCCCAGATTTCTCCTATGTATCCTCTCTGCCTGCCAGCCCTGCCTATCCTTTCTCCTACCTTGCTACTGACTATTCAGTTCTTTATTAGACCATCAGGTGCTTTAGACAGCTTCACAGAGTTAAACAAATGCAACATAAACCAAAGTAACACACCTTAAAACAACATTCTACAACACCAGCCACCATGCTGTGAGAAGTAAATCATCCGAGTTTTCTCACCATAGGTATGCTTCTGCTGACAAAGCAAAATACTGTCAGCTTCACCAATGGGATGGGTTTCTTCCTGGGTCTCCCAGGAGGATATAACCGAGCCAAGGCATTGCCAGGTTAGGTGTCTTCTGGGGCTACTCTGTTCTGACCTGTTTTTAGGCACTTTTACTGTCCTTATGCAACCTCTTTCTGTGCCTGCTGCATACCCACGTCACTTTTCTCCTTGTAAAGACATCAGTCTGGTTGAATTATAGCATTCCCAAATGGTCTTATGTGACTTTAATTGTCCCCTTCGAGACCACACCCCCAAGCAGAGCATCGGGGCTTATGCATAAGCCTTAGAGAATGGGATCTGGGACGTGGTTTGGTCGGTAGAATGTTTGCCTAGAGGTTCTGTTGGTCCAGCTACAGCAAAGCTTCGTTTCTTCTGTCACCGGAAGAAAAGCCACACAGTGAGAGGCTCTATGAGTCGTCAGTGGTACCTAGTATCTACGTGTGAGTAAACATCCAGCAGAACCAGATGTTTTACACATAATTCTTGTTACCTCTTAGAAGACACTTACATTACCAAAAAAGTGGTGTTCAAGATGGGGTCTTGACACCTGGGTGAGCCCTTATTGAGTTCATACTAGCATAATTTGACGTGCAGGAGACTCTTAAGGATGTTCTGAATTCAAAGGTGGATAGACAGGACCACTTGGCTTGGAGCTAATGCAACATAAGAGGACCTCCCGCCTATCCTCATGACCATGTTTCTTGCTCTTCACAGCTGCGTCTGAATGGAGGCCGCAACCCCTATGAGGGCCGAGTGGAGGTACTAACAGAGAGAAATGGGTCCCTTGTGTGGGGAACTGTATGTGGCCAGAACTGGGGCATTGTGGAGGCCATGGTGGTCTGCCGGCAGCTAGGCCTGGGCTTTGCCAGCAATGCCTTCCAGGTAAGTGGCTCTAGCCTCATTGTTTAGCCAACCTTCCATCCCAATCTGGCCTTTCCCATCATCAGTCAGCTCTTCCCATCAACTAACTCTCGCCAGCCACTAAGATGGGACACAACCAAGCAAACTCTGGACCAAGGCAGGAGACCTCATTTTACCCGTAGCTCCTTCCTCGACAGTTCCAAAGCCTGGAACTCCTACCCCATTCTCAGTTTCCAGCTACAGAATAAGGTGCTCCAGGTGTGTCCATCTGTTTGACTTGGGACACAATGTTGTCATCTATAAATGTCACACTGTGCCTTCCAGTTGTGAAAATGTTACAGAGAAAACTCATAATGTTTTGGACTTCATGTTAAACAGCATCCATAGTTATGGTGCGCTTGTTGAGATCTCCTGTGGTCCACTGGGTTGCAGGGTGCACACTTCTGCGTCCCTTACTGCTGTCTGTGCATCATTTTGGTCTTCATGTTGGGGTTCTCTGTGGGCTGAGGGCTGAATCTGAAGTGTCCTGAATCCTGTTTGTAGAGGGACATGATTTGAGGAATGTGGGGAGTACCCAGCACCAAGATAAACACTTCGAATGACTTAGTTTGTTTCCTTGAAGCCCTCTGTGGCTGGACCCTTTCTTCTTGGTTTCTCTACCTCATTTTTCCCCCTTGTTACACTGGCCAATCTCCAGACTGTGTCCTGAACTCTTGCCACATTGGCTGCACCTTCCTGCCAGGGCCACTTTCAATGACCTAATAACTCGAGAGAGCCCGCAAGGTTGCTCTGGTCTTCATTTCTGTTTCCCAGGTTCCTGTCATAGGCAGCACAGGACCAGCAGCCTGGTTATTTCCTGTTCCATTCCTCTATGAAAGTCTATGGCAAAGTATCCATTCCTGCTTCATTTACTCCACCTGTAATATAGAATGAAGGATCCATAGTTCTCAGCGTTGAGCTCAGAGCATTGTCTGTGGTCCATCTTGTATGCTGACCTGACTACCTCCTGGTCCCATGGAGCCTTTTCTGCCCACCTCCTTCAGGAAGGAGCTCAGCATCTCTACTGGGCTGTTGGTCTACCGGGACTTACATGGGCTGGGTCCTGGGCCCGGGATGCCTGTGTTCTCTTCCTGAAGCTCATCATTCTAGTCTCTAGGAGAGACTGGAAACTTAGCCTCCCAGAGCAAACTGAACACACACACAACACTAATTCTCCAAGTAACTGATCTGCTGCTGGATGGCTTTCTTCTCTGATAGCTCATGCCCAAGACACATGGGCCTCAGCTTGGGGTCCCAGTCAGCCACCAAAGAAAAGCCCTATCTCTGCTAGGGGCGCTAGGTTTTTCCTGTGGAGAATTAGAAGGATTTTTTTCAGATTATTTGGAAAACATAACTAATAGGATATAGATACATTTATCCCTCATATCTACGAGGGCCCTTCAATTACCAATCTCCACAATGCTCCAATTCTTATGAAATGGCCCAATGTTTCTTTAGAATTTACACATGCCTGAACTTTCTTGTCATTCAATGGCTTATCATCTCTAATACAGTATAAATGTCATGCTTATAGTTGTGGTATTGTTCTTCTTGGGGGAACAGCAACAGCAAAAGTCAATAAACAGCACAGTCAGTTTTTAAAATATTTAGGTTTTTGTTTTGTGTTGTTTTCTGGTTTTTTTTTTTTTTTTTAAGTCAGTATCTCTATACTCTACCTGAAACTGTATACCTACCCATCAGTCAGTAGACAGATTTATTTGACAAAATTGGGGCCTATGAAGCTGACAAGTTGAAATTAATTGTACAGGGTCATGGACCCAAAGAACAAGTCAGATTGTGGCTCAAGTCCAAAGGCGTTCTGCTTGTAGAATCTCCGTTCACGAAGGGACCTCAGTCTTCCTTCCTTGTGAGGTTTCCGACTGACTGAGGCCTATCCCCATCACGCAATACAGTTTGTCTTACTCAAATCAACCTATTTTGATATTAGTCTTATCTAAAAACTATTTCACAGAAACACTAGAATAGTGTCTAAACAAATATCTGGGTATTGTCACCGAGCCAAGCTGACATATAATAAAATCTGGAAACTTCAAGAGCACGGATGCTTATGTTCTCTTGCATTCTCTTTATCTACCTCTCCCCCAACTTCTGTGTTTTCTCTACTGGGTGGTTCTTGAACTGTAAGAGTATATGCTAACCATGTTTTGAATTTCTGTAGTGAGAAAGAGCCTAATTAATCTCAGCATCATAAACCCGGGGCTCCTCGGTCAGCATTCTATAAAATGCTTTCCTTAGAATTAAATCCAAAGGCTGAATTTTATAAGACAGCTAATGTGGGCATATGTGAATGGACTTCTCCTCTCCTGCAAACCCCGGGTTACTAGTAAATGCTCAGTCATTCCATTATTAGCTATTCACATGACTCATACCTCATCTGTCTTCATCTGAAAAATGGGATTGTAAAACCTTGAGGTTTTTGTGAAGCCAGAAGTTGACAAGGTGACAGACTAGTAACTATTTTGGTTGATTTCTCCAGGAGACCTGGTACTGGCATGGAAATGTCTTCGCCAACACAGTAGTCATGAGTGGAGTGAAGTGCTCAGGAACAGAGCTCTCCCTGGCACACTGCCGCCATGATGATGAGGTGACCTGCCCTGAGGGTGGGGTCCGGTTCGGTGCTGGAGTCGCCTGCTCAGAGAGTAAGACTTTCTAAGGGCTGCTTCTCATTCTTCCCACATGTTCCAAGTTCTAGAAAAGTTCAGTAACTGTAGTTACTCTTCCCAAGACTCTGGGGTTTCACAGTGTGTGCTCAGGAGGTGGGTCCTGGGCCAAAAGGGACAAACAATACCTATTCCCCATCCACGGGACCTGGCTGATGATATGATAAAGAGGAAGCATGGAAGGGGTAGTTTAAGGAATGTGTATTGCTCATTGTTAGTACTGTCTTAGTTAGGGTTTCTATTGCTGTGAAGAGACACCATGACCACAGCAACTCTTATGAAGGAAAACATTTCATTGGGGCTGGCTTACAGTTTAGAGGTTCAGTCCATTATCACCATGGTGAAACATGGCAGCATTCAGGCAGCCATGGTGCCGGAGAAGTTGCTGAGAGTTTTACATCTTGCTATGCAGGCAACAAGAAGTAAACTTAGATACTGGGCATGGCTTTAGCATATATGAGACCTCAAAGCCCATCCCCACAGTAACACACTTCCTCCAACAAGAAAGCCACACCTGCTCCACCAAAGTCACACCTCCTAATAATACCACTCCTGGTGAGCTTATGGGGGCCAATTACATTCAAACTACCACAAGTTCCAAATGCCTGAGAAAAGCAACTTGAGAAAGAATAGTTTGTTTTGGCTAACAATTTGAGAATACAGTCCATCAGAAAGGGGAGTAGGAGACAAGCAGGTCACATAATATCCATAAACTAGAAGCAGAGAGAAATGAATGCCAGAGTTCTCCTTTCCAGGTAGCTTGGGACTCTAGCCCATTGAAATGGTGTCATCTGTGTTCAGGGTAGGTTTTCCCACCTTGGTAGGTTGAATAAGAGTGGCCCCCGTGGGATCCTATATCCGAATGCTTTGTTCCTAGGTAGCAAACTCTGCCGTACACATACAATCCATCTTCATTTTTACCTTTCAGCATTTTTTTAAACTGCATTTCCTTCTACCCTACCATTAATGTATGTGGCCACCTGACCACCTTCCTTCCATACTCTATGTATTATGCAGACTCTCATGTGGGGTGGGGGAAGGCACATGGCTCTCTGATTTCCTTCCCTCAAGCCAGTATAATGCTGTCTCCACTTCTACTCTCCTGTTGAGTTGCAAATGTTCCTATTGTACTTGAACCCAAGACATCTATATCTGTTAACTAGAATATTTTGTACCTCCGTATCCACCTAGTTTGCCTCTAGGCTAGTGTAAACTATGTGTAGTTAACCTATCTTGAGTTCAAGGGAAGCTAACCTCCCCCTAGAGGAGAAGCCCAATGGGTACCTCTCTGCTCTATTCAGCTCAGAGTAGCTAGGGAACCAGGTCCTCAGTGCTAACCAAGGAATCAATACCTCAAAAGAGTCACACCACATTGTTGAGAAACTTTGGGCACTAGACATTGTCACACATGATGACCACACATTAAGCTTTGAAGGGAAGTATTTGCCAGCTGATCAAGTCTCCTGATGGAGGTCTTCCCTTCTTTGCCCACATCCCACCTGGGTGCCTTTCTTGCCTACCCCACATTTCACACCTTATTCATTTGAGTGGATTTTCTCATCAGAGGCTGCCAGCTCCAGTAAATGCCAGTGAGCTTAGTGTTCACTGAGACCCAGAGAGAGGGGCAAGGTCAACTGCAAAGTTCTCAAGTTTCCAGTGGACTCTATGATAGGATCTTTCTGCAGAGCCAAGCAAGGCAAACATGAAACTACCGAATATTTTAGAAAGAGACAGATGTTAGCCCAGTTGACTACTTGAAACAAGAACTTGCAAAAGTATGGGGCTAGTTGGGAATAAACTGGAGATGTTCCCATGTTCGTGGTCAAGAAAGAGTTCCTTGGGAATGCAAAGCTCCAGACCATACTCTCTTGAGATGCTTACCTATACTCTAGTTTCATGCCTGTTCCTGGGATAATGTATCCTGATGAAAGTAACACAGGAGAAAAGTGCTCATTTGGTTCATAACTCCAGTTTATACTCTAACATTGCAGAAAAATCAAGGCAGGAACTTAAAGCGTTACAACCATGGCCAAGAGCAGAGACAAATGTACCCTTGCTCCCTGCCAACCCTTCCTACTTTCTTCCGAAGGAATGGAACCACCCACAATGAGCTGAACCAATTAGCCATAAGACTAGCCCTGACAGACATGCTTACTGGCCAATCTGATCTAGGGAATCAGCTGGGGAATTCCCCCTTCCCGGGTGATTCAAGGTTCTGTCAAGCTGATAATTAAAACTAACCAGCCCAACATGCAACAGTCAGAAAGTGAGATTTCTGCGTCTGTTGGAAATCAGTCCTAGAGGACCAATATTCTTAAACCTTTCTACTCAAGATACCTGAGCTATTTTTACATTAAGTATTAAAGTATATTTTTATATTAAGATTATTATTAAGTGTATAAAATAGGTACACAAATCAAACACTTACTGTATAATAAATCACATTTATTTTACAAGGGATCTTTTGTATGCATATAGTTCTGCCATTTATTAAAGATGAAATCAAATTTTTATAGTTAGGGTTTCTATTGCTATGACCCAAAGCAACTTGGGGATGAAAGGGTTTATTTTAATTAAGTCTATAAATCCATCACTGAGGGAGGAAAGCCAGGCCAGAAAACACAGGGCAGGGATTGGAGGCAAGAATTGAAGCAGAAGGCCTGGAGGGGCGTTGCTTACTGACTTGTTTCTTATGGCTTGCTCAGCCTGCTTCCTTATAAATCCCAAGACCACCAGCCTAGGGATGGCACCACTCACAATAAGCTGGGCCCTTCCACATCAATTATTAATGAAGAAAATGTACCTGCCATAGGCTTGCCCTTAGGCAAATTTGGTTGGGATATTTTCTCAATTGGGGTTCCCTCTTTCAAGTGACTCTAGCTTCTGTCAGTTTAATATGAAGACTAACCAGCACACATACTAAAAAGATGGGTATAATTTTTGTCTTTGCATAAAGAAATAAATTTTGGTGAATAAGAATTTATCAGTACTTTGATATTATGATTGTTAATGCTAAGAACACCTTTTGTTCTTTTTTGCGTAAATACATAATACAAGACAACAGTATGTTTAGAGCTATTTCAGAGATGATTGAAAATCTGTTCTAATGCCAAACCAAAAGTGTCCTAATATTTTTAGAAATGAAATTTATGTCAGCATCTCAAGCAACACTTTTAAAATGAGATATTCTAACACAATGCAACTAAAGATATGCTGACGTAGCATTTATTTTCAAAGGAATTGATGGGAGGAAACTGTTAAAAGTCCTTGTTTCCTGTAACTGAACCACTTTTCCTCAAGAACAGAAAACTCTTATGTACAGTAAAAGCCCTGTCAATCATAACACGGAAATTGTGATTATGTGCTGAGGTGTTTAGGGCAGTGTTTGTTGGTGTTGTATATGTGGCCTGTACAAAGCAGAGTGTGCGTGCTCCGTGTTCAGAATCAAGGCTGTGGTGAAGTCACGCAGCACACCATGGGCAGGCGCTGCCCAAAACACTGCAGCCTCATTCTGCATTTTTTTTTCAAATTAATTTTCAAATATTGTGTATTCAGAAACATTCTATTGTTCCCAAAATTTTCAAGACCCCTCACACTCACTTACACAACTGGTCCTCAATCCACAGTTTGTGAAACCAGGCCAGGATGTTGTGAATTGTTCTCTGAAATGTATACTTTAAGCACCATGTTTCACAGGAACCCTGTTGTTCACATCTGTAAAAAGAGGACTCTTTCCTCCATCCCCAACAACATGGACAGCATTCTTTCCGAGCAAGCTCTGTGCCATGCTGTGATGGAAGGAAACAGGAGAAACTTGTGATAAGGCAGTTTGGCAATATGCATCAAAGTTATAAAATCATGCTTCTTTTCCTCCTGGAAATGTCTCTGCTAGAGATATATTCTAAAGAAAACACACACACACAATTTAGGTGCAGGTTGACTATAGCATGTTAATCACAGACTTGCCTTTAGTTGAAAAATTCTAAGCAGCCAAGGTATCGCCTCCCTAAAAGATAGGAGCGTATGGTGAATTAAATATTACAGAACCATAAAAATGGTTATTTCAGTGTTTAGACTTCAACAGTCAAGATCCATTTTGAGGGAAATGGCATTAGTAGACCATAAATCCTCATGCATGCTAGGTAAGAGACAGTCAAACCAAGTGTCTCCTTCATTCTTGTTGTGCTTTTTATTATGAAGTCTGAGGGGCTTGAAAGTAGAGAGAATGATCTAGGGAACTCTTGGCTGTCTGTCACCCAAATATGTATCAACATTGTGTCCACCCTTATTGGTAACTGAGGTGGGAGCAGTGTTCAGAAGACTTCTAGAAAAGAGAAAGTATCATTGGGAATGACAGGGAGGTAACATGAAGGGGCTGTCGTTTAGCTCCAGCAGGACATGTAGATTGATGGCAGCTTTCTCAGGGTTGGTTTCCTGACCATGATTCATGTCTGTCTTCCCCAGCTGCACCTGACCTGGTGCTTAACGCTGAGATCGTGCAGCAGACTGCTTACCTGGAGGACAGGCCCATGTTCTTGCTTCAGTGTGCCATGGAGGAGAACTGCCTCTCAGCTTCCGCCGTCCACACCAACCCCACGACAGGCTACCGTCGCCTGCTACGCTTCTCCTCCCAGATCCACAACAATGGCCAGTCCGACTTCCGTCCCAAGAATGGCCGCCATGCATGGATCTGGCATGACTGTCACAGGTAGGTCGTGCCTCCATTGGCCAGTCAATTACCCAGCCTGGGTGTTCTTCAGACCAGGGATCTAAATGCCAGAGTCCCCTCAAGTAGGCCAGCAATCCAAGATCTAGGCAAATGAGTAATCTATATCTCTTCACTCCCAGCTCACTAGCTGCCTCTACTTTCACTGAGTCCCTGCCCCTCCCTCCAGTGCTTTTGACCCTAGGAGACATGAGTGCCAGGACCCTCCAGGGCTTTCAGTCTGCAGTTTCCACATGCACAGACAATACATTTGTACTTTATGAGAAACTCTTGTGTCTGCAGGCCTGGGCTCTTCGTTTATATAGAAATATATTTTGCATACCAGTATGAGGGTTTTTTAAATTAAAATTTAAAATTAGCCTACAAAGTAATGGGTTTCATTATGGCATTGGCATACACATGGTTGCACTTTTACTGATTCCCCTTCCTCACTGCCATTTCAAATGTCCCTGATTAGCCTCCTTCCTCAGTATGTTAATATCTCTAGGAAGACAAGGGATTGTGGAGATGGGTGCTCCAGGACTCAGAGTCATGAAAACTGGTCTAAGCCTGCTAGGCCTAAGTACCTGACCAGAAGCTTGACATTAGGCCAACTGGACCACATTGCTGGGACTTCTGGGCTCCCCTCCAGCTCATCTGTGGCTGTGATCTGGGTCAGACAGAAGAATAATGGGAAGCCCTACAGCTGGTCCCACTGGACCTCCTCCCCTCCTATTTTCCCTTTGTTTTTCTTGACTTGTAACCCAGTCTAGAACCTACTGTCACTGCTTGGTCACATTTTGTCCAGGCTGGGCAGCAAGGTACTGTTCCTCCCACTCTGAACCCCTCTCCTAGGGTCCACGATCTCCTAGTAGGTCTGTTCTCTGAACTCAAACGATCCATCTGTGACAGGAAACATTTACGCTAGATCCCACCTTTCAAAGTGAGGCCCCTGGATGGGTGTATCTACCATGACAGTGAGATCTGGACATTCTGAATGCCAGAGATGACTGCAGATCAATGAATCCCTTTGCATTTCAGTAGGACCCCACAGGTTTGCACATCAGAGCCTGGGAAGCCCCTTCTGGTCTTCCATAAACTCAAGGCTGCAATCCCATCAGAAGCAGATACACTCACATTTGGGCAGTTCCAATTAACAAGTCATTGAATTCCATATAGCTGCTCAAGATAACGGAAGGAATTACAGTTCAGGGATCTCAGCTGGGCCCATCTGCTCTAAATGTGCTGCTCTCCCTATTAGCTCTTCCAAACTTTCGCCAGACACCTCTCTACGTTTTGTTTCTTTCTCATGCCATGAATCATGACCTGCTCACATTTAAATGAGTTTGAGGATAGGATTTTATAACCTGTTCCTAAAGGAAATGCTATGGTTGCATTTAAGCTTCTGATTTTCCTTTGAAACAACTAGCTGAAGCTTGTAAATACCCTAAAATCTGAGGAATCACTTTATCTTTCCCAGGGTATAAACTGGAATAGAATTAAAGTCACCACAGTCTCAGTGCCTGGTTTCCCTTAGAGACTGTGTGGTGGGAAGCCAGGAGAGCAGGGGCTGGTGCTTCCTATGGTTCTGTAAGTGGATGGTAATTGCATCCCAGCCCTGTATATGGTGGCCCACCCAAAATTACATGGTAGGAACCTCCAAGTGCCATATGCTTACCGTCAGAGTTATCAATCTCCACTCTAAGAATAGCCATATGGTGACATCATGGTAGCAATGTGATCTGGTGTCCCAGGGACCTTGGCCCTCCCTCCCCACTTTTCCTGTGGTCTCTTTTCTCCTTTGACTACAAATGATCCCACCAATGGTTTGAGAGAAGTGGGTGGGGAAGGACATGGGCAAAGCATATGACCCTTTTTCAGGCACCCCTGGTTTCTTGTTGTTTGGACATGGAGGTAACGTCTTCAAGGCTCTTCTTGCCTTGTGCCCTTGGTCAGTGAACTTGGTATAGTCCCTCTTCTGTCCTTGTGCCCAGGACTGGCTATATCCTCTTAACTAACAGCATGGCATAATTTTGAAGAGAGACAGACATTGTCGGCACAGGTATGTAACTACGACCTCAAGATCCAAGGAGCCTCATGAGATCCGCACATGTACACTCAGTTTCCAGAGCTCTAGGAAACATCTCCAGGCTCACTGGTTTATTACCTGAGACAGTGATGACCCTGGATTCCCTATTTAGCCAACGGCGTCTTTAAACTTTCAACCTTCCTTCTCTGATTCCAAAGTGCTGGGGTCGTAAATATGAGGCTATGTCTGGTACTCCCCGGGCTCATTGAGAAGACCTACTAGGGGAACTGAAGTTAGCTCCATCGGGTCCCTTGCAGAGGCTCCCGAGAGCCTCCTCTTCCTCAACTCATGACAGTTGTTTCTGGAAGACCAAGCATTCCATTTCAGCAGGCTTAGGGACATTCTGAAACGGCGAATGGAGCCTAGCAGGAGAGCCCGGGCTCAAATGAATGTGAGTGAATGGGGAAATGGCCACCTCCACATTCCCTAATGCTACAACGAGGAGCAGAGTTATGCTCTTGAAGACACAAACATTAGGGTTGGGTGGAGTAGAGGAAGCCTGAGAAGGAGAGGAATGGACCCCAGCACAGACTTATAGCCCCTGGATTCAAGCATGACTCAGATGAGAAAGGAGAGAGTCAGTGAAGCCAGCCCGCCTCTGCCATGTGCCTAGTAGCCCCCCACAGGGTCAGAATCCACAGATGTAATGAGGCCTCTGAAATAGTTAGAGGCTCCACATCTGACACAGCGGGCCTGACACATGTGGATGGCAAGCTAGTTCCCACACAAGGCCTCCTGTCTCTTATGATGGTCTTTGACATGACTGGAAAACACCAAAGTGCATCTCCGTCAGTCTATAGAGATAGTGCCATCAAGACATGTAGTTTCCTCTGAACATGCTATGTCTGTCCTTCCATCTACATTTCCATCCAGTGTGACATATCCCTAGAGGAGTGCCAAGTCCTTTGACACAGAGCCCTGGAGTTCTGCAGTAAAGGCCAACCTTCTTCACGTAAATTACAAGGACTTCCAGAGCTGTACCTGGTAGCCTATGCTTGTAATCCCAGCGTTCAGTAGACAGGATAGTGAATTTGGGGCAAAGCAGCAAATCCACAGCCAAGCTGAGTGAGTCTGTCTCTGTCTCAGGGAAAGTAAGAGCTCGTTCTGTAGCTCAATAGTAAAGCGCCTAGTGTTCCTAGCACCATAGGAGAGAAAAGCAAAAAAATATAGGAATTCTGTGAAGCACTAGGCCACACTCCCTTTTTTAGAATTCTGGGATTTCTTCTCACATCTACAGTTTCCAGTACCCAACCCAAGGCTCAGTCTACCCTTAGACTCTGAGCTGCTAAGAGGGCCACTGTGTCGCCCAGGACTTCCTCTCTTGCCTTCGCAGCACTCATCATCGGCTTCTGAGTGGAGGCCTGGAAAGGTCAGATGGCTCCCATTTCTACCTCAGACCTAGGAGGGACATGTGGCCTTCAATGGTGTCCATAAGATAAAGGGACTCTCCAGGACAGCGATGAGCAAGAATCAGGGGGCTATGATGCCCATAGCTTCCTATAGTACTCATTCTCAGGAAGAAAACTGAAGCTAAAATCCAGACTGAGGGAGGCTTGACTACAGGAGGTCGCTTCACAGCAGCCTGTCTGTGGCTCCATCTAAATTCTGTTTAGACAACGGAACATAAACGTACTTGCCCGCAATCTTTCCAGCTGGTCGGCAAGTCACATAAGCCCCTCTCTGAGGGAGCAGACATTTTTCATTCCGTGAGTCAGACCTCATGTCTCATCCGCTCCCTGCAGGGAGCCAAAATAGACTCCTTCAAAGTCATCACTGCTTCTGCTACAAAATGTTCCTTGTAAGGGCTGTCCGCTGGCCCTGGCCCCAGTACCGTTTTGCCCAGAAACATGAATGACCTGAGGAAGCCCAACTTAGCAACCTCTGACATTATTTATATAGCATGAACAAACTCGAGAGGAAATAAAGAGCCTCTCATTTCCTCTCTGGAAACCCTTTCCATTGCTCTCTTCTCTCCACACATGGTGGAGGAGGCTCCAGACTGCTATAGTCAGGGTGACAGAACCCCAGGAGCCTACTGCAGCTGTGACTGAGAATGGGTGGAGTCACAAAAAGGACATTGGCCGATACTGAGAACATCCTTTGTTACAGCCTCATTTGGGCTCCTTTGTGTCTCTGTCCTTTTATTTATTTTATTTTATTGAGATGGGTTCTCCTGTACCTGGGTTGGCCTCAGACTCACTTAACGCAACTGAGGATGACCATGAACTTGTGATACCTTTGCCTTCACCTCCCCGGTGCTGGGTTCCTAGACCACCATGCCTAGTTTATATGGTGCTGGGGATCAAACCAAAGGCTTCCTGCATGCTAGCAAGCATTCTAACAATTGAGCTGCACCCCAACTCTGTGTCATTTACCTTATTTGGTCCTTATATCATCCCAGGAGTTGGCCATATTATTCTTACTTTACCAAAGAGGAAACTTGGGCAGGGCATAAGCAAAGACGGAGTTTCTGTCCCCATGGTGCCTTAAGAGGCTTTCTTTACTAAATGTCCCCACAGGGGTGGAGATGAGTATATTAGAATAGTTACAGGTGTGACACACACATGGCAGGTGGAGATGAGGCTAAAGTCAGCCGAATACCTTTTGCCTAGGCCTGCACCACATAGTGGATGACTCTGGAAACCCCTCAGCTACCCCCTATAGCACTGCTTTCCTTGTTATTTCTGAACCAGATGAGTCACTCTTCAGGACATCTGTTCTCAGTTTTACTCAAGTGACAGCATGGACAATCGTAAACAATCAGCCAAGGGAGCTGCACCTGGCTTGTACATGCGCTGCCTCAGCTATCTCTCTTCTAGAACCAGAGATGTACTTTCCTGAGCTGTAGCCATGTCCCTCCCAGAACTGCCCAGTCTCCATCACAGAAACAGTCCTTATCCGTCCACTTCCTGCTTGATTTGATCATTTTGAGGATCATGGGCTTGCTGTCCCTTGCCAGGGCTCTCAGGCCAAGCCCAAGCTGCCTCTCCCACACCAGAGTGCACACACATCACGCGTGTGCCCTTCTCTGGGTATACCCTATTTCTTAGTGACTCTTGTTTCTCTGTGATCAATACCCACTCCCTTTATCTTTTTCCTTTCTTCTCCATTCCTACTTTTAAAAAAAAAAAATGTGATCTCAAAAATTAGTTTGTTGTAATAGTTTTTTTCTAGTAAAAAAAAAAAATCTGAAGAAACTAATTTAGAAAGGTTTGTTCAGCTCAGTTTTGAAGGCTCAAAGCCATGGTGTCCAAAGGCAGAAGATGGTATCATATCTGTGTGGGGACTTGTACAGGGGCAAACACATCTGAAGCCAGGGAGCAGAGAAGAAGGGACCATGGTCCTGAAATCCCTTTTGAGGGCGTGATCCCAATCACCAAGCCTCCAAATAGTCCATAGTGTCCCAACAGCACCCCTCACAGGAAAGAAGCTTTTAATACATGGGCATTTGTTGGACCTATAGCACATCTGGAGAGATCCCGTGAGGGAGTTGGCTGAGAGCCAGGTAGGCACTCTGGAAGGTCCCTGCGTTTTAGAAAGCCTATTGTATTGAGATGATTATAAATGCCAGACACTGTGCTGTCAGCTGGACTCACTGATACCCGCAACATTTCACCCACTGAGTTATGTTACTCTCAGTTCTGATGAGATCAAGGCATGACAAAATGTCTGACACCCCTCTCAGACGTTATTGTCTTTGCTTTGGTTTTCTCTTCTTCTAGTTCTCCCGGCCACCCTTGGCCCCCGCTGCTTTGAGGTTCTCTCCCAGAGGCAAATCACCACCTAGGAAGCTGCTTCCAAGCAGCCATGGTTCCAGGCACTGACATTGGGCCTTGTTTCTGGTTCTCAGGCACTACCACAGCATGGAAGTATTCACTTACTATGACCTGCTGAATCTCAACGGCACCAAGGTGGCTGAGGGACACAAGGCCAGCTTCTGCTTGGAGGACACCGAGTGTGAAGGAGGTATGTTTGGAGGGGAAGGTTGGGGCTTCACAGAACACTCCCACCGGACTGAACACGGTCCATCTGGCTGGAGCCAGGTCAGACACTTCTCCGTGTTATTCTGGCCACTGCTAGATATCCACATGGCCTTTGTTTGCCAACTCTTGGGGCCTTCGATGGCTACACATTAGGGCCAGGGAAAGTCGTTCTAAAGTCATCTGTCCCCCAGAATTGTTCTTACTGGCAGGGAGAAGGCTACATGGCTTCCAAGTGAGGTCTGGTCACTTGCGCCTGACTCATATGCCTCTCTGCTTGCTACAGACTGTTCTTCCTGGTGTCTCTATACCAAGTTCTTCTCCCCTGTCATGTTCTCATGCTCCTCTCCCTGACCCCCATGTACATACCATTCTGATTCTACCTCAGGTAAGTCATCGCACCTTACTGTGATTATCTGATAGTACACTTGCCACTCTGACATACCAAGGACCTTTTCAGAACAGATATCTGTCCTCGACCTATTGCCCACATGAGGTTCTAGATGCTGGCATGGCCCACTGCTGACATCATGAAATCACATAGAAAATAGTTTTTGAATACCTACTGTGTACAGGCGATCGGTGAGGGGCCAAGAAGACAGATTAGATATGAGCTCATGGTCTAGTTGCTGATGGACTAGAGAAGATGAGGTGACCTCAGTAAACAGATACCTCAAAACACCTCAACACTCATCCCTACTCCAGGATGAGGATTTCATAGGAATACCAGCATAGTTCAGATTGATCAGGGAGCACTTTGTGGAGAAGAAGACCTTGAACCGGGCTTGGAGGGAATACTAGCATGTAGATCGGGAATTGAGTGAGAGGTTTCTGCTGAAATGAGTAGGTATCAGAAACCCATATGGGAAGGATGGGATGGAACAGGGCTGCGAGGTTTAAGGACTAGAAGAAGTGAGGTGGGAACTGTAGGTATATAATGATGCTCTTCAATATCCACCTACAGACATCCAGAAGAGTTACGAGTGCGCCAACTTTGGAGAACAAGGTATCACCATGGGCTGCTGGGATATGTATCGCCATGACATTGACTGCCAGTGGATAGACATCACCGATGTGCCCCCTGGAGACTACCTGTTCCAGGTGAGGTGGGCAGAAACCAGGGATGCTGGGAGAAACAGAAACTACTTCACCAGCCTTCCTGTGGGTGTCCAGAAACAAGATTCATGAGGCAAGGCAGGATGCCACACTCGAGGCCATCTTGTCTGTTAAGCATTAGACATGAGGCACATGGGTCTGAGTGATACTGGGTCTTCAGGGCATGTTGGGAACCCATAATGGAACCCAAGATGTGGAGACAGATATAATTCAGTTAATCACGGGAGCTTGAAATCAAAATGTATCTGTGAGCTGATTTAGACTTTGAGTCTAGGAATTGGTTCCATGAACTCTGAGGCACGCCATATCTTGGGCTTCCCCTTAAGCCCTGATTTCCTCCGGTCTTCAGTACCTTACCTGTGTTCTCTTGAGGCTGAAAGTAATTGCTTTATTCTGCAACTGTGTGATTTTACTTCCTCAGAGGATCAGCAAAAGGGCCATCTTGGTGCACACAAATGAATTTGTGAGGCTAGAAAGTCAAACTAAGGACACTCTGGCCAGGAGACTACCCAAGGAAGAGCCAGGAAGCCCTGGCATCCACCTTCCTGCAGACAGTTGTGGCTACTCCAGCTAGGCCCATGTGGCAAGGGAGAGAAACACTATCCCAGTTTTCTCCAGCTACATGGCTACATTCCTACCTACAAAGGCTTCATTGCCACATATCCCCACTTGTTGCATTTCCAAGCCCTTGCCCTGTTAGATGGCAAAGTGTGTGACCAGAACTGAGTGGTTCTGCTTTGAAAGCATTCCTAGTGGGGAATTCAGCCAGCCCCTGATCTAACCCACAATTCCTATGGCTAGACACTCCCTTAAAGAGCCAACACCTGCAGAGAAGTAACCACAGGGTGCTTTGAAAGGGTCCCTTGGCATTATCAGCCATGAAAAGTAGACAGCCAAGCACTTTCTAGCCACAAGCCAAGCCCAAAACCACAGCAGACCTGGGAGCAGAGAACTCTTATTTAAAGAATGGACTTCCCTGGCTATGGACATGTATCCAGTGTCTGGTGGCTCATGTTGACAGCTTGCTGTCACTCAGCAGATGAATCATATCTGCTAAAAGTGCTTAACAGTCTTTGATAGCCCAGGCTGGCCTTTGTCCAGGAAATGTAACTCTCCTAGTGAAGGGACACTGTTAGTACCCTTATGTCACAGCTAGGCAAAGGCAGGCCACAAGTCTCTATGTAGTATTCTTGTCTCCTTAGCAGTATAACCAATAGATGTGTGGGCTTGGGAGTATGTCAGTGTTTCTATTGACTGTGGATGCCCTAGGCTGTAAATCAACAGGACACAAGAGACAGCCTCTATGACAGACAATAGAGCTTACTGTATGACAGACAATAGTGATTGGAAGAGGAAGGAAGTAGCCAGGGGTGCACAGATTCAGAGGCAGGGATGGATGGGCAGGTGGGTTTCTGGGGTCCTTGCTTCATCCTCTCCAGATACAGAGACCTCAATCCATTACCCTCATATGCTCCTGAGTTTTAGAACCTCTGATGTGAATGTGGGGAGGGCTGTGAAGATCACACAATTTACCCGGCATGTTCCTACAGGGACTACACCCACCCTGAGAACCAGACTTGAGCCCCGGTTGTAATTGGATACACTCATGTCCATGTTTTAGGGATGCTAGAATAGGCAGGGAGCTGTCTGGACCTTAGTGTGGGAGGTGCTATCCACCCCATATTGAGTGGGTGGAGCCGAGGGGACAACAAGGGTTTTAGGGAGAAGAGAAATCAGAGAAAAATCAGGTCATCTCAGAGAGGGACATTTACCTGTTTGTCTGAATGGACAGTGCCACATGCACATGGCCTGGGTAGGTTGTGGTTAGCAGGCCAGACACAGTCTTTCCAGAGTGACCCCTACCAGGCCAGGATACAGCATCAGACCCGGTTAGCCTCATTTTGCCACAGCCCCTGCCCTGGAGTGGATGATGGCCAGCAGAGGATTTGCATCATCCTGGTTTGATTCCCTCCAGGTTGTCATTAACCCCAACTATGAGGTACCAGAATCGGATTTCTCTAACAACATCATGAAGTGCAGGAGTCGCTATGATGGCTACCGCATCTGGATGTACAACTGTCACGTCGGTAAGGTCTCACGGCAGCCCCACCCTCCTCAAGAGGCTAGAACACAGGACACAGCTGCCCTACTTTCTCCTGGAACCAGAGGCAGCTAATCTGGGAGAATCTGGGAGTGGAGCCAGCATCAAATTCCAAGTTCAGAAAGAAAGCCAGAGATGCACGAAGGCCTGGGTGGGGACTGGGTATTCACAGCCAGCCCTGGCCAAGGAGAGAGGGTGGTGCAGAACTGGTTGGCCTAGCGGAAACAGACCCCAGGTCTATATAAGGGCTGGGGCTAAGGCCATCAACCCCATTGCTCCTGTGACCCCAACTATGTAGGCATCAGTTCATGGGTTCTGTGTATTGGGTTTTGCTGCAAAGCACTCTCCTGCCCATCATCAATGAAGAGTATTTTCCTTGAGGAACAAGAAGGAAGGCTGGTTTTGCCTCTGTTGGCATATGACAGGCCTCACTGTGTCTATTTAAACACTCTAAGTTTGGCACAATACCTTCTGAGTTCCTGACCCTAGAGCTCACTAGTACCATCCTGGGGAGTGCTCGATGGGGCCACAGCTGAGCATGTATCTAATTCTGTGTCTCCTTGACTCCTGCTCTCCAGGTGGAGCCTTCAGTGAGGAGACTGAACAGAAGTTTGAACACTTCAGTGGACTTCTAAATAATCAGCTTTCTGTGCAGTAAAAAAGCCCCTGGGCCAGGCATGATGGCTCATGCCTGGAATCCCAGCACTCACTCAGGCTGAGGCATGGGGATTGCCACGATATTTCCACTTCGGACATTAGACCAAGCTTCTGTATCAAAAAAAGAAAAGAAAAGAAAAGAAAAAAGACCAAAGAAACCAGAAGGAAAGTAAATGACTTACTGGTCACCTGCTGAGTTCAGGTGATGGTGTCTCCTGGGGGATACAGTTGCCATCTCCTGGCTAGCCAGATCCAGCTGAGAAGAAAGATGCTCTTCTATTCACCTGCCACTGCTCTGTGTCCCTGTCCTGAGGTCTCAGGGGCAGAGCTTTGGCATACGGCTGTGGGACCTGGCAAGCTATGCACCGCTTATCCCATCCATCCACGTTTTGGTGTATCCGAGCTGTGACATCACCAGGCTCTGAATAGATGGGTCATTCTCTGCTGGAGATGTGGCAAGTATGAACGTATCAACCACAGAGGTGGTCATGCACAACTCCATTTTCCCCCTTCTTAGGTCATTTCTGGAAAACTTGAATATCAAGACCTCTGTATTAAGTGGTTTTTGTTTTTGTTTTTGTTTTTTTTTTCATTGTACAAACTTCTTGACAAAAATCAACTTAAGGGCCTTATTTCGGCGGCTCACGGTTTGAGGACCCAGAGTGTCGTGGCAAAGAAGGCATTGCAGCAGGAGCTCGCAGTGTCTGGTTTCAGACTCACTATCTAGCTGAGGATAACCTTGAACTCCTGACCTCCTGCTTCCACCTCCAGAGTGCTGGGGATGAAACCCAGGATGTCACACACGTAAGGCAATGTGCTCTTTAATGATAATAGCTGCTTTCTTGGTACCCACCTTTCTCAGCTGCTTTAAACGCGTGTGTGTTCTTTTCCTCACCCAACTGCACATTTTTCTGTATCTTTCTGCTCCACTTGCTCATTTTTTTTTTTAACTGTGCCTGGATAAGAGGAGTGAGCAGAACCATACCACAGCCTGAGTGTTATCCTGTCTTAGAATGTTCTCTGCGAAACAAATTAGTCCATTGCTCTTCAGACTCACCCAAGTGCTCAGAACATAGGCAGGATGGATGCACCTGGACTCTTGCCAGGGTATAGCATAGTTGGTTTCTAGCTCGGTTCCAGATAGTTTGAGGGCCCCATTAAAACCTCAGGGACCAGGCCTCCAATGTCCACATTTCTCTTGGCATTCTGGTCTTCCAAACTCCTGCCAGAATAACCTATTCAAGTCTGTTCTCAACACTCTGGGGCTTTTCAGGCCCCCAGGACCAAGATCTTCCAGATTCCCCCTCAAACCTATTCCCAAAGCTCAAGAACTCCATGGCCATGCTTATCACATCAGTGTCCCTACTCACAGTATTAATTTTGTATTAGTTACTTTTCTTGCCACTATAACAAATACTTGACAAAGGCAATTGAAAGGAAGGTAATTTGGGCTTATAGTTTAAGACTACAGTCCATCATTGTGGGAAAGGCACAGCGGCAGGTGGCCACATTGTAGCCACTGTCAGGAAGCTGAATGGTGAATGCTGGTGCTCCATTTGCTTTCACCTTTGCATTCAGCCCACCACCCCAGTCTGAGGAATGGTGCTACCAGGGCTAGAGTGGGCCTTCTCTCTTCTATTAAACCTCTCTGGAAGCACCTCATAGACCCGCCCAGAGGTGTGTTTCCTGAGTGGTTCTAAATCCCGTTGAGGTGACAATCAAGGTTACCTATCACAGTTAAACCAATGTCTGCATCCTATGCAATTATGGCACAATTTAAAATACAGTAGCAAGACATACATTCCAGACTCTGAGGGGATCAAAGATGAAAGGCATGAGGACATGGGAGGGGCACTTCACTTCAGAGTCTGGTTGATGCTCTGGCCAGCCAAGAATGCTGACACAGGTAACATTGTGAATGGTGCTAATATAGAGACAGTATTCATTTTATATAGAGGTATTTCAAATAAGAATGTTAAAATAGCAAGGAATTATGAAGTATAAATGGCCTTTCTCCTTTCCTAGCTGTAAACCTACAATTTCCTAGAACTTCACCATGAACTCCATTTACAGTAAAAAGTGTATCTCAAGACCTTATGCTACCCTCACAACCGAAAGTTTCATCTTATCAGGGTTCAGTCCTATCCAAGGCACCTCTGGAGCCACCTTATAATCTCGCTACCAAAGAGGGTAAGAGGTTGGGAGAGGTCTTAGAAACCCATCAGTAATACCAAAGGCTTCCAAACCCTTGTGTATAGCTAGTTACTAAGACATTTAAGAACTATTGTCCTTTGAGAAGCCCACACCCCGCTCTCAGGTGTGCCTGACACTTTTCCCTGAGCACCTCTTATCCCCTGTAACTTAAATTTATATTTAAAATATTTTAAATAAACTTTAACTCTGCTTCATTCTGGCTCGTGGAAAATTTCTTCTCTGCAGTAAGGCCAAGGACCCAGAGGGTTAAGGGGACTTCAGGCTGGTGACAGTGTTGTTGTGTCATCTCCTGCTGCACTACTGATGACGGGTCCAACTTGTATGACCCTGCTTGTTGCTGCAACCACACATCAACAAGAGGGGCTTAGGGGGAAAGGTTTGGGCACATGAACCAAGGGAAGGAACAGTTTGAAACTATAGCAAAAGGTGGAGGGAGCTGCTTGCTCACATCTCAGCGGACCAGGAAAAGAGGATGCCAACACTCATGTGATTTTCCCACTTTCATTCAGCCTAGGACTCCAATGCATGGGATAGTGCTACCTGTGTTCTGGGTGAGTTTTCCCTCCTCAACGGAAAACGCCCCAACAGACACTTCCAGAAATGTGTCTTCCACGGGCCTCTAGATCCAGTCAGTTGATGATAAAAGTTAGTCATCACACACCCCTAATACGTAGCACTGTTTTTTCCACATCCATACAACCGTAATTAATAACATCATTTATGTCTATGCCTATGTAGCTTTTGTATGCAAGTGTTTTGCTATTGACTAATATCCTAAAGAAACAGTGTGCAAGGAGGCAAAAATATTCATTTGGGTGATGGTTCAGTCCTGTCAGCCGGCTCCGTGTTGTTGGGCTCATGAGAGAATGTCAACCGTAAGTTATCAATTCAGCTGTTATGGGCTGGATCCTAGGTTACTCATACATACTTGTCGGCTGGAGTGAAATGTTCCTTATTCGTGACTAGGTGTCATCTGAACCACTGCCCTGGGCCCAAAGCTTTCTACATGTAAGAGTGTCATACATACTTAGTTTTGCACTTTCAGGAGTGGTTCCTGAGTCTTCCAGAGTTCCCTGTGATCTGGAGGGTTCTATCAGTACAGACTGCAGCCCCAAGAAGCAATCTGAGAGACCTGAACAGCAGCAGAGGTCAGCTGTGGCTCATCTTGAGCAGTTGTTGTTCACTGAAACTTGAATAAGGACACAGCAGTGTGCCAGAAACAGACAGGACAACAGCTTGTCACAGGGCAGCTTCCCAAGGAAGAGTGTACTAGCACAGCAGGGTGCCAGCCCTCCATGGGGTCTTCTGTGTTAAGTGTGCTGACCTCAGCAAATCTGAGATCAACAATGAACCCAAACTCTAGTGGGCCACAGTCCCCCCAATACTATACCCAAGACTCAAGAAAGAAGAGCACTGGCCTATCCTACAAGGATGTCCCTGGTCCTGTTTCTGAGGGGAACATTTGGCATATGCTTGACTCACCTCTCAGGCTTGTTACAACTTTTGTAATCCACATCCACAAATAACACCCAAGCACTGCTACCATGGAGCAAGTACCACCTACTCTCCAAGTACCCCAGAAGATGGGATCCTCGAGGCAAGGTGACCCGATGTTCAGTAACCACAGATCCAGTAAGAGATGAACAGCACCCGCTAGTGTCCCTCAAGACCACACAGATGTGACCAATACAACTTTAAATTTTTATTTCTTCTCAATTTCTGGGACCAGATCAATAAAAGCCTGCTATGCCCCACCCACAGCAGCTCCAGTGGGGGCTAGGGGCTATCCTTGGGTCTGTAAAGGCGTGTGTGGTGATGGGGCCCGGCCTCATCTGGACAGCTGGGTCTGGGGCCTCAAGATGGCAGGAGACTCGGGGCCGCAGGCAGCTGTTTCTTTCTGTTGTGTTGGAGCCCCAAGGCCCGGGCCACTAGCCTGCGGGCCACTGCTGAATCCGTCTGTGGCCTCTCCTTCACCAGCTGCAGGAGCTCTGAAAGGAAAAGCCAGTGGGTGGCACTCATTCAAGGCCAGGGATGTCTCTCCTCTGGGTGACAGAGCAGCCTTGAGAGCCATGTGAGGGTCAGCCCATGTCTAATGATATGAGCAGAGGCGGTGGCCCAGCATTCAGGTGGCTGTGAGAGGGCCCAGGAGGTCCCCAGGCCTGTATCTCTGCTTCCCTGTAGGACCTGACACAAACAGACCCCTCCTGTCAACCTGGTTCATCTGTACAGTGGGAGTGAGGAGGAACTAGCCCTGTATCCCCTTGTTCTGTGAAGTCCCTTGGGAAGAAATGCTCAGGGCAGGACACCTGGACCGCCGGACATAAAGGCAGGGTATTGTTTCTAAGAAGTCCAGGACAAGGCCATATGACCAATCATAGTGGCATGGATGGTTCCAACTTTGCTATCATAGCAAACGACCTCTCAGAGGCCCCACCATGCTTTCTGGAAGAGGAAGGGGAGGGAGCTAACAGTTGGCATCTTGTTCCAGTAGGAATGACTTGCCCCAGGTCATCTAGGGTTAAGTAACATAACCAAGGTCCCATGGGGCTGATCCCAAGGCCCAAAGCACTTTTGACCCTTCTAGTGGAGTCTTCATGGCCCTCTGGCTGGGAAGATGGGGCTTTTCCTAGATCAGAGGAAAGTGTAAGTGTGAGGCTAAACTCACACAGTAGCTGACCTAGGCCCTCTCCAGCCTAAGGGAATCTAAGCCCCAATAGCTGCTGTAGCCCAGGCTCTTGAAGAGCAGGGAAATACAGGAGGAGAAACAAACCAACACACAAGCCTCCCTGAGGAGGGACAGGCTTCCCTTACTTGGCCTCTGCAAGGCTCTGAGCTTGGATTGCCTGGTTCCCTGTGTGAGCGGCCGGATCTTGAGCTCGGAGAAGTCCTTGGCCAGGGCCTCAGCAGCTGGAGAAAGGGAGATCTGGGATGACTGTGGTGCTACGTGAAACCCCCCGGGGTCTGGAGCACATGCATCCCTCCAAACTTCCACAGCCACTCTACACATCCAGTCTCAGCTGCTCTGCCTGATCTATTTCACTTAATTTGACAGTGTTGCCTCATGCCCCGGGCCTCTATGGAACTGTACAGTGGACACTGTGTGTGCTGTGAGATGGCGCCCCAGTCCAGGGTTCAGATATTCATAGCAAGATGGGAAGGCTCTGCCTGTGAACGCCAGAGTTTATACTAGCTGTTCTTTCTATCCCCCAAGATCCCCAGGGACACCATTAAGGTAGTGAACATAGTGCCGAGGTGCACATGACATCAGGCCATGGCAGATGTGTTATAAGGACAAAGAAACAGAGGCCAGTGCATGATGCACGCTCTTGCTATACTGTTTATGGCAGGCCCAGGAGGCAGCCAAGGATACCCCAGTGTACTGGCTGGTTTTGTGTATTGACTTGACATAAGCTAGAGCCATCAGAGAGGAAGGAGATTCAGTTGAGGAAAGGCCTCCATGAGATCCAGTTGTAAGGTATTTTCTTATTTAGTGATTGGCGGGGGAGGGCTCAGCCCATGGTAAGTGTGTTATCCCTGGACTGGTGGTCCTGAGTTCTATAAGAAAGCAGGCTGAACAAGCCATGAGGAATAAGTCAGTAAGCTGCTCCCCTCCATGGCTCCTGCCTCCAGGATCCGGCCCTGCTGAGTTCCTGTCCTGACTTCCCTACGTGATGAACAGTGATGTGAAAGTATACATCATATACACCCTTTTCCTTTTTGGTACTGGTGTTTTTATCAAGCGACAGAAACTCTTAAGATACCCAGCCAGAGCTTATTCTTCCATAGTCCTCAGTGGCCATCTGACCTTTGTCCTACTCTCTTCCAGGGACTCCCTCCCCATCTCTCCCTCCCTATCACCCCCTCTGCTCTCCCCACCCTCAACTTTAGCCTTTACAAGGACCAGCCCAAGTCCAAGTAAGGTGCTCGCTCCCAGCTCTGATGTACAGAAGGCTCTGGTGTGTACACAAGGTAAAGAATGGGAGTGTCTTATTTATAAGTCCCCCCAAAGTGGCAGTGGATGGCAGGGGCAGCATGGGACAGTGACTGAAGGGAACAAGGGGTACTGGAGTCATAGTGAGGAAGCTGCATAGTACTGCAGCTTCCACAGTGAGAGGGCTGTAGTCCAACATAGACCTTGGTGATCTAGGGGTGGGGGCAACGGGCCCCACAAATGAGGCTGGTGAGAAAACTGAATAATGCACCTGCCTGCACCCTGTGCTGAATACCTGTGACCCACAGCAATAGCATTTGATGCTTTACTCAGTTTAGGGAAGGACCTATGACTTGGCCCATGCCACCTGTTCAATAAATGTCACTGATCCTAACACTTCTGTACTGAGAGTTCCCAATAGAATGAGGAAAAAGTAAAGACTTGTCAGAGCCCCCGGCACCCAGACTGTGGTTCAGGCTTGCTGAGAGCTGAGCCAAGGGCTGAGGGCAGTCTACACCTGGACATGGGTGCCCCTTCACCCAAAGAACCCAGGCACCTCTGCTCTCAATGAAGGCCAGAGATAGAGCAGAGCCCAACAGGAAGCCACCTTACCTGAGGCCTGGCAGGGAAAGATGCCGATGGCATGAGTGTCATCAACCCACTGGAGCTTGAATCCCTTCTCTCTGTGCAGGGAGAGAACACAGGAGCTCACAAAAGCCAGTGCTCAAGACCCTTTCCCTGGATCCTGCCAACTCAACCCTAAGACAAAGCTATCTCCTTCATTAGAGACGATCATTAGCATGCCTTCTCATCAGAGCATTAAGTCAGCTCCAGAAAGACCCAGTGTCACCCCATAAACATCAGCGTCTACAACAGGATGAGCCAGTGCTGGAAGGCTCAAAGAGGCCTAAGCAAAGAGTAAAGATACCGTCATACTGTCCCCAGATACTGTCATAGCCAGACTGAGACTCAGTTACCACATAAGCCTTTCAGAGCCCATTCTCAAACAAGTATATAGGGGACATGGCTCTGGGTGGCCTTCTATTTCTCAGGAAGCCACCACAGACTTTGTGTCTGGGAGAAGCTAGAAGCAACTTTGGAATGGCTCTACTCTGTGGTGATATATTGTATATTTAATAAAAAAAAGTCTGAAATATCAGAGACAGAGCCACTCACAGAGCCAAACCATGAAGGTCAGGGGGTAGTGACCCACACCTTTAATCTCATCACTTGAGAGGCTGAGATCCACTTGGATCTCTGTGAGTTAAAGGCTTAACAGAGTCAGGGGGCAGTGGTGCACACATTTAATCCCAGCACTTGGGATCCCATGCCTCTGCTCCCAGTACTTGGGAAACACAAAATTGTAATCCTAGCTAGGAAAGTTGAAGCAGGAAGTGAGATAGCTGGGTGAGGGAAGGCTGGAGGAGGCAGGATTGCTTCCCTTGGCACTTCCCTTTTCCACCGAGGATGGAGAGTCTTGGAGAAAGAGGATTCAGGAGACAGGCCTGAGGAGTTGGCTGAGTGAGAAGTGGCTATGGTTTGTTTCTCTATCTCTGATACTTCAGCTTTTCTCCAATATCTGTCTCCGAGTTTTTATTATAATACCAAATAGAATTTGCGCAATTCTAGTGGTACTGACCATTTGGCAGGGGGTCAGTGGTGGCCCTGTGTAGCCATATAGTTAGAAATAGCTAAAAAAGTAAACTGTGACACTCCTCAGCTGTCCTTCAGCACAGCTACAGAGGACCTCTAAAAAGTCCACACAGACAAAGTAAAGACAAAGGAAAAATGAAAGATGGAAAGAAAAAGAATAGAAGAAAGTTGCATCCAAGGGAACTCGGAGAAGGCAAGAAGTCCTGTTCTGAGTATACTGGGCCTGCTCAAGCCAGGTGCCCCATAAATAGCTGTCATACCAGGATGGCTGTCAGGCTACTGTAGACCCAATGACCTACGGGAAGGCCTCATAGTCCCAGCAAGAGTGTGGACACACACAACTCAGCAGGGGTCTAGGGCTTTTGAAAGGGCCGGGGGCTCAAACACCAACACTTCCCCTCCCCTGGTCAGAGCCATTAGGCATCAACACCCACCTTCAGCCTTCCTTCTGGGGCAGGCAACCATCCCTGGCAGGGAAGGGCTATCCTAGCTTCTCCCAGGCTCCCCACCTTTAATACTTACTGGAACTCAGAGAAGGTGGCCAGCAAGTCCTCACTCTTCAGTGTTGGCTTAAAATCATAGATTTCCACCACGTGGGCCAAGTCCTTCTCCCCAGGTAGCTCTTCTGCAAAGGAGGACGTGTCCAGATAGATTTTCTCTATCTCAATCTCCTTTTTGGTCAAGTTGGCTGTGATCTGGGAATGAACAGACACTTTGTCATGGGAGAACCTTGACACACAGGGCACCCCCCCTCACCAATGCTTTCCAAACTGATAGTTCTAGGGGAGACAACCGCTTGGTAGGAATCTAGATATGGCAGCTTGGTTCCTCAGAATGTGGCTGATTTAGGGGAGAGTGCTTGGTTTTATGGAGTCCCCACTGCCAATCGCACCTCCTGTTTCACCTAAACTTGAAAAGTGCATTCTATATATCCTCTTTACAGATAGAAACATTGAGGGGCAAGGAGTTAAGTAGTCTGTCTAAAATTTCACAGTCTATAGAAAAAAGAGCTGGACAAAACTACTATCTTTAGTTTTCTTTCTAAAAAAATAAATGTGATATTCTCAAACACTGCATAAAAGAGCAATCAAAGATACCCACCCTCCCAGCTGATCCAAGGTCAACATCAAGAACATACAATTTCTAAGGCAAAGCTCCAGGCAGGAGGATGATTTTCTCTAACAGAGAACAACGCACCTGTGAGGACTATAATTCCACTATCTGGAAATACAGATATATGCACTACCTTTTTTTTCATATGAGGAATATTTAAATTTCATATTTAAAAAGCAAATGACTTGCTTAGGGCTAACCATCTCCTAAATGGTTGGACTGGAACCCAAACACAGTTTCTTCCCTAAGACTTTTATTACCCAACAACTAGGCCTGAGCCATTCTACATACACACACACACACACACACACACACACACACACACACACACACACACACTCCCTTCCAGCCCAAGACCTAGCTCTCCCATATACCTGAGGCCACACCCACCTCACCTCCACCCACCCTTTTCTGGGTTCAAGAGCCTCATCACCTCCTGCAGCAGCTCACTGAAATCATCGTGGCCGGCGTCATCATCCTCTTCCTCTTCTGCCTCATCCATCTTTTCTTCTTCTTCCACTTTCTCTTCCTCCTCATCCACCTTCCCTTTCTGCTTGCCTACATCCTCTTCTTCCTTACCCACCTTCTCCTCTTCCTCTACCTCTTCCTCCTCTTGGTCCACCAGGCTCTGTACCAGAAGACTCCTACTGTTCTTCTCCATGGCTAGCTGTGGGCCAGACCCCTGCTTCATGGCTGTCTCCACCCCTTGTTCCTTCTCAGAAGGATTCTTAGAGGACTCAGTATCACCCAGTTCCAGCTGTGAGTCATTTGCAAAGCCTGAATCCTGGTTCTTTGGTAGCTCTGTTCCCTGAGTCACCAACATGGGAACTCCCTGATCAGCTTCAGGGTCCCCAGCCTCTCTAGGCTCTTCTGAAACTCCACCAGCTGGGGAGTCTCCCTTGAGGCCTGGGATGGAGGGTGCTATGGGTTCATCTTGCCTTCGTCGTCCCCGGGGCACATACAAAGGCTGATCTGGCTTCCGTCCACGTCCACGTCCACGATGCCACCGGCCAGCAGGAGCACCTCGGGGACCAGCAGCTGCTCCCTGATGGGAGGTGTACCGAGGAGCATGGTACTTGCTGGGATGGGAGGCAGGAGGGTGGCAGGGACCAGAGAGGCCATCTGAACTGGGTACCCTGGAGTAGGAACAGAAGCTTCAGAACATGTCTGGATCCACAGCAAAATGACTTACTGGAGCCACCTCTCATTCAGACATGACACTGGCAAGTCAGCTTTAAGCAAAGGTCACAATCAAAATAACCCTCAAAAAAAAAAGTCTCTTATAAAGGCACTACAATCAAATCAGTGGGTGCTGAATCTTTGGTTACACACAAAAGAAGGCCAGCACTTGCATTTAGGAGCTGTTATTAGGTTCAGAGTCACAATGGCAAGATGTCCATTCTGTGACATGCACATGGGAATAGGGATGGCCAGAAGCTGAGGTTCTTCCCCTGAACCAAGGTCTCTCTGGAGCTTGCGCTTAGGAAGAGGTGTAGACCTACTCTTTCGAGTCCAACTGCTTGTGTGCACTCCCTTTAACCCAACAGGAACCAGCTGATTTAGGCAAATTAGCTCCATACCTCATGAAGCAAAAGGCAACCCTGACTTCACACAAACTAGGGGTTCCTGGCTTTGGTCCCTGCCAAGTTCTACCCTCCCTGGCTAACCAGCTAGCCCAACTGTCACAAAAATAAATAAATAAATAAAATAATAAATAAATAAGTAAATAAGTAAATAAATAAAAATTAAAAAAATGTCAATTGCTGAGACCCCTCCAGCAACTGGATAACACACCTGACATCCAGGTGACAGACGACTGTCCTCCTCTTCCAGCCTTCCCCAACAGAGAAGCTGCTCAAGAGATCAAAAGTCTCTGCGGTTCTGTGGATCAGGTACCTGAGGCGGCTGGAGACTGGGGGGAAAAGAAGGACCCTGGGAAAGGACCAAACGGAGTATTAAGCCAAGGCTGGAGCTGCGGGTCCAGCAGGTCCAGCTTCTGGACTTGATTCCCACAGAGACCACTCCCTAGTTTATGGTGGTTTAACCCCAAGCTCACTGTACCCAAGCCGGTCCCAGCCTAATTGCAAAGTAGATCATAGAGAGCTACAGTTTCCATCACTCCCAAGGGGATGAGTACTTCTGCTTGAGCGCGATGACGTTCAGATACAAAGGAAAGATGTGGTTGGACAAGGCGGCAGAGGATAAAGGCTCAGGTCAGGCAGAGCCTGGCCGGTGGACCAGCCACCCGGGCACAGAACCTGGGGGAAGGGAAACCCCTGCCCTTCCTAGAATTAAAGCCGCTCCCTCGCTCCCCGTACTTGGATAGCTGCTTCTGCAGCAGGAAGCGATCCAGCTCCTCCTGGACCCGGTGGACAAAGTCATTTTCGGCCGAGGAGAGGAAGACACCGTCCAAGCAGAGAAGGGCCAGGGTGACAGATGGCAGAACCTGTAGGGGAGGTGGACAAAACCGGGATAAGAATATAGGCCCAGAGACCGCCCACAGCCCCAAGTGTCCGTGCAGCAAGGACTTTGGTGACTTTGGGTCACTGTGGAACCGGATGGGAGGCGCGAGCGCGGGGCCGAGGGCGCTCACATCCAGGACCAGGCTGGATCCCCCACTCCCAGCACCGCCTTGCCTTAGTGCTGTATCAGGTTTTCCAGTTCTCCGTCGCAGCTCACTGAAACAGTCCCGCGACACCCAGCCGCCTTCCAAGCCGAGACCAGGGGGCCCAGGAGGAAACCTCCAACACCCGCACCACTCACCGCCGCAGCCCGGAAAGTGGCTACCACCCTCAGGGTCCTCCGCCCCCCTACTCCCCAGAGGGAGCAGCGCCATCCTGCGGCCGGGAGGAGGTATCGCAGGGCTGCCGAGAGGCGCGCTCTAGTCTTGTTTAGAGGTGGGATGGAGGCACAAATCTAACGCAAAAGTCATGGGGTTTCTTCCGCAAAGGTGCGACTAAGTGATTATACTTTGGGGGAAATGAAGACTCAAAAGGGTAAAACGACTTGTCTAGAGTTACACAAGTCAAAAGTGGTTCTGATTCCAAAGTCAATTATTTCCTTTTTCTTCTAGAACCAATTAAGTTTGCCAGATACTTGTGAACAGCTACTACATGCTAGATAATGGTGGCTTTATATATTCCTAATTTTAGATATTCCCTTGACCGGGTACCTAACTGTTGCACGAATAAATGAGACTCAGGGATAGATATCTGGGAAAGTCGGAGGTATTAGAGTAAACACCACAGTCAGATCTTACCCAGCTTTTTTCGAGCTTCCTCAGCCTGGCTTCTCTTGGCTTCCTCTCCTTATATGCCTGCCTTAAACCTTAAATACTCTCTTGATAAATTAAGGCGTGGCTCCACCACTGCCTGCCGGAGAGCCTGGAATTCCTTCTGTAATCTAAAATGACCTAGACTCCAATGGGATTAAGGGCGTAGGTCACCACTCCCAGGATACTCCCTGTGCTGGGATTAAAGGTGTGAATCACCACTCTCTGATCCTCCTAGACTGACTGTGGTTAGAGCTCTGGAACTTCTGGAGCTTTTAGTAACTCCCACACCTAAGGAAGAACTAAGAGGAAGGAATAGGAAGGCTGGAGTTGGGGAGACGTTTTAGGGGTTAAGAGAGTGTGCTGCTCTCCGGTTCCGTTCCAAATGACAGCAGCAGGTGGACACATGCACTGCACACATACAAATAAGTAAATAAACCTCTTTTTTTAAGGATTAGAAAGGTGGCTGAGTTGTTAAGAGCACTTATTGCTCTTGAGGGGATCCATCACCCTTTTCTGAACTCCATAGGCACCAGGCATACAGATGGTGCATACACTTACAGGCAGACAAAACAATCACACACTTTTTTTTTTTTAAGTTTCCAAGCAACTATATCTAGGAATCTTTCCCCCTCCGTTACTCCTCCTTTTCAATGAGAGATCTGCAAAGACTTCTTGTCACATAGGGATACCTCACTGACAAGGTGTGCTTCACATTGGCAACTGGGTCCAGTAGCCACTAATTTGCTGATTAGAGTGTCAAATCCAGATCTAGCCTGCTTGCCAGACCCACTTGCCAGACCACTGCAAACAGATATGCTATGATGAAGACTCAACACTGAAGCCTGGTGATCCTGGCCCACACCTTTAATTCCAGCACTCAGGAAGCAGAGGTAGGCAGATCACTGCAAGGTCTAGGCCAAGCCTAGTATACACAGTGAGTTCCAGGATAGCCAAGGCTGAATGGAGAAACCTGTCTCTAAGAGCCAAAAAAAGAAAGAAAGATCAAAACCTTTAGAGTATTAATGCAGTAACCAAGAATTAGACACAGGAGCAAAAAAAAATTGATAAAGTTAGGTAAATCTGGTGAGTGAGAGAGAAAAGCTGGTATATTCTAGAATTTTATCCAAAATATGAGGCATAATTGAAAGATTAAGAATTGAATCCAAACTACATGGGGCTGTACTCTGTTCCCTGACCAGTGGAGTTGGTGCCAGAGGAGGAGGAGGCAGCAATAAGGTCCAGGACCTTTCAACGTAAACAGAGGAATTATACATAATAGTAAAAGAGACAGTTCATCAAGAAGCTCTACAACTGAAAGCACCAAACAACAGGCTCACAAAACGTACAGTCACAGCTCACATAACAACAGCACCAACAACAGCAGATGATGTTCCAGAAAATAAGTAAACAAATGGTTGATGCAGATTATGCTTTAGAAAAGTACTTCCTCGGGGATTGGAGAGATGGCGCAGTGGCTAAGAGCACTTCCAGAAGACCTTACTTCAGGTTACAGAAGCTACATTAGGCTTCTCTTAACTACCTGTAACTCCAGGTCCAGGGACCTCTGACCTTCATAGACACCTGTACCACACATGTGTACATGTACCCATAGTTAAAGTAATTAAAGGTTTCCTCTGATAGTAAAATCATCTATAGCATATATATGTTATGGAATATTATTTTAAGATGTATTGAATTTGTCTATGCTGTAGAACATTTGTTTAACCATGCAGAGATGTGCTGCATCCTTTTATGCTGCATGTATTTAACTCTGTGAAGCTGTGTTACTGTGCCTGCCTAAACACCTGATTGGTCTAATAGAGAGCTAGATGGCCAATAGTAGAGCCGGAGAAAGGATGGGTGGGGCTGGCAGGCAGAGAGACTAAATAGGAGAAGAAAGAGAATAAGGAGAGAAAGACAGTAAGAGCCAGCCACAGAGGAAGAGTGAACGTAAGCTATATAGAAGTGAGAAAAGGAGAAGGCCAAAAGAAAAGGGTCGATTGATGTGGGAATGCCTTTCTGTATGCTGTGAATATCAATCTTTAAATAAAGAAGCTGTTTTGGCCCATGACAGGCACCATAGAAGAAGTAGGAGGAGAAATCAGAGCATAGGTAGGAGAAACAGGGCGGAGTCAGGCAGATCAAGCAAGCCGCACAAGGAGCAACATGTATGGAACACAGGTGAGCCACGGGCCACGTGGCAGACAGATTAATAGAAATGGGTTGATTTAAGATGTAAGAGCTAGCTAGCAATGTGCCTGAGCCATAGGCCAAACAGCATAAAGTTAATATAAGTGTCTGAGTCATTTCTGGGGGCCTGAGCAGCAGCAGGTGGCTAATGGGTCTGACGCGCAGGTCTGTGGGTCTGGGCCTCTGGCCACCTGGGACCAAGAAACCCCATTGTAACAGTAGATGGAATAATGTAAGAAAAGCTGGCTAGAAATAAGCTAAAGCTGGGCATCATAAGAAAATAATAAGCCTGCATGTGATTTATTTTGGGAGTTGTGTGGTGGGGCCAGCCTGCTGGCAAGTGCTTGAACAGTGAAGTCAAGTAGGAAAAAAAAAATGAAGTAAAAACATCTGCCACAGCACAAGCATCAGCATTCTAGCATTCTAGGAAGGTTGAATACTGTTCCTGGTCACCTACCTTTGACCAGGCCACAGTTTTAGGCTTGGATTTCACAACTCAACAAGTGGGCAGAGCCAAGTCCTAGCCTCACTGCCTAGTAGCTTTTTACTCACACAGACATAAAAGGCTAGAAATATACAGTAAGAAGTTCAGACAGAAAAATCTCTAAACAGGTTCCAGTGTGGTTTACAATGAACATAGGCTTTAAAAAAAAGAAATATAGACAGTCATAGAAAAGACAGTCAAAAAAATAAAGTCTTTAAAGAGACAGTAAAAGTAATAAAAAAAAATAAAAAAGCCATGTAAAGACAGGAATAAACAGGGAACCTGGATATTGTACAGTATTGTGTTGATTTTTAATTTTTTTTGACTGTTGATAAGCAAACAGCAGCTAATAAGAGACATTGCATTGAAAGGACTGCTAAAATCAACCTAGATATTTTAAGAGTGCCTTAACTTTAAAAATGGATTTCAAAAATGTACTTATAAAATGAAACTTAAAAGATACATTGCTTTAGAGAAGAAGTTTTGCTTTTGTTTCTTCAGAAAACAAGCTGTGGATTCCTTAAGGGATAATATGGATCAGGTTTGAGCAAGGGAGACCTCCTGAATCTTGATAGGTGATAAATACACACACACACACACACACACACACACACACACACACACACACACACACACACACACACACACATCAACTAAGGTTATATATAGCTGGTCTTCCTAGGACTTGGCCATTATCTCAATTTTTCTCAGGGACCCCTAAAGATGCTTCACTCACAAACAACAGGCAGCAGTTTGGAGAACATGACCCTCACATTCTGAAGATTGGAATGGGAGGCTTTTGGTTATTTGGTGGGTTATGGATGTTTATTATCATTGAGGGGAATACAGTATATTGATACCAATTTAAAGTTAATTTTGTTACATTGTATATGTTTCTACTCTTGTTTAAGGTACTGTACCTATGTAGTTCATTTTAAAATGTAAGGTAAAATTCTAGTTTTTTGAAAGCTATTATAAACTACATAGGATAATCCAGAAACATAGGTTAGTAGTTAGTCATCTATAACAGTCAAGTTTGTAGATATGTTAAGTATGTTTTCAAGAACATACAGATATATATTTTAGATAGATAAATGGTCTTCAAAGACCTGTAGAATATGGTATTTGAAATGTTTTGTTAACTTAAGGTTTTTCATGACAGTGAGACACATCTGCTCCTGGCAACACCAACTTACTTCATAAGAAGAAGGTGGGCATTGAAGAAACTCCACATGGAGTTTGCTTTCACTATAGCAAGATTAGTCATTTGGATAAGAAGCTGCTTTTGCTTTGACTGCTTGAAAGCATGCTGTATAAACTGGACATGCAGGAACCATAGGAAAGTGGCTGCTGAACTTTGCCAAAATAAGGTGGGGTGGTCCTTAAGGATTTTTGATTCATGGACGAGTATGCCAGACATTCATGCAGGACACAGGGGAAAAAATAACTGATGAACTCTGCCATTTTCATGCAGAACGGTCCTTCAAATTTCCTGCTTCACTGAAGAGTCTGCCAGATACTCTAGGCCTGTAGGCTGAAGATGGATGCCTCAATGTTACATAGGAACTTTGGGTGACTATCCAGGCAGCCAAATGTCTCTGTTGTTAGATAATAATATATCCTTCTGGGGCCTTTGATGATGTTAAAAACTAAATAATAGAGAGTTATAGTTTTCCTTGATTATGATTGAAAGTAAATTAGGTAGAAAAGTTTGAAGTTACTAAGATGGGATGGATGGTGGAGTGCTTTCTCTGAATTTGCTAAATACAGATAGACTGAACATTGTAAATTTAATTCTTGATTGTGTTACATTTGTTGATGCTCTGGAACATTTGTTTAATGAAGCAAAGATGTGTTGTATTCTTTTATGTTGCATTTGTTTAACTCTGCGAAATTGTTCTACTTTGCCTGTCTACAACACCTGATTGGTAGAATAAATAGCTGAATGGCCAGGAGAAAGGATAGGCAGGGCTAACAGGCAGAGAGAATAAATAAGAAGAGGAGCAAGATAACAAGGAGAGGACACCAGAGGCCAGCACCAAGCCACACAGCCACACAGCCACGCAGCCACACAGCCACACAGCCACACAGCCACACAGTCACACAGTCACACAACCACGCAGCCACTCAGCCACATAGGCACCAAGCCCCACAGCCACTGAGCCACCCAGCCATCTAGCCACCCAGTCACACAGCCACACAGCCACTCACAGAGTGAGGGTGAAAGTAAGATATATAGAAGAAAAGGGAAAATCCCTGAGGCAAAAGGTTATGGGATAATTTAAGAAAAGCTGGCTAGAAACAAGCCAAGCTAAGGCCGGGCATTCATAAGAAAATAATAAGCCTCTATGTGATTTATTTGGGATCTGGGTGATGGGTCACCAAAAGAGCCAAAAAAACTAGAAAAACACATATGTGTCTAGTGCTTTAGACTGAAACCAAAGAGGAGAAAATGAAGTGCCTTGTACATTTCTCTAGCAATGCATATGCCAGAAGAAAATAGAATTTTAAAGGAAAAGACATATTAACACCAGAAAATTCTGTAAGGTGTGGTGTAGTTAGGTGGTCTCAAATCTGCAGAAACAAATGGAGCACTCTGGCTTGGCTTAAGGTGGAGGGGACAAAATGCTGTAGTTTGGGGACATCTTCCACCTGTCATGCACAGCCCATCCCCCAAACCTTTTAGTAAAATCCACAATGGCTGCATTTTTTCTCTCTACTGACCTAGTCGATTTATTCACTAGGAGAAAGGCAGACCTCTCTCCTCCTGGCCTGGTGCCTTTCTTTACTTCTCCTTTTTCTGTAATACATTATCGGTCATTCTCATTTTTTTATTCATTGATAAGAATTTAATGATAATCTCCTTGGTGAGTTTATTTGTGACTTAGTGCTATGGTTTGAAAATGTTTTATTTCATCAGATTCATGTAAGAAGAGTTCTAGTTGTTTTGTTTTGTTTGAAACAGGGTCTCACTGTGTAGCCTGGCTGGCCTTGACCCTGCACAGATCTGCCTGCCTCTGCTTCCTACAGACATGAACCACCACGTGGGACTCATGCAAGAGCTTATTTGTTTTTTGGCTTTTCAAGACAAGGTTTCTCTGTGTAGCTCTTTGTAGTTCAGGCTGGATTCAAACTCAGAGATCCACATGTTCCTACCTCCCCAAGGGCTAAGACTAAAGGTGTGTACCACCCCCACTTGCTTCATGCAGGAGTTTAACCCCTAAAGTTTTATGTTGGTGCAAACTTTGGTATACAAAGAACCTTTGGTTGTCAGAGTGTAGGTCCCATGATTAAATCTCAGAGACTTCATAAAATGAAGGGAGGAGCCAGAGAGACAGCACATTTGGTAAAGTACTTACTGGATAAACACAAGAACCTAAGCTTGGATCCCTAGAACCCATATAATACACTAAACTGGTCTCGAACTGAGATCTGCCTGCCCCTGCCTTGAGTGCAGGGCTTAAAGGTGTCATGACCACCTGCTATGAATAAATAAATCTTTTTTTAAAAAGTGATTGAGGAAGAACTTGTTTTACCTTCAGAGGCTTGTACACACACACACACACACACACACACACACACACACACACACACAGGGAATACAAACAAGTAACTTTTGAAAAACTTGAGATCAAAATTGTGTGTGGTGTGTTTACCTGTTCATGCAGGGGCTTTGTGTTATTTGTTTGGTATACTTGTGGGGTGGGGTATGGTGTGGTATGTGTGTATGGGGTGTGTGTGCATATGTATAAAACTAAATTGTCGCTGAAATCTCCAGAGATGGCTCAATGGGTAAAGGTTTGTTGATGATTCTGACAACTTGAGTTTGATCCCTGGGACCCACATCACAGAGAGAAAGAACTGATTACTCCGGACTGTCTGCTGATCTCTCCCTGTGGACTGTGGCATGTACGTACATACACAGAATCAATTTTAAAAGTAATTATTGATGGCAGAATACTTTAATCCCCAAAGCCAAGAAAATCACTTATGAATTCTTGTAATCAAGAGATGTTCCCCAGCAGCAGGGTGGGGGAAGGGAGTGGTATAGCAGATTATTCTTTTCCCTTTGCTGACTTCAAGTGCCTCTGTGCAGGAAGCCTAGGGAGGGAGGGTTTAAGGGACACACCCATCATGGCAGGAAAGGCTTGGTAGCAGCAGTGTAGGAAGCTGGTCACAGTTAGAAAGCAGACAGGAGACAGGAAGTGGGACTGGACTAAAAATCTACAAGGCCCACCCCTAAAGACTCATTTCCTCCAGGAAGACTCCATCTCCTAACCAGCAGACTTGGTGTCAGTTGGGCACCAAGTGTTCAAATACAGGAACCTCTTGAGGGGGACACTTCACATTCAAAATATAAGAGCAGAGATGGGGAAGGCTGTAGAGAAAGGGTAAATGTGAGGAAGGAAGGACTGGGAAGGACGTGGGCCAGAGGGAGAAGCCGATGAGAAGTCCACCCTTCCCTGCTCTACCTGATGCTCTTCTGTGGGTATCATCAAAATCCCAGATGGATTTTTGTTGTCCCTCAGTTTCTAGGAGACCACTGCCTTAGCCTAGCCTGAGTTCTAGGCCTTCTTAAAGGACCAGAGTAAACAGTGTGTGGCGTTGCTTGCCTGTAATCCCACCACTTTAGGAAGACAAAGCAGGAGGATCTCTAATGAGGCCAGCCACCAACTGCAAACTCGAATACTGAACTCATTTCCCCAACACCTGACACCCTGTACCCTGCCTCATTCAGCTTATTTACTCTTGACACAATGCTAGGTGGTGACTGGTACTTCTGACATCTATTTTGCAGATGTAGAAACTAAAGTAGGAGCTGAGAGATGGTTCAGCAGTTAGAAGGTCTTGCAGAGGACCCGAGTTCAGTTCCCAGCACCCACGCCAGGTGGCTCACAACCACCTGTAACTCCAGCCTTCAGGGGGAACAAATGTTTCTGGCCTCAACGGGCACTCACATTCATGTATACACACACACAAAATTAAAAATAAAAAAGAGGCCAAAGAACACACAGACTAACTGGCCAGTATCGCACAGCCAGTGACTTGTCTCCATCTAGTTTCATCACCAAGGTTCCTCTTTGGGTAGGGTGTGTCCCTGCAGTGGGACACTCTGGCTGAAGTTGGCTATTTCTACTGCAGCCCAGGAAGGAGACAGAAGCCTGACAGGCCTTGTTAAGCTAAAGACCACCAGTCTGAGGACTAAGTCCACTAGATGTTGGGAGTGGTCTC
Organism: Phyllotis vaccarum; assembly: GCA_033318265.1. NCBI lineage: Eukaryota > Metazoa > Chordata > Mammalia > Rodentia > Cricetidae > Phyllotis > Phyllotis vaccarum. Next base: position 52,325,552 of record JARWLC010000005.1, on the reverse strand, counting down.
CCTGGCACAGGGTAGGTAGGTGCCACAGCCCAGGAGCAGGCTGGATAAACTGTCTTAGTGCTCTGGCCTTCTCAGGGCAGGTGCTGGGTGAGGACTGTTCAGTAGCTCAGACAGCATGAGGCAGAGAAACACAAAACCAGGTAATGGGCTCGCCAAATGCAGGCCCTTCCAGAAATCCCATCAGCTCCATTCTACCTCTCTTCATCCCTGGTCAATTGGTGCCAGCTGTCCAGACCCACTCTGTGGCTGCAGGTTCTCCTGAGGCTGCTGCACACAACAAATGGTGCAGAAGAGGAACTGAGGCTTCTTGGGCTAATGCTCCTTACACTTTTTCCTGGCTGGCTCACCTGCCCACTGAGCCAGAGCAGGCTGTGGACATGGCCTGTCACTGATAGTCTCAAAGCCTCCTTCCTCCACAGGCACAGCAGACAGCATGCATAGAAAAGACAGAGAACCAACAGTGCTGGACTACAGTGTGGAGCCGCCACACGAGCAGGGTCGTTCTCAGTTTGGAGAACAGAACCTGGGAGATAGTACAACCAGCAGTACACTTCAGGGATGGACAGAATTCACTCATACAGACAGGATTTCTTGCAGCCCAGGACCTGTTATTCAGCTACTCCAGTTTCCAGAGGCTCAAAGTGGAAAAGAGCCTAAGTGTGCCTATATGGTCACTCTGGGGGACAGGAAAGAACAAGACACTGACACAGTGACATAACCTGCTGTGTATGGTACTACACAACTGTGACCCCAGCACTTAGGCGGAAGCCAGAGGATCAAGAACTCAAAGCCAGTCTCAGCTACATGAGACCAAAATAAATGAATGAATGAATGAATGAATGAATGAATGAATGAATGAATAAATAAATAAAGCAAATTGACACAAGCTAAAGAACAGATAACAACCAAAACCCGGTGTTTTTCACTTTTAATTATTTACCAGATTAAAAAAGAAAAAAATAGTGATTGTTTTTCTTCACCCCCAATATTTCGTTTGTCAAAGCTGAGTGGGAGAGACTCGCTAAACAGTGATTCATGCTCCTGGCCGGAAGCATGTCCCCCCTCTGCTCTGTGCCACCTCAAGCAGGAGGGGCAGTGCAAAGAGATCCAGGCAGTCATCGTCCTGGAGAGCAGACTGGCAATGTGGCTGTCGTTTTTCCTCTCCACGCTGCCTGCCCTGCAGTTCATGGGAAGATACACCTGCAGGAAGCGGGTACAGGGCAGAGCGGGGATGGGGGGGGGGGTGCAGCACACAGCAGATGCAGCAGGATAGGACCACCTCCTCCTATTGCACATCCTGGCTCAGGCCCCTGCCCTGAGTGCTGGATACATGATAAGATGCTCTCCAGATCCTAACAGGGAGCCTGCAGTGAGTGTCAGGCTCAAGAAACAGGGAACACGGCACCATGTGGCTTGCTCCAGAAAACACACATAACTTATGATGGGGCCAAAGCAAAAACTTAGCGTTGTTTATAGCGTGGGGCCTGTAGTTGACTTGGGTTTCACCTGCTCAGGTTCAAAAGACAGATTAACCTTTTCCCTACCCCCATCAGCAGGTCTGCTTCTGCCTAAGATGGAGGAGGTTGTGGCCCCCAGTGACACAAGCCCCCCCACAACTGCCATGCATGAAACATTCAGAGCATGAACACCCAGAGACTTCGACAATGCATGTAGAGAAACACATAGTGAACAATGTTTCTCCAGACTCCCAGCTGTTAGGTCTCCCTGAGTGAAATCTGTTTGACTCTCATTCTTAATTCCAATAAAGCAGAGGACGGGGGCAGCTTAACTGGCACTGCAGATAACAAAACTGTCTTAGAGACCTCAGGAGCGGAAGACTGGGCTGGCTTTGATGGGCAAAGCTGCAAACCTTTCACCTTCACTGGCTGGAATGAAGCTGGTGGGTGAAGACAAACCTAACGGAGCCAATGGCAAGAACTGCAGGCTATCAGAGACGACGGTCAAACACAGGACTGTATAAACTGTGGCACTATAAAGACGAGAAGGCAGGTCCATGACATCAGCTGGGAGCACACCTTCACAGCATGGCTTCCAGGAGCTGGATCTGTCCTGTCATGAGTGGCAGCATCCAGATACATCCAAGTGGTTTTTTCCTCATCTTTCAACAATTTCTCAGTGTTTCTCATTAAATAACTATGTACACATACAGGCTGTCCCCGTTACATGAGGGTCCTTCACTTGAGTTCCTGCAATGGCTTTAGAGAGTCGGCTCCAATTGCCTTTTTGGAGATTTACTGCTTGGAACCAAACCTGCAAAAAAGAAATGACAATATTCAGTGGGAAGTCCTATGACCGAAGTAGCCCAACGCTTAAACTGGGTCTCCATGTACACAACCACCCTTCCTTGCAGCCTTTGGGAAGCAGGCAAACTGAATTCTTGGGATGGAACCTATCTGTGCCTGGTTCCTCTGTCACCCAGATGTATGTCCAGGAGCTATAGGAAACAGCTCCATACCTCCATCTGATAAGGACAGTTTTTCAAGTTCAGCTTCAAGTTCAGCATCCAAGATCCTAGGCTTAGGCACACTGTTGGTATAAAGCGTCTTATGGGGGTTGTCAGGCAGGTCCAAAGGTTCTTTGGTGGTGTCCTGAAGGAGGATGTCCAGCTCCTTCTCTAGTTCCTCATTGTCAAAATCTGGGAGAGAGATGGCATGTCAAGCCCAGGCAAGAAAGATGAACCAATGTGTTCAGTGCATCTCAGCTTCACAGCCTAACAGCCCCTCTGCAGGTTGGCAGTCACATGGGTCATGAGGCAAAGGGTACTGTCTTTCCCTACAGGCAGAGCTGGGCTATCCTATGGATATAATCCCTTTATCTCAGAAACCTGTCCCTACTTCCCTTTGCCCTGAGAGAGGGTTGTCAGTATAGATGCTGGAGTACAGAGGACACACAGAGCAGCTGTCTGGGAGATAACATTAACTCCCTTAGCCATGTGTGCAGGTGAGCCTCAGAGAGACCAAGCTCATGATCAGACCTGGTCCAGGAAGCGAGGTCTCTCAGAAAGGAGGGAGTATCCTTGTCAGCTCACCTAAACCATTGGTCGCCCCGCCAGCCAGAGTCTGAGAAACTTCATCCTGTGTGTCACACAACTGCAGAGACAAAAATAAGCTCTGAAGGGAATCATGCTCTGGGCAGCTCCAAGTCTTTCAGGGAAATAAATGCCCAGGGTCACAGAAATCTAACAATCAAGGGATGGTTCTGCTCAGGCACAAAGCTGAGTTAACCATGTTCTCTACAGCTCTCTTCTTTTGGACCCTCCCGAGCCTCTGTACCTCCTGGATCTGGTCCACAAGGCTCTCCGCCTTTTCCACTGTGACATCCTTCATGGAGAGTTTCAAGGCTCCCACACCAGCTTGGTAAGCATTAAAAACCTAAAGAGAAGACCAAGTTACCTATGCATCACTTGCCAAAATGTACATAGCCATACTTCATTTACAAAGCTGGCTTCAGGCTTTCTTTGACCACCCAAGTTCAATTCACCTTACACCCACAGAAGCTAAACTTCCCAATAGGGAAGGGAACCCAGTGACACCCTGGAAGAACTAAGGAATCATTAAAACAGCAGGCCACAAGGGAGGGAGATGCAGTATGGGAGCCTGGGACCACAGGGCACCGAGGGGTGTGGCTACCATCTGGTCTGTCTGGGAGGCATAGATGCGATCCAGGATGCCTTGAACAGTATCCAGCTTGGCGTGTAGGGCCTCAATGCGTTTCTCTGTCCTCTGCTTGGCCTTGAGAGACCTCAGTGCCTGGCGGGTACAGAAATAGATCAGGGTGAGACATGGTAGGCCACAAGGCAAAAAGCAAGACAGCCCTGTTCAAATCACAAGAGCATCCTAGCCTTCTCCCTATCAATTAAGCTGTGGTGCTTGAGACACCTGCAGATGCTGCTCCCTGAACCATGACTGGGCTGCTCTCTGAACTGCTGGGCCCACTTCTGACAGTTGGGAATGCCACTCCTAGGCTGTAGGGGAAGAGAACCTACCAATTGCTTCTTTCCAGCTCGGCATGCCCGGCGGGCTTCCTCTTTGCACCTGTGGGATGAAGGATAGATGAAGAAGGCTGTACTGTGGCAGGGTCTCGAAGAATGCTTGAGAGCACTTAGTGAAAGTAGCTTCAGACCTGAAGGTCAATAATTCCCTAAACCCCAGTCATAGTCACGGCCAACTACCCACTGCCAGTTTCTGGAAGCAAGTCTCAGCAGAGGCTTGAGCATTTATCTGTGGCAAAGGCAAAGTGATCCAGTCTTGAAGGTGAGAGAATTATACACATCTTTCCACTGCAAGACATGGGAATTGATTCGTACACATTAAAGACCTTGCCCATGTCTCTGAGCCTCCCAACACTCATTCATTTCTCTGAGATATGGAGTGAAGAACTCTAATTCAGTATGCTTGTCTTTCAATCAGAGAAGTATCTGTGGCTGCTACCAAGGATCCCTGCAGAAGGAAGGAGGATCCCCCAAGGAAAGAGCAAGAGGTCCTTAAAAATGCTCTGAGAAGGCACAGACCCACCTTACTATCTCCTTACCTGTGGACAACAGTCCATATCGGGCTTCAGAACATAAATGTTAACAGGTGTAATCACAGGAGGGACAAGTAGTCGTTTTTTCTCTATTTTCTGTTTTCCACATAGAGTACTTAATATGTGTGTAATTAATGCATAACTTTCTTTATAATGCTGGGGGCAAACCCAGGGCCTCATGCACGCTTCATAAGCACTCTATAAGTGCAGATATATTTCAAGTTTTTTTTTTTTTCTTTCTTTCTTTTTTAAAGCAACCCACTCATGCTGGGTCTCTAGGACAGCCAGGCAGGAAATGAGATTACCTCTCAGATTCTTGGGATAAAGACTCAACCTTTCGAGAGAGAAGCTGCTCACTCTGCATCAGCTGGTAGACCCCAACATCCACGTCGTTGACAGGAGACACTTTGGCATGTGGCCCCCTGGCAAACTTCACAATCTGGGGGAAAGGGACAAATTACTGCTGTCCCTACCACACATGCTGAGAAATTCACAAGCAGGAATGGGGTGGGCATATGAGCGCAGACTAAGTCCCTGTGAGTCTATGCACATACACACACGTGTGCAGGTAAACATCCACAGACAGGCATGCTTCCACACCTTCTCTCCATTCTGTTCCAAGACCGTGACTCTCTTCTCCTTCTGCAGCTGTAGCAGCACTAGGTAGAAGGTCCTCTCATCTGGGCAGGAGTTGGCACACAGCGCACTCAGCTCTGACAGGGCCACCACAGGGTGGGAGGAGAGGGGCGAGTTCTGGTACATGCGATACACTTCCTCAGCCTTTTCCTGCAGGGAAGGATACATGAGCCTTGACCCTGAGTGTCAGTCATGAGCTCACAGGAGAGACCTGGGGAGTGCTGACCCAGTACCCAGCAGCCTATGGAGATGGCTCAGTTGGTAAAGTAACTGCTGAGCAAGGATGAAGCCTTGAGTTTAAATGCCCAGCACCCAGGTAAAAGCCAGGCATAGCAGCACACATCTATAACTCCAGCATTGTGGCCAAGATGGGCATACCCAGAGCTAGCCAGATTAGCCAAACAGTGAGCTCCGAATTCAGTGAAAGATTATCTCAAAAGATAAGGTGGGGCCAGTGAGAGGCTGAATGGGTAAGGGCACTTGCCACTAAGCCTGAAACTGGGAATCACTTGGTGGGGGGGGGAGGGGACTGAATCCCACAGATTGTCCTCTGACCACTACAGGCACACTATGGTGCACACACACACACACACACACACACACACACACACACACACACGCACGCACACGCACACGCACTAGACTTCTTAAACTTTGGGAGAGCAGGTGACTTATAAAACAAGATGTACAAAGTAGCAGCTCCATGTTGGCATGTCCACCTGGGCTTGTCATTGCTGCCATCTGCCTGGCCCGAGGCTCCTCACAGGAGGAATAAGGCAGAGGGTAGAGTGAAACTGGCCATGATCTAGATCCAAACTTCACTTCCAATTTAGCCCATGACCCTTCAACTGTCAGTCTCACGGAGCCTCAGCTTCTTGCACATGAACTGAGTAGATGCTGCTAAATCCCTTTCCATCCTGGCTTCTCCATTTATGCAAAGCACAGGTGTGAATGTTATTATGCCCGTATAAGAGAGTCAAAGGAAAAACATGTGATAGAAGACAGGAAGAATAAGCAGGCTGTACCAGTGAGAAGACTAAGAAATAGAAGTGCCACGGAACAATGCCCCTCTCTTTCAGACATGGGAATTCAGAGGATTATTAGAAGCAAAAAAAAAGGCCTTCAATCACAATGTTGAAGGGTCAAACATTACTAAGTGCAAGAGAGAGGTATCTAAGAACAATAAGCAATCCTGGGTGCATGTGTGTGTTCTCAGAGGAAAGGGTAGCAAGGAGAAGCACTTCTATACTGTATAAAATGAACATCTAACCTCCTGTCCTTTGTCGTGCAGAGGATGTCACTGGAAAAACTGCCATGCTAGACTGTCAGAGTCAGCAAACAGCTGGCAAAGAATGAACTGAAGAGTTAGACTTAGAGGCAGGAAGGCCATGCAAGAAGAAACATCACTACCTCTCTGAAGAGGAGAGCATTTAGGAAACAGAGAAATGAAACAGTTCCCAGAGAAACTTGAAGGATAAAAGCAGCAGCCAGGGCGTGTGAACACGGACTGATGGAGAAAGGGGACTTGGCTATGGCCGAGGCGACTTGTATAGAGGGTGCAGGAGAAGCCTGTCTCAAACTCCACGCTCCACTTTGGACAAGCTGGACAATCAGATATGCAAGCGTAAAGTTCAAAGGAGATGCAGAAGAGCAAGGAGAGCCCTCAAGCGCCAGCACACAGAGGACAGTCAAGATCACAAGTGTGAGTGAGAACACAGGAGATTAAGGCCAAGAATGTAAGGTGACCCACAAGAGACCCGCAGGGCTGTCTGCAGTACCAAGACCACTCACAGTTCACTGTGAGAAAATCCGGGGGAAGGAGCCAATGTAAGAAGTAAGTGGTCAACTACATCCAAGACAGCACACGAGGGTCTAGCAAGACATAAAGGACAGCTCCCGCTAGACCTGACTGCCTAGAAGGACCCACCACTCACATCAACAATGCCTAAGAGCAGTATGACAGCCACACACAGCACCAGTAAAAGGGCTAGAGAAAAAAAAGCTTTACCTCACCACATATACACAAATACTCAAGAATTAAAATGGAAATGGAAAAAAATAAAGCACAAAGTAATTTAAATAAAAGAGAAGCTAGAAATATAGTGTATTGGTAGAGCACTTGCTTAGCACACACAAGGCCCTAAGTTCAAATCCCAGCATCAAAAAGGGAGAATCAATATTTGGCTATGCTTGAAGCATAAAGTATATTTCTAAGATAGACCAGTAATTAGTCTCCAAAGTAAACTGGATGCTCTCACTGCAGAAATCTGAAAACTTCTGTAAAAGATGTCACAATGGTTGGTGAGGTGGCTCAGCAGGAAAAGGCACTTGCTGCCATGTCTGCCTACAGGAGTTCAATCGCAGGACCATATTGTAGAGGGAGAAGTGACTCCTGAAAGTTGTCCTCTGACTTCCATGTATCCCATAGTGAGCACATCCATACACATGCAGCACAAAGATTCAGGCACACACAAATGAATGAGTGTTTGTTTGTTTTAAGGACATCACAAATAAAAATTAAGCAAACAATCCAGGGATCAATATTTCTATCTTTAGAACTGGAGAGACAGCTCAGTAGGTAAGAATATTTGCTGCTTAAGCAAGAGTCTCACCCTTAACACTCACAGGTAACAATTTTGTATGTGTATACGTATACACGTGTATGTAGTATGTGTGTGTGGTGCATGTGGAGCGCAGAGGTAACATCAGGTATATTCCACAGTCACTCTCCACCCTGTATTTTCAAGACAGGTAGATATATAATTCAGCTAGACTGACTGGCCAGCAAGCCCCAGGATCCCTCCCATCTCTGCTTCCCAGCACTGAGATTTACACCTGCTAGCCCCTGCACATGGCTTTTTATGTGTGTGCCATGGATACAAACACAGATCTACACTTAACCAACTGAGCTGTTTTCCCAGCCCCTTATTGAGCAATTAGTTTTGTTAAACTGTAAGAGTAACAGAAGTACACAATGTATATGCACAAGCCTGGCAAAGAGGAAGAGAAACCACAATAACTTAAACCCCACCTGTGGGACAACCAGGGCATAAACAGTGGCGGGGTACAGCTGTCAAAAAAGAATGAAGGAGATCTGCATTGTGTAGGACCCAGAAAGATCCTCCCAACATATCCAAGTCAAAGAAAAGCAAGCTATGGAACCATTTTATTTCTAGAAAAGCAATGGAATGAATGTTATACATATATGCACATATTCATTTATTCATTCAACAGATATTTATTGATTGCTGTATACTGGACATCTTTCAGGGTCCTGGAGTTCACAGAATCCCTTTTAATAGGACAGTCAGACAATAAACTAGTTAACATGCAAGGTCTTTCTTAGTAGTAAATGCTAACAAGAAAATACAATGTGTCCGGAGAGGTGACTCAGCAAGTTAGTGTATGACCGCAAACCTGATGACCTGAGTTTCACATCAGGAACTCAAGTAAAAGCCAGACCGATGGCATGTATCTGCAATCCCAGCACTCCTACACTGAGCAGGTAGGGGAACACACTTCCAGAACTCTTCACAGAACACACACAGTTCTAGGAGAACTGCCTGGAAACTAATGGGCTAGCCAGCCTGGAGTTCACAATAGGGCAGAAACAAAAAAAAATCTTGCTTCAAAACAAGGTGCAAGGAGAGAATCAACGTTCAAAAGGTGTCCTCTGACCTCTACACATGCACGGTGACTTATACCTATCCACACACACATATACACAAACACCCAGAAATGCTTCAATTTCCCATAGTGCTTCCCCACATAAGACCAGCATCTGAGGCACCTGCTCTTCATCTCACTTGGGCTTGTGCCAGAGATGAAATTTGGCAGTTGCCTGAGCCTTATTGCTCAAGATATAAACCATTCATGCTGAGGTCATTACAATGTGGCCAAAGTGAAGAATAGTGATGACCAAAGAGTTAGAAGTCACAAAGTATCAAATGGTAAAGTAAGTGACTGTTACAATACCAACTGACTCAAAGGTGAAAGTGTGTGTGACAAACCAGGGCAGACCAGAACCACCAACGCTATTGTGACTGGCATGGCATGCTCTCCTGCCAAAGTATGCTTGGAGATCCAGCCCAGGTGCTAATCCATGGAAACCAGGGGAGGTGTGATGCTGACTGGTGATACTGTAAGTGCACATCTTAGGAAGACTACATCTGTGGCAACCCTGAAGGAAGTGCTCAGGCTGCCAGTTTCTGAAAATGGAGACAAACTGACAGCAGCACTTTTGATACAATGAAAAAAGATTGGAAGAAACAGCATCATCCCAGTACAGGGTGGAGAAAACTGAACATGAACTAGAAATTGTCAAAAACATCCACTTTGGTCAAAGAAATACTCTCCATACTTTACTAGTACATCAAGAGGTCAAAATGTGGATTTCAGGACATCTATGTTTTACTAAGTGAAAAGAAAATTTTTAGCATCAGCTACTGTACTTTTGCTTACCAAAGACTCATGGGTACGATCACTGCCACGGAGGGCTTCAAACAGGTCAAAAGCTGGTCCCCAGGTTGTAGCAGGCATAGTTCCAGCTTTTGGTAACAACAGAAAGATCAGCTTTAAGACATGGCTACTGGAGCACCATGTTTATTGAAGGAGAAAAGCTGACCCCAATTATTGAAGATGTTCACCCTTATGATTTACAAAAGGAAGGACGCAGAAGTGCTCATCTGTAATTCCAGCACCTGTATCAAAACGGGGTGTAGAGACAGCACAATCATCTGGAAGCTTGTTCCTGTCCAGTGCAGCAGCAGAATAAGAGAGACTTTGCTTTTGAACAAGGGTAAAACAGAAAACGGACTCCACAAAAGCTGGCCCCTTCACTGTCATGTGTGCCACAGCATGCTCACATCTGCACTCACACATATGCAAACACAAATAAGAAATCTTTATATATAATCTTTATACAAAAGAAAATTTGGAGAGGTCACTGACACCAAAAATATTACTGTGCTTTTGAAAGGAGAAGGTAACAAAGCTCATTGGAAAAAAATTCAAGAAATCACTGAGCCACTAGGCTTCACAACTTGTGAATCTGAAAGAAAAATTAGATGAGCAACTGGCAGGGCTTTCAGATGGCTGGTTGCGCTTGGGTGTGGGCACGAGACACTGAAATGACTGTAAGAACAGTGAAAGGTGCCCTCAATGCTATAGGAGCAGCTGCCAGAGAAGGCAGTTTGGAGGCTGGGAGATGCTGTGCTCTGCTTTGGTGCAGTCTAGCCTGGTGACTGTAAGGTCTGATAATGAAAACTAAAACTACTGCATAAAAATTAGATACTCGAAATCCCTGCAACCACCTGTCAAGAATGCAGACAATGAAGGAACTGTAAGAGTTGTGGAAACTCTGCAGGTTCTTCAGAACTTTGGATCTATGGTGCTATGCCTTGGGCTATGGTGCTGTGCTCGGAGATTCTGTGAACATGACAGAAAAAGGAAGAAAGCCTCTGCTAACAATAGCAGGAGTCCTTAAGAAAAAAGAGGAGGACCCTGGAGCTGGTCTAACAGACAACATAGGAAGAAGGTGGCGCATTCTAAACTCTAGAACCACAATTCATCATTTAATGAATTGTGACAGGTAGCTGAAGGCAGGGCTCATCAGCAATGACCTCAGCCTAAGCTAGGAGGTTAAGGCAGCACGTGAAGCTGACTGGACAGCAAAGGAGGAAGAGATGGCACCTGCTGTCCAGAAAGAAGAGCAGGGACAGTGAGAAGCAGGTCACTGTGAGCTAGAGGAAAAACAGTGACTGGAGGGTCAGAAACCAGAGCTGAGGAAGGAGGGCTGAGCTAGAGCTCAGTAGCAGAGTGCTTGCCCAACGCACACAAGGGCCTAGGTTCAATCCCACGTACAATAAAAAATACATCCATTAACTTAATAACATTCTGGGAATTTCTTGCCAGTAAAGTAGAGAAGGCAAAATACACCCTAAACTGTAGCTTATTATTAATCCCCCAAACTGTCAGGAATTGTCTGCTACTGACACTTCCTAGACAAAGCTCGCCCATGAAATATAGAAATAACCCAACGAGTACATAACCCTAAAAGTTCATGGCAAAAGACATCACACAGACGCAGTCCTTAGTCCTGTTACCTGTTACTTGGCAAAGAGACAATATTTTCCTAAGTATGTTTGTGGTGACCCTGTCACACCTGATGCCACCCAGGCCCCCCCTTCTGCATAACCACCTTAAGCAGCTCCACAGCCACGAGCACCTCCTCAGCTGGAACCTTGTTATCCCCCAGCATGTTAGAAAGAGTCCACTTGAGGGGCTTCAGCAGGAAGACTCCAACCCCCCAGGAGATCCAGCTGCTGTCCACACTGGCCATGAAGTCTGATTCTCGCTGCAGCTCACCTCGACTGAAGAGAAAGAGAGACAAAGGCATGTAGGGACATGTAATGCAATGGCCTGTCCTAATCCATACCTGCCCCTTGATGCAGAGGCATTTATCACCACCACTACCACCATCATTTATCTATTTTTGTATCATCACCACCACCACCACCATCATCAATCTCTTCTGTACCAGCCACTGAGAGCAGTGTCGCCTGTACTCCAGTGTCCACTTCCTAGTCACTTGGCACAATAGATGGTATCACCAGTATGCTACGTAAGGAGGAAACTGAGGATCTAAGATGGTAAAGAAGCCCACATGACACCTAATTTGTCTGGCTCCAAAAAACGCAAGTGTCCCACTAAGACACCAGAGGCACAAAAGGCTTCACCAGGCCCATGTTGACACTTCCTTCTACTTAGGGGCCTGGGAACAATCAGATGAAAACCCTGTGTAATAGGCAGAACCTAAGAAAGAAAGCTACACAAAGCAAGAGGTCCTATGCCATCTCTAAGCTAGGCTGGAAGTGAGAAATAGTTCCTGGAAGTGGTAACAACAGCAGCCAAGTCTAGTAAGTGTTTGCGATGGGTAATCACTGTTAGGGGCTATATAAAGATCCTCAAGATTTTACAAACAACCTACATAATGCTGTCACTGTAATTTGTTAATTAGTCAAAGGCTTTCAGATGGCATGTTACCTATACAGGGTCACAGTTTAGAAAATGACAAAGCCAGGATCTGGGCACAACTGTAGCCTTCAAGCAAAGCTGTTGATATATGGATAGTAAACCTGGACAAAAAACCAGGAAGCTTCAGAGATCAGCAGCCAGGGCAGGAGGTTGCAGAGGGTTAAAGGTCTCTGGGTTTGGACATGGGCCACGACTGTCCTGCACCAAGAAGCTCATTTTGGCTCAGTCCCTCACTTACTTATTGTTTTCCACTTCAGGCATCAGGTAAAACTTTTTCCACAGCACACTTTCTTATAGGAGAATTGCAGAAAGGTTTCTTAGGTCACGGTCAAGCAACAAAAGGTATTGGGAGCAGAAGTAAAGAGTGACCATTTAATGAAAAAGCATTATGCTAAACACAACAGCCTTAACTTTCTCTTTATTCATTGAAAGAGACATGATACTAGGCTGGGCTGGGCATAATATGTGCAGTGATTTGGGATCCAAAGACTAGAGGCTAGTCCTGGGGTTACTCTACCTGTGTGAGCTGGGAATCGGTTACTTGACCTCTTGGGGACTCTGTTTCTGTTTTTAATGAGGACAACTGTATTATCTTGCCCGGGATTACTGAAAAGGCCAGAGACTGGAGTATGAAAATATCTGAAGCCATTAAGTATTGTTCACTTACTAGACATGTCACTTCAAGCACGGCCCGAACACAATACCCGTCACACACTCTTATCACCTAAAGCCCTTTCAGGAGCTCCAGATACCCAGCTAAACTGTCCTGTCCTATGGTCCAAACAGTCTCTGTTCTGGACATGGTAGTTGTATGCCAGAGTTCTCTTGTCAAGATGTCTATAACCTCACGAGAGCTCTCTCCTTAACTCTGTTCTTTCTTAGTACAAAGTATCCATCTTGGAGATATGCTGGAGAGGTAATTCAAATCTAAAGGTCCGGTTGAAAGAAGTCCATAATGGGATCCCAGTCCAAGCGTGCCGCTGACACCTCTTTAAGGATGCTTCTCGGCTGGACCATCCCGACTATCCCAGTCACTCCAACCACCCTGACCCTACTTCCTCTCCAGACATCCGTGTGGCCGCTCTCCCGTCCTCCACCCACTGAGCAAACCCTGAACTCTGAGTCTGGGCTGTCAAAGGGCTTGTTTGAAGTCAGCCCTGGGGAGCCGCCCCCCGCTCGGCCCACTCGGCCTCGGTCCTCACCGCAGCAGGTCCTGCAGCACGGTGGCCAGCCCCAGCGGGACACTGCCCTTGCGCTGGAAGGCCTCCTGCAAGTCTCGCAGACGCAGACGCACCACCCCTTGGCGGCGGCTGTGGCTCAGCACCAACGGTGCCCAGAAGCCCATCTTGCTGTCCCAGTCGGTGCTGTTCACCTCGCGACTCCTCTTGAAGGCGGAGAACAGGAAAGACATGCGCTCCTCATCTTCCTCCCACTCGGGCGGCAGGAGGCCCGCCGGGTCTCCCCCGGTCGGGGCCTGGGCCTCCCGCTCTGGGGACCACATCGGAACCCCAGCCCCGCCAAGGAATCCAACACAAGCCTGGCCCGGGTCCCCTTCCGCCCCAGGTCCCTCTCGGCTTCCGTCGCTCTTTCACGCCCTCCTCCTCAGCCATCACGTCACCGCCGCCGCCAGTGAGATAAAAGTCCCGCAAGTCCTCAGGGCGCAGGCGTAGCGCTGCCTTCCTTTGGCCAGGAGGGGGAGAAGAGGGCGTTCTCGCCAAAGAGACGCAGAACGCAGGCGCAGAACCTTCCTTCCATGGCCTTTGTGCGACGGGAAGGGTTTTGAGCGTGCACCGCGACCATAGAGTTCGGCCAAGCGCTCTAGAGAGGCGATCAATTGCGCCTTCCCAGGTGGTTTGGGTTTAAGGTAGTGATTCTGGAGCTGCAGGTGGATCTTAAATCTTGGATCTAGTTTACCTCTCTTAGTCCAGCGGCTTTTTACATTGAACAGCCCAGGATACCCTCCTCCCTCTAGAATATCAGCGGATAAACAGAAATGGTCCCCAAAGCTCCGTGACAGTGCACACATTTTTAGGGCTACATAGGCTTATTTTCTTCCCCCCTTCTGCTCTGGAGTGTCCGTTTTCTTCTGAAAACCCATATTCTGTCAGGTCTTTTAAGAAGCCAGCATCATTCCAACTCCCCTCTGAAGCCCCGGGCTGTTCGGGATTGCATTGTAGCACGTCTTTGATTCCTCTGCTTCCCACAAGGATACAGCTATGCAAATGTCTTGCAGCGACAGCGGTGCTTCAGAAAATACTTACTGAAAGGTTCTTAAACCCTGCTCTTTAATTACTTTGCAGTCTTAAGAGTCTCACTAAACCTCTTTGGCCTTGAGAATAAATTGTTGTAATAGTAGTAGGACGAGCTCTTCATGAATTTGAAGTTTCTACTGAGCCACAGGGACCCGGCAAAGGACAGGCAATCTTGGGGCTACTAGTCTATAGAGGCGGCCCTGACCCGGCAATGACGGGTTTAAGAAGGGAAAACTACAGGATCAGTACTTCCGTTGACGTGATGGCTGTTGGCAAGCATGACAGGATATTAGTTAACTTTTATCAGAAATGGGGCAAAGGGGTATTGCCATGGTTTCTCGGTTTGATCGGGGAGCAGAAAGTCTTGGGGTTACAGAAGCAGAACAAGGCAGGTTCGTAAGGGTTCCCTTAAGTACCGTGTATGCCTGAGGGTCTGACTGACCGGTCCAATCAGGAATCAGTGAAGAAGTTCATTTCCTTAGCAGTGAATTTTCCTGGGGTGGGCCCCTCCTGCATGCTGAACAAACACTCTGCCGCCGAAATATAAGGATTTTAAAATATATTTTTAAATGTCTATACGTTTGTGTTTTATCTGCTTGTGTGCAAGTTGCACTGAGTACACGCGGTGCCCGAGGAGGCCATAGGAGGGGGGTCGGATTCCTGGAAATGTAGTTGGGAGCCCACCCTGTGGGTGAGGGCAACCTAAGTCCTCCTACAGATTCAACCTGGAAAAAATCGTCAAGAAAATAAACAATCTAAGAAGTGAAAGGAACAGTTTATGTAGAAGTTAAAAGTAAAGCGAAAATTAGTTTTAGCTCAGGAAAAAGTAATTTCTGTTGAACAGTTGCCTTTATAAAGTGGTATTTCCTAAAGGATTGTTTGGGGGGAAATGCGATGTGTTCAGGGTTTATGGTAGTTGAAATAGTGTAAGGGTGAATTTTCATAAGCACTGGGTTTTAATTTTAACAAGCCTTTTGAAGGAGGGAGGGGTGTTTAGTAATGTGTTATTGATTGATATCTATATATTGTTGTATTTCTCTGTGTTCAAAATATCTCATTTAGTGTTCTTTTCCAAATACTTTCCCCATACTGCTCATAGTAAACTTGTGAGGTAAAACTTTCCCACTTTCCCTGTTTCTACAGAGGAAGCTGAGCACTCAAGAGGTAGAAGCAGGGAAGCAGGTGGATCTCTGCCTGGTCTACATATAGAGTTCCAGGATAACCAGGACTATAGAGAAACTATTTTGGGGGGGTGGGGGGGAGTGGGAGAGAGAGAGACTGTAAGATTTGTGTGGAAGGTGAGCAATTGTTGTTCACTAGGAAACAAATCTATACCATGCCATCTACCATGCCCAGTAAATCAGCTATGTCCTGAAAGAAAGTAGGTTTTCTAAACCTGGCTAAGGGTCTGATTAAGCCAAAACATTTGCATGAGAGCAAATTGCTAATCTGGGGGCTGCTTGCATCTGAAAATTCCACTGCATTCCACCCTTCCAGGCAGAGTGGTCAGCTTTCACCCCAGGGAGGCTGAAAAGGGAACTGGAAGCAGAATCAGTTTGTCCAAGGACCATTAGAGATTGGCCTTAAGAACATCCACTCTGAACTGGTTTCTTCTGGATGTTTTGTCTCCTGCATTTTGGTTTCACCTCTCTTAGTAAGTAGCTAAACTATGACCATAGGCTTTTCCTAGGACACACATCCTGACTCTTTCTTATGCAAGGTATGCAAGAGACTGTAGGACCTGCTATTCTGAGATGAAGGATGTAATTTCACCTTCATGCACTCTACTGTGTCAGTGATATTTGTTGATGTCACAGACACCCAAATATCTCCATTCCAGCCACAACTTACGAACACCCCTTAGGTTTCACGGGGATTTTTCACGTCACTCTAATGATGTTACAAGTCATTTCTCCCACTCATCAGGAGGCCTCCTCGTTTTCATAGAAATATGCAAAACTTGAGGTCTTATCCATTTATTTCTAATACTAGTTCTTAGTTCTGAGATGCACAGCCTTTAGGATTAGCCAAATGGAAAAGCAAAACAAACAAACCAAGACACTATCTATAGGATTTGTAAAGAAGCCAGCCTTGTTAGCATCCTGTTGAGGTGGTGGGCTATAATGGTATTCTGGAAGCGTTTTCTACCCTGTTCTGACATTTCCTGAGCCTTTTGCTCTGTTTATCTTTCAAAAACCCTATATAACTCTTTATCATGTAGTAAATGCCATACTGCTTTCTAAATCTCTGCTCATGTGTGTCACTGACTAGCTTATGTGCCTTGGCCAACAGGAACTGTGATCTTAATGGGATTTGTTTCTAGCAGAGTGCTAGGCACATCCTAGGGACTGTTTGTGGAATGGATAATGGATGAATTAAATGATTAGTGTAGAAATCTCTCAGAGCCTATACTTTATAGCATTAAGACTATTTATTTATATATAATATGTTGATACAATGATTGAATCTTTTATTTATATATGAATAGTTTGTTTCTCAGACATTTTGAACTAAATACCTCTAAATTTAATTCTTTATTGATTGAACAGTTAGAAAAATCTTAGATGGAAGAAATGTCTTGCTTCTTTTATTCAGTGTTAAAACCACCATTACTGTTTATCCACTCATGACCATGACTTTCTAGAATGACACAGAAGCCATTGGGAAGCTGACTGTCCAGTTTATCCATTTAAAAATCTCAGTATGGGACTGAGAAGGTAAGCTTCTGGAAAAGCCTTTGCCGCACAAGAATGAGGTCCTGAGTTCAAATTCCCACATGAAGTCAGACAGCTATCTCAAACTAGGAAGGAGAAACCAACACCAGAGGTTGTCCTCTGGCCTCCATACTTACATCATGACATGTTTGTGCCCACATAGACAACCATGTCTTTCAAATCATTCTTTAATATAAGAGATTTAGGAACCATCTCTTCATTTTAATAAGCGAAGAGCTGAACAAACAGGACTGGAGAGTTGGTTCTGTGGTTAAAGGCACTTTTTGCTCTTACAGAGGATCTGAAATCAGTTCCTAATACCCGTGTGGTGGCCCTCAACTATCCATAATTTCAGTTCCATGGGATCTGACACCCTCTTCTAACCTTCATGGGCCCCAGGCATACATGCGTTGTACAAATATACATGCAGGCAAAACAGTAAGATACATATGTTGTACGAATAAAGAAAACTCACAGCCAGATATCAGGGAAAGGCTGAAATATCAAAGAGAGGAAACACCACAGTCAGATCTCACCCAGCTATCTTCCAGCTTCCTCAGCCTTGCTCCTGGTAGCTTTTACTACATTAATCTGTCTTCCTAGACCTTAAATACCCTCTTTGCCCTGGTGTTTTACATCCAGGTTAAGATTAAAGGCCTGGGCTACTACTATTTGGTATTTAGCCTTGAACTTGGAGAAACACAGAAAGATCTCCTCTGTCTCTGGAGTTATGGGACTAAAGATGTAGCACCACCACTGCCTGCCTGAGAGCCTGGAACTCCTGTAAACCAAGCTGGCCTCAAATTTAGATCTTCTAGGATTAAAGGCATAAGTCACCACTCCTGGATATTCCCTGTGCTGGGATTAAAAGTGTAAATTACCACTCTCTGATCCTGGATTGACTGTGGATAGATCTCTTTACTTCAGAATGGTTTTTATTAAATATGAAACATATCACCACACATCCCCTTTTGTGTCAAAAATAAAAAAGGTTATAGCTAACATAAGAAAAAACATATACAATAGGTACAATAATTATATACAATAGATACAAGCAATAATTACATGAGTAATGTCCAGTCCATAAACAATTAAAAATTCAAAGAAAATATTCCATTAATTATCCTATTTTGGTGAGTCCAAAGGATTATACCTAATTCACTTTCTATCTAAATTGTATTACTAACTAAAAACTATTATTTTGATGTCTCTCAAACTTACGCACTTTAACTTCAAATTTTCTTTTCTAAAACTGTCACTAGAAAACTATAACTATAACTCTCTCATCTTCAACTACCTCAGAGACCCAAGAAGGAAATAATATTAACTAACCAAACAGGATGGGCAAGCAAGCAACTTCCAAAAAAAAAAAAAAAAAAAAAAAGTAACAAATTAAACAGCTGGCTGCCTGAACAGTCTTCTGAGGTTCTTCTGTATCATTGAAGCATCCATCTTTGGCCTACAGGCCTAACATGTCTGACAGAATTATCTGTGAAAAAGGATATTCTCAAAAATCTTGCTACCTTGTCTTGGCAAGGTCCGCCAATTCTCTTGTGGGTGTGTCTCCTGCTTGTCCATTTTGAATATCATACTGTCAGCAGTCAAGGCAAGAGTACTTTCTTGCCCAGTGGCTAACTTTCATTACAAAGAAGGTCAATTGTGTATGGAGTTTCTCTGATGTCCATAATCGTCTCTGAAGTAGATTGATGCTGCCAGGAACAGTTTTCCAATTGTTATAAAAATAATAATAACCTATATTATTAAATGCCATATTCTGTGGATCTCTGAAGTGTTTGAAGAAGACCTGTTCATCTAAGATATATCTGTTTGATCTTGAAAACATATCTAATATGACTATGTTTGAGTGTAATGTCTAACTACTAACTTGCATTTCTTTATATCCTAATTAGTTGGTAATAAAAGCTTTCATGGACTAGCAATTTGTATTACATTGTTAGATGAACTGAATAAATATAATACCTCAAGCAAGCATAGAGGTATATGTACAGTAACAAAATTAATCCCAATATACACAATTTGCATACAATATACAAAAATACAATCCAATGTAAAACATTTAAAGCTAGTAAATGCTTTTTAAAAGAAGATTCAATAATGTACCCTTATATCCTATTACATCTGTATCTCCTTTTTCTTTCTTTTTTTTTAAACAAGAACCTTGAATCTAATCGCTCTTGTTTAACATTTTTCTGACCAGAGCCAATAACAATTTTTAACCAATTACTCTAAACAATGACAAGCATCCACAACCCAATGAAAGGCCCCAAACTACCCACTCCACCTCTTGGGAATGTGGACCCCATGTTCTTAAATTTACTTCCTGCTTTCTGGGGGCAATGGCATCTTTAGGGGATTCTGGACAGAAAAGTTTTGTTAATTGTCAAGTCCTGAAATAAGTAGCTGTATCATTTGTTGTCCAGTCTCTGCATAACAGGAAAGTGCACAGCTTGTCTCAAGTCCTGGCTATAGTAGTCTATAAAGCTGGTTCATCTCAGCAAGCTGCCTCAAAATTGTCCTGAGCAGGTTGTCGTCCAAATCTGTTCTTTGGTTGGTGTTTGTCAGCCTACTGTATTTGTCATAGTCCATGTGAAATCATCATTGTGGGGCCCCATCTTCCTTTTGGATACTCCAAGTTCACAATTAGGCATTGTCATGGATCACTGCAAAAACCTGACAAGAGATTAAAACCCAAAACAATGTACAGGAAGCTAAATATGTAACTATTTTTTCAGCATAGAATTAATAACCATAGAATAGTTCCCTTATTTTTTAGTTATTCTTCTGTTTCATATCAGCTGGCTCTTCTGATATGATACAAAGATCTTGTATTTTCCTTTAACAAGTATGCTTGAGTTTAGAGAAGGAGAGAGTCACAATACAACTCTAAATCCATCTTTAAATTATAATTAAACTGGGACTTTGACATACAAAAAAGATATATAGAGGTTAAGCAATGATATTTTACCCTATAGACTATACTGGTACCAATAGATCCGATATTCTTTTGCTTGTAAATTTTCCTGGATAGCCTCCCTTCTGCTTTAGACCTCTAGATGTCCAAGGTTTTTTAACTTCTTGAAGATGGGTATTTCTAGTTTTCTGTAAAAACAAAAACAAAACCAACCTTTGGTTTTTTCTTACAACTTAAAGAATTGTAATATGGGTGGATAAGCCATCAATTCTTAGTGTCATGAAGTTTCTCTGGTTCAAATTGAGTCTTTATTATTTTTGATGGTATCCATAACTTTTCTTCACCTGTGGAAACAAAAGCAAAACCCCTTCCCTAATATAGCACATACCCTGGCTTCCATTCAGAGGTCAGTATGGTTTTGAAGTAAACAGGCTGATTTAGTTCAGCTGTTTTTCCTATAGTCCAATGCCTTTCAGCAGCTGTTGTTCCTTTCTCATTAGCATTGAGAAAATTCAAAGTTAATAAAGCATTATGTAGTCTATCTCTGGGGGTCTTTGTTATTCTTTTCTGTTTATTTAACATATCCTTTAGAGTTCGATTTGATCTCTCTGTGACTGATTGCTCTGTAGGATTGTATGGTATTCCTGTAATATGCTTTATATTATAATAAGCAAAAAATTGTTTCATTTTACTAGAGACATATGCCGGAGCATTGTCAGTCTTAATTTGTACAGGTATTTCCATGATGGTCATAATGTCTAGCAAATGTGTTATTACTGAATCAGCCTTTTCTGAACTCAAAGCAGTTGCCCATTGAAATCCTGAAAATGTCTCTATTGTATTATGGACATGGCCCCGACCCATGGGTAAGTCAACTGAGACCCTAGAGGAGGGGTGAGAATGGAGGGAACAAGATACAGAGAAACAGAGACAAGTCAAGGAGATCTGATCAAGTCTCACTTTATTAAGGGAATGAACTGAGTATATATAGGGTAACCTTGAGATGAAAGTGTTAACTGCAGAAGGAAGAAGGTAGTTGAGATTATGAGAGCGGTAGTGTGGAGGAGCAGGGACATTCAGAGAAGAAACATTCTAATCTCAGTAAAAAGTCATAAATAAGATCTGTTACTGGCCTCACTCATCCTGTTATCTGCCAGTGAATTATGAGATGTCCTCTGGGTCAAGGCCAGGCAGGACTTTGCTCTCCACAGGTCCCCCTTTTCTTTAAATTTATAACAATGGCTAGACAGAAACCTTGAGGGGACTGTGCCTGTCTTCGGTCAGGAATTGTAGTGGCAGCCCAACGCACCCATCCTTGAGCACAGAGCAGCTAAAGGCCTCATCTCTGTCTTAGGCTATGGGGGTTGTCTGTCATTGACTAACCAACCCATCTTACTAAGGCGGGATTATTAGAAGTGCATCAATGCTGCCTTAGGGGTGAGCATAATTCTTTTTGTCTGTCATTTTTAGTCTATGATAGTGGACTTGTATTTTTATGGCATTGATTTATTGTTTTATAAAGGTCATGATTTTGTTAAAGAGAAAGGGTCTTAGTGAAAGAAGTATTAGTAAGCCAAGCAGGGGTCTTAACAAGGGAAGGAGGTAGGGGAGGAGTCTATTGAGTCCGCTCTATAGTGGATTATTAAACAATTTTTTTGATCAGGCCTTTTTGAA
Source organism: Phyllotis vaccarum (assembly GCA_033318265.1). Classification (NCBI taxonomy): domain Eukaryota; kingdom Metazoa; phylum Chordata; class Mammalia; order Rodentia; family Cricetidae; genus Phyllotis; species Phyllotis vaccarum. Next base: position 52,303,764 of record JARWLC010000005.1, on the reverse strand, counting down.
GGCACTTAATTTTGTCTCAAACAATGATTTATTGGCTTAAAAACAGCAACATTCTTGTAAAGTCAAACAGATCTTTCTCTGTTTTGTCTAGACCTCTTATTTTGAAGGACTATCTCTGCTAAGGAGTCTATTTGATCTTGTATGTTTTGTATGGTATTAGAAAGAGCTTTTATATCTTTAATCAACTGCTTTGAAAGTTTTTGATAAGAGTGTATTGCTATACTAAGTCTAGTAGTTTTTGGAGCCAAGTCACCAGTTATATCTAATCTTGTTAATAAAGGAATGAATTTTTTTTTTTTTTAAGCAATGAAGGGGCAGGAACAGGCTCACATTTTGGTATAATATCTGTATCTGGCAAGACAGAGGCCAGAATCCATAGACTTGTCTAATTAGTTGGAAGAAAGGTATAGGCTAAACTTTTACCACAAACAAACACATGGCCAGGACTGTGAGCATAAAGAGTCACCACTATAATTTCGCATCTTATGGCAAGAAGTAAAAGTAATAAATCTTAAATTTATATCATGGCTATTATTTTGAAAACGTCTTGAAAGCAAAAAGAGGAACTGAATCTATTGGTTGGACTTTAGAAGAAGTGCTATAACTGCAGTTCTCACTAGTAGTGGAGTGGTTGCTGGGAATATTTGTATAAGAAGTGACAGCTATGGGCCAGAATTTAGTGCTTTGTATAAGCCAATTAATTTGTTTTTGAGTATAAGGTTGAAAAATATTACTTTTTTATTAAAATATTGTTTTTAAAATTGTTATCTATTATAACGAGGTTTGACATAGTTTTATAGTCTGTATTTATAACTTGTTTTGGTGTGGAATGGAAACGTGTCTATATAAGGGGGGCAGTTTGTCAGAAAATCACTGTAGGTAAAAAGGTTGTTTGGCAAATAATAAGTTTTAAAGGTTGAACATAATTTATGAAGGTAATAGTCTGGTTGTGAATAGTTTTTTAATTTTTAATGGCAGGTTTTTTTTGTTTTGTTTTGTTTATTTATTTATTTATTTTTGAAGAAATCAGGGAAAAGTAGCTTTTGGGTCATCATGTAATATATTATAAAATGGTTTAAATCTTTTTTGTTAACTTTTAAATAGGGCATAAGCTGATTGATATTTTTTAACAGTTTTTGAAAATTATTTAAGGTCTTAAGGTGATTTAATCAAAGTCTTATCTTTTGGGAAAATATATGTGTTTTTATTATCTGAAATTTTAAGAAAGTATAGGGATTGGTTAATTGAACTTTATTTGGAGCTATTTTTAGACTATTTTTAATTAAGGCATTTTGTAAGTTTTTATAGCATTTTAAAATTTGGGTATTCTCTTGGCCTGTGACAAGAATGTCATTTATATAATGAATTATATATATTTTTGGTCAATATTGTCTGACAGAATAAATAAAAGAAGCAACATAAGACTGACACAAAGTAGGACTATTTGTCAGTTTTTGAGGAAGAACATGTCATTGATATTTTTTATTGGCTCCTTAAAATTTTAGCAGGTAGGTAAAGGCAAAGCGTTTTTGGTTTGTAGGATGTAAGGGTATTGTAAAAAAGCAATCTTTACATCAATAATTATTTTGAAGTATCTTAATGGAATAGCTATTGGTGATGGAAGTCTTGGTTGTAATGCTTTTATAATTATTATGGCTTTGTTAACAGCTTTTAAGTTTTGTAATAGATTTTATTTATTAGATTTTTTAATGATAAAACTAGGAGAGTTATTGGGAATACTATGTTTGGCCTTTAGTTATTTTGTAGTCAGAAGGTTTTTTGAAGTAAGAGGCCATTGATTCATTTATATAGCGTTTTTAGATAATTAGGTGATCTTATTTGTATGAGCTATAGGAGTATTAATGGGCCTTATGAAAAATGTCTTCACTTAGCTTGAGGTAAGCGTGGGGTGACTGATAGTGGCTTATGTATTTTGTTTTTAAATTTTTTGAGTCTTTTATTTGGTGAATATTTATTATTTAGTATTTGGGCTGTGATTATTCTGTTGGGACTGTAATGATAATTTTAAGTTGGGATAATAAATTTTTTATAGGTTAATAGGCAACCTTTGTATGCTGTATAATTGGATATTATTTTGGTTGTTATTTTTTATCTTTTTAGGTTAGAATTTTAGAGGGTTTTTTTGTTTGTTTGTTTGGTTGGTTTTTTTTTAGGTGAGTCATGGTGGCTTTTAATGGCCGAGCTTTTGGCCAGTTTTTTTTTTTTTTTTTAAATGATTGTAATGTTTGTATTTGTGCTGACTAAACTAGAAAAATTTTTGTCATTTAACTATAACGTTATGTTTTTTGATTAGATATTTGTTGTGTTTAATAAACATCTGGTGATTTAAGGTTTTTATTATCTTGTAGGAATTAACGTCTTATTAATGTAGAAAGTAAGGGCAAAATCTAGAGTTGTGTAAATCTTTGTCTAGCATATATGGTATTAATAACTTTAGGGGATGATGTCATAACTTTAATTTTTAAGTGTAATTATTATTAATTATTTTAGGGAATATCTGTAGCCCATTAAGTGTAGAACTGTTGTGTTTTATAATTAGTCTACAGGTGTCTTTAGGTAGAGGCCTAAATATTTTAGTAGGCAGTGTTTGAATTTTCATTTTAGGTGTCACTATTGCATGGGTGGAAAAACTGAGGTTTAGTCTTGTACTTTTTGTTGTTTTGTAGAGGGTTGAAATGGATTTTTATTTTGGGGAACAAAGCTTATTGTCATATAGATTTGTTTGTGTTTGGGAGCTTGGGGCTGGCCCTTGTTTTTGTTTTTTTGGTTTTGTGGTATGGGTTGACCTTGGGTATTTGTCTTAGATTTATATTTATTAGTCGATTGGTTTTTTGTTTTTGTTTTTTTTTAATATTTTGGACATAGCTTAGGGACTTGTGTTTTGGATAAAGTTTTTTATTGGCTTTTTAATTTTTGGCAAAATGACTAATTTTTTTATAAGTAAAGTATTTAATTTTGTTTTGTTGAGTTAAAAAATGTTTTATAGTAAATCTTTGTTGGGCTGTGGCCATGGCAAGGCCCTGCTGATAAGTGGGCCCAATATTCAATATTTGAACAAAGATGGATATATTTTGAGAGGTCAGGTTTTTTTTGTTTTGTTTTGTTTTTTTTAAATAAGGCCACATGGCTGTTTGGCATGTGGCATTGGCATTTTAAAAAGTTAATTGTTTTATGAAATGTACTCTAGTGTCAGCGCTGTCAAAAATTTTTTTACTAGTAGTCATTAGCTGGTAGTCAAAATCTGTAAAAGGCTCATCAGGGCCTTGTTTTACGGACATTAGTGAGGAGCTTATATATATATATTTTTATAGGGAGCTTTTTTTAAGCTCTAGTGGCAGCTGTTTGAATTTGGGTAAAAAGACTTGTATTATGTTGTATTTGGACATTGTTGTTAGTATAATTATTTTACTAATAAGTCTAAATTTTAGTTATTGTTAGCTTGTGTATTATGTCTGGCTGTGTCTTTGTAAGCTTTAACAAATTTTGATTTTTATAGGAGATAATTTTTACTAGCCAAAGTTGTTTTAGTTAATGTCTGTTAGTCTCTTGGAGTAAGCCAGTTTTCTGTAACTGATTTAGCTATGGCTGTTGTATAGGGAGCTGTAGTTGTATATTGAGCCACTGTAGTTTTTAATTTTTTAATTAATTTAAAATTAAATCTTTTATGGTGATGCCAGGACTGTCTTTGTCTATTTATTGTTTCAGTGACAGGAAAGGTGTCAACATCACTTAATTTAGGTATAATAAGACTTTGTTTTGGTCGTGCCCTATGAGGCATGGGGCATATTTTTGAGGGATGAGAATTTTTTGTCTTTGTAGATTTTCTTGTTTTTAGTTTTTTAAATTTATAAGATTTTGATTTTTTAAATTTTATTTGTTTTTTAATTAATTTAATTTTATTTTTTAAATTTTTTTTGGGATCAACAACAGGGCAGACTAATGGAGAGGCACTATTAAATGGAAGTGGACGCCGGTCATATGGTGGCTATTTGGATTATGATATTTGGCTGCCTTTTTTAAGATTATCTTAGTCTATATCATTGTCATTATTTTTGTCCAATAAAACTGTATAGCTTTTCTGTTTATCAAAGACTTAGACTGTGTTTTTCATTTTTTAATTTTTGTTTTAATATTATATGAGTCATCTTTTTCTTTCTGAGGGTCTTATCAGTCATTATATGTCTTTTAAAATGACTCTCTTGGACCTTTTATTATTATTATTTTTATTATTCAAAGACAAGATTTTTATTTTTGTTGATTTTTTAACTTTCACTTTTTTTATTTTGCTGTTGTTTTTTTTTATTTTGAAGGAATTTTTTTTATTGTTAATAACATTAGCGACCACCGAGACAAAATGTCTTTGAGATAATATTTTATTAATTGAATTTCAATAAGAAAAGGTAGTTATAGGGACTTTCTCGGGCCTAAAAGTTTGATAATAATCTTTAAAGGCATCTCTTATATGCTTTATCTTTTTTATTTATCGTGCCCTTAATAGGAAACTATGGACATATATCTTTTATATAATTAAAACATTTACACAGTTGTTTAATTTTAACTTATACTTCTCACGTCTTTAAAGCCTGCCTTAGGCTGTCAACAAATAATTTTTGTCAACTAATTTTTTGTCTCATTATCACTATCTTACTGAGATTTAGAAGTCATGACAGGCAACCGCGTTGTCTCCTCGTCTCTTTTATTTATTTATTTATTTTTAGCCGGCTTTTTGGACAATATATTTTTTTTATTGGATCCCCTGTATTCGAGCCCCACATTGGGCATCATTTGCCCCCGACCTGACTGCAGGCTCTTTGCCAAGGTTCACTTTCTACCCATAATTGGCCAATTTCTTGATTAGTTAAAGGTACTATGTTGGGATCCAATCCAAGCCCCCAGAGGCGTCTGTTTGCCTGCTTGCTGACCATGCTGGTTGCTGAACATCCTGGTCTAGCCACTCCGGAGAATACCCAACAGCAGCTTCCCCATTCTGTTTCCTGTTTTATAAACACAGTAGTGTGAGAACCTGAATTTTTGACTCTGGGAATTTTCCACTGTGCTGTAAGCCTGTATATAAGCCTCTGACTTTTTGTTAATAAATGGCATTCTCTTTAAACAAATGACCCACAGTCTTGTCTTTGTTTAATCAGCAGACCCACGCAGGAGATTTGGGAAAGTATTGAAGCGCAGGCGCTGCAAATGGAGGTCCCACCAAGATCTGAAAGGATGAGAACCACTGAAGGATGGGTTCCCGAAGGAGGCTGACCAGCTAACTAAGGTAAGAATCAGGTGAATCGTAATGGGTGCCACTACTTCTCAGTCCCTCTTAGAGGAGCAATTGATTGAGCTGCTCAAACAGCAGGGCACAGGCATAAAAAACAGGACAGCTAGAGAATTTCTACAAGTATTAAAAAAAGGGTAAGTCCCTGGTTTTTAGTTTCACGAGGATTGAATATTCCTGATTGGGAACAAGTTAAGACAGGTTTACAGAAATGCCTGCACAAAGAAGGACCTGAGGCCATCCCCATAGCTACCTTTTCCCTATGGAAACTAGTGAAAGATGCCCTCTTAAGTGAGATAAGCCCCTTTTATTTTTGATTTTTACTTTTACCCATTCCCCTTCGGGAGTTTTTTGGCAGTCGGTGCCCATATATTGGGTACATTCCTCCACCTCTCCTAGAAAGAACATTACCTCTTACCCTGAGAGTGTGGCTTCCCTTGTTTTTAAAAGTATTAAAGTTAGTGAACAGGTTCTTAGTAAGCAGCCTGATACAATTGTGCTCCTTTATACCCCTTCTCAAATCGAATGGTTATGGACCCACATGGACAGTTGGACAATTTTGACATGTACTTTACAGGGAAATTTTGATACCCATTATCCTGAAGATACTTTATGTCAGTTTTTTTAGACTCTACCCTGTTATTTTTCCAAGAATGGTTAGACAACAATCCATAGATGGGGCAAGAGTGGTGTTCACATATGGCACCTCTCATGGCATTGCCACTGTGGTGTCTGCTGATATTAAGAAAAAACAATTGAGAATTTCTACCACCTCGGCACTCCCTGATGCAAGTTGACATGCTTAATCTCAAGCAACAACAGTTTGAGAGAGTGTGGGATATGCACATGGTTACATGCTCACCCATGCTGCAGCACATTTGCGTTAAGCCTGCTAAGGTGTATAATCTCTGCTAGTAGGTGACAATTTTAAATAAGTACTTGCAAGGACCTTGGAATAGTAATTTTACTAATTTTATTCATCATTTGGCCATGGAGATTATTAAAGTTAATGAGACATGGGTCCCCCCTGTATGTCAGGGGACACATTGTTGCAGGGAATTAAACTTGCAGGAAGGCTCATTAAGGAATGGAGTGGCTCACTCGCCCTTGGCATTATCACCATTGGGGGAAGCTGTAGTGGCTCTGGTCATCCTCTGCAAAATGCACAGGGTGCAAGCCCAGGGCCAGTTCAGGACTAAGAAAATCCTATATTCTTGGCAACAGATAAACCCACTACTCAAATATGGTTGAGTATGATGGATTAGTGAGTTTCCAGGGACAGAGAACATTGAGGGGTGTACATCGACCTAAGACAGAGGGTCTGGTAGCCCCATCCACACTTTCTGCCTGCCTTTGGCCAATCAGCGCTTTTTATTAAACCAGTGGGTGAGATAATTATTTACAATGAAACAACATAATCTCCCACATATCTCCTTTTCTCTTTTTAAAACAAAAAGAACTCCACATCTAATATTCCCCCCCATTATTTATAACAGCTTATAAACAACACTGTAAATAAACACAAACATCCATAATCTATGTTTTGGGAATGTGGGCATCTTCTGCTACTTCCTGCTGAATGGGGACACTGGCAATCCCATAGGAATCCAAAGAAAAATGTAGGATTATGCACAAGTCTTTTAATGGAGTAGTCTGTAAGGCTGGGTCATCACAGCCAGTCTCCTTGAAATTGTTCTGAATACAGAGACCTGGAAACTTCAACAGAGGTGCTCTGAAATGCTGAATCATCTGGGCCATCCATTTCCATTGGAGATTTTTCAGGGGGTCTTCCTCTATCAAACTTTATGTTATTTATCCAGAAATAAATCCACAGCTTCTCATTTTCTGTGAAAATAAAAAGAAAACCTCTTCTCCAAAGTAGCATATCTTTGGATTTCAATTTTAAAGTCAACTCATTTACAAAATATATAGGCTGAATTAATCCAACAGCATTTATAATTAACTGTCTTTTAGCAGCTTTTACTAAGTCATTTTCAGTCAAGAAGCTTAAAGATAAGACAGTAACATACAGTTTCCAGACATTCTTTGTATTTTCCATTTTTACATGGCTTTTTAAAATTAATTAATTAATTAATTAATTAATTTTACTCTTTCTTTTTTAAGGGCTTTCTCTACCTTTTCTTTTCTTTCTCTAAGCCTATGTATATATTTTCAACATACTCTAAACCACTTAGACTTATTTAAAAAAACTGTCTTTACTGTATATTTATTTCTTAACATTTTCTGTCTCTGACCACACCTTTGATTGCCTAGGGCGATTGACTCCACCCAGATTCTTCTATTTCTTTCTGTTTCTGAACACACCTTTAATCTTCCAAGGATTAAAGGTTGGTAGAATGGATGAATGGCTCCACCCAGCTCCTAGTCTAATTTCATAGAATTTATCTTTTTAACCCACATAGTCTGGGGAATTTTAGGGTCCATATAATTACCAAGTAAAGCTTTGCCATCTGCTGCTCATTAACTCCATTTAAGTATTAGGCAGCAGGGCCTCTTAAAAGACTCACAAGTGTTTTGCCTGTAAAGCTGAATCAGGAAGCTTCTCTTCAAAAAGCCAAGCCTCAGTTTGTCTCAGGCAAACCAATTCTTTCTCACCTTCAGACTATTTTCTCAGCCTATTTAAGTCCTTGTCACCATTTAAGGTTTTGAACAAATTATCCAGTTCATCATTTTTTATTCCAATAGTGGGTCATAAATTGGCAATGTCTCCTAGTAGTCTTTGAAATTCATTAAGCATCTTCAATCTATCCCTCCTAATTAGTACCTTTTGGGATCTAATTTTTTTGTTGGCCTATTTTGTAACCTAGATAATTAATGGAATCCCCTATCTGTATTTTTTCTGGGGCAAATTGTAATCTCCAAGTAGGCAAAAAAATTTTCAATTCTTCAAACTTTTTTCTAAGGTATTAATATTTGAATCAGCCAACAAGATGTTGTCCATGTAATGATAAATTATAGATTGTAGGAATTTGTTATTTATTTGCTCTACTGGCTTTTGTACAAAATACTGGCACAGAGTAGGGCTATTCAGCATTCCTTGAGGGAGAACCCTCCACTGGTATCTCTTTACAGGCTGATTATTATGATAAGTGGGCACTGTAAAGGTGAATTTTTCTTTGTCTTCTTCTTGTAAAGGTATTTCAAAGAAGCAGTCTTTTAAATCAATAACTATAATAGGCCATTCTTTAGGTAACAGAGAAGGCAAAGGAATCCCAGACTGTAGAGAGCCCATTGGCTGGATCACCTTGTTTATCGCCCTTAGGTCTGTGACCATTCTCCACTTTCCAGATTTCTTTTTAATAACAAATACAGGAGAATTCCAAGGGCTTGTTGATTCTTCAATATGCTGAGCATGTAACTGCTCCTGTACCAGCTGCTCTAAGACTTGTAATTTCTCTTTTGTTAAAGTCCATTGATGAACCCATGTAAGCTTCTCTGTTAGCCATTTTAGAGGTAGTACTGTGGATGTTTTTGAAACATCAGAAGCTGTTGTGACTTATTTTTGTATAACCTGAATGGTCTGTGACTGTTTCCTCATAATACCTTTAATGTTTTTTTTCCTGGAAATATGTGCTAATTTATAGTTTATTTCTGTGTTTGGAGGCATATTAATCTATGTGTTCCATTCTTGTAGTAGATCTCATCTCCATAAATTTATAGCAATGTCAGCCACATATGGCTTTAATATTCCTCTCTGTCCTTCTGGTCCTATACACTCAAGCCATCTTGCACTCTGTTTTACCTGGGATAATGACCCAATTCCCCAAAACTGAACATTTACCTCCTGAAGGGGCCAACTTGGATACCTCGACTCTGTTGAAATTATTGATACATCCACACCTGTGTCCAATAAGCCTTCAATAATAACATCATTTATTTGTACTTTTAATCTTGTCCTTTGTTCATTCATAGAAGCTTGCCAAAGTATTTGCTTCATAATTTTTCCCGAGTTTTTTCTTTTTCTATAGATTTTCTATCATTCAGTATAGTATATCTTTTTAAAATATGTTTTTAATTTCTTTAATTGTTCTGGGAAGGTGTTTCCTCCACAGTGACAGGGTAAGATTGGACTGGATTTCATATGGGAGCTTTTGAAAGCCCCCTTAGGGTATTTCTGGAAAGCAGAAAGTTACCTTGTCTGTCACTTGTTGACCTGCATTCATTCATCTAATGTCTCTCTTTGCAACATCTTCTGCATACATACAATAATCTCTTGGGATTATTCCTAACAAAAGCATTGTTTCTGGGAACACCTTGTTTAGAATCTCTTTTTATATGACCTTGCCTTCCACAATTGTAACATTTAACATTTTGACTTTTTCTTATACTTCTAGAAATAAGCTCTCCTACCCAGTTATCATCACTGTCATAAGATTCTAAATTGATTGTCTCATGAATCCAATCCTCCAAGGGTGATGACCTTATTTTTAATGGCCTAAGTGTTTCTCTACATTGTATATTAGCATTCTTAAAAGCCGGAAATTCAATTATTATTCACCTGGCTTCTGAATCTGATACCAAACCGTTTACTACTACAGTTAATCTGTGCAAAAAGTCTGTAAAAGTTTTTTTTGGGCTTTGAATTACTTTAGTGAATGATTCAGTTTTCTTTCCTATTTCTTCAATCTGATCTCAGGCATTTGTGTTTTTTCTTAACAGGCTTTTCTTGGCATTTACATTAATTGCCTTTTTAAATGATAAAACAAAAATATTCATAATAAACAACATAAAATTATGATAGTCCCCTCTACTTTATTTATCTTTTCTTTTACTAGTTCCAATATGAAATCGTCTAGAGAAAGATGACAGAAAGACCAAACACCCTCCACTACCTTAAACAAACTCTCCTTTTTTTAAAAAAAAAAAAAATCTGATTCATTCACCAATGTAGTTGTCTGTGATGATTCAAATGACTGTGAAGTGGGGCAGCTACCTAGTGTGATAGCAGCCCAAGGAGGGGTTCAAAAGAAGAAAAATACCCACAACGCACAACCTACAACCCACCAGGAGAAAGAGGCCACTGTCTGAAAAACTTACCCAGATGAGAGTGAAATGGAAACATATGTGGCAGGTCTGCCTAAGACTGGAGGCTAACTCAGAACAGAATGCTTAGCCAGCCAGTAATTACTCCTTCAGCCATGTGTTGCTCTGGCTGGCAAACATCTTTTTGGTGGGGGTGGGGGAAGAGGAGGAAGAATTTGTGCCCCAAATAAATAAATCTAAAAAAAAAGTAAAACAATTTTTGGAGGGAATGAGGAGACAGCCCATTTAGTAGTATGGGTGTCATGCAAGTGGGTGCCATGCATGCCAATATGAGTTTGAGCCCCAGAACCTACATAAAAAATTCAGGTGCAGTGGCACAGGCTTACAGTATTATCACCAGGAAGACAGAAACATATAAACACCAGGGCTTTCTGGTGTGCTTAGGCAACCTGACAAGTTCTGAGTTGAGGAGAGATCCTATCTTACTAACAAATATAAAAGCACAAACTGTATTCTTCCCGGGAAGTACAATTTGCCTCTGACCTCCTACATATGAACACGCATGTAACATTACACACAACCACATACACACATGTAGCCACATGAACACACACCCACAGACACATATGTACAAAACAACTACCAATAACAAGTAAATAAAGAAATAACAGAAACGTTCACAATTCTCTGTGAGCATTATTAGGAAGGTAAACACTTGGGGTGGCTATTGACCCTGGGCCTATTTTTCTTACATACCTAACATTTTCCAGGGTTTTCTATATCGGGAGATCTGACAGAAAGGTGGAAACGATGGGTAGGAGTGCTGTGAGATGTGGTCTTCGGGACTTGGCATGGTGGATTCATCCATGAGCTTCCTACAGCTGTAATTGCCTGCACAAGATCAAGTTAACATCCCAATAGGTAACATTAATTGGATTCAGTGGGTTAGTCACCACAAAAGGAGAGGACATTAAGTGGGGAGGGGTGTGTGCTGGAAGTGTTTAGGGAGAGAAGACAAAGGAAGGAGTTGGAATGCACATGGTCAAGATGCATTGTTTACCCTCGAGAAATTGTCAAAGAATAAATAAAAATATTATTTTTCTTAAGAAAGAAAGAGAATCTGGTATCACTGTTGGCATATAAATAATTATTGGGTTCTCTTTTTTATAAATATTGTATCCTAAAATTTTTCTATAACTCATTACTGGGGCCAGTTTTGCACTGATGATGATTCTCTGTAGCTTTCTTTGGTGTATGTGTATGTATGTGTCTATATATGCACATGTGGAGGCATGCATGCATGTATGCATACTTTTGAGACCAGAGGGAGACACTGGATGTCTGAATAGCTCTCCACTTCATTCCTCCCCCCACTTTTCCAATGAATTTTTTTAAACTTTATTTATTTTTACTTCATGTGCATTGGTGTTTCACCTGCATGCATGTGTGAGGATACCAGATCCCCTGGAGCTGGAGTTATAGACTATGAGCTGCCATGTGAGTGCTGGGAATCGAACCCCAGTCCTCTGGAAGAGCAGCCAGTGCTCTTAACCACTGAGCTGCTTCTCCAGCTCCTCCAGTGAATTTTTATTAGTAGTTTCATGATAATTTTTCAGAGTCCTGGGGTAGGAACCATCATATACTAAGATGATTTATAGAGTTAGAGAATTATAAAATGAAACATATAATACATATATATGTGTGCATATATGTGTATGTATGTATCTATATATGAAGGGGATTTATTTAGAATGACTTAACAGGCTGCAGTCCAGCTAATCCAACAATGACTGGCTATGAATGGAAAGTTCAAGAATCCTGTAGTTAGATGCTCAGTCCATGATGCTGGATGTCTCATCTGGTTTTAAGTATATGCTAAAAAAGTAGTTTCTAATGCCAGTGAAGGAATGGACTTGCTAGCAAGGGGAGGGCAAGCAGAAAAGAGAGCAAGCTTCCTTTATTCTATGCCCTTATATAGGCTTAAAACAGAAGTGCGGCCCTGATTAGATCTGGATTAAAGGTGTGTCTTTCCATATCAAAGATCTGGTTTAGAAGTAGATCTTCCCACTTAAAGTTAAGCAGAAATCCCTCACAGATGTGCCCCTTTTTGGAGTTTTAGTTAATTTCAGATACAGTCAAGTTGACAACCAAGAATATACATCACAAGTCCATCCCTTGTTAACACACAATCATATCTCCTTATGTCATGATTAATTTCCAAATGAAAAGAATAACCAGACAAAATGAATATCTAAATATAACTATCCCACAAGCAATTGTAAATGCATTACCTATTTAACTAGGCCATAATTATGCCTAACATGATACAATTACCATTTGTACAACCATAAATGCATTATGAATTTAGAATGGGTGGCAATGTCCCTTAAGGAACATTCTTTTGGTATCTTAAACTTAAAATATGATAACAATTGGTATTCTCTTAACTGATATGACATCTCATGATAAAGGGACTGAGGAATGAAAACACAAATATCTGTACAAACACACCCTTAACAAAATATGACAGAAACACTCATGTCAATTATAATCCTCTTTTCTGCAACTGGTCACATGGCCTCAGCTGGTGTTTATAACTACTCTCCTCTGTTAACCATTCTGTTATGTCCTCCACCCAGAAAGATCCTCAGCAGGACTTGGCTCTTTTCCTGGATGAGTGACTCATGCCTCCATTTCTGATGAATCTTCGCACCTCTGGATTAGGCTGCTATAGTTTCCTACTGACTTTAAACACAGGACATGGTGGCAACAAGTCACACTCTAAAGCTGTACATAATCTTCCTTACCTGCATTGTGGAAGAACAATCAAATTTCCCCATGGTAATTTGGATCAATCACCACCTTTTAACACTGTTATTTCTTTCTTAGCTTGTAGGTTTAAGGGCAATAGAAGCCCAAAGTGACCTGGGGGAAGTCTGAGCTTCCAGTTCAATGGGATGTTTGTTGGGTCTCCTGGCAGAACGCCCCACTCTGGAACCAAAACTTCTAGGCCAGCAGAATTCAAAGCTGTAGGAACAGAAAGGAGAAACTTTCCTAGTGGGTCACTGGGCTGATAGTGAGTAGAACTCTTCCCTTTTGTACTCCTTGATTCCTGGACCCATGGACCCCGGATATGAGAGAAACCGTACCATATACTGAGTACTGATTCAAAGCATATACTGCTTTCTGGAGAACCCTGCCCCAGTCTCCCAGGATGCTGCCATCTAATTGGCACTGTAAAGATGTCTTCAAAAGACTATTCCATCTTTCTATCAGGCCACTTGCTCCAGGATGGTAGGAAACATGATAAGTACAGTGGATTCCATGGTCATGGGCCCACTGTCATACTTCTCTGCCTGTGTAGTGAGTTCGTTGGTCAGAAGCAATACTGTGTGGAACACCATGGCAGTGGATAGGGATTCTGTAAGACCATGATGGCTTGGCAGAAGCATCCTATGCAGGAAAAGCAAATACATAACCAGAGTAAATGTCTACTCCAGTAAGGACAAAGTATTGTCCTTTCCATGGAGGAAGTAGTCCAATGTAGTCAGTCTTCCACCACTCACTGGCTGATCACCCCGGGGAATTGTGCCATATAGGAGCCCTGTTGGATTCTTCTCTTGGCAGATTGCTCAGCAGCAGCTGTAGCGAGGTCAGTCTTTGTGAGTAGAAGTCCATGTTGTTGAGCCCATGCTTAACCCCATCTCTGCCACCATGGCCACTTTGTTCATGAGCACATTGGGCAATGACAGGAATTGCTAGAGAAGGAGGCTGGCTGTCTTCAGAAATGTGTTATCCTGTCTACTTGATTATTGAATTCCTCTTTGGCTAAAATCACCTGTTGATGAGCATTTATACAGGACGCAAATACCTTCACATCCTTTGCCCCTTTGGAAAGATCTATTTACATACTTCTCCTCCAGATGTCTTTCTTACCAATTTCCAATCATTTCCTTTCTAGTTTCTGACCATATAGTCAACCCATTGGCTTCAGCCCATGAATTAGTGAACAACTCCATATCTGGCTATTCCTACAAAGCCCAATGTATGACCATTCTGTTTGTATCGTCCAAAGTTTTTCCCTATGTGAACATTTCCATTTATTGGTGTCTTTCAGGATTGTTCTAGAAATGAATTGCAGTGTTGCAGCTGTCCACTTCTGGGTGGTGCCTGCATGACATGCAGAACCATCAGTAATCCAGGCCCTAGTCTTCTGTTTCTCAGTCAACTGATCACTGGACACACATTATGACTTTGTGGGTCAAATAATACTCAGTTCATGATGGGCAGCTCATGGTAATTTGGTAGGCCATAATAGCAGGCCAAGGGATGTCTTTCAAAGGGAGAATAGTTGTGTGCAAATGGATTGTAGAATCTTGCTCCAAATTCCCAAAGGGCTCTTCTGTGATTCATCTATAGGGGCCTGCCAAAGACTCCAAACAGCATCCATACTATTCAAGAAAACCTGTATCCCTCATTTGATGCTACAGACTCAAATTGTTTTCTGTAACCTTGACTAGTCAGAATTTATTTTCACAAATTGAGGTGAGAAATGGATGCAAGGAATTAATCATTTTCCAGCTAGCAACAATTGGGCTTCTTTTTTAAATTTATGACCTAACTAGATAGCTCAGCTATGACCTTGTGAACTAAAGATTAGGAATGTTTATCTTCAAAATCATCATTAAGGCATCTAGTCTAATCTAGAACTACTTTGAAGCTAGTACCACCTAATGGTGCACAAGAAATCTGTGACTGTAATTCTTAGCATTAAGATGAAAGGAATTTGGACCAGCCTGGCTTCTGGACTCAAATGTTTTCCTAATTTATAAATATGTAATCTAAAGCAGCTCCTAAGTCCAACTCACAGACCTGATGGACCAATAGGACTTAGTTATGAAACATATCCTACTGTTTATGTTTACTCACCAGAACTCTGTGTCAACTAGACAATATCATCTTCTTGACAACCCACAGATAAAGATGTCCAGTAGACTGGGATGTTCCATGAGATTAAACACACTACAATATAGGCAATGGGGGACTCCTCACATTCTTATAAATCATATCAGATACCAGGGAAAGATTATAACTGCAAATATGTAAAGGCACAACAGAAACCAAAAACATTCTGGAGTCTCTTGTCTCATAAGCCTTGTCTGAATGAGATATACCCACCACAGAATTTTTCTTCTGGTTAGGCTGACCTCCTGAACCCCGATTGCTACCTGCTGTCCCTCTGACACAGCTACTGGATACTGGTATATTGTGCTTCTTTCTTAGTAGTGGAAGGGGTCAGGTGTAATAACTTAACCTTCATCTGAGAAGAACTAATCTTTACATGTCCCACACCACTGGACTCCTAAGAACTTCACTGAGGTAGAAGTACCTTGAGTTTTTGGTTGGATTTATTTCCCATCCTCTGATGCACATATGCATTACCAACAAGCCAAAAGTTGTTGCTACCTCCTGACCTCTTGGTCCAATCAGAATAATGTAGTCAATACAGTGCACCAAATGTGAAATTTCATTGAAGACACAGATGATCAAGATCCCTCTAAGTTGTGACCCAGGGCTGGAGAATTACTATATCCTTGAGGTAAAATTGTAAAGTTATACTGCTAGCCTTGTCAACTAAAAGCAAATTGCTTCTGATGGTCCTTATGGACAGGTACTGAGGGTAAAAAAAAGGCATTTTCTAGATCAATAGCTGCACACCATGTATCAGAAGATGAGTTAACTGCTCAAATAAGGGCATCATTTCTGGCACATCAGCTGCTGTTACATGGCTTGATTGAGTTATTAATAGTAAACTGTCATTCTTCATAATCCACCTGTCTTCTGCACTAGCCAGATAAAAGAGTTAAAAGGAGACATGTGGGGACTACCATACTTACATCTTTCAAGCCCTTGATGGCACTAATTTCTGTAATTTCTCCAGGGATGCAATCCTGGTTTTGGCTCACTGTTTTCCTTGGCAGAGGCAACTCTGATGTCTTCCAGTTAGCCTTTCAACCAAAAAGCCTTGACTCCACTGTAGTCAGAAGTTTCTCTGCTGGCCCCACAGCCATTTATTCCACACAATCACACAAAGGCTTATATTAATTATAAACTTTGGCCTATGGCTTAAGCTTATAACTTGCTAACTCTTACTCTTATACTAACCCATGATTCTTATCCATTTTTAGCTATGTGGCTTGATACCCTTTCTCAGTGCAACATTCTCATCTTACTTCCTCTGTGCCTGTCTATCATCTACCACTCGGCCCTGTCCTTCCTCTTTCCATAATTTTCGTATTCTGGTTACCCCACCTCTACTTCCTGTCTAGCTTCTGGCCAATCAGTGGTTTATTAAACCAATACAAATGACAAGTATTTACAGTGTACAAGAGGATTCTTCTGGATTTTTCCTTTTTTTCTTTTTAAAACAAGAACCCCAAATCTAATCTCCTTTGTTTAACTTTTTTCCTGACCATTATCCATAACAACTTGTAACCAACACTCTAAATAAAGACAGATATTCATAATTTATTTTTCTGGGGAATGTGGGAAGAGTTCTCTAGACTACTTCCTGCTGGTAGGTGTCCCTGGTAATCTTATTGGGACCCAAGAAAAATTTAGGATTATGGGCAAATCCTGAGTGGGGTAGTCTGTGAGGCTGAATAATCTCAGCTAGAAGTCATGAAGCTGTTCGAGATGCAAACTCAGAGGAAACCGTAGCAGGTGCTCTGAAATGTTAGATCATCTGGGCCATCCGTTCCCATCAAAGATTATTCTGCTTGAATAAATTAGCAAACTCATTAAGCTCTTTATTAGAGTAGTAGATCTCCTCATGGACTACACTTTCACCTGTCCTCCAGGTGCCTGCTTTGTCTTAAGTCTGGTTATAGGTCTAGAGGCAACTCTTGGTGGGCCCCAATGATCATCAGTACTCTTGGCTGGCATTCCCTTCAGAGAAAATCACTTCCGGTTTAGCAGACAATGAAGAACCAATTTCCTCAGTCAAAAGGAAAGGATAATATTTAAAGATATGAAGCTGAGGGTGTAGATACTACCTCCTCAGTGAGATAAACCCTTGAGAATCTGAGGGTTCAAAGTTATCAGCTTCATTAGAGTCTTCCCACACATCCCCACCCCACATTATAGGATCCCATTCTTTACCAATAAATGCCCTTACTTTAGCCACTGACACCCTCCAAAGTTGGGAGCTGAATTTTCATTGTAATTCAGCCAGCATTATAATGAGGGCTTCAATGTGATTTTCTGCATTTGAGCTCTGCGGCTGCTGGAAAGAAAACTCTCTTCAAGGGCACACTTAGAAACCTGTCGACTATCTATACATATCTAGAGCTGGTCAATTTTATCACTAAGTTCATTGTTGTACTTCATCATAGTTTGTGATGCTAGAAATTGGTTAATTGTATCATGGAGTTCATTCCTATCCTTTGTCAATTTATCCAGAGATGCTAAGAGTAACTGACCAGTATCATCATTTTCCTTATTTTTTCACAAAAGGACAAAAGTTATATAGAGAGTCAACAAATCCATTGCTGCCCACAGTTGGTGAATCAGGGTAAACAAATACATTTATCTCTCTAAGTTTGTAAAATAGTTCACGCCGTGGGCTTTCAGTACTTTCTGAGCTCCAATGAAAGGCTTCAGAAATTGGAGAGGTTTCAGTAACAGCAAGCTTTTGTGTAGTATTAGGTTTCTGGCCCTGACTTTCGGGCCTATCCTCAAGGTCTAGGCCCACAGACCCACAGTCCCGCAGTCCCGCAGTCCCACAGAGACACACAGAGGCTTCCAATAGTTTTAGGCTGATCAGCCTTAGGCCCAGGCATATAGCTTGCTAACTCTCTACCCTTAAGCTATCCCATGTCTCTTGTTCAGCCATGCGGCTCAGTACCTTTCTTTAAAGCTTCATGGTTGTCCTCTGCATCCTGCAGCTTCTCTCTGGTGCTCTTCTGGCATTCTGCTCTCAGAGATTTTCTTAGTCTGGTAGCCCCGCCTACACTTCCTGCCTGCCTTTGGCCAATCAGCTCTTTTTATTAAACCAGTGGGTGGGACAGTTATTTACCATGAAACGATACAATACCCCTACACTTTTGCAAATTGGAAAGCCCATGCCAGATACTTAAAACATTCATCCTTATATCTATCCATATATATGTTCTCTAAAAGTAACAGAATTTATAGAATGAATGAATGTGTGTGTGTATATATATATATATTAGAATGACAAGACTGTCGTCCAACTAATCCAAAAATAGTTGGCTATGAATGGAAAGCCCAAAAGTCCAGTAGTTGTTCAGTCCATGAGGCTGGATGTCTCAGCTGGTCTTCAGCATATGTTGGAATCCCAGTGAAAGAATGGACTTGCTAGCAAGTGAGAGCAAACAGATAAGAAACAAAAGCTTCCTTTATCCATGTCCATATATAGCTTCCAGTCGAAGGCATGGCCTAGACTAAATCTTCCCACTGCAAAGATCTGGATCTTCCCATTTCAAATTAAGCAAAAGATACCTTACAGGTATGCCTTCCAAATGTAATCAAGTTGGCAATCAAGAATAGCCATCACACCAGTGTCCCCCTTTACTATCTGGAGAGAAGGACACAAGACAGAGAAGAGGTGGAATGGAGGCAGGCCAAGTCTTTTCAGGAAATGTGCCTTCTGCCCTGAGGTAAACCCACTGAGACCCAGGATAAGGAAGTTGTTCACATAGAGGTACCACTCACACAGGCATCATACCACTTTTCACTTTTCAGGCATTGCCTTCTCACAGAAGGACAAGTCTAGATAGTTCTGCCAACAGGTCCTGATCTCCTTCTGCTGCAGGAAGCAGCTGTCAAAAGGGGCAGTCTCATAGTACTTGATTGTAGTCTTGCTGTCTTCACCCATGGTGCTGACTGCTAAAGACATCCCTGGAGCAGCAAGAGTTTAATGGGACCAGTATAAAGACGTCAGTCTCTCCAGCTTATTTTCCAAGATGCCCCTCTCACTGAAACCAGAGCTCACCAATTTAGTAGCAAACCTAGGGACTCTTCAGTTTCCACCTCCCCAGCACTGGAACTGACTGTAGGCATGTATCAAGCATAGTGATTACTTTTTTTTTTAGTTTGATTTGAACAGGGTTTACCTATATAGACCAGGATGGCTTCAAACTCACAGAGATCCACCTGCCTCTGCCTCCTAAATGCTGCAATTAAAGCTGTGTGCTCCTACACCCAGCTTATCTCTGGCTTTAAAAGGCAGGTTCTGGTGGGCTGGAGAGATGGCTCAGTGGTTTGGAGCAGTGATTGTCCTTCCAGAGGTCCTGAGTTCAATTCCCAGCAACCATTTGGTGACTCACAACTATATATAATGAGATCTGGTGCTCTCTTATGACCTTCAGGGACACATGAAGGCAGAAAACTATATACATCATTAATAAATATTTTTAAGTGGGTTCTGGAGGACTGAATTTAAATAGATCCTCATGGTGCTTAGCAAACACTTTACCAACTAAGCCATGTTGCCCACCTTCTTTTCCTGCTACATGTTGGCCAATCATTTTGTTTCTTCTTTCCCAACCTACATTTTATATACTCTCCATTTCCTTACCTTTGGGACCTCTCCAGTACCATTGACAGGAATGTCCTAAGTGGGCGCTATCATGTCTCCTGATTTTAGTGGGAAAGAATTTACTTTTTCACCATATTTTTATGTCAGTTAAAGATTTCTCATGGCTGCGCACTCTCCATCACCCGAGTGCTATTTAGAAATGTGCCATTTAGTCTCCAAGTGTTTATGAGGTTTCCTTACACGTCTCTTCTGTGGTTATGCTTTAAATACATTGTGATCTTAGAGTACATATTTTATCATTTTTATTCTTTAAATTTTGTTACTGTGCATGTTATGGCACAATAGCAGTCTTTCTTGGTGGGTCTTCAATGTGTGCTTGACAATAATCCATATTCTGCTTTGAAGTATTCTAGAGATATTCTTTCGGCCCAGGTGGCTGATTTGATCTGGTTGTGGAAGTCATCTTCAGTTGGACTTGTTCGTTCTGGCGAGATGGGAGTTGAAGACTCCAATAATATTTCAGCACTGGATTCCTCTGATCTTTGCAATCCTCTCAGATCTTGCCTCACACATTTTACTTCTCTTTTGTTTAGTATATTAGGCATTAAGAATTGTAATATATTCTTTGAAAATGGACATTTCTATCACTATATGATGTCCCTCTCTGACCTCAATAGTTTTTTTTCTAATCTAAAATCTTCTTTGTGTGAAACTGATACAGCGATTTCAGTTATGTGGAACATCTACTGTAAATACGTTACATCAGTGCACAGTGTTGGTGTTTACATGGTATCTAGCCATTCTCTCTTAGTCTGTCCCTAAATTGGTTTTGCTTGTTTGTTTGTGACACTATATAGTGAAATTTTGCTTTTTAATCCACTCTGATAGCCTGTCTTTTAAAAGGCATCCTTAAATAGCTGCTGTATAAAATGATTGTTGGTCTTATCATGTTCTGCTTGTTTCACTCAGCCTTCACTGTTTTCCACCTCTGGCCTTTATGGTTTTAATTGGACATTTTATATAAAATTATTTTAAAGATGTATTTATTCGTATTTATGTGATATTTACCGCATGCTAGAGGCTAGAGGGCATCAGCTTTGTTGGAACAATAGTTACAGACATTTGTGATCTACCATGCAAGTGCTGGAAATTGAACCCAGATGCTCTAGAAGAGCAGCAAGTGCTTTTACCAGCTGAGCCACTGCTCCAGACTGCTCCCCTTTTAACTGTTTGAGTAGATGCCCTTGAGTTTATGATATCCATTTTTATTTATCCGAGGCATCTTTTAAATAATATTGTCTCTTCATGATAATAGAAGTAATTTAATTAAGTATGTGGATTTCTTAATATGAAAATAGATCCTACATGGAATACCTAGCAAAGATAAAGAATATAGAATAATAAAAATGTGAGCCCATCAGAATAACCCAGCTCTCAAAAGTACCTATGTCCTTAATAAAAAGCTTCAAAGTCTGGATTCAGACATGCACAGAATTAGAGAGGCACAGAGAACTCCACAGTCATGGCTGGATGTTGGACATGGCTTGCTAAGAAACTGATAGAATGACTAGTTAAGCAAAGAGAATGATTAAAGCTATAGCTGATCTAAAAAACGACCAACCTCCAGACCTAGGAAGCATTTCTAGAACACTCTATCCATATAGATAATTTCTTCATGAATTCTGTGCAGTGAAAACTCCAAAAATTGAAAATGATTTAAAACGTGTCCTCTAAATGCAATGGGATTGAGTTAGAAATGAAAAGACTTACACACTCTTGCCATGCACGCAGGCAGGCTGGCTGCAGATCCTCACCTCTCCCTCTGCTTCCCTAGTCTCATCCCCAGCTCTGTAGCAGACTACCTGCTGTGACTCCTCTCACTCCTTACCCTCATTCCCAGGGGACTAAGCAGATCCTGCTGTAACTTCCTGCTCTTCTTGGTCTTGTGGACCCCTTCACCACCCCCCCCCCCAGTCTATCTCCATTCCTAAATGTCAGCTCAAAATATCCAGAAACACATTTTTACCGGGAGCCTTTAGTAGCCACACCTATCAGGGTCCCTGAAGAATTTCCTACCAGGGAACACACAACAAACACACTCTCCAAAAAAACAAACAAAAAAAAAACCCATAGGGAAAATACCCACCCAACAAAGACAAGACCAGACACCAGCACTTGGGATTACAGTCTTCCCAATTCCAGATGCCTAGATGCCAACATACAAAACTCAATCAATAACCATCTAAGAATAATAGGAATATAGGAAAGAGAACAATACCAGGTCAAAGGTACAGAAAATATGTTCAACAAAATCATGGAAGAAAATTTCTTTAACCCAAAAAGATGTCTAACACTCAATAGACTAGATCAGAAAAGAAAGTCACCTTTTACATAATAATAAAAATACTATGTAGTGGGACTATGTTCTGTTACATTCTAAATATTTGTCCCACGTTGATTGGCCAAAGGCAGACAGGAAGTGTGGGTGGGGCTACTGGAACAGGAAGAGCAGAGAGTGATGCCAGAGAGATGCCAGTGAGACACAGAGGAAAGAAGTTGAAATGCTGCTGAGAAAAGGTACCGAGCCACATGGCTGAAGAAGATAAGAATCATGGGTTAGTCTAAGAGCAAGAGCTAGCAAGTTATGTGCCAGAGCCATGGGCTGATCAGCATGAAATTAATACAAGGATCTGTGTGTCTCTGTGGGACTTCGGGTCTGTGGGTCTGGACCAGAAACTTCATACTACAACACTAAATATACTAAACAAAGAATATTAAAAGCTACAGGGGAAAAGACTAAAAGCAGACCTATTAAAATTACACCTGACTTTTCAGTGGAGACTCTAAAAGCCAGAAGGGCCTTGATAAATGGGCTGCAGACTCTAAGAGACCACAGATGCCAGCTCAGACTACTGTATCTAGCAAAATTTTCAATCACCATAGAGGAGAAAGTAAGACACCCTATGATAAAAACCAAATTTAAGTGCTATCTATCTACAAACTCAGCCCCCAGAGGTTCTAGAAACTAACCCTAAAGAGTTAGCCACACCTAAGAAAATACAGCCCAGCAAAATCAGAAAGGGGAAGTAACAACAAAGGAACAAGAATCAACAATCAATGCTCAGTGATATCTCTCAACATTGATGGTTTTAATTCCCAAATAGAAAGACATAGACTAACAAAATGGATACAAGACCAAGCTCCATCCTGCTGCTGCATCCAAGAAACACACCTGAATATAAAAAATAGACATTTCCTCAGTGTAACAAGTTGGAAAAAAGATATTCCAAGCAAATGGACCTAAGAAGCAAGCTGTCATATCCATTTTAATATCTGACAATAGACTTCAAACCAAGAGAGGGAAGAGACAGGGAAGCACACTACAGACCCATCAAAGCAAAAATCCACTAAGAGGACATTGCAACACTTAACATCTACGTACCAAACACAAATTTATAAAAGAAATATGACTACAGTTTAAATCACATAATGATTCCCACACAGTGGTATTAGGAGACTTTAATGCCCCACTTTTTCCAATAGACAGGTCATCCAGACAAAACCTGAAAGGAAAAATGCTGAAGCTAACTGACATCATAAACTAAATGGACCTAACATATTTACAGAACATTTTACTAAAATACAAAAGCATATACCTTCTTCTCAGTACCTCATAGAACTTTCCTCAACATTGACCACATACACAGACACAAATCAAGTCTCAACAGGTACAAGAAAATTGAAATAACACCCGACATCTAATTCGGGACTTGAGATTCTTGGATCAGGTGAGGTAAAATTAGTTAGACACACTCTCAGCACAGAACAAGGAAGACGCCATTACTGATCCAACTCTTGTTGCCCTGCCCTTCTGCCCAAGGATGATGGGAACCAAAATGCAGGGCATCCTTCTCTGCCACTGGTCTGCTCCAAACAGCTCAAGAGAGAATGACCACCTCCTCCATCAACTCTTAAAGGATCACATATCTTCAGAGAAGACCACACCCAGAGGGCCAAACCACTCCAATTGGTCATTGGTGAAAATGGCAGAATTCCCACAACATCCCCCTATTGTTCTGATCCTAATCGGTGGTCTAATAAAAACCAGGAGCCAGATATTAGGGTAAAGGCTTAAAGATCAGAGAGACCAAGGAACAAGCCACTAGAGAAACTTCTCATCACTACTGAATCCTCAGGCCGAAAGGGGTAGATCCTGTCTGCATGAGTCCTCAGTCTAAAGGGAAGGGAAGGGATGCAGGAAAGGCTGAAATGGAAGGGCAGAACTGACTCCGCATGCCTTATACTCCTTTCTCTGCCCAGCTATATCACTTCCTGTTTCAAGCTTCTTAGTGCTGGGATTAAAGGTGTGTGCTTTCACTGGCTGGCTCTGTTTCTCTTTTAGAGTGGATTAATCTTGTGTAGCCTAGAGTAGCTTTAAACTCACAGACATCTAGATGGATTCTGCCTAGTGAGTGCTAGGATTAAAGGTGTGTGTCACTACTGATTGACCTCTATGGCTAACTCTGTGGCTGACTCTGTCCTCTAATCTTCAGGCAATCTGTATGTAAACTGTATAGCTCTTTACTGAATAAAAAATGGATAACGAGAGAAATTACAAAATAAATTAAAGACTTTCTAGAATTGAATGAACAACATATGGACAAACTTATGGGACACAATGAAGGCCATTCTAATAGGCAAATTTATACCCCTAAGTGCCTACATAAAAGAATTGGAAAAATCTCATACTAGCAACTTAACTGCACACCTGAAAGCTCTAGAATAAAAAGAATAAATCACACCCAAAAGAAATAATATCAAGAAATAGTTCAATTCAGAACTGAAATCAATAAAATAGAAACAGCAATGAAACTATACAAAGAATCAATGAAACAAAGAGTTTGTTCTTTGAGAAAATCAATAGAACACACAAATCTGCATCCAAAGTAACTGTAATACAGAGAGAGGATATTCAAATTTAAAAAATTAGAAATGAAAAGGGGGACATAACAACAGATATAAATTAAATTCAAAGAATCATAACAAGATACTTTAGAAATCTATACTCCAACAAATTGGAAATATAAAAGAAATGGATAATATTCTTGATATAGACCACTTAAACTTAAATCAAGATCAGATAAGCAATTTAATCAAAGTGGTAACTTCTAGTTGAAGAAACAGGAAAGTTCCCCCATTTTAAGCAAACTCCTAACTCCTGCTGAGTACAAAGTAAAAAACCGGATATAGCCTAGGGACATCTGATAGCAAGGATTAACCATGGAATGTCCCAGCACAGGAGATGGTCTGTAGAAGAAGGTTTGACAAACAGCCAGCTAAGATAACAGAAGAATTCTGGAAAGCCCCTAAGAAATGAGCTAATCAGAATTATATCAGTACTGAGACCACTAATTGATGTGTAGCCTTATGGTTTTTAACTTTAAAACACACAGCTTGCAGAGGAGGGGGTCCCTGCCAAGGCTTATACTTTTCAATAAACCTTGCTTTTGCATTTTGGAGAGTTCACATCTCTGGTGGTCTTTTGGGGAGGTCTCCCAATTAGGGCACAACATTTGGGGGCTTGTCTGGGATCCCCAGAGACTACCCACCCACCCACCCACACACCCACACCCACACACACACACACACACACACACACACACACACACACACACACCGAAACCCGGAGGTTTACACCAGCCAACTAGCTAAGTTTACCCTGGCTGTTTGCTGTCACAACATTTGGGGGCTTGACCGGGATCCCCAGAGACCCACACACACACACACACACCCCGAACCCCGGAGGTTTACACCAGCCAACTAGCTAAGTTTACCCTGGCTGTTTGAGTTTGCTGTCACATCTCTGTTCCTCTTTTACTGTCTGAAAGGTTGCCAGCAATGTCTGTAACTGAATCTGAAAGGTTTCAGGTTTTGCTTTGGTGGACACACCTGTAAAGTGTACCCACAGCGAGTGGGAGACACTCCTACTCCTTTTCAGGGATCTCGAGTTTAAGACTCTGCTACTAGGAACCTAAGAGGGTATCCATCTGAACTCTGGGGACAAGAAGACCCTACTGGGCCAACCTCGCCCCATCTGTACAGTTTTTGATGTTATTGGGGCTCATTCACCAGACTCTCTATCACCAAGGTTTCTGAACCTTGGTACTCTGTTACTCTGTTATGGGCCCTTGTTCTTCTGTTTTGTCTGAAGTGTGATTTCTTACATTTCTGCTTGTTTCTCATTTGTACGACAAGGCATTGGGACTATGCATTGCTGTAGTCTGTATTTATATATGTGAGTGTTTTACTGCATTTGTCCTCTTCTTGGAGTAGCTAGAGCTATTTTAAAATCATGAGCCAAGCTAATAGTCGTCTTACTCCCTTAAAAATGTTCCTGGATATGAATATGTGAATGCATGAACAATGTGGCCAGAGTATGTATGTTTAATGTTTAAACTTTTGTGTGTTTTGTGATTCCAGGTAAAAACTGTACACGGCCAACAGAAGGGATTCTCAGGTTAATCCTGCCAGAACTATGTATGTCATAATTATCTGTTTTCTGTGTTTTATTGCAAGGAGACAAGTGAGGCTGGAAAGTATGAGAAATGTGGCTGCCTTTCCTCAGACCTCTTACTTGCTCCCTTGCTCTCTGGCCCTGAGTGTAAGCAATGGCCTGCTGGGCTGTTGCTGTTTTTACACTTGGTGTGCTGAATAGAAAAATGACAGGGTAGTACACTGAGTTTGTGTCTTTGTTGTGACAATATAGCAAGATGCTACCTGCCCATCTGGTTCTGTGTCTGGTTGGAAAGTTTTGTTTGTCTTGTTGGAAAGTTTTGTCTGTTTCTCAAGAAAGTTGAATATGCTTGTTTTGTTAGAAAGTTTTGTTCATGATTTCTGATGTGTTCTTAATTTTGTTGAAGGATAAAGCTGAAACAGAAATGGTTTAAATATTTTTTGTTATCTCTGTTGCCAATAGCAGCAGGTCACCACCAATAGCAGCTGTGACTGCATTTATGGTCAGGAATCAGAATTTAGCAGCAGTTCAATGCTGCACAAATAACAGAAACTCACGGGCAGATCTCTGGGAAAGTCAGAGATATCAGAGAGTAAACACCACAGTCAGATTTTACCCAGCTGTCTTCCAGTTTCCTCAGCCTGACTCCTCCTGGCTTCTTCTGCCCTTCTGTCTTTCTACGTCTGCCTTAAATACTCTCTTCCCACAGTTAAGGCGTGGCCCTACCACTGCTTGCCTGGGAGCCTGGAACTCCTTCTGTAAATTAAGATGATTTCAAATTCAGTTTGGATTAAGAGCGAAGGTCACCACTCCCGGGATACTCTCTGTGCTGGGATTAAAGGTGTGAATCACCACTCTCTGATCCTCCTAGACTGACTGTGGGTAGATCCCTCTGATATCTCCAAATGCTTTATTATATCCCCACATATCCCTTTTTGTGCCAGTTTTTAAAAAAATGTTATAGCTAACATAAAAACCATATACAATAGGTACAATAATTATATACAATGTATACAAACAATAAATGAGTAATATCCAGTCCATTAACAATTGACATTCAAATAAAACATTTCATTAATTATCCTATTTTGATGAGTCCAAAGGATTACACCTAATTCACTTTCTTTATGACTTGTATTACTAACTAAAAACTATTATTTTGATGTCTCTTAAACTTATACACTTTAACTTTAAGGTTTCTTTTCTAAAACTGTCACTAGAAAACTATAACTATCTCATCTTCAACTACCTCAGAGACCCAAGAAGGAAATAATATTTACCCAAGTAAACAGGAAATGCAAGTAACTTCTAAAATCTAGAAATGACAGAGATGACACCTATCTGCCTGGACAGTCACCCAAAGTTCCTTTATAAAGTTGGGGCATCCATCTTCAGCCTACAGGCCCAGAGTCTCTTTTCATTTCAGTGAAGCAGGAAATCTGCTCTGCCCATTTTGGTGTAGTTCCGTCACTTCTCCTTGTGTCCTGAAGAATACCTGACAGTTTTCTCTGAAAAGCAGGAACCTGAAGGACCATCTCTGCTTGTTCTGTCAAAGTTCAGAGGTCATTTTCCGAGGGAACCTGCATGTCCAGTTCAAACAGCATACTTTCAAGTAGTCAATACAAGAACAGGTTCATGTCCAGTGGCTAACCATTGCCACAAAGAAAGTAGACTCCATATGGGGTTTCTTCAATGCCCATTTTTTCTCTTGAAGTGGATTGGTGCTACCAGGAGCAGACCTGTCTCACAGTCCAGAAAAGTCTAAGTTTTTAAAATATTTTGAATGCTACATTCTATGGATCTTTGAAGTGTTTGAAAAAGACCTTTTCATCTAAAATATATTTTTTTGATCTTGAAGACATATCTAATATGACTATGTTTGAATGTAATTTCTAACTACTAACTTGCATTACTTTATATTCTAATTAGTTGGTAATAAAAACTTTCATTAGATGAACTGAGTAACTATACTACCTTGAACAAGCATAGAGATATTTGTATAGTAATACAAATTAATCTTAATATATACAATTTATATACAATATACAAAAATCCAATCCAATGTAAAATATTTAAAGCCAATAAATCCTTTTTAAAAAATATTCAATAATTTATCCTTATATCCTATATATCTGTATTCACTTTTTATTTCTATATTTTAACACAAATCTTGAATCTAATTGTTCTTGTTTAACTTTTTTTCTAACCATAAGTATTAACAATTTTTAACCAATTAACCTAAACAATGACAATCATCCATAACCCATTTAACAACCAAAAACAACCCATCCACCACTTGGGAATATGGGTGCCATGTTCTTAAATTTACTTCCTGCTGTCTGGGGGTGATGGCATCTTTTGGGGATCCTGAAAAGAAAAGTTTTGTTAATTGTCAAGTCCTGAAATAAGTAGCCATGTCATTTGTTGTCCATTACAGGAAAGTGCATGGCTTGTCTCAAGTCCTGGCTATAGTAGTCTGTGAATCTGGTTCATCCCAGCAAGCTGCCTCGAAATTGTCCTGAGCAGGTTGTAGTCCAAATCTGATCTTTGGTTGGTGTTTGTCAGCCTTTGTCAGAGTCCATGTGAAATTATCATTGTGGGGCCCCATCTTTTTGTTTTTTGGATACTTCAAGTTCTCAATTAGGCATTGTCGTAGATCACTGCAGAAAACTGACAAGAGACCAAAACCCAACACAATGTACAGGAAGCTAAATATATAACTATTTATTCAGCATAGGATTAGTAACAAACAATAGTCCCTTATTTTTGTTATTCTTCTGTCCCATATCAGGTGGCTTTTCTAATATGATACAGAGATTTTGTATTTTCCTTTAACAAGTATGCTTGAGTTTGGAGAAGGAGAGAGTCACACTCCAACTCTGAAGCCAGCTTAAAATTATAATTAAACTGGGACTTCAACTTACAAAAAAAAAGATTTGTAGAGGTTAAGCAATGAGATTTTACCCTATGGAGTATACTGGTACCAATAGTTATGATATTCTTTTGCTAGTAAATTTTCCTGGATAACCTACCTTTTACTTTAGATGTCTAGATATCCAAGGTCTTTTCAATTCTTGAAGATGAGTATTCCCAGTTTTCTGTAAAGACAAAAACAAAAACCTGACCCAACCCTTTGTTTTTTTCTTACAACTAAAAGAATTGTAATATGGGTGGATGAGCTATCAATTCTTAGTTTCATGAAGTTTCTCTGGTTCAAATCAAGTCTTTATTATTTTGGGTGGTATCCATAACTTTTCTTCACCTGTGGAAACAAAAGCAAAACCCCTTCCCCAATGTAGCACATATCCTGGCTTCCATTCAGAGGTAAGTACATCTTTGAAGTACACAGGCTGATTTAGTTCTGCTGTTTTTTTCTATAGTCGAATGCCTTTCAGCAGCTGTTGTTCCTTTCTCATTAGCATTGAGAAAATTCAAAGTTAATAAAGCATTATGTAGTCTATCTCTAGGGGTCTTTGTTATTCCTTTCTGGTTATTTAGCATATCCTTTAGAGTTCGATTTGATCTCTCTGTGACTGCTTACCTTGTAGGATTGTGTGGTATTCCTGTAATATGCTTTATATTATAATAAGCAAAAATTGTTTCACTTTACTAGAGACATATGCTGGAGCATTGTCAGTCTTAATTTGTATAGGTATTCCCATGATGGCCATAACTTCTAGCAAATGTGTGATTACAGAATCAGCCTTTTCTGAACTCAAAGCAGTTGCCCATTGAAATCCTGAAAACATATCTATTGTATGTTGGATATATCTTAATTTCCCAAATTCTGTAAAATGAAATACATCCATCTGCTAGCTTCCATTTCTACGTATGCCTTTAGGATTACTTCCTGCTGGCAGTGGAGTTTGGTTATAGAAAGAACAGGTGGGATACCTTTTGAAAATTTCTTTGGCTTGTTGCCAAGTGATAGAAAAACCTTTTTTTACTCCTTTGCTATGGACATGATGCTTTTTATGAAATTCTGTGGCCTCTAGTACATTTCCTATTAATAATTTATAAATTTCATCATTACCTTGTGCTAAAGGACCTGTCAGACCCTTATGGTCGAATGTGTGTTATATAGAAGGGATGATTTCTAGTCCTGATTATTTCTTGTAACTGAATAAATAATGAAGTTAATTTTGATTCATTATTAATAAAATCAGCCATTTATGTGTATATCAACTCTTTCTGCATACTGAAAGTCAGTGACTATGTTAAGAGGTTTGGTAAAGTCCATTAATACCATCACGATAACATATAATTCTGACTTTTGAACAGAGTTATAAGGGCTTTCAGCCACTTTACTTATATGTTCTGATTTGTAACTTGCCTTTACTGATTTGTTTGCATTGGTATAAAATGTAGGAGCTCTAGAAATTGGTTTATCTCATACAATATGAGGGAGAATCCAATTAGTTTTCTTTAGAAATTCAATTCTTTTGCTTTGAGGATATTTGTTGTTAATATCTCCCAAAAAATTACTGCAGGCTCTTTGCCAAGGTTTACTTTCCTACCCATAATCGGTCAATTTCTTCATTAATTAAAGGTACAACAATTTCTGCTGGGTCCATTCTTGTCAATTGACGAAGTCTTAATTTTCCTTTAAAAATCAGTTCAGAAATCTTTTCCACATATGTCTTTAGCTTCTTACTCTGTTTATGTAGAAGAAATATCCATCCCAATATAACATTTTCCCTTTGCATTAAAATTCCTGTAGGAGAATGCTTAGAGGGCAAGATAAGTAGAATGCAATTAAGGTCTGGATCCACACAATCCACATGGGCCACCTGTAATTTCTTTTCCACTAAAGCCAATTCTTTCTCAGCTTCAGATGACAATTGTCTCAGACTATTTAAGTCCTTGTCACCATTTAAGGTTTTGAACAAATTATCCAGTTCATCATTTTTAATTCCAATAGTGGGTCATAAGTTGGCAATGTCTCCTAGTAGTCTTTGAAAATCATTAAGCGTCTTCTGTCTACCTCTCCTGACTTATACCTTTTGGGGTCTAATTTTTTGTTGGCCTATTTTGTAGCCTAAATAATTAATGGAATCCCCTATTTGTATTTTTTTCTGGGGCAATCTATAATCGCCAAGCAGGTAAAATTCTTTTCACTTCAAAATTTTTTTCTAAGGTATCAATATTTGAATAGGACAACAAGATGCCGTCCATGTAATGATAAATTATAGATTGTGGTAATTTGTTATGTATTTGTTCTATTGGCTTTTGTACGAAATACTGGCACAGAGTAGGGCTATTCAGCATTCCTTGAGGGAGGACCCTCCACTGGTATCTCTTTACAGGCTGATTATTATTATAAGTGGGCACTGTAAAGGTGAATTTTTCTTTGTCTTCTTCTTGTAAAGGTATTGTAAATAAACAGTCTTTTAAATCAATAACTATAATAGGCCATTCTTTAGGTAACAGAGAAGGCAAAGGAATCCCAGACTGTAGAGAGCCCATTGGCTGGATCACCTTGTTTATCACCGTTAGGTCTGTGACCATTCTCCCCTTTCCAGATTTCTTTTTAATAACAAATACAGGAGAATTCCAAGGGCTGGTTGATTCTTCTATATGCTGAGCATTTAACTGCTCCTGTACCAGCTGCTCTAAGGCCTGTAATTTCTCTTTTGCTAGAGGCCATTGATGAACCCATGTAAGCTTCTCTGTTAGCCATTTTAAAAGTAGTGCTGTGGGTGTCTTTGAAAGATTAGCAGCTGTTTTGCCTTGTTTCTCTATAACCTGAAAGGTCTGTGACTGTTTCTCATAATACCTTATAATGTTTCTTCCAAAACCATGTGCTAGTTTATGGCTTATTTGTGTGTTAGAAGGAATATTAATCTGTGTGTTCCGCTGTTGTAGAACATTCTTGTATCACTTCCACATAAATTTATAGCAATGTTAGCCACATATGACTTTAATATTCCCCTCTGTCCTTG
The DNA here is from genome assembly GCA_033318265.1 of Phyllotis vaccarum. Lineage (NCBI taxonomy): Eukaryota > Metazoa > Chordata > Mammalia > Rodentia > Cricetidae > Phyllotis > Phyllotis vaccarum. The sequence goes on along the minus strand of JARWLC010000005.1, from coordinate 52,271,443 downwards.
TGGTCCTATACACTCAAGCCATCTTGCACTCTGTTTTACCTGGGATATCGACCCAATACCCCAAAAATGAACATTTACCTCCTGAAAGGGCCAACTTGGATGCCATGACTCTGGTGAAATTATTGATACATCCACACCTATGCCCAATAAGCCTTCAATAATAACATCAATTATTTACACTTTTAATTTTGGCCTTTGTTCATTGATAGAAGCTTGCCAAAATATTCACTTTATAATTTTTCCTGAATTTTTTTCTTTTTCTGTAGATTTTCTATCATTCTGTGTAGTATGTCTTTTTAAAATAGGTTTTATTTTTTTAATTGTTCTGGGAAGGTGTTTCCTCCACAATGGCAGTGTAAGACTGAATTGGATTTGATATGGGGGCTTTTGAAACCCCCCTTGGGGCATTTTCCAAGGACAGAAAGTTACCTTGTCTGTTCCTTGTTGATCTGTATTCATTTGTCCAATGTCTTCCTTTTATACAGCTTTGTTAAGCCCATCCTCGCCCGCAAGGATGACGCAACACCAGGCTCTTCTTTCAGCAGTTTATTCAGGAACCTTGAACATGGCTTCTTCTTCTTTGGGGTACCCACTCCCAGCTAAATACCTTCTGGACTGCCAATCACGGGGCGCCATGTGGGCCATGCCAATAGGTCCAGGTATGCGGAAAGCAAACCAAGCGCTCAGCCTTAGCCAAATAAGGAGTTGTTTATCTCAGAGAGCACTCACCATAGGGAAGGTGGAAGGCGGAAGCCAGCACCATCTTTAAGGTGGGGCCATGCAGCTCTCTACACAGCTTCTGTATACTCCAGAAGGGAGGGTGTTCCCTTGGGATTATTCCTATCAAAAGCACTGTTTCTGCTAACACCTTGTTTACAATCTCTTTTTATGTGACCTTGCCTTCCAAAATTGCAACATTTAACATTTTGACTTTTTCTTATACCTCTAGAAATAAGCTCTCCTACCCAGTTATCATCACTGTCATAAGACTCTAGATTAATTGTCTCATGAATCCAATACTCCAGAGGTGCTGACCTTGCTTTTAAAGGTCTAAGTATTTTTCTACATTGTGCATTGGCATTCTCAAAAGCCAGGGATTCAGTTATTATTCGCCTGGCTTCTGAGTCCAGTACCATTCTGTTTACTGCTGCAGTTAATCTGTGCAAAAAGTCGGTAAAAGTTTCTTTTGGGCTTTGAATTACTTTCGTGAATGATTCAGTTTTCTTTCCTTTTTCTTCAATCTGGTCCCAGACATTTAAAGCTGCCATGCGACATAAATCCAGAGTGTGTTCATAGTATAAAAGACTGCCTTTCAATATCAGCATAATCTCCCTTCCTAAGAAGTTGGTCTTGGGAGACTTCTATGTCTCTGGCCCTGCTTCTTTGTTCTATTGTTTTAGCCTCCCCCCCCTCAATGATTTCCATTGTATAAGCGGTTCTGCCTTTAGCACAGCTGTAACCATATCTAACCAATCTTTAGGGGTGACCCCGGTTACAGCATGACCAGGAGTTCAGCATTTGTTTGACAAATGATGAATGCATCCCATATGTTACACTTGCTTCTTTTACTCTCCATAATTCTAACATTTGTACTGTAGCTCAGCTAGCTTCTGTATCATTTCTATCGTTCTTCATTTTCTTAAAGGTTACTGGGTATATTAATGTTGCCTGTTTTTGTCTAATTTTAGATGACCTTGCTGAAATTGGTTCTTCATATTCCTTTGTTTGAATTTGAACATCTTTGTGTTCTCTCTCGACAGGCTTTTTAAAGACCTTTTTCTTTGAATTTATATTAATCGACTTTTTAAGTGATAACACAGAAATCAAACAAAAGTATTCATAATAAACAGTATGATAGACATTGTGATAGTTCTATCTATCTTATTTATTTTTCCTTCACTGGTCTTAATACCAAATCATCTACTAAAATATCACAGAAGGACCAAGCACCCTCCATTGCTTTAAACCAATTCCCTCTTTTAAAAAAAAATTGATTTACTCACTGATTGTTGTCTGTTGATGATCCAATTGATTGTGAAGTGGGGCATCTACCTAGTGTGATAGCAGCCCAAGGAGGGGTCCAAAAAGAAAAAAATAAACAACCCACCAAGGGAAAGAGGCCACTGTCTAAAAAACTTATCCAGATGAGAATGAAACGGAAACACGTGGCCAGTCTGCCTAAGACTGCAGCTTAATTCAGAACTGAAAGCCTAGCTAGCTGGTAATTACTCCTCCAGTCACATATTGCTCTGGCTGGAAAGGACTGTTTTTTGGGTAGGGAGGGGAGGAATTTGTGCCCCAAAGTTGGACACCAAGTGTTACATGAATAAGGAAACTCAGGGCCAGATCTCTGGGAAAGTCGGAGATATTAGAGAGAGTAAACACCACAGTCAGATCTCACCAGCTGACTTCCAGCTTCCTCAACCTGGCTCCTCCTGGCTTCTTCTGCCCTTCTGTCTTTCTATGCCTGCCTTAAATACTCTCTTCGCTCAGTTAAGGTATGGCCCTACCACTGCCTGCCTGGGAGCCTGGAACTCCTTCTGTAAATTAAGATGACCTTAAACTCAGTTTGGATTAAGAGCATAGGTCTCCACTCCTGGGATATTCCCTGTGCTGGGATTAAAGGTGTGAATCACCACTCTCTGATCCTCATAGACTGACTGTGGGTAGATCCCTCTGATATCTCCTAATGTTTTATTATATCCCCACAGTTCAAATGTTTTTTGATGTGGATAATGCTGACATAGTGATAGAAATTATTAAATATGATTAAAATTTGTTAAAATTAAAACTAGTAACACTGTAAATTTAAAATTAGAAATCTAGCATGAATAAATTAAAAGATGTATGACATAATTCCATTTTAGATTGCCACCATTTTCTGTCAGTCGCATGGCTGGGTTATTGCCATCTTTGGTCAGTCACATGTCTGGCAGCCTTCTTTGGTTTTTGTCCCTAAACTTCTTGCTTTCCTCACCTATACCTGAGGGTGGGGCTCCCAGGACCTTCCCTGGGGGCTAACCACTAAACCTGACCAAGGGCAGAAAGTCACTGCCTGTGGTTGCTGAGCCAAGGCAACTGCTGCCTTTTCATTCAGATCCATTGGGTTGTAAATATTTCATAAATATTTGTCATCTTTTAGAGATATTGGTTATAAATGATTATTGGTTAAGATAAAGAAAAAACTACTGCTAGTTTCAGATGCTTCATGTTGGTAGTATGTTGCTATGGTGTATCATATGTCTGTTCCTATTTAAAATAATGTAACCATATTCCTAGACCACTGAAGGAAACCATGGAAAGACTTTGGTAGAAGTTTTTGTCTTTTTCACAAAATGAGAGAAAAGGCAGAAGACTGGAATAATAAAGAGAGGGAAAGGCAAAAGTCTGAAGCAAAGATGCCTAGAAAATCAGAGGGACAGACTAAAGATACATAAAATGTTATAAAAGGCCAAAGGTGATGTGGACTATGTTTACTGTGGTTTCTCATACCCACAGATACTAAATTTAAAAAGAAACTGTAAAATAAGTCTAAATTTTTTTCCATATTGGATTAATTTTATTTTTTTAATTTTAAAAAAGCTGATGATTCTTCACTGCAAGAAGTTTATGATATATGTGTGGCTATATGGACACGTATGTGACACAGATTTAATGTTATGTGTGAATGTAAGCTAACTTTAACTCTGTATATGTCTGTATGTAACCTGGGTCTAACTCTGTGTCTGTGCGAATGTAACTATTGCTTAGAAAAACATGTTTAGTTTAAGAGTATATTTCCAAGACCTAATGAGCTCTCTGTTCATTGCATCTCCTTCCAGACTAAGGAAGCAACAAACCTCAAGTATTTTGGTTTGAAAGCAATGCTTGTTTCATAAGATGTTAAGGTTGTAACTTGCTCTGACAGCTAAACTTGAAATTTTAGAGTCAGGCAGGTGACAATGGTCTTAAAGATATGAAGGGTTTGGAACAGCATTAAAGCCCATTAGTTCCCACCCTTTCGGGGCTTAAAAAAAAAAAACATTATTACAGGGGTTAACTTAGACCCACCTGCATGTCAGGTGTTTGCATTGAAATTTGTAACAATGGAAAAACCTCAGTTGTGAAGTAGCAATGAAAAACAATGTATAATGTAGGGTCACTATTACATAGAGAACTATACTAAAAGGTCAAAGCACTGGGAAAAATTGAAAACCAGTGGCTTAGAAAATGTCTCCCCCTACTCAAGGTCTATTCAGGCATAAGAATGTGTGTCTAGACTCCTTGTCTTAGCTAAATTTGTTAACCTTAAGATATTTGGATAAACTGAGCTATATAAAAGTTTTTATTTTTGATACTAGGGAAAGTTTCAATTCAATATCATTATTTTTAGGGTTAGACCTGACAGAAATAAATTATAAAGTTCCAGTCTTATGAAAGCTGCTAACATATTAAAGGCTGTTAGGAGATACAAGTAGTCAATTATCTTTAAATAATCATGCAATTTTAATCATTTTAATTGTAACCATGCAAAGCACTGATGTAATTAATTATAGGGATGAGCTTTATTTAGTCCCGTGTATGTTTTCAGGATTGAGCTTACAAGTAACTAGAAACAAATTTTTTCTATTCATATATACCTAGGCAGCCCTCATACTTCAGAGATCTGCAGAATATGGCATTTAAACGTTTATTTAAAAGCTTATTATATGAGACAGAGACACCTAGATCCTAACAGTGACCCAAGGTCTCCGAAGGAGATTACGAGGCACCAGGATGTCTCATCTGGATTGTGGTAGTGCTGACCTGGGCAAGATGCCATAGCACAATGCCTGCTGATAGGACCTGGCCTAGGCTCTGGACAAGCTACAGGACATTGGATAATTGATTGTACCCTTTTGCCTAGACTAAGTAATGTCAGTCTTCTCCTCTATGTCCCTCTACTGTGCCACCTTATAGGCCTGGCAGCCAAAGATTGATGCTGTTGGGATACTTCTGCCTCCAACTATGAGTAACTGAGTATGGACTGGTCTTGTTTTTAGTAGATTCAGAAGCTGCTCAGTCTTCACTCAGGTATAATTTATTCTTCTCAGATCCCTGTATTGGTGGCTAGGCTAGCTATAACCTTGTCAGCATCAGACAATCAGATCCTCTGAAAGGCAATAGCCAGATTTCAAGCTCATTATTAAAACTTCTAGAGAGATTGGTAATACTAATATATCTAAAACTCATGTCTTTTTGTAATTTGAATGAGCTTCAGAGAATCATAAAATTTGGATCCACTTCACAGAGGTCAAAAGGATTCCATATAAGTATAGCCTAAGCTCTTTCTACCTGTCTGTTCCTGAGGATGATACTTTTCTCTCCTGGTGTGGGGACTCTTGACTTTCCCAGTTACTAAGACTGGGCTCAAAATTTTACAAATACATACATAAATTCCAACTGTTGTTCTTAGTTTTAACATGTCTCAACAGATTTCCACTTGGCTGGCATACAGAGCTTGCTCCTCCAAAGGAATACGAGCTCTGGACTTGCTAAAAGCTCATGTGGACCAGTCTAACCAACCTGGGTTGTTTCCTGTCTCCACAACTTGGTCAGATAACTACATGTCTCTGACAGATGCCCCATTGCCCAGCCCTTTACTAGCCTTTCAGCCTTTTTGGGCCCTGACAACAACACCCCAATATCAGCTTGAAGAATTTATGGAAGAGAACATATTGCCCCTTGTTCCCTGCCCATAACAGGTTAAAATGCTCAGTTAAAAGGAAACTTCTGGTATAGGAGACAAAGGCCTGTGCGCTGCACTAGGTAAGGAGTGCTGTTTCTATGTGGACCATTCAGGGGTTATAAAGGAAGCCAGACAAACTGGTTTAAAAAAGTACTCCAAGTACCCCTGGTTCACTACCTTGATCTCATCCCTCATGGGACCCTTGTTCCTGGCCATCACTTTTGGACCCTGTGTCATAAATAGACTATGTGAGGGAGCAGTTAGGTACAATCTAACTTATGGTATAGAAAACGCAAGGCTATATGCCTATAACTGAAAGGGACATGGAGAGGGATATTTATGAGCTAGAGTTGTCTAAAACCCATGATTGGGTTCCATTAGACACATGAGAAGGGGAAATGAAGAACCAGGGAAGTGTCCCCATTTTTAAACAATGTGGACGGCTGCATCATAGAGCGAGCTTCACCGAGCAAAGGCCTACAAATTGAAAAAATGAACACACGTGGGGCACTCTTGAACCAAGAATGCCATTTATTGGAGCTCAGGGAAAGCTTTATACTGGGGGTTGCCTTTTGGTCTTGAGTAACCCTTACAGCTCACAAGCAACATCTGACCTTAACTATCTTCTTTGTCCTCTGCTAACTTTCTCATTCCTAAATTGCAGCCCCTGCTTGGGCAGAGTTCTGATTAATGGAAACGGATCAATTGGTTCCTGTAAACACTGTAGGCCACTAAACAGTGCTAAACCCTGGGGGCTGCAGGCTGACCTCTACAAAGCAAGCCCCTAACATCAGCTTGAAACAGGTCCACGACCCAAATTCTCAGAACTCTGAGCACAAAGTATAAAACAGGAGATAGCCTAGGACTATCTGATAGCAACTAATTAGCCATGGAATACCCCAAAGTCTCAGGGTCAGATGGCTTTAGTGCAGACTTATACCAGACTTAAATAAAAGTTAATGCCAATACTCCTTAAATTGTACCATAAAATAGAAACATAAGGAACATTGCCCAGTTCATTTTACAAGGTCATAGTCACATTGATTCCCAAACCACATAAAGACCCAACAAAAAAGGGAATTACAGACTAATTTCTGTTATAAACATAGATGCAAAAATACTCAATAAAATACTTGCCAACTGAATACAAGAATGCATCAAAAAGATCATTTACTAATGTAAGAAATCCTGGCACATAGCAGCTACGTGGTAAACGTGCCAGTCCAATAACCCAACATGGTGCTGGCACCCCCCCCCCAGGCATGGCTATGTAAATCTGTGCCCACCTGTTCTCTTATAAGGAGAAGCCATGGAAGTTCGTTCCTTTGATCTCTTCTGCTTCTCTTCCCTTGTACCCACTTGGCAGCTTTCCTGAAAATACTCTAGTGTGGCAGATAGTAGTGTGTCTGTTCTCCCGTGTGAAACCAGCAACTATGATCAAGTAGGCCTCATCCCACAGATGCAAGGATAGTTCAACATGCATAAATTGGTAAATGTAATCTGCCATATAAACACACTGACAGACAAAACCACATGGTTACCTCATTAGATGCAGAAAATGCCTTTGACAAGATTCAACACCCCTTCATGATAAAAAATTCCTGGAGACATGAGGATACCTCAACATAATACAGGCAGTTTACAGCAAGCCCCATAGCCAACGTCAACTTAAATGGAGAAAAACTCAAAATAATTTCACTAAAATGAGGAACAAGACAAGGTTGTCTACTCTCTCAATACCTAGTCAATATGTTACTTGAAGTTTTAGCTAGAGCCGTAAGATAACTGGCAGAGATCAAGCAGATATAAATTGGAAAGGAAGAAGTCAAAGTATCCTTATTTGCAGATGATGATAGGATATAGCATATGTAAATGACTCTAAAAATTCCACCAGGAAACTTTTACAGCTGATAAACAATTTCAGCAAAATAGCTGGATGCAAAATTACCTTACAAATCAGTAGCTCTCCTATATACAAATGACAAATGGACTAAGAAATAAATCAGGGAATCAACACCTTCAATTATATAAACTATCTCGGGAGTAACTCTAACCAAGTAGGTAAAAGATTTGTACAATAAAAACTTCAAATCCTTGAAAAAAGAAATTGAAGAAGATATCAAAAAATGGAAAGATCTCCCATGCTCATGGATCAGCAGGATTAACATAGCCCAAAAAAAAAAAATCCATCCACCAAAAGCAATCTACAAATCCAATGCAATCTCCTTCAAAATTCCAACACAATTCTTCACAGATCTTCCTATGGAATCACACACACACACAAAAATCCCAGAATAGCTAAAACATTCCTAATTAATAATAGAACTAAGGGAGGTATTATTATCCCTGATTTCAAGTTGAACCACAAAGATAGAATAATAAAAACAGCATGCTATGGGCATAAAAACAGACATATTGATCAATGGGAGCAAGCTGAAAACCCAGATATAAACCTGCATGCTTATGGACACCTGCTATTTAATATAGAATCCAGAAGCACACACTGAAAAAAAAATTCACCTCTGCAGATACAATAAGTAAATAACAATAAAAAAAATCACTTTACAGATTACAACTGTCAGTCACAAGAATTCCTAGCAAACTAGGAGTGGAGGTAATTTAATTTGAAAAAAGCATCTATTTAGAAAACTACTAGAGGTTCCAAGAGATAACTCGGTGGCTAAGGGCACCACCTCCAAGCCCAATAACCTCAGTTTGAACCTATGCATTCACGTGATGGAAGGTGAAAACTGACTCCTGCGACTCTTCCCTACCATCACACATACACAAATAAAATAAGTGTAATAAAAATATTAAAACTACCACAGACAGCATCCCAAATGACCCAGAAATCTCACAGAAAGTATGTACTCAGGCAATAATTTTAATATTGATTTTTTGATACTTTCCTTTCAAAGTTAAGAATCAGACACACGTATTAGCTTTAACCATTTTCATTTAATGTTGTACTAAGAATGAGTCCCAGCCAAGGCAATTAAACAAGGAACTATATTTAAAAGGAATTAAAGATTGGAAAAAGAAGAACTATTTTTTTTGTTTACAGACAAAATGATTGCTTACACACAGAACTGTAAATAATCTATAATAGGTCATAATATACAAATGTAACAAGATCATTGGCTACCTGACTGGTGTGTGAAACTCAGTAGTATTTGTATGGAGGTGTAGCAAGCAATTTCAGAGCAACAGAATTGAAACCAGTTCCACTAACATGAAAATGTTCAGGAAAGCATTTATAAAAGGTGTGTGGTACCTTGTGTTTATGGAAGAAGGCAGACTAGTGGTTTTGAGGGGAAAGGGTTTGTACACCATTGTTGGAGATGTAAATGTGAACAGTTATTAGGAAAATTGTACAAAACAAAAAGTAGAATTCTTAAGTGACCCCATCTTACTCTCAGATTCAGACTCAGATCATCAAAATTGGTGTTTGAAGGTAATTTTGCTTATGTCCACCCTATAGAAAAGGAATTCTATCAGGTCCATTCATCAGCACGTGGATGGACCGGGAGGACACTGTTAATGGGATAGTGCTGATGCACCAAAGGGAGGGAATGTAGCAGGGTCTAAGGCAGTGCTTCTCAACCCTCTTAATGCTTTGACCCTTTAATACAGTTCCTCATGTTATGCTGACCCTCCCCCACCACCATAAAATTATTTTCATTACTACTTCATACGTGTAATTTTGCTACTGTTAGGAATCATAATGAAAATATCTGATATTTTCTGATGGTCTTAGGTGACCCATGTGAAAGGATTGTTGACCCCCAAAAGGGTTCATGACCCAAGATTCAGGACCTTTGACATATGGTATTGGATACAAAATCTCCCCACGTCAACCTTGACAGTAGATTTGACTTCCAAGGGCAATCAAGCAGTGTATGCAATGTCACTGTCTGTGAATCTGGGTTTGTGTTTCTGGCCTGTTACAAACATACCCTATATTCTGTCTTTCTTCCTCCTGGCTATTGGAGGTAAGTGTCTCAAATGACTCAGAAGCAGGAAATAACTCAAGGCTCTCTCCTAACCCTGGGCGTGGATACCTAGGGGATCATACCATGACAAGTGCCACCTACAGTCCACAACCAGTTTCCAAATGTTTCCCGTAATTCATTAACCATTACTGATGATGGACTGTTCTCTGTGGCCTGGTTGAATCTGTGCTGAAAACACACCTCTGGTAGGCCAGTACAGTCTCTGAAAGCACTTTGAGCTGTTTCCTGTAATGCTGCCATTATTTGAGCCAATCAGGAATATGCTGAATGATTGGATAGAAGTCAGACTTTTTTCTTTTTCAGACAGGGTCTCTCTATTATGTATCTCTGGCTGTCCTGGAACTCAATATGAAGACTGAGCTGGCCTCACATTCACTGAGGCCCACTTGCCTCTGCCTTCCACACTCAAGTCCAGAAATTACAGATTCTTAATAAAATGAATGCTTTATTTGGGTACCAGAAACCTTATTGAATTATTTCAGGCTTTAAGCAACACACTTGAAAAGTGTGCATTTTATGCCCACAAATTTTGTTTTGTGGGGTTGTTGTTTAAGAACTGAACTGAGATAAACGTGAAGAATAATACAGTATATAATTTGTCCAATGATATACTGTATTAGAAATCCAAAGGCCTGCAGCAGATGAAAATTATAACTCTTGTTATATATATTTTTTCAAGACAGGGTCTCACTACATAGCTCTGGCTGTCCTGGAACTCACTATATACAATGAAATTTTATATATATAGTGAAACTACCAAAATGCACAAATTAAGTGCACAATCAAGTTTTAATACACTGGTGTAGGCAGCTGTATGTGTGCGTGTGCGTGTGCGTGTGCGTGTGCGTGTGCGTGTGCGTGTGCGTGTGCGTGTGCGTGTGTGTGTGTGTGTGTGTGTGTGTCTTTGAGACAGGGTTTCTCTATGTACTCCTGGCTGTCCTTGGACTCAGAGATGTGCTTGCCTCTGCTTGTTCTGGGATTAAAGTGCATCACCACGGTCCAGCGATGCCATCTCTTCTGCCATTTCCTACTCTGAGTTCTCAGATATGGCCTGGCAGCATAAAAACTGTAACAATAACAGATTCAAGAAGAGAAAAGGGGAAATCCGAGAGGAGGAGGAAGAAAGAATGAGGAGGAAGAGGAAGAAAAAGTAGAAAGGAGACTCACCACAGCAACCACCTTCTGAGTCCCTTACTTCAGGGATAATATAAAACTCAAGCGTCTTCTAGGTGAGCAGTTGGACACTGAGGGCACAGGCAGCGTCTGTACTGTGTCTGGTGTGAGGTCTGCAGGCAGCAAGTGGAAGGCCTCCAGTGAACTCAGGCTTTCCTCGATGGTACCAACAGTGTTCTAAACGGTATTAGAAGCACAGATTTATCTTCTGCTAGTAGGGTGAATATCATATTAGTCAAAGTATGAAGGGACAGGCAGACTATTGGGTATTACGAGTTTTTCTAACCGTGAAAACTGTAATAAAGTTATGATTCTTTAAAAAAAAAAAAAAAAAAAAAAAAAAAAAAAAAAAAAAAAAAGTCCTATCCTGTCTTTTCCTGTCCTGAGATTGTTGTTGAGCAAATTGCCCGGCACCTCCCAGAAGCCCCGCCCATTTCCCTCCTCCTTAAGTTTCTTGAGCCTTGGGGCGCACTGCCCGCCCATTCCCTCCTGAAGCCCTGGAATGGACGCACGCTCTTGTCATCGTGCACAGTGCCTGACGGTGCGCATGCGGGATGGGAATCCAGAGAACTTTTCTGAACTAAGGAAACAACTCTTCGTGGACTTTGAGAAGCCGCGGGATCCGCGACGCAACCCTCACTCAATGAAGTCGCCGAGATGCGGCGCGCCCACAGCCTCTGTGGCCCGCGCAGGTCACAGCCCAGGTCCCAGGCCACTCCCGGGGCGCAGGCCTTGGCCTAGGGTCCCGAAGTCCTGCAAGTTACAAGTTGTGCTGCTAGTCCAGCTACTAGTGAGTATCGCCCGGTTACGGCGAGGTGCACGGTGCGCGCCTGGTGCCCGGTGGCGGAGCAGGCAGCGGCAGGGAAGTTGGGCTATAGCGCCGGCCGGGCGGGAAGCGCACGTGCACCGGGGCGGGGTAAGGCCTGACAGTGTAGGGGACACCCGTGTGGAGGGGCTAGAACTCGACGGTGAAGGCTGGAAGGTTCGATGGTGGGTGGGGTGGGGAACCCGAAGGTGGGATGGGATAGGCTGGAGAAATGGGCGGAAGATTCTAGACTGGGGAGGATGTGACGAGGCGAGGCTCTCCGGTGAGGGGATCCAGAGGTGGGAGGAAGAGGGTTCTGACGTCGGGTGGGAGGCATGGAGGAAAGGCCAGGCAGTGGACGAAGCGGGAACAGGAGAAGGACCAAGGTGGGATTCGGAGAGGCGAGGAGGAAGGACCCAGCCAGCCCAGCAAAACCCACCAGGGCTCCATACCCGGGTCGAGATGGGGCAGGGGAAGCAGGGACGGTGGGGGGTGGGGGGAGAGCCCATTACTCCGCCGCACCCACGGGGCAGCAGGCCGGAAGATTGGCAGCCCGGCTGCTGGAGCCCGCCTCTGACACCTGCGGCTCCTTCCCGAGGCTAGGAGAAAAGCTGCCTGGAGTTAGCTTTAACTGCAGCAACGCGCGCGCGCGCGCGCGCGCGCGCGGGGGGCTCCTCCTTTCCAGTTGCATCACTGTTTCTTTTGAGGTTTTTTGGGGGCTCAGCAATTTGTTGAATTTAAAGGCCCTTGGAGCAAGAATCTGACCTTTTCTCTTCGGTCAGCACGGGATTGCTGAGGGGAATTCCAGTTTCTTGGAGTTCATTGTTTCTAATCTCTAATAGAGAGGCACACGATTGTCTCTCTTATATATTATATATTTATATATTAATTATATTTTATTATAGATTCATTTTGCCAGACTGGTAACAGATCTCCACTTTCTGTTTTAATACTTTACTGTTGAGGTGGAACGTGCCTATGTCTGAGAAAAGAATAAGTAGAATGGAAGTAAGAACCGAGGTTAGGACATGTTAAATTAGTGCCAGGCAGCCCTGCATAAGAAGCATTTTTTTTCCACGCTCTCGTGGCTTTGGTACTACTTTTTGGCTACTTGAAAAACTATAAATAAATAAATTACTACTACTTTTTGGCTACTTGAAAAACCAAAAATAAATAAAAGAGGACAGAAGCAGCATGGGGAGGTGAATGGAGGTATGGGCGGTTTGTTATTTTAATGGGTATTGACTTTCAGTTTGGCAAGATGAAAAGAATTTTGGATTTTATTTACAAGACAATGTGAATGCACTTAGCACTGTGGACCTATACGTTTGAAATGATTAAGGTGTTAAGTTTTATCTAATGTGTACCTGAATGCATTTTTTAAAATCTGTGTGTGTGCACACTCGATGAGTTTGTGTGAATGCAATGCCATGAAATTCATTTGGAGATCAGGGGCCATCTCAGGTGTCAGCCCTTACCTTCTACCTCTTTGAGACTGGATCTCTCTCGTTCACCACAGAGTATGTTCCTGGCTGTACCATGAACTATAGGGATTCTTCATCTCCACCTCTCATCTAGTCATAGGGACCCTGGGATTTCAGATGTGTGCCCTTGTGCCTGGCTTTCGATAAGTTTTAGGAATCTGAGCTCAGGTCCTCATGTTTGTGTGACACTGAGACATCTTCTCAGTTTTTTACTGCATTTTAGAAACACACACATATTCTCTCTCTCTTTCTCTCTCTCTCTCTCTGTGTGTGTGTGTGTGTTTGAGAGAGTTGAGAGTGTTACACATGATTAAGTAGTCGTATGGGAAACAAGATGGTATATTAAAGGATGCATGTTATTTCTAGTTGAGAAAATGTGATTTTTATTTTAAAGACTGTCCTCTAACTTTCCACCATGTGTGTACAAACTTTATTTCTTAAGCAGGAAAGAGTAAGAATAAATGTTTCTATGACTTGGGCAGCTGTTGGAAGCAAAGAGAAGATTATGTGCACAAGTATTGGAGGCTTTAGAAGTGAAGGAGGGTCTAAGATCCATCATTTTAGAAGCTAGATGGACGGGAAGGTCAGATGACCTTATGGCGAGACTGACAGCCACTGAAGGCCACTTTATTTCTACAGATCCTCATAGATATAGTGACAGCTGAAACAGTCCGTGATGGCCCAGCTGACCTCGAGAAAATGGGGCAGAACCCATCAGAAAAAAAGTGTCAACCAGGTGGGTTCTAGATTGATTGCCAATCTTTGGGCCCGACCCCCCACCCCCAGTTCCATGTTCTTCCAGTCTTCTGGTCCTTGAAGTTCCCACTTCTTTTATGCCATACTTACTGATGTCTTCTAAATCCAAGGTCATGAAGATATATTTTTATGTTTTCTATGAGTCTGGTAGTTTCCATACTTCCATTTAACTATTTGTACACAGCTTTAGGTAATGGTCCAGCTTCTTATTTGTTCTCCCTTCCCCTTCCCTTCCCTTTCCCTCCCCTCCCCTCCCCTCCCTTCCCTCCCCTCCCCTCCCCTCCCTTCCCTTCCCTTTCCCTCCCCTCAGCTGGCTTTCCCACTCTCCAATTCCCTTCCCTTCTCCTTCCCCTCCCCTCTCTTTTCTTTCTTTCTTTCTTTCTTTCTTTCTTTCTTTCTTTCTTTCTTTCTTTCTTTCTTTCTTTCTTTCTTTCTTTCTTTTTTTTCTGGATCTGACCTCATGCTGAACACATTACCGTAGACCTGCGGCCCCAGCTCTGCTCTCCAGTTACTGTTCACTTACTTGCATTGTGTGGATTCTGGGGATGCTGCAATCAGAAAACCATAGAAGCCAGCTCTGTTCACCTTCTTTTCACTCACCTTAGCTCTCCCTGGAACCTTAGGTAGCTCCTCGCCTGGTCCTGTACTAGAATTATCTAGTGCTTTGGCTGTCTTAGCAAGCCAGGCTCTACCATCATCCTCAAAAACTATGCCAATCAAGAGAATCATTGATAGAATTTAGATTTGTCCACTGTGGCCATATTGGAAACAGAGGATCTAGTGACTACCCACACCAAATCCATCTTTGATATGAAGTTTAGGGTTAAGTAAAGGGCCAAAGTTATGTGTTGTTTTTGTATGGGTTTCATATTTTTGATGATTTGTTTATTTTTATTTTATGTGCATTGGTGTTTTGCCTGCATGTATGTCTGTGTGATCATGCCAAATCCCTTGGAATCAGAGTTACACGCAGCTGTGAGTTGTCATGTGGGTGCTAGAAATTGAACCTGGCTCCTTTGGGAGAGCAGCCAATGCTTTTAACCACTGGGCTATCTCTCCAACTACCTGAGTTACTGACCCATCATTGTTTTGGCTCCATTCTGTCCTGCAGGGAGGTTTAATAAGTTGCAAATCTCTTTTCTTCGGAGTTTCTGTCTCTGCCTAGCCATAGGCTTCATCCTTCTCCCCTCAGTATACGATTTTCAATCTGTGGGAGTGCAGTCTCAATAGTCTTATAGTCAAAGGAAGGGGTCACAAGTATCTCTTTAGAATGTCCCCATCCCTTCTAGAAGGCCCATTACAACCCTGCAGCTCTGGATGTTCCTTGTGTCTGTGGGCACCACTGAGAGATAAGATACACTCCTCCTTGGCCTAAAGATGCTTCCTCTTGGCCCTGCACCTTGTGCAGGCAGCACAATAGAGCCATCCTATTGGGGCAGGTACAGGTGAGCCAGCCCTGGAGTTGTGACCATTTGAGAGATGTCATCATTACTCATCTGTCATGTGGCAGCAAGGGGAATGCCCCTTCCCCTGCTTATCATTACCTGCAGTAGGTGGGAGAACTGGCCCTGAGGTCCCAAGAACAGACAGCTGTCTCTGCCCCCAACTAGCTGCAACAATCGGGAAAGCAGGCCCTGCACCTTACCTGGGCAATACAATAGAACCAGTCCCATTTGTGGAGTTGTGGGTGTGCCGGTCCCAAAGTTGTAAGTGTAGGGGTGCTGCCCCCACTGCTCATCTATCATGCAGTAGTGTGGATAGGGGAGAGATGCCCCCCCCCCCCCCGCAACAGACAAGAGAGCTGACCCTCCCCCTTATCAAATGCAGCACTCAGGAAAGCGGGCTCTGCTCCTTGCCTAGGCAGCCCAGCAGAGCTGTCCCCATTACTCACCTGAAATGTGGTGGCATGGATGGATGTCCCCATTCTGATCCATTGACTACTGGGAAAGGTGGAGGAGCTGGCCCTGGTGTCCTGGAATCAGAAGGTCTGGCCCTGGTCTGGGAAATACAGTGGAGCTGGCCATGATGGTGTAGGTGTGGGGGAGAGCCAACTCTGAGGTCCTGAAGGCAGGAAAACTGGCCCCACCCCTTGCTCATTCCTACAAATGTGTGAATTAGCTGGGGCAATGCTAGAACACTCACCCTGGTGGTGAGGGCAGTGGAGAACTGGTGGACTGACCAATTCTGCAGCCACCCAGACTCAGAACCAGGGTTATAACTTGTCCTGCCCCATCTACCTCATCTATGATCTGCTGAGGTACGTGAAGAGCCCTGACCTGCAGACCCAAAGCTGCAGGATCTCCACAACACAGGGCAATAACAGGGTATCCAGGAAGCGTCCTAGTGAGGGCCCAGCATCAATAGTATAGTAGAAACCAGAGGCCTTGAACCAGACCAATGACTCCTTGCAATGAACATTTCCCAGTAAAGATGATGGATAAAACAGTTTACTTGTGACTCACTGTGTCACACTGCAGCTTCCATGATAAGATTTAAAAAACAAATCCTTAAATTTTGTTTTATTGGGGGGGGGGGTGCAGGAGTGGAGAGTAGTTAGGAAGGGACCGGGACATGAATGGGATCAAGATGTATGATGTGAAATACACAACATCTTCCTTTTCCTCCTCAGGCCAATACCTGTCACCCGAGAGCGGGGATTGCAGGCCCTGCTTGAATGGTGTGGACTATACCACCTCCTCCAACAGACTGCCCTCATGCATAAAGTGCAGCAGCTGTACGGAAGGTAAAGACAAAGGGGCTCTTTCCCAGAGGTGGGGGTCTGGGGAGGTGGGAATTATAACTGCTGTGGACAATTTGATCTCTATCCCACCCTGTTCTCTACCTATCCTAATTCAATGGGACAAAAATCTAAAAAACAAAAACAGCGTAGCATTAATTCATGCTGTGTTTTAGGGATTATTGAGACCATCAATTGAGACTAAGGTAAAAAATAATCTACCCCTGTGGAGAGCAGGGCCTAGTCCCCAGATGCATTATGAGGCAGTTGCCACTGTCTGCACCACCCATTGATTTATAACACACTTGGTGAACAGGAAGCGTCCTGGTGCCAGGGGGCAAGGACTTGTCCTGAGGAGTGGTGGGGTTCCATAAGGTACACAGTGTGAGAGCCAGGGGGGAGGGGGACACAAAGCACACAGCGTTAGAGCTGGGCCTTGAAGGATACTGTTGTTTTGGGGGGCCTGCCACTCAGCTCATGGAGGCTTATTCTTAATTATAAGTACTTGGCCTTAGCTTGGCTTCTTTCTAGTCAGATTTTCTTTACTTGAATTATCCCGATTATCCCGTCTACCTTTTGCTTCTGGGCTTTTTCCTTTTCTTCTGTGTATCTTACTTTCACTCTTACTCGGTGGCTGTGTGACTGTGTGTCTGGATGACTGTGTGGCTGTATGTCTGGGTGGCTAGGTGTCTGGGTGACTGTGTGTGTGGCTGGGTGGCTGTGTAGCTGTGTGGCTGGGTGGCTGTGTAGCTGTGTGGCTGGGTGGCTGTGTGTCTGGGTGGCTGGGTGACTGTGTGGTTGTGTGGCTGGGTGGCTGGGTGACTGGGTGGTAGTGTGTCTGGGTGGCTGTGTAGCTGTGTGGTTGTGTGTCTGGGTGGCTGTGCGTCTGGGTAGCTGTGTGGGTGGCTGGGTGACTGTGTGGCTTTATGTCTGGGTGGCTGGGTGACTGTGTAGTTGTGTGTCTGGGTGGCTGTGTAGCTGGGTGGCTGTGTGACTGGGTGACTGTGTGGCTGGGTGGTTGGGTGGTTGGGCAGCTGGGTGGCTGTGTGGCTGTGTGGCTGGGTGACTGTGCAGCTGGGTGGCTGGGTGACTGTGCAGCTGGGTGGCTGTGTGGCTGGGTGGCTAGATGACTGACCCTCTCTCCCTTTTTCCTTTTCTTCCCAGATCTCTCCTCCTATTTATTCCCTCTGCCTGCAGCCCCTTCCATCCTCTCTCCTGCCTTGCTATTGGCTGTTCAGCTCTCTATTAGACCATCAGGTGTTTTATAGACAAAGTAACACAACTTCACAGAGTTAAACAAATGAAACACAAAAGGATGTAGCACATCTCTGCATCATTAAACAAATGTTCCACAGCATAAACAAATGTAACACATCTTAAAATAATATTCTGCAACAGGATAGATACAAGTTTCTAAGTGGAACAGGAAGATCTCCAGCCAGAGTTCTAGAAATTGAGGTGTAAAGAGTCCTGCATGTTTCGAATAGGGTATTAGTTCCATTCTGGGTCCAGCATGAGTCTCCTCAACTTTGTAACAGATTTAATACCAATAGCTAATCTTGAGTTACCATGGGTAATGACCTGCTTTGCATCTTCTAGAAATTGAAGTCAGAAATGGGGATCATGGGATGTAACACCAGCTTAGAAAGGAAAAGAGCCACTGAGAGTCTCCCTTCTGTCTCTGTGATCTGTCTCAAGCTACAAATGATATGCTATATTCTATCCTTACCCTCAGGATCCATCAGCTTTTTTTCTTAGTATTTGCTGCCTTCTAGTTCTGTGAGACCTGAGGCCATTGCTTCTAGAACCTTCCACAGAAACTTCAACATATATCCATCTTTCCTATCATGGAAGTGTTTAGGCCATAGGTTATTGTTTTAGTTTTTTTTTTTTTTTCTGTTGCTGAAATGAAAACGCAGACAAAAGCCACTTAAGGGAGAAAAGGTTGACCTGGCTCACAGTTGGAGGGTACCATACATCGAGGCAGAGTCAAGGTGGGCAGGGGCTCCAAGCGGCTGTTCAATTCCTGTTCTCAGAGAGTAATAAGTGTGCGTGCTCAGCTCGCTCTCTCCTTTTTATACAGTTCAGGAGCCCAGTCTAAGAATGGTGCCACCCAGAGGGCATGATTCTTCCCACCCAATTAGATTAATCAAAATAATCCCCACAGACGTGCCTAGAGGCCAGTCTCCCAGATGATCCTAGATCTTACCGAGTTAATAATTGAGTTCAACCATCAAAGTCAGAAACAGGGAAAGGAAAGGCTGTGTGGTTCAGGCTGGATTCCTAGCTGGCTCTGGGCTAGGGTCTCTTGTTCTAGGCTCTGCGCCTTTGGTAGGTGTGAGCGCTCAGTTTCTGCTTCTTAATGCTCCCATTGTTTCCAGAAGCTTGAAGATCACCCTCTGTACACCGTTTGCACCTGTCCACATGATCTAAGTCTACCCCTCCCAATCTGATGCACGAGGTCATAAATTATGCTCCTTTTGTATGGCTCTGAGTATCCAGAGCTGCCCATGGGAGCCATCGTCTGCTGCCCCAGCTGTAGTGTTAATAGAAATTGGTCTCCCTTATTAATTCCTAAGTTTTGCTGAATTGGAAGGGACTGTGTCATGAAGAAGCATTACCATGGTAACCAGGAAAACTCATCCCTCAAACTCTTACAGATAAAGAAGAAAAAAGCAGATGCAACACCACCCGAAATACGGAGTGTCAGTGCAAACCAGGCACCTTTGAAGATGAAAACTCTACTGAATTCTGCCGGAAATGCTATGTGTATGACACAGGGGCCCTGGAATCCCACAAGGCCAGGAGTGGGGGGGGGGGGCTCAGAAGACTCAAGCTTCCTTGTATCCTTTTCCTTCCCTCCAACTTCATGGAGTTCCCAGGGTATCCCTAAAACATTTGGAGTCTTCTGAGCCTGCCGTGGACTCCACATCCAACTACAAGTCTCCCCAAGTCCCTGCTTCCACCAATCCCTTCGTAGCCGTTTGCACCCATTCTTTTTCCCTTGGTTAGAAACTTTGTCTACTGTCTGTGGGATACAGCATGAGAATGAGTAGCAGATAGCCTGCTTGTGTTTATTTATAGCACCTCAGAATTCTTGTGCAGGCAGAAGCCTATAAAGACAGAAGTGTTGGAAGCCTGCAAAAAAAAAAAAAAAAAAAAAAAAAAAAAAAAAAAGCGAAGCAAAACAAGTTGCTAATATACATCACTTGGTGGGAGCGGCACATGTTCAGAAGAGAAAGATTTATCATAGGTCAGGTGTTGACTCACAGGCTGTGAGCCTGCCTGCACCCCTCTGACTCACCCATCAGGGCAGGTCAGCTCACCTCTGTCTGAATCTCTTCTGCAAAGTGGAATTCAGAAGGTTAAGGAACCCACATTCAGTTCCTGGGAGGATCAAAGGAGATAAGCATGTTGGCCCAGTCAGATGCCTGCCCAGCACAGTGTGCACCCTCTATGCCTGGCAGATGCCATGGACTGTTGTAGTGAGATCACTCTGCGTGTGTGCGTGCGCCTGTGCGCCTGCATGTGTGTGTCTGTGTCTGTGTGTCTGTCTGTCTCCCCCAGGGTTCTCAGAGGCACCTGAGATAACTCAGCCAGCCTCTCCCCAGGACCCTATTCCCTCAGTAACACGTGTGTGTCTCCACTTTAGGAGTTTGAGGGAAATAGTTCACGTAGTCTTCCCATATTCCCATTCCACCTGCTGTTTGCTGTGGATTTTTAAATTTACTTATATATATATTTTTAGCCAGTCTGTTTATTTAAGGTTAACAAAGGGACACAACTCAGCAGTGACCATACAGGCTTTCTGTCTTCTTTCCTAACCTAGGGTCTCCCTGTGGCCCAGGGCAGCTCAGCACACACCCTGCAAAAAAGGCAGAAAATGCCTACAGAGAATTCCCCAAAGTCTACACTGTGTGTACCCAGATGGAGTATAGACACGAGGAGCCTGTCCTTCCTCTAATACCATCTAGGGACATTGGGCAGAGTGGGTGGCTCCTCTCTCATCCCATCTGACCAGCAGGCTTCTCACCAAATCTTATCATTTGTTCTTTGTGTGTCTCCAGGTGTACCAGCAATGAAGTTGAAAATAGTACCTGTACCCCAAACAGGGACCGGGTGTGTGTGCCCAAAGACCTTGCAGCACCTAAATCTAACTTAGGCCTCCTTATAGGGCTCCTCGTGGGGTTGCCCTTTATCTCAGTGATTTTATCTTGGGGTCTTCGCAGACTTCGCAGTTCTGGAAAATGGAGGCAACTATTGCAGTGTGTAAAAGGGTATTCAGGTGAGTGTTGGCTGAGGATGAGTCCCTTGGCAAACAAATCTGAATCTCTGTAACCTGTTCTTCTTCAGAATTGCTCTCCCTGTGCCTAAAACCTCACTGTCCTTGGAACCTGGGGTGGAGGTGGGGCAGGGTGGGGGGTGGGGTAGGATGGAGGATGGGGAGGACAGCTCTGGTTACTGCAGAACCAGCAGGGGTTCTGTGTTTTTGTTTTTTTTTTTCATTCAGTTCCTCCCCAATTGCCTTCTCAGCCTGAGGGTAGCCCCCAGAAAGAATGGCCCCTCTTTGTCCAGTGTTGGAGCCTCTAGCTTATTCTGCTCCAATATAAATGAGCTGAGTTCACTGCCCATTTGCTAAGGGGACTTCCTTCTTTTCTAGGCCGAGAGCGGGGTGCAAACACTGTGCAGGAGTCTCCCATGGAAGTGCTGACATCCAGTGTGGGAAATGAATCTCACTCCAACGCAATCAGTCTTGCAGTGACGGCCCCAGAGGTTGTAACTCTGCTGAGGAGCAGAGCTTTCTTAATTTTAATTTTTAATGTTATGCCTTTAACTGTTTTGTTTACATGCATGTATGTGCATCACATGCATGCCTGGTGGCCAAGGAAGCCAGAAGAGAGCATTGGATCCCCTGGAACTGGAGTTTACAGACAGTCGTGAACTGCCATTTAGGTTCTGGGAATCAAACCCAGGTCATCTGGAAGAATGGCCAATGCTCTTAACCACTGAGCCATCTCTCCAGCCCTGAGAAGCAGGGCATTTGAGAGGCTGCATAGCTCAGGGAGGAGGGTATATCATCTTCACCTGTTCAGCATTGTTGTCTTGACTCACTAAAGTGTTTCAGACTCTGAGTCCACTCTCAAACAAATGGCCATTTTGAACTTCCACAAGGCCCCAGACCATGTTGCAACTCTGCTCTTTCCGCCTTGTTCCTGTGGGTGGAGTCAGGTGGGAGTAGTGCCCTCCCCTTGACACAGTAGGCAGGAACACATAGTGCTAGTAGCAGATCATGGATGTGCGAGCCCAGGTGACCACACTGAGATGGATGAGACCCTGCAGGGGGCCTTGGGTATGGACTCCTGAGTGGCTTCTTTGCCTTTTCAAAGTCATTTCCACAAACTTGTGTCCCTCAGGAGGATCAGAAGTTCAGGGCAATGATCATACTGATCCCCTAAACAGCAGAGAATGGCCATCCACTCTTTTTTGAGTACACATTAGGCAGACGAGAGCTGGTGACAGGTCTCCCTGGTGTCAGTGCTGATTTGTAGACAAAGTGGCAGTTGTCACCAGATCTCCTGAGATGTAGAAATAGACACCCTTGGTCACTTAAAAAAAATGTTTTATTGCAACAGTATCTCACTAAGTTATCCAGGTTGGTCTCAGCTTTTTTCTTCTGTCTCAGCCTTGAGGGTAGCTGACATTGCAGGCCTATGTTACCAGGCCTGCCTAGATCTTTATCTCATTATTGGTTCAGTTTTCTGATCGCATTTGTGGGGAAGAGTCCATGAAGTACAATTTTCCAGAAAGGCTATGGAAGTGCTGTTTGGTATGTACATGGGTACACACACAAGACACACAGACAATCAGACACACAAAATTATACACACAGAATCTCACACACGCAGTCACACATATACACACTTCTGTTTCTCTTCTATATTGGTTCACAAGCTTTAATGAGGCAGCACTTTCTGTGGTTTCGCTATAAGAAAGCACCAACTGTCTCACATGTTTGTGGCTTTGTTTTAAACGTTTTTTGCATTTTGTTTCCTAATGTCATTAAGACCTCCATTAAGAAAAAAAAAATGCTCCCCATTTAAGTATTTTCTCTCACATAGGTAATAGATTTCATATATATATAGTTTTGAAAAGTTTTTTTTTTCATGTATAACCCTGTTCACTCTCCCTTCCCTCCTCCAATCCCTCCCAGTCCTCCCTTAGTCTCCCCCCACCCCATCCCACCATCTATTCTCCCAAGGTGGGTCAGTTCAGTCTGGTTTTTCCATTTGAGTTAGGTCAAATTCCCTCATCCCAGTATCAAGACTGGGTTAGGTTAGGTGCTCCTCTGTAGGGAATGGGCTCCAAGATGCCAGTTCATGCACAGGAACACAGTCTGATCCTACTCCACAAACTGCCCATGCCATTCAATAGTCATTTACCTTTGGAGGGTTTAGTTCCTTTTCCTGAAGATTTCCCAGTGGCTATTTTTGATTCAGTGAGCTCCCAATAGCTCCAGCCAGCCATCTCTGTGTGTCTCCTCCTCATAATCCAGATTCCTTTGCTCATATACACTCTCCTCTCTCTCGGTGCTCAGCTATGGATCTCTGCTTCTGCTCCTATTCATTGCTGGATGAAGGTTCTACAATGACACTTAGGGTGGTCATTCATTTGATTATAGAGGAAGTCCTGTTTAGGCACCCCCTTCACTATCGCTTGGAGTTCTAGCCAGGGACATGCTGTGGGTTCTTGGAGGTTTTCCTAGTACTCGGTCTCTTTCCAACCCCACATTGACTTCATCTGTGGAGATATCCATCTCTAGCTCCCTTTTTGTTGCTCCTCTCACTCAACCCCATCTCCTTCTCTCATGATTTGTTCCTACCTCTCCACCTCTCCTTGATTGGCTACCGGTATGATCCCAACTTTCTCAGAAGATCTTCTCTATTTTCTCTTCCCAGGGGGATCCCTGGTTGTCTCTTTTAAGTTCCTTCTGATCCCAAGCTGATCACATCTGGGGGTTGTGGTTTGCAGCTTGGGTTTTCTTTGCTTTTTGTCTAACTTAGGAGTGAGTGTGTGCAATGCCTATCTTTCTGGGCCTATGTTACCTCACTCAGGAGGATGCTCCTCAGATCCATCTATTTGCGTGAAAATTTTAGAATGTCTTTTTTTTTTTCTTACTACTGAGTAGTCTTCCATTATATAGATGGACCACAATATGTTAATCCACTCTTCAGTTGAGGGGCATCTAGGTTGTTTCCAGGTTCTGGCTATTATGAATAATGCTGCTGTGAACATAGCTGAGCTAATGCCTTTGGGGCAACAATGTGCATCCTGTGGGTATATGCCCAATAGTGGTATTGCTGGAACCTTGGGGAGATTGATTCCCAGTTTTCTGAGGAACCACCATACTGCTTTCCAAAGTGATTGTAAAACTTTATACTCCCACCAACAATGGAGGAGTGTTCCCCTTGCTCGACATCCTCTCCAGCATAGGCTGTCATCTGTGTTTTTGATCTTAGTCATTCTGACAGGTCTAAGGTGGTATCTCAAGTTGTTTTGATTTGCATTTCTCTGATGGCTAAAGATGTTGAGCAATTATTAAGTGCCCTTCAGCCATTTGTAATACTTTTGTTGAGAATTCCCTCTTTAGCTCTGAACCCCATTTTTTAATTAGGTTATTTAGGGCTGGGGCTCTAGTTTCTTGAGTTCTCTATATTTTAGAGATCAGTCCTCTGTCAGATGTAGGGTTGGTGAAGATCTTTTCCCATTCTGTAGGCTGTCATTTTGTCTTATTGTCTGTGTCCTTTGTGTTACAGAAGCCTCTCAGTTTCAGAAGGTCCAATTTATTAATTGTTGTTCTTAGTGTTTGTGTACTGGTGTGATATTTAGGAAGTGGTCACCTGGGCCACTGCATTGAAGGGTATTTTCTACTTTTCTATCAAGTTCAGTGTAGCTGGGTTTATGTTGAGGTCTTTGATCCACTTGGATTTGAGTTTTGTGCAGGGTGATAGGTTTGGATCGATTTGCATTCTTCTACATACTACCATCCAGTTGTGCCAACACCATTTGTTGAAGATACTATCTTTTTTCTATTGAATATTTTTGGCCTCTTTGTCAAAAATCAGGTGTTCATAGGTGTGTGGATTAAGGTCATGGTCTTCAGTTCAATTCCATTGATCCACAAGTCTGTTTTTATGCCAGTATCAAGCTGTTTTTATTACTGTATCTCTATAGTATAGCTTGAAGTCAGGGATGGTGATTCTTCCTGAAGTTCTTTTATTGAACTTGATTGTTTTGGCAATCCTGGGTTTCTTGTTATTTCATATGTAGTTGAATATTGTTCTTTCAAGGTCAGTAAAAAATTGTGTTGGGATTTTGATGGGGATTGCATTGAATCTGTAAACTGATTTTGGTCAGATGGCCATTTTTACTATGCTCCTACCTATGCAGGAACATGGGAGATCCTTCCATTTTCTGATATCCTTTTCAGTTTCTTTCTTCAATAACTTAAAGTTTTGTTAAAGAGGTCGGCAACTTCTTTGATTAGAGTTATGCCAAGATATTTAATGCAATTTGCAGCTATTATAAAGAGTGATGTTTCCCTTTTTCTTTTTCAGCCCTTTTATCATTTGTGTATAGGAGGCTGTTGATTTTCTTGAGTGAATCTTGTACCCTGCTACATTGCTGAATGTGTTTATCAGCTGTAGGAGTTCCCTGGTAGAATTTTGGGGGTCACTTGTGTATATGATCATATCATCTGCAAATAGAGATAGTTTGACTTCTTCCTTTCCAATTTGTATCCCCTTAATCTCCTTTTGTTCTCTTATTGCTTTAGCTAAAACTTTGAGAACTACATTGAATAGATATGGGGAGAGAGGACAGCCTTGTCTTTTTCCTGATTTTAGTGGGATTGCTTTGAGTGTTTCTCCATTTACTTTGATGTTGGCTGTTGGCTTGTTGTATATCAACTTTATTATATTTAGGTATTTCCCCTGTATTCCTGATCTCTCCAGGGCTTTTATCTTGAAGGAGTGTTAGATTTTTGTCAAAGGCTTTTTCAACATCTAAGGAAATTATCATGTGGTTTTTTTCTTTCAGGTTGTTTATATGATGGATGAAAGTTTTTCATATGTTGAACCATCCCAGCATCTCTGGGATGAACCCTACTTGATCATGGTGGACGATTTTTTTGATGTTGTTGAATTTGGTTTGCCATTATTTTGAGTATTTTTTGTGTCAGTGTTCATGAGGGAGATTGGTCTATAATTCTCTTTGTTGCATCTTTGAGTGGCTTGGGTATCAGGGTGATTGTGGCCTTATAAAAAGATTTCAGCAATGTTCCTTCAGTTTTGTTGTATGGAACAGTTTGAGGAGTATTGGTATTAGTTCTTCTTTGAATGTCTGGTAGAATTCTGCATGGAAACCATCTCACTCTGGGCTTTATTTTACTTGGGAGATTTTTAATAACAGCTTCAATTTCCTTGGGGGTTATAGGTCTATTAGGTCATTTATCTTGTCTTGATTTAATTTTGGTAAGTGGTACCTGTCCAGAAAGCTGTCCATTTCTTTTAGGTTTTCCATGTTAGTGGAGTATAGATTTTCAAAGTATGACCTGATAATTCTCTGGATTTCCTGAGTGGCTGTTGTTATGTTCCCCTTTTCATTTCTGATTCTATTAATTTGGACTCACTCTCTCTCTCCCTCCCTCCCTCCCTCCCTTCTTCCCTCCATCCCTCTCTCCCTCTGTCTCTTTTTCTGCCTTTTGGTTAGTTTGGATAAGGGTTTATCTATCTTGTTGACTTTCTCAAAGAACCAACTCTTCCGATTCATTGATTCTTGGAATTCTCTTTGTTTCTATTGTACTGATTTCAGCCCTAAGTTTATTTCCTGCCGTAAACTCCTTCTAGGTGAGTTTGCTTCTGATTGTTCTAGAGCCTTCAGCTGTGCTGTTAGGTCTCTTGTGTGAGGTTTCTCTAGGTTTTCCATACAGGCATCTAGTGCTATGAGTTTTCCTCTTAACACTGCTTTCATTGTGTCCCATAAGTTTGGGTGTGTTGTGGATTCGTTCTCATTAAATTCTAGGAAGTCTTTGATTTCTTTCTTAACTTCTTCCTCAACCCAGATGTGGTTCAATTGGGAGATGTTCAGTTTCTGTGAGTTTGTAGGATTTCTGGGATCTTTGTTGTTGAACTTTAGCTTCCCAGCCCCTCATGCCATTGTTTTCATTTCCATACTTGACAGTTGAAGTGTGACTTGCTATTAACTAAAACAACTTTGAAGCCTTGAATCAAACGTTGACCTTGGATTTTGCGAAGCTCTCTTCTCTGTTTTCAACTAAGTTTTGTAAGAAGGAAGCCTGGGGCAGAGAGGTTGGCTAGAAGGGAAACCCCAGAGTAAAGGAGAGTATTCAGTCTTGATGGAGGCTTATCCAGTTGTACACTTGTCACAGAATACTTGAGGTGAGCATTTATGCCACATTAGGCCACCAGCATCAAGAGCCTTCACACAACTGAGACAGGAAGTTTAACTGTGTCTTCAGAGAGACCTTAGAAGGGCAGTGCTGTAACCTATGCCTGGTAAACAGGACCACGCCTGGGCCCCAGATTTCCTGACTCTGACCTGGCTGCCTCTGCCATTTGTTTACAGGAACCTGAGGAAGCTGAGCATTCTCCAACGGAAAGGAAGTTGTTGCTGGTTCCAAAATATGAAACCTGCCCATTTGATGGTGAGTGTTTTATATGATACAATAATAGCACAAAAGCCCAGGGAAGAGGAAAAGTGTTCTAGCTGTCATTCCTGTGGCAAAGCATGCTCTGTCAAGACAACTAATGATGAGTACAAAGCCTATACTGTTGTCACTAGAATTAGGGACCATACATCTCTCCCTCCCCTCTCCCCAGGGCCTCATAGTGTTATGTTAGGGTCTTTTGGTTCTTCCGCCCACCCCCACCCCGCCGGGCCTCCACAGTGGTGCACCGGCCTGTGTTAATACGCACAGGCCTTAGACTAGAAGTTCGTGACATGGACAGACTTACTATAAATCACAAACCCAATTTTGGAGATGTCCTGCGGAATGAATGAAAACCATGTCCTGAATAATGTTTCAGGCATTAACCACATGAAGTTTGTATGTATTGAGTTAAATCAAAAGATGTCTCCTTTCGTATTTTGTTAGTTAGTTAGTTTTATGTGGGTTTGGGAACAGAACTTAGGTCCTCTGCAAGAGCAGTATGTACTTTTAACCACGGGGCTCTCTTCAGTCCCAGACTCAGTGCTGTAACGCTGGAGACTGAGCCCAGGAGTCTGAGTGTACTGGGTAAATACTCTACCGGTTAAGTTATACCTCTACCTCCTTTCACTGGCTAATCGGGCTGTTAGCACAAGTCTCTGTGACGCCTGGGGCTTAGGCTGCAGGGTGACCCCACTTCATATATATCTCATTTACATCATCATAACCCCATTACTTAGCTACAGGTTCAGGGTTTCAATCACTCCTCCCCCCCATCTAGTGACTGTGATGCAGAAGTGAGGGGGGTCAGCTGGTCTGGAAAGGACCTCTCCTCTGCTCTGTTCTTTATAAAGAGGCAGGTGCGGTTGCCCTGTACCTCGTTCACTATGAACACAGCCTAAATAGCCTCCCTTCCCTGAGATAGTCTATACCCACCCCCTTGTGCCCCTCTGTAATTCATGCCATATGCTACTACCCTTCTCCACACACACACACACACACACACACACACACACACACACACACACACACACACACACACACAATCTGTACACCTTCTCCCACTGGGCCAAAAGCCCTCTTGCAGAACAGAATTTTTTGTTGTTGTTGTTATAGGTATATTTTAAAAATTATGTTTTAAATATACTTGGTATATATGAATGTTCTGTCTGCATGTATGTCTGTGCACCACTTACATGCCTAGTGCCTTGCAGAGGCCAGAAGATGGCATCAGATTTCTGGGGACTACACCTACAGATGGTTGTGAGCTGCCATGTGTGTGTTGGGACTTAAACCCAAGTCCCCTGATAGAGCAGTCAGTGTTCTTAACAGCTGAACCATCTCTCCAGCCCTTAGATTCTGGGCTGGCTTTGGGTGTGGTAAGGCTCCAACAGCATTTCATGGACTGGCAAGGGGTGTGTTAGAGTCTTGGTTCCTAGATCTGACTCGGGATCCTCTACCCTCTGTGAAGGGCTTGCAGCTGACCTGTCACCGTTGTTTTCAGACACCCAGCGTTCAGGGTAATCTTCAATCACTGTACAAACATTGTGCCCTATAAGTGCTGGGACAGCTTCATGAGGCAGATGAGCCTTACAGATAATGAGATTCATGTAGTAGGAGGTTTCTGGCCCGGACTTTCGGGCCTAACCTCAAGGTCTAGGCCCACAGACCCGCAGTCCCACAGTCCCACAGAGACACACAGATGCTTTCTATAGTTTTAGGCTGATCGACCTAAGGCCTAGGCATATAACTTGCTAGCTCTCTACTCTTATTCTAACCCATGACCCCTGTTCAGCCATGGGGCTTGGTACCTTTTCTCACAGCAGC
The DNA here is from genome assembly GCA_033318265.1 of Phyllotis vaccarum. Lineage (NCBI taxonomy): Eukaryota > Metazoa > Chordata > Mammalia > Rodentia > Cricetidae > Phyllotis > Phyllotis vaccarum. The sequence goes on along the minus strand of JARWLC010000005.1, from coordinate 52,242,215 downwards.
ATCGTTGTCCTCTGCTTCTTCCAGCTTCTCTCTGGCATTCTCCTCTGTGCTTCCTGTTCTCAGAGTTTTTCTTAGTCTGGTAGCCCCACCCACACTTCCTACCTGCCTTTGGCCAGTCAGCGCTTTTTATTAAACCAGTGGGTGGGACAATTATTTACAATGTAACAACATAATCTCCCACATATCCCCTTTTCTTTTCAAACAAAAAGAACTCCACATCTAATATTCTCCCCTCCCCCTTATCTATAACAACTTATAAACAACACTGTAAATAAACACAAACATCCATAATCCATGTTTTGGGAATGTGGGCGTCATTCTCTAGGCTACTTCCTGCTGAATGGGGACACTGGCAATCCCATAGGAATCCAAAGAAAAATGTAGGATTATGGACAAGTCTTTAGTGGAGTAATCTGTAAGGCTGGGTCATCTTGAAATTGTTCTGGATACAGAGCTCTGGAAATTTCACAGAGGTGCTCTGAAATGCTGAATCATCTGGGCCATCCATTTCCATTGGAGATTTTTCAGGGGGTCTTCTTCTATCAAACTTTATGTTCTTTATCCAAGAATAAATCCACAGCCTCTCATTTTCTGTGGAAATTAAAAGAAAACCTCTTCTCCAAAGTAGCATATCTTTGGATTTCAGTTTTAAAGTAAACTCACTTACAAAATATATAGGTTGAATTAATCCAACAGCATTTATAATCAACTGTCTTTTAGCAGCTTTTACTAAGTCATTTTCAGTTGAGAAGCTTAAAGACAATAATATACAGTATCCAGACATTCTTTGTATTTTCCATCTTTACATGGCTTATTTTTTTTTATTTATTTATTTTACTCTATTTATTTTTTAAGGACTTTCTCTACCTTTTCTTTTCTTTCTATAAGCCTATGTATATATATTTTCAACACACTTTAAACCACTTAGACTTTTTTTTTAAAAAAAAAAACTGTCTTTACTGTATATTTATTTCTTAACTTTTTCTGTCTCTGACCACACCTTTGTTTGGCTAGGGTGATTAACTACACCCAGATTTTTCTATTTCTTTCTGTTTCTGAATCCTGTAATCTGCCAGGATTCAAGGTTGGTAAGGATGGGTGTTTGCCTCTAAGGCTGAATCAGGAAACCTCTCTTAAAGCCAAGCCTCAATTTGCCTCCAGCAAACAGCTGATCCAAGAAAACACCACCACTAAAAGCCATCTTTGATTCTGTTCTCTTTTGTCCTTATGAACAGAAGCCTTAAATACAACATTTACAACTCTTTGCTTATATTGAGGGTCCTGTGAGACTCGAAGAACAAGCCATTTTATTCCTTAAGCTGCACTCCAAAAGCCCACCATTTTTCAGCCCAAGTTCACAGGCCTCACCGGGCATCTCTGTACCATGGCTCACGTGAGAGACACAACTCAGAAACCACTTTGGGCTCTAGACCATTTTTTAAGCTTTCTATGGCTTTATGTGGGCATATTTTACCCAAATTGGGCTGCCATTTGTGGTAGGTGGTTTCTGACCCGGACAATTATTTGCAATGTAACAACATAATCTCCCACAGATTCAGGTGATCAGAGCCGAAACGCCAACCCTGGAAGAAGCCTTGTACCAAATGTTGTCGAAACGGCTGAAGCAAACAGGCGGAGTGCCTCCATCAGTACTCTGCTGGATGCCTTGGAAGCTGTAGAAGAGGGGTATGCCCAGGAGACAATTGAAGACTATGCAGTGAAATCTGGAAAGTTCCCTTATCAGAAAGCTACAGAGCCAGCAAGCCTGGTGACACATGCCAGTGATTCCAGAACAGAGGAGACAGAGCCAGAAGGATCTCTATGAGTTCAAGACCAGCCTGGTCGATATGGTGAACTCAGAACATCCAGAATTGTGTATAGAGGGCCTATTTTAAAGAAGCTGCAGTGCATTCTGTACTTTATTTTCTCTTTCTGTTTTTATTTCTTGTATCGTATTACTTTATTGTTGTACTAGATACTGGACCCAGAGCCTCGTGAACATTAGACAAACATTTGAATACTAAATACAAACCAGCATCCTGGTTTGCCTTTGCTCCTAGGCCAGACACAGTTGGCAGGGTATGATACAATGTGCCTATCATTCTAGCCTTCTGATGGTGGAACCAGGAAGATCAAGAGTTTGAGGTCAGCTGGGCTACAAACTACCCCCTGCCCCACCCTCACCCCCTGTAACAGAGGGAAGGACAAAGCAGCCCAAGTGCAGAAATTTGTGTCCTTGAGAACAGCTGAAAGGTCGCTGGTTTCCAGCCAAGGTCACTGCTCTTTATTGTTAGACTCCAAACCAACCCCACAGCTGCACAGCCCTCCCTGGATCCCAGGCTGAGGTTCCATCGTGAGTCTCTTAACTCCCAGGTGTACAGATTTCTCAGTACCTTAAGTGAGTTTGCTGGTTTGGACACATAGAGAACATAAAAAGTGATACCTGTGGTAACCCATCCCCCAACCCCCTTTCCTGTCACCAGCTGGGGAATCGGTGGCATCCTGTCTCCAAGTGCCTCTGAGATCCCAAGGAAGCAACTTCTTTTTTGCTTTATGGCCTTGGTTCTCCTTAGTTTGTGTTCCAGTCCTTCTTCATAGACTTGATCTGTCTATGTGTGGGTGACGGGGTCTTTTAAGCTTTACAACTTTATATTTTATTTGTTTTTGTCTTCTGGTTCTGGGTTTTGGATACAGGACCTAGTTCAGGCCAATCATGGTCTTTGCCACCAAGCTACAACCCAACTATTATTAGATGTTATTATTATTATCTATGTTATATTATTATTTAATATATTTAAATTTAACAAACTTGTAAGTGTATTGCCAGGTGAGTAGAGACTTGAAAACTGTATCCACACTGATGGACATGACTGGTCCATGATCTGGCATTGGTGATGGATAATCTTGATTGAATTGTGAGGTGAAAACAGACTCCTACAAGCTGTCTTCTGGCTTCTGCGTATGTTATGAGCACCCCCCCCCCACACACACACACATACAGGCTAAATAAATAAATGCAATTTTCATTGAATTGAGAGATGCCTAGGAGATTGTAGCTTGCACTTTGGGGGTATCTATAAGGGCATTTCCAGAGAGGATTGACACGTAGAAGAGCAGCTTGAGATGGAAAGGCTTGCCATGCTTCAGTAGCACTGTCCAGCAGTGTAGGCTGGGGCATAAATAGAGTGAAAGAGGAAGAGGCAGCCAGCCAGTGCTCGCAAGCAAGATTCTTCACAATCAGTCTGTTGCCACCATCACTGGTGAACATCCTTCTCCAGCCTCTTTCCACATGGACTCAACCACAGCAGCTCTCCAAGGTGTCTCAGACCATCAGCCTCGCTTTAGGATATTTTTGACTTCTCTTATTTTGAGGTTCCCCATTTCTTGGACTGAGAGGCTACAGGGCTCTGTGGTCCTAGGCATGCAAGCTAATTTCCTGGGTCCCCTCTTATAATGCCATACTCTTGGTTCCGACTTCTCATCTATGACTTGGGTGAGGAGATGGGAGATAGGTTAGGCTAGATGTGCCCAATAAGCTCATGTTCATTTAATGTTAGTGACTCTGAGTCCTTCCCGTTCTCAGGGATTGTATATATGAATGTGAAATGCTAGTAACTTATGAGTTCTCAGTTCTAGTGAATCCAGCCCTAGGCCACATTGGGGCACAGAAATGCATACTTGAAGACCATGCCCTCTGTAAACATCTGACCATTGTACAATACTAAACACTGAAATGCCAGTTCTTTGGTTTTGAGTCTGGGTCTTGGCTACAAGTCCCAGACTTCTTCAGCCTCCTTAGAGCTGGAATTACATGTGTGCACCACTGTATCTATAAATAACTATTTAAAGTTATTTAAATTTTTTATATTTAAAAAGTTATTTTTAAAATACTGTGATATGGAATTCTAGAAAGCTGGAATGTTCATTTTTTTGTCCTGTGTTGATCGCTATTCCATTTTTTTAAAACTGATTTATTTTTGAGACAATACGTATGTAGCTTTAGCTCACCTTGAACTCACTATTCAGATCAGAATGGCCTCCAACTAAGATCTACCCACATCTACCTTCCAAGTTATGGGTATGAGTGTTTTGCCTGTGTATATGTGCATGACATACACGCCTGGCACCCACGTAGGTCAGACAACAGCATCTGATCACCTTGAACTGGAATTACAGATGGTTGTGACCCATTATGTGGGTACTTCTGCAAGAGCAAGGTCTCAAAACCACTGAAAAATCTCCTTAGAGCCTCATTTCAGCCCTCTCCCTGGCAAAACCTCCAGCAGTTCCAGTCACACAGCAGGGCAATGAAAGTGGCTGTTCCCAAGTATTCTATGTTGTCTTGTTCCTGGGTCATCTGTGTCGTTTCAGGTGGGAGGTACCCCACTTCTGGGTATTCCTTCATCAGTGTTACGTTATTCTGAGTGTAAGCATTGTGCCTACCTACAGATGTTGGAATTGTCATCGGGGTTTGCTGGGCTCTGTACCCATCCCCAACAAAGTATGTTTCACCGTCACATTTGATGTCCTTTCTTGGTCACCTCTCTTGGAAACATGTTGGTAACATAAAATCAAACAAGGAATGCCATTTGGTACAAAATACTCATGTATTATGAATTCATGACCAAATTAAATATGAAACCTTATATAAAAAGGTGTGGGTTGTTTTTCTCTTATCTTCTAAAACAATACTGAGTGACATGGGGACATAGTCCAGGGGAGTGCGTTCTTGTGTCACTGCCCGCCTCTGCTGGGGAGGGGGCTTTTATGCCACAGGCTTGCCCTGCACTGGAGTGTCTCCTGTTTCTGTTTCCCTGAAACCCAGAGCACCCATGTACTGAGGGACCAAAATGTGCACCTCCCCTCTCCTAGCTCGCTCATAGTCCCCCTGGGTGGTTCTACTAGGCGGTAGGGCTTCATCAGATGCACACTGGCTCTGATATCTGGGGGGGTGGGGTGGGTGGGAGTGGTTCCCTGAGGGGTGAACTGGCCTGGTTGAGGCATGGTCTTCCTTCTGCCAACTCCACAAATCTTCACTTTCTCCCACTGGCCTGTCCATCCTCATCACCAGGGTCACCCAGGCTGCCCAGTCGACAGCCGTAATTCCCCTTCTCTTTAGGACTGCACTCTACTTATTGCCTACAGCTCCCAGGAGGTGTACCCCTAATTCTGTCTTCAAAGGAAGGGTGTGAGAGGCCTTTTCTTGAAGCCATTTAGGACTCAGCTGCAGGAGAGCACACTAGCCAGCAGAGGGCAGCACACAACACACTTCCCCAGCCAGCAATTCTGTAGGCTTTGACCAAAAGGCAGCTGCAGTCTTGGCAGTTCCAGGCTCAGATCACAGAGTGCAACACTATGTGAAACCTGCTACTGCCTGTTCCTTCCGACAAGGCAAGATCACAACTCTAGGTCCTGGTACTACACAACTGGAGTGTTGCATTTGCTTCCGGGTTTGCTTTAATCCCAGACCTAAGCAACCTATTCAGGTCCTAGGAAATCAGTCAGTACTTCCTACCACCTCGTGGGACTTCACCTCTTAAGTCTAAAATACAGTAAAACGTGATAAAGTGTGGATCATAATTAGGAAATGGGAAGGGTCAACTGAGGCCCGGTGTTTGTTCCATGGGAGCTTCAAGCTATTGTTCATCCTTCAGTCACCCAGATTCCTCTCTGGACTAAGAACATTTCCTTCCTGCTCAGCTCCATTTTCTCTTTCCCGTTATCCTCAATCAGTACCAGGATGAGTTGTGTACCTGTTCTCCAGTGTGTCCCTTCCTGACGTTTAACCCCTGCCAAAAGCCTCCTACCCCACCCACCCCATCCCTGAAAGCACATGCTCCAGTACATTCTGTGAAGTCACCCTTGGAAAAGGAGGCTAGCCTGGAAAGAGTCCAAAGCCATTTAAGCCTGGAAGCCAACTCCTTCCCTGCAACCCTGCAACCTATAACTGCCAGGCCTTGGGCAACAGCATCCTCAGATATGGAGGGTACGAGTCCTCTCCTGAAAGGCATTGGAGTGGCTGGTGCTACTGCCCCCTTTTATCCACATTATTACAGAGGCCCCCGTTCAGCTTTATGAAAATGTATCTCTTTTTGGAGCTTCATTCTTTGAGGTGGGAAGGACAAAGGATAGTCTCAGCGGTGATTTTCTTTTGAGTTTGGTTTACATTTGTTGGGTTGCTTCTGACCCCGTAAAAACCAGTGCTACTCAGACACGGGGGAAGGGGCCTAGAGGAGCATGGGATTGCTGAGCACAGAACCCGCTCTTCCACCTTCTCCAGCACTGGCGTCCAACTGTGAAGAGTTCAGGGAGGGGTGAAGTACTAAGTGGTACCACCTATAAACCTAATCTGAATCAATGCTGCCAACCGCCAGTAGGTCTACATTGCCCTGAAAGATGCTAGCAGGATGCAGTTTACTCCATTCTCCCCATAGCAACCACAACTCAGTGAAGAAGCCTTGATATAGCTCTGCAGACTTCTTTTCTACCCTGGCTTCTCAAGCGGGGATTCTAGTAAGCCCACGGGACAGTGCTTGCATATCCTCAAGTCTATAGGTGGAGAAACATGACTAGATCCTGGGGGCGGGAAGCTGCCTCCCTGGCCAAAGCAGAGACCAATACAGACAAGCCCACATACATCAAAACTTTCCTCCAATGACTCTATTATCACGTCCAGAGAGAAAATATCCTGTTTCCCACTTGGGGCAGATGTTTTCTGCGCTGTCTGGAATTGTAGATGGACCCTGTTCTGATCTGCAGGGCCTGGCTCCTCTTGGCCTGAGCCACAAAGGCTGGTGAGAACGGCTCTGCCCTTAGGGCCCTGGTTAGGCGAGTTCCCTCGTCCCCTGTCGGGTGGAGAGGATGATGAAGAAGAGCAGAGGGACAAGGGCTAATGAAGACAACAGCAGCAGGATCAGAAGAGGGTGGCAGCTTCTCAGACCACAGCCGAGGAGGAGGATGGGGATGCTGAGCCCGCTGCTGAGGAGGAGGACGGTGATGAGGGACTGTTCCAAAACAGCCACCGCCGCTTGGGCTGCCTCCGCAGGTGTAAATAGTCCTCTTTCTCACGTTCCTTCCGCGCACGCTGGTAGTGGTCCTCTTCTTTCAGGTACCAGACTGGTGGCCACCGGTGCTTCTCGAAGTACTCTTGATTTTCTAGAGCGCAATGCAAAGGATGTTGAGTTAGGAGATAGACCCAGGTCAGCACTAAGCCCACCCCCGCCCATGGTCCAGGTTAGTTCCTGCTGCAGAAGCTGCTGGGGCTGGCACAGAGACTCACCTGGGGACATGGCCTTCATGTCTCGGGGGAACTTGCGACACACGTTGTTGTAGTTGGTGCAGATGTGGTGGAGACACCAGTCGGCCAACTGATAGGCACAGTGGAACTGTGGATGGTACAGAAACACATTCCAGTTGAAGCAGGGACTCTGCATAGAGACCTATGGAGCAGCAGTGCGTGACAGTGCCAGCAGACGCTCTGCAGTCATGAAGGGCCCACCCTCATAAGTGAGTTAATCCAGAACTGAGGAAGACAATGCTTAACATAGGCTCCTAGGCCCTATTACCAACCCTACTTTTGCCTCCAGAATCCATGCTACTGATATTCGTGTCTCACATACCCTTCCTTGGGCACCAGTCCTCAACACTTATCCCTACCAGGTTCCCATTTCCTCCCAGTCTGAACTAAGAAGTGGGCAACCAAGTTTAGAAAACTTGGCACTAAGTACACTCAAATACTGAATTTCTGTCACTGTGATTCCTTTATTTGGCAATAAGGAGGCAATAAGGGGGAATCCTCACTACCCCATAGATGACTCTAACTCATTCTGGGGTCCCCTCTGATGGCCTGCTACTGCCTGAGTTCCTCTGTTTCATGGCCATCTCTTTTTGCAGTTGTCCAAAAGTTCTCTAGTTGCTTCCAGGTAGGGTACATAAGATGATATAAACCCCCAGCTGGTGAGCCAAGGCTGTACACCATCCCAACAATCACCTCCCAGAGCCCTATACTCTGTCTATGGGCAGACAGAGCCTAGAGTCAAGTTGTGTCTATCTCTTCCCCCACCATGATACCTGTGCCAATTCCAGGAACACAAGGACATCCCCATCAATGTCCACCATCATCTGGGTTGCTTCCATCAGCCCGGTCACTGTGTACTGCTCTGTGACACACATACACACAGCCAACAATCAGCTGAGGAAACATGGTAGAGAACCCACAGTACTTATATATACCACATCGGGATTGCTTCAGGGAGGCAATCATTCAAACTGATGAGGCCATGGATAAGTCCCAACAGGCCAGAAAGTAAGTTTGTTCCTATTGGGGTGGAGGACTGGCCAAGGGTTAGACCTCAGTGGCACGTGCTAAACTTACTAAGAGGTCTTTTCAAAGTCCATATGTCCCACCACATAATCTGACAGGGTCAGGGTCACAATCCTCAGTACATTTAGCCACTGATGAAGAAAGCCTGAAGCCTCGTGTTTGTTGAAAAATGAAAACAGCCTAAGAACTCTGATTTAGAACTGTGTGTTAAACCTACATATTTATATTAATTTAAACTTTATTAACAAGTGGTACACTAATCTTCCAGTTTACATTAAAGCATTCATTTGGAGGAAGTAAACTCCCTTGGTCCTGAATTTAATTAAAAGTATCAGAATAAACCCATCAGGTATTTTATCCTTAAAAGATGATTATTTTCTTCCAGCTCTTCCCACAGGAAAGACCGGAAGCAGGAAGTATCACAAGACCAGTGAGCATTTCCTTTGTCAATTATAAGAAACCAGGACTTCCATCGTGTACAGGGCCCTGGGTTCATTACCACAAATAAATCAGGGTGCTTGGGAGAAATGGCTGGTTCCAGGTCTGAGATATATAGGTAATCTTTACATTCCAGACAGCAAGAAAGCCTAAGACTCTAGAGCAAACATGAAGAGTCTGTTATTGGTTAAAGGCATAGTATTTGAACTTCAATAAGAATAAATGTGTTGGTTCCTTACACTCTGGAGGATGAGGCAGGAGGAAGAACAGAAGGTCAAGGCCAGCCTGGGCTTCCTAAGACCCTGTCTTAAAAACAAACAAAAGAATAAGTACGATTAAATGAAGCCAATCAAATTTGTTCATGATAATTCTTTAAAACACACACAAATAGGTCACCTTCAAGGGTGAGAGGAAAGAGATATATCTTAGAAACTTATACATCAAAGGAGAGGACCAAGTTTACTATCTTTCTTACAGAAACTCAATTACTGGTAGCCAAACAGTAAGTGATGGGTGTGTCTCACTTTGTAGAAGAAAGGATGGCTGAGTTGAGATACTATATTTTTGCAGCACCTAATTAGCCAATAGATCTAGGCAGTGATGATAAATAGCTGATAAAACCCCAAAAAGAAAGAAAATCAGCCATTGTCTCTTGACGATAAAGAGAAATAGCCAATAAGACTGTTGTTTTCTTTTTAAGTGCACCAGGATCTAGATCCTAAATTAAATAGCCAGTTTACAAGAAAATATGGTGGGGAGAAAATTGTATTAACTATCCCACGAACATGGAATTATAGGGTTGGGGTTATGGCTCAGTTGGTAGAGTACTGGTCTACCACACAAGAAGCCCTGGGTTCCATCCCAACATTTAAGGGATGAAGGCAAGAGGATTGGAACATGAAGCAAGTCTAGCCTTCAGAGAACTTGATCTCAAAGAAACCAAAATTAAACAAGAATGTAGTCAGTAAAAATCTAGATCACATTAAACTACAGGACCAAAGGCTAGGATAGAGCCTGTAACATGGCTCAGGAGGTAAAGGCCCTTGCTGTCAAGCCTCACCACTTGAGTTGGACTCATAAAGCACATTGAATGAAGGAAAGAACCAGCTCCCCACAGTTGTCCTCCAGACCACCACATATACACACAATAAATAACACATGTATTTAAATAAATGTATGTTTAAATGACCAGAGTTGGAGTGGGCTGGCTACTTTTTGTCAGCCTGACACAAACTGGAGTCAATCTGGAAAGAGGAAATGTAGCAGGCTTTCTTTTGGGTCAGCGATCAGCTCCCAAATCATGACACAGAGACTTAATATTAGTTATGAATGCTCAGCCTCAACTTATGTTCATCCCACTAGCTCTTATAAGTTAAATTAACCTGTTTCTCTTCACTTACATCTACCTCAGGTTTGTTTTAAAAAAAATCTTTCATTCCATATGTCCTACTCTGTGTCTGTCTATCTGGTGGCTGGCTAGCCCCAGGCATCTCTCCATCTTTCTCCCTCCTTCTCTTTTCCTGGGCCTAGATTCCTCCTACCCTCTGCCTGCCAGCCCTGTCTATGCCTCTCCTGCCTAGCTATTGGCTCTCAAGCTTTTTATTAGACCAATCAGATGCCTTAGGCAGGCAAGGTGAAGCAGCAACACATCTTGACATAATTAAACAAATGAAGCATTAACAAATATAACACACCTTTGCATAGTTAAAGTAATATTTTACAAGGGAACCTTAGTCTGGGAATCACTTCCATGACACTGGCTGCTTGCAAGTCTGTGGGGGCATTTTATCCACTACTTATTGATGTGGGTGGGCCCAGCCCACTGTGGGCATCACCAACCCTAGGAAGGTGATCCCGATTGTGTAAGAAAGCAAGATGAGTGAGTCACGGGCAGCAAGCCAGTAATTCCTCCTTGGACTTTGCTTCAGATCCTGCCCTGGCTTCCCTTGATGATGGAATATAACTTGTAAATAAACACTCCCATACGTTGGCTTTGCTCTTTTTTTTTTTTTTTAAGTCACAACAGAAGACAACAAACTGTGACAGCTTGCTTTTCAACAAATAACTTTAGGAAGATTTTTTTTTAGTGGACAGGTACTCACTGATTAATCAAAATTCAAAAGATAACACAAAAAAAATGAAACCAAGCTATAACATTTATAGGAAGCATTCTTGGATGATAAAACTAGAATGTAAGAAAGTGAGTTTGTAAGAATTACTCTAAGAGAAGAGTGCTGGGCTCTGTGGTTTCCTTGAGGGAGAGGAGGGAAACTGTAATTGATGGAGAGGAATGGAAACTTCTGGTATGTCCAGGGAAGCTCAAGTTCCTGACATTCATCAAAATTATAAAAGGAGTTCTCTATAACTCATTAAGTGGCACATACATTCATTTATTTGTGTTGTATTTAAAAACAAACTGGTTTAACTATGAACAGATAACCTTATAAAATGTAAAGCCATTTAACATTTTCTGTACATTCACCAACCAGCATCTCCTATAAATTCTCAAAAAGAATAGCCATGTTTTAGTGAACATCTTTTAGCGTTTCTGGGTGTGTGTGGGGGGGAGTAATTAGATGTTATTTTCTGCAAGGCCATCTACAGGGCAGGGCAGTTTGACATTTTAAATGGCACCCATGGGAAAATTACCTATGTTGGCTTAGCCAAGGGTACTTCTCTGACTTGCTTCCAATTCCTGCCTTAATGAAAAGAACACCCAGAAATACCTTTATGGGTTTAGTTTTTCCCTGAGGCAATTACTTTAGAGATAGTCTTTGGAAGATGGAATTACTCCGTGTCAGAATTTGAAGTGTTATGGCCTCTGGAAAGATCATACCATCTTCCATGGACACCAAAGGGTACTATAACTATAACTCCAAGATACAGCTTTTACTTCCTACCCTAAAGTCCCACTTGCTCCTAGTTTGGGTCATTGGATTCCTCTTCTAGGCCTGGATTGTCATAGTTTCTGCCTTTCTCCTGTGAATGACATGCCCCCTCTAATGCCTCTCTCATCACAAGACTGCTATCTCTCTGGTGTCTGCCCCAAATCGTATCTGTCCACGGTTCCAGCCACTTTGACCCTGGCCCTTGCTTGAATCCTGACTCAAGTTCTAAGGCTCTTCTCTCTGCCTTCACTTGACCTGTCTTGACCTCAACACCAATACTAATATCACGTCAACAACAACACAAACACCAACCCCAACATCAACAGAAGCTGTCTGCCTGCCTGGGTCTCTATCTTTAGATCCCCTTCCTACTGAGGGCACCTGGCTACCTACTGCTGCATTCCCAAATTACCCACATCTCCCTTTGCCTTAAGGGCTTCTGAGATGGGCTTGTTTAAAAGTTGAGCTATGGCTTTCATAGTCTCTTCTATTTCCCTTCTTGCCATACCGTGTGTGTGTGTGTGTGTGTGTGTGTGTGTGTTTGTGTGTGTGTGTGTGTGTGTGTGTGTGTGTGTGTTACTAGGAACTAAACCCAGGGCCCAAATGCCACAACTGAGCTACATCCCCCATTCTTTGAGACAAGGTTTGCTAAGCTAAACTGCCCAGAATGATTAAACTTCTTCTGTAGCTCAGGTGAGACTTGAACTTAGGCTCCTTCTGCCTCTGCCTCCTGTCAGCTCTGAATACAGCCCATAGTACCAGGCCCAGTTTTCCTAATCCTTACAAGAAACAATGGGAGGTTATCAATGTTTGCTTCATGTTTCTCGGAGAAGGAAGAAAAAGTGAAGTCAAAGAAGAAGGGGAGAAAGAAGAAAAGAATAGGAAAGCCAATCAGGAGAAGAAACATAGCGCGGCAGAAATACTTCTATTCCGTGTGACTTCCCAGCCTTGCCTGGATGAAAGTCCAAGTGTCATCACCTGCAAAGACCACTTTGTGATGTCATGAGACCTCTAAGGTGACCTTATCACCACTATCGCCAACACACACTGTACATCTGTCCCCAGGAATCTGCACACATCCGCAGATTGAAATTTCTTTTTTCTAATGCGCATTTGTGTTTTGCCTCCTTGTATGCCTGTGTGAGGGCAGTGGATTCCTTGGACCTGAAATAACAGATAGCAACAGAGCTGCCATGTGGGAACTGGGAACTGAACCTGAGTCCTCTGCAAGGGCTCTAACCCCTGAGCAATCTTGCCAGCCCTCAGCAGACTGAATTCTAAGAACACACCTTCCCTTGGTATCCCAGTCTGTCCCCAAGAAGAGAGAAGTAACAAAAACACATAATCATTCCCTGGGGTTTCCATGACCTTGCCCCAGGGAGGTCCCTCCCTGTATACTACAGTTAGTTACCTGTGAGGGCAACCAAGTGCGGTAGGCAGAGGCGGTTGGCCAGGACGATGAGCTTCATATCATCCAGGTCTGGGCTGGAGGTGAACATGCCCGTGTAGAGGTACTCCAGCACAGCCCTCATGCAGCTCTTGCTTGTGTATGGAAACACCACCTATGGTTGGAAAAAGCAGGCAGGTGGCATGATGCCCAGGGTGGCCCAGAGTAACTTGGTCCTGGCTGATGAAGACCTAATTTGGTGGGCTGGTCTCCCCCAGCCATCTAGCCTCTTGGGTTGAATCTTTACAGAACCCCAAAACCTTGGCACTGAGCCTCGGTGACCTAACAGCATTAGACCTAACAGCTCTGGTGTCTTCTAAAGGGACCTAGATTCTTGGCATCTTCCTGAAGCCACTCTGGCACAGAGGAAGCTTGAAGGGGCCATTTGGGTCAGCTTCTCCCCCAAGCCCCCAGTGCCTTCTGGGAACAGCTAAAGTGGGCTACAGAATGAGCAAAGGGAACCAGCTGTCTGTTCAGAGCTGCTGCTTTGGGCCTCTGGGATCTCTTCAGAGCGCAGGGAAGCAAAAACTGCTTTCTCATCAGATGTGAGTCTCTCTGGACTTGCTGGTAATCTGGTGGCACTTTAAAATGTGGTGCCAAGAAATGCCCAGGGCACCCAGGCCCCTGGGCCTTCAAAGAATCCTGTCTGTCTAATGTCTACTCCTACTTCAGAGACCAGATCAGCTCTTAACCATTCTGCTGTTCTTTCCCTATACACCCCCTTTCCAGAAATCTTGGGGAGCTAATATTCCAATTCACCCAGCATGATCGCTGATTGCTCTTAGTTCAGTTTTTCAATCAAGGATCTGGTGAGCATGGTCTAAGAGGTGGGAACCAGGGGACAGCAGGACACTTGGCCGAAGTCAAAGAACATGTCCCTGCTCTCCAAAGAAATTACAGACCAGCTGGCAAAACTGCCTGGAGATTCTTTGAATTTTATACATCTGTACAAAGTAGAATCACATGAACTATAAGATAGAGAGATGGACAACTGGTGGTCCAAGAGACAGAGATGATGGAAAACACCAAGGGCCATGTCTGGGCTGTTCGCTTGTCTCAGAGAATGAAAAAGAGGGAACAGATGCAGGAGAACATTTTTAAGGGCTAGTCAACAAGCCCCTTCCAACTCTAGGTTGAGTTGGTACCCATGAGAGTGGCGAATGAGAAGGAAGAGGATGCTGAGGATGGACAGTGGTCAGAGAGAAAGGGGTCTGTATCCATCATGTGCTTTTATAGCCTGCATTTGATGCTCTGGCACATATAGCCTAGCTGCTTCTTTCCAGCATGGCCAGCCAGTTTCTAGAGCTAGCAAAGGGGCTCCCCTTTAACCACACTCACACCCCCATCTACCATTTCCTGTTCCAATCACTCCAGAGCCAGGTCTCAGACAGCCAGGATACCTCCACCACCACTTCCTGGCTGACTTGATTTTCCCTCTGGCCCTCAGGGTGCATTCCCCCTCCTTGGGATCTATATCAAATCCCTTTCCAAAGGCCTTATCTCCTGATCTGTTGGTCTCCTTTCTTTGCAGGATACTTGATACTGCTGATTTCAGTTTGGAACACAGGCTTTTTCTAGTGGGTCTATGTGCCTCAAGGAAGCAACAGAGTATAATTAAGGAACCAAGGAATTGTCAGTCCTGAGTTCTAGACCTACTCTCTTTTTTCTAGTCACATAACTATGAAAGTTGGATAGCTTCTCAGGGCATCCCTTTCCTGCATAAAACATGTTCGGCTTGCTATATGTATGTCTGAGTAAATTAAATGAGATATATGTGGAAGAGCTCTCCAAACATTGTAATTATATTGAAAAAGTCTTGGCTATTCAAAGCATCTCATAAACTTGTTTTGAATCCATCACTGTGCTTAGAACACGCTGAGCAAAGTACCATTAAGTAATGCTGTCTCAAATTCAAAGATGTAAATGTTTCTCCCATCCTTTCCCTTCCCATCTCCAGCCTCACCTCCCTGGTAGAACTCTCCACAAAAGGCCCCCCAAACATGGCAGCCATCCAGTCACAGCTGGAAATCAGTAGGGGTTTATGGGCGCTGATGGTCCCATCATCCAGGATGAAGGTCACATCTGTCCAGGAGGAGAAGAAGCATCATGTAAGGACACAGTGGAGAATCAGCCCCAATGGCAGTCACTGGGTCTTGACTAACCCACCTGACTTCTGGAGCCATGTGATATGAGTAATGGGCTGTAGACAATCAAGCTATTGGCTTGAGCAGGAAAACAACCATATTTCCAGGACACTTGGAGCTGAAGTCAACTCCCAATACTAAGAGGACAATCCAGACCCCTCAGGAAATTTCTTAAAGAGAACCCTTTGTCTTCTAAACATGCCCCCTACCTGAGAAGGTGCCCTTTGCCAAGCACTCCTTAACCCGGTTGGTCCGGCGGACATGGAAGGCCTTGGTGATCTCCTGATTCATGAAGGCCTCGTTGTTGAGAATGTTGGCTACCATCATACGTAGATCAAAGACCTCTAGCAGCTCGGCAATGTGGGCGATATGCATGAGGTCCCGCTCATTTTCACCAAGCTCCCCTGTGTACAGGTACTTAAGAACAGCCCGGAAGGGCCCTGGCTGAATGGAACTATCCATCTTCACCACCACCATCAGCCGGGATTTGAAGGTCAGAGGATCCTCTGCCATCTCCTCCTGGATACTCACAAAAGCTCGGCTCCAGGAAGAAAGCACACGCCCCCTGCCTGGCAGGTAACCTGTTCCATTACCCCTTAAGATCCCATCACTGGTTGAAGCCCGGAGACCAGCAGGACCAGAGCCCCCAGCCTCATCCACACTCTCACACACATCAAAGCTGGCTGCTCGAAGCAGAAAGTCTCGCCCATGGTGGTGATGGTGATGATGGTGGTGTTGCTCAGGGTGGATCCGGTGGTCCTCTGGGCGGGGGCCCCCTGGCCCTGAGGGGCCCCCCAACTCCCCCTCACTCAGGTCCATGAGGAACAAGTCATAGAATTTGGAGGAGGAGGTGGAGAGGTAGATCTTGTGGGCAAAGATGCGCACGCGCTCCTGCAGCACCAGGATGACATCAGCACAGAGCGGGTCTTCCAGGAGGTGGGCGGGGCACTCCTCGGTGCTAGAGGGAGGGTCGGGCACCACGATAATGGGGGGCGGTGGCTTGGGGGGCAGGAAGGGTGCTTGCAGTAGAGGCCGCTGCACATTGCGCAAATGAGATTTCCAGAACTGCAGGTGACGGCGGGAGATGAGTGCAGCCCGGATGGCATTGTCAAAGACATCCTTGATACCAAACTGGGCCACCACGCTGGTTTCGTAGTAAGGGATCCCCAGTTCCTTGGCCACTTCACGACCCTTCTCTGGGGGGAGGATCTCATTGGGCTTGATGGGCCTAGAGTGTGTGAGAAGGGAAAACAAATTTGAATCGGTGGTAGAGACCCTAGCCATTCTTTCCACACCTGCCCCTAATCTACTCACAGATGTCCACTGGTATCTGAAGGGGATCAATTTCAGGCTTCTCCTCAGATTTCAAATCTGTGGAAACTCAAGTTCCTCGTATAAAAAACATCATTAAAGTTTCATAATCTGTGCATACCCCTGCTTTTCTTTAAATCTCTTCTAGATTATCTGTGCAATATAAGTGCTATGCTATAGCTCAGTGTTTCCCAACCTGTGGATCACAACATTGGGGAAGAGGGGGTGAACAGACCTTTCATGGGGACCACCTAAGCCCATTGGAAAACAGAGGCATTTACATTATGATTCATAACAGTAGCAAAATTGCAGTTATGAAGTAGCTACAAAAATAGTTTTATGGCTGGGGGGTCACCATAATATGAGGACCCAAATTAAGGGGTCCCAGTATTAGGGAGGTCTAGAACCATTGATATAATTGTTTACATGCTTTATTTAGAAAATAATGACAGGGGCATGGGGAGTCTGGACATTCCCATTCATGTTGGCTGAACTCATCATATAAAGAGCCAACTATATTAGCACCATGAAATTATAGGGTCCTTTCATACAGATATTCTCAGATATGTCTTCTCCTCAATGTCTTCTTCACAGAATACAGCACAGGACTGTTCTCACAGTGGTATACAATGACATAGGAGGGTGAATGAGTGAGTGAGTAAATGAATGATTAAGCATGTTTGTCATTGACTCTAATGGAGGAGAGATGTAAGGGTCAGTGGGACCCTTGGAGGCTGAGCAGGGAGCCATAGCAATGCCCCAAGTCCCTTCCCTCTCCATGAGCACCAGAACCCCTACCTAGCCAAGGGTCTCCTGGCCCTGTTAACGGCTTCCAGATCAGCATAGCGCAGGTCCAGCTGGCAGCCCACCAGAATAACAGGTGCTCGGGGGCAGAAATGCTTGATTTCTGGGTACCACATGGTCTTGACATGGTGAAGGGAGTTAGGGTTGGCAATGGAGAAACATAGAACCACCACATCAGATCTGAGGGGAGGGAGAGAAAAGTTACAGGCAGGTAACGCTGGTGGGGGTTTACCTGCCCCTTAAAAGAGGAAAACATGTCTGCCTCCTCCTGTCCTTCCACTTCAGCCTACGCCTGCCTTATGAACCTACACAATATTATATTCTACACAATATAAAACAATCGTGACTATAATTTATGTAGGCATTTTAAAACACAAACATTCATTTGGCCTAAAGCTAGCTTATGAATTCAAAATTATCATTTTGGGGCTGGGAGTATGGCTAAGTGGGTAAAATGATGTCTATGTAAGCATGAGGACTTAGGTTCAGATCCCCAGTACTCATACATTCACATAAAAAGTCAAGTGTGGCTGTAAGCTTTTGTACCTCCAGCATCCCTGGGACTTTCTAACCAGCAGGACTAGCCAAAACTGTGTACGCAATTCAATAAAAGTCCTGTGTTGCCAGGCATGGTGGCCTAGGCCTTTAACCCCAGCACTTGGAAGGGAGAGGCAGGTGTATCTCTGTGTGTTCAAAGCTAGTGTGGTCTACAAAGCCAAGTTCCAGGACGGTCAAGCAAAAGGAAAGCCTGGGGTGTGGAGGGGGGTGTCTCAAAAAGAAAAAGATAGGGAACAAGCAATGTCCTCCTCCAGCCTCCATATTTATACACATAGATGGGTGCAAGACTCCCCGGCGATTTGCACACACACAAACATGTATATGCCAATATACATATCTATACATACGCACAAATTACTATTTTGCCAGGTTTGGTAGTACAGGCTGAATATTTTGGAGGCTGAGGCAGAAAACTTGCAGTTCAAAGCTTCCTGGGCAACAGTTAGTTCAAGGCCAATCTGGGCAATTGAGAAGGATCTTGTCTCAAAATAATTTTCTTGTTTGTTTTGCTTTCAAGGGCTAGAGATACATATAACTCAGTGGTAGAGCACTTGCTTATGATGTGAGGCTCTAGGTTCAACGTCGGCATTGAGAGGAAGAAAGAAATGATCACCACCTCACAATCTCACAGTGAGAAGTCATCCCAGACCTGTTCAGAGCCAGTAGGTTGCAAATCTGGGACTCAAACCAGACCTCAAAGCCCAGGATGCCTTCAGCCCCAGGGAATAACCACCACCATATCTCCAGTACTCTTTTCTACAGGTTCTACTTCTTAGAACAGAGAGAAAACTCTCCTGCATGGCTCCCTGCAAGCACCAAAGGCCTTCCCTACCTTCCATAAGCAAATCGCCGGTCTTTGTGGTGGTCTCCAAAGGTGTCCCAGAGGCGCAGAGAAACACTGACATCATCTACCACATCTCGGGAGCGTTCAAGCACCTGGGCATGGGGAAGATGGGACAATGGTTCTTGGGGCAGATGATGGGGAGAACAGGGCTGGCACATGTGTCTTGCACAGCCTGCTGTCCACTTAAAATCTCTGGAGAGTCACTAACAAGGGTAGTCTCCATGCTGAGGAGAACCAGTAGAGACCACAAGGCAGCACACTTATTGTTGGAGAAGAAAATGTTATTACTTTGAGCTACAGTTGCACAAGAGTTGGTGCCCAGTCAAAGCTAGAGTCTTAGCCACCTGCTTACCCATTTGGGCTGGTTAGTTCTGTCAACTTGACACAAGCTAGTTATCTGAAAGGAGGGAGCCTCAGTTGAGAAAATCCTTCCCTAAGATCCAGCTGCAGGAGGGCATTTTCTTAATCAGTGATTGATGGGGGAAGGCTCAGCCCATTGTGGATGGGGCCGCCCCTGGACAGGTGGTCCTGGCTTCTATAAGAAAGCAGGCTGAGCAAGCCAGTAAGCAGTACCCCTCTGTGCTCTCTGCATCAGCTCCTGCCTCCAGGTTCCTGCCTTTCTTGAGTTCCGTGTCCTGACTTCCTGTAAGCTAAATAAACCCTTTCCTCCCCAACTTGCTTTTGTTCGTGGTGTTTCATCACAGCCATAGAAGCCCTCACCAGGTCACCATGGAAAACACGAAAGTTCAAAAACATCTCCCCGAGAGTGGACTTCCTCCAGATCTGTTTCCTGGGGCTCCTTCTATTTCATCCACCTCTGCCCCACCCCTAGGGGAAGGGGGCTCTCATGAGCTCCAGAGACCCCCAAGCTACAGTTCGAGATACATAGCATGGAACCCCAACCAAAGGGTCTTGTTGTCTTACCTCCTGGCAGACTCGATACTGGTCAATGGCCCACACTGTGGGCACATGGGTGGCAAGAAGCTGGTACTGAGTGAGGGTGGCATTGCAGGCCCGGGCACAGATGAGCCTGGTCTTGCCCACGGCGTTGTCCCCCACCACCACACACTTGATGGTCTCTACGTTTGGCCTTTCATAATCCATGTCAGAATCCATTAATTGGAACCTGAGGAGCAGGAAAAGAGATAAAGGACAGTCTGGCATGCTATACCCCTGAGGACTAGGGTCAATACAAGCAGCCCTCCTCCAACAGGTCTGTGGCCTTGTCAAGCATCGTTAGTGCCGATGTGAAGAGAGAGGGGTGAGCAACATCCAGGGAAGCTTTGCAGCGGCCCTAGGAGACAGGAGCTCATTCAGTCTGAGGAGGACAATGCCACCAGATAGACCGCTTCTTCCTCTGGTCCCCAACCATCCTGCAGCTGGACTTCTGGATAAAGGCAGTCTGTGAGAGATCCCAAGGCAGAATGTGCCTTGTGCCTGGCCCTAACCCCACTCCCCCAGAGAGGGGGAATCTGCCTGGTCGTGCACACATTCTCTTCTTTCCTCCTCTTCCCTGGGGCTGTAGCTGAACAAACAGCTGAGAGAAGCAGACATGGGGCCAGGTCCCCACCCCTTCCCAGCATGCTCCAATGCAGAGTCACTTTAAAATTTAATGGACATGTCAGGGCTGGGCAGCAGCTCTTCCAGCTTTCCCTGTTGTCTCCTGGCCCTCTCATATGGTAAATTTCCAAGACCCAGCCTGCTCACCACCATCCTCCTACCCTATCCCCTTTCATGGATTAGGGGAGGTTTTTCTGACAGCCTCTTTGAGTAGGGGGCCTTCTGTGTACCTGCTGAATTCACAAGCCTCCCCTCCTTACTCTGGTTCTGCTCAGCTGAAGACCTACTTTGAGATAGGGAGTCATATCCCAGAGCGATATACTCTGTGATCCATGGGCCTTCCCATCTCTATCTGGGTTACCTCCAGGATCCCACATCCAGCTCTCAAAAGTAAGACCTACCTCATACAGAGGAAGAGGCTTAGACTGGAAGACCCTCCCTCTTCTGGCTCTTAAGGAGAGGCTATCTGCCTATGTGGGAAACTGAGTGCTGGAGGAGGAAGTTGAGGGTCAAGCTTAGCCTAAATTTCTGCCTCAGTTTCTTCTGGTAACAGGCAGAGCAGTATGTCCATCCCAGAGAGTAACCAATCAGATGAACAGATAGAAAGCACTCCTGTAGTTAATGTGACATATCTATGGTGAGAAAGCAGAGGCCTCAGTTTGAGGAGGTTTTGAGGACAGTCTCTTTCATAGGCATCTACCCTTCTATAAGGGATAAACAGTATGGGAAGGGTAGGTACACTTAGGGCTATCAGTCTGTCCCTGTTCATTCCCTGTATACAAAGAGACATCGCGGGGCTAGAGCCACCTGAAGTAAGCTTTCCCAGGTACAGGAAAGCTAAGTGCAGAGGAGTCCTGGACGCTGCCCAGGCACTATACTGCTGAGCCATCAAGACCAGAGCCAAGCCACCACCAGCAGCAGAGGAGCTCTGTCCCTGGCAGGCTATAACTAGATGCTAACATGCAGGAATGCAGAACTGAACGACTCAAGTAACATGGCAACTGGGATTTGCGCAAGAGGATGCATCTCAGCAACCTAAGCAAAAAGTGCAGCAAGGACTTTTCAATGAGACAGACTCATCCTCCTAGGAATTTTACAGGATCTGGACCCTTCCACTACAAGGGGTCACCACCAAGCTCTGGCCCAGTCTCTATGGCAACTATTTGCATCATTCCTGCTCTCTCCTTGTCCTGATCACCAGGCAACTGTTAGAGCCATCAGCTTTCTGCTTCTCCTCTCTTCTGAACTGAGGGCTTAAAATCCTCCGTGACAGTTCTTAGTCTCAAGTTAGACAGCTGAGGGATGTGTGGGCACCAGAAAGAGCCAAGTAGGTGTGGTTTCTGCTTTATGGGGTGGATAACAAAAGGAAGATAGAACCTCACCTATGAAGACAGAAACCCAGAGGACAACAGAAATCCCTTCTGTGCTTTTGATTCACTAGCATGTAGGTCTAAAAGCAAATGGGAGAAGGCCCAGAGAAGGGGCCTGGGCTCTTAAATCCAGGGGCACGTCCAAGTTTAGCTGCTTTGTGACATAACACACACATACCTTGTGATTTTGCTTCCAGGGTTCAGTAGGGGACAATGAGCCAACCAACAAGTAGTGTTAGAGTTTAGGAAGCAGTCTGCCTAAATTTCTATCTAACCTGCACATACATTCCAGCCCATCCCCTCCCTGGCTGCTCCTTCATACTTCTCCTAAACATTCTCCAATTGATTCTCTTTCTCTCTCTCTCTCTCTCTCTCTCTCTCTCTCTCTCTCTCTCTCTCTCTCTCTCTCTCTCTCTCTCTCTCTCTCCATCATCATCCCTGTTGCAATATCAAGCTTCATTGTCCTAACTCGAAAGAAGCAAACCTCTTCATTTTTTGTGGACATAAGTCTCTACCTCCAGAAAATGGGTATGAGGGTGTTGGAAGAAATTTTTGGAGTTTTGGTAAATTCATGCCAAGAGAGCCTGGATGAAAGGAGGCATTTGTCTTCTTATGTAATATAGTATTATATAATGCTAGATCGAATATCCATATGTGTAATTATATCTCTTTTTAAGATACAGGCTGGCCCAATTAAGCCAGGAGAACTTTTTGTGTAATCGGGCCTATCTTAAGTGAGGATCCTGTCCAGGAGACAGCATGCCAATATTAATATAATTTCTGCTCTAGAATATTGCTGCTTTCTGGATTGCTGCTGATGCATGATGATACAAAGCACTCAGTAAACTTCCCCAAGGCCCCTTTCCCCTCTGGCACTCTTTTCTTCAATGACTCAAGACTTTTGCTCACAATTGTCTCAGCCTCATTCCTTCAGAGATTCCTCATCACCCTCCACCTTGTCCTGAGTATCACAACGTCCAACCAACTCCACTCCTTGACAATCCCAAAGTCACTGGTATTTCCTCCCCCCAAATCCTGTCCTCACATCACCACTCCCCCCTTCACAACAGTCTTCTGCACATCCCAGTTCTTTGTACTCTGTCCAGGACAGATCCGAAGGTGTGCGCAGATTACCCACAAACCTCAAGCGCTCCCATTCCCACCCCCGCACCCCTACACACACTCTTTGCAGAGCTCAAAAGCCCCCCTTTCCCTCCCACAGCTGTGGCTGCCCTAGTCTGGTTGTCAAGGAAACGACAATCTCCCTGGGAGCCTGGCTTGTCTCCTAGCAACCAATATCCCACATCCTGCATCTTACAAAAAACGTGAAAGGGAGGAAAGTCGGGAAAATGAAAGTAAAAAAATCAAGGGAGATGGATAGAAAGGGAGAATCTGGAGAAGAAGAGCAAAGGAAGACTGGATTGGGAATTAAAGGAACTCCCACTGGAGAAGCTGATATTGTAATATGGGCGAAAATGGAGGGGTGGATCCTCCCCACGTAGAAAATGTAAAGTAAGGCCCGGAGGGATCTTGAACGATCACGTTAACAAAAAATACAGAACAAATCTTTTCAATCAGAGGATACCCAAACATTAACAAACAAGGCTCAACATTTCCGCCAGTAGTTTGCCAAAACTCAGCTGGACAGACCACAGTGGAGTTGACTTCAAAGAAACATCTCCACAACCGTCGGCAAACACCCAATTGTACTGGCTTAAAAAAATATATAATAATAAAAATAATAAAAGGGAAAAAAAGGTACACCTCTACCACTCTGACCTCTTATTTTTCTCCCGACAATGCTGTTCTGCACATATAATTTTTTTTAAAGAAGTAAATAGGGAAGGGGGAGGGGCACGCTATGTCAATGCATGACATACACTTTTCCCTAAAAACACCCAAGAAAGGTTAATTTCTCTCCTCCTTTGAACAGAGCAGCCTCAGCAAGTGCCCATGGGAAGAGTGGAACACAGGGGGGAAAGCAGGAGGGGCGCAGGCAGGTAAGGGGAGGGCACCGAAGGCTGAGCCAAGGCGAGGCGGCGCGTTTGCAGAGGCTGCTTGCAACCCGGCCATAATAGAAATCAATCATGTACTTACACCACTACATGTGACGGGGTAATTTCTAGTGTAGGGCACACATCTCTTCCTGCTAAACACGCTCATTTTAGTGAGATGTCTGGGGTCACTCCGCGCGTACAAGTTGGGGCGCCGATGCCGCTGCTCTGTGTTGGGGATCCAGCCAGGCTTCTGGGGTCCCTCCCGGTTTGGGTGCGATCAGAAACTCTGGCACAGGAGCCCAGGCCGGACCGCGGCGCGTGAGCAGCCTCGCGCGCTGCACTGCAGCCACTGCTTCTTCCGGATCAGCATCTCCGCGCGCCCCGGGCGCCCAATGTCATGGAGGCTCGTGGAGCGGGACTGCGCGCCGCCGCTCGGACCTCCGGCCGCTGGGCCGCGCCGCCGCCCGGCTGCGCTGCGGAGGTTGCCGGCGGCGCGCTGGAGAGCGAGGCGCCGGGCGAGGCCGCCGCACGCGCGCAGCCTTTAAGACGCCAAGCGCCGCAGTCCCGGGGACCGCTCACGACCTCCTTTTTTCATTCACAAAAAAAGCAAAGTTGGGGGGGGAGGGGGAGAAAAGAAGAAGAAAAGGGGGGGAATCGCACCCAGGAACCGTTGCTGTGACAGGGACCGCCCACAGCGGCGCGGGGTTGGTGGAAAGGGGAGCGAAGGGGATTGGACACCCGGAGGGCACGCCCTAGGCACGCCCCCAGACCTGGGCACGCCCCGCTGCTCCTCTGCTGCTCTCTGCGCCTCCTCCCTTTCCCCCTGGGAGCCACGGTGGCCTGGCCAGCCTCAAAAACTTGCTGGACTCTCACGACGGTTTTCCCCAGGAGGCTAGGAGAAACTCCTGCTGATGCGCCTTGGGAATGAGAGTTAGAGAACCACGGGAAGATTTTCCTTTCTCCCTGAATTCAGCGAAGGCTGGCACACAGCTGCTTTTCAGAACAAGTCCTCTATCTCCTTGGGAGGTACCCCCCCCCCCCCCCCAGTACTCAAGGGTTTTCCTTCCTGCATCATCCCTGCAACTCTGACTTTCGGAGCTTCTGCTGAGTTTTTTGTATAGGCACCTGTAACCACCTTCAGAGTCCCCGTCCCTACTCTCAGAGAGTTCATTAAATATCTTCTTAACTTGCAAAGAATGCCATGGAAATATTCTGTACTCTGTAGGTTCTCTTCTGTAACCTACAGTAATTTAAGCCAGATGTAGTGGCTTTGGAACAGTGAAACTGGATTCTTGTCATGAGTGCAAGACTAGCCTGGGCTGCAAAGCAAGACCTAGTCTCCAAACACTAAAATAAAAATGGGTTGGTTCTAATGCCATCAATCCTGTTCATCAGAAGGAAGCTTCTGTGTTCAAGGCTGGTTTTGCTAGGATGGTCTGGACTGTTAGAAATTATAAATCTTGTTAATTATCTCTGGACAGTTTTTAAAGCCCTGACTGGCAAACCTCATATCTCAGCCTCCTCTATCAACCTTTCAACTTGTTCTTTGAGAATGCAGATCATTTTAATATTATTCTATGCAAAATATAATGTGAAAGAGAGATTTACTTCTCCGCCCCAAAGTCAAATAAAAACTGAAATTTTGCTAGGTTCGGTGATACACATCTGGAATCCCAGCATACAGAGGGCTAAGGTAGGAGGATGGAAAATTTGAGGTCAATATGGGCTACATAGGAAGATTCTGCCATAAACGAATAAATAAAATACTCAATTTATATTGTCTGAAACCCTTCTCTTGTCTGTGAGTGCATATGATTACAAGTTGCCCATCAGGGTGCTTGTGGTAAGTGTACATTCAGGGTCATTTAATTACTGTATAGCAGGTAGATACTTTACTAATGGAAGATGCTCCTCCTCCTCCTCCTCCTCCTCCTCCTCCTCCTCCTCCTCCTCCAACACCTACCCAGAGCTGGGGAGAAAGTTGACAGTGACAGGAGTGCTTCTTAATATTTCGTGTTGAGACTCAATAAAAGCAATAAAAAAAATAAAACTCGATCAATACAACAAGTACTAATTCAAATACATGTTTAGAAAAGAAGATAGACTTTGCCCAAGGATGTTCTTCCCCCTATATTTGGTACAGAAGAGCCTCACTCCATTGTTTATACTCCTAAGAGTGGTTGTGCTAAAGAAAAACACAGCATTAAATCTCTCTGGGTTTGTACACCCAGCCAGGGCTCCTCCCTCTCTGACTTCTCTTCATCCTGCTCCAAAGGCTAGCTGGGTGCTGGATGCCTGCTGGTATCACCTTTCATGTGTCCTGCAGCATGTCACTTGTGTGATGCTGAGTAGACAAACAGCATCTCCTTTGCTAGAGAAGAGGTGTGCTTCTGAGCCTGTAACTCTGTAGCCAATGCCAGGCTGGGTCATAGGTGGGTCCGAGATGCAGGTCTGGGGTCTGGTCTTAGACCAAAGCAAATACCAAAGGAAGTTACCCCTATATTCAGTAGAGTGGCTAGGGCTGAGCCAGTGGCTAGATGGTGAGGTATCCTGAGCCACCATTCCTTCCAGAGTGGCAGTCCCCAGTCCCTGCTTTCAGCTTGTCTTCAAACAGGAGTGCACTGACTGGTTTTACGTCAACTTGACACAAGATAAAGTCATCCAAGAGGAGAGACCTGAGAAAAAGCCTCCATAAAACAGGGCTGTAGGCAAGACTGAAGGGTTTTCTCTTGATTGGTGATCAATACAGGAGGGCACAGTTCATCCTGGGTTCTATAAGGAAGCAGGCTTGAACATGCTATGTGAAGCAAGCTAGTAAGCAACACCCTTTTATGGCCTCTACATCAGCTTCTGCCTCCTGGTTCCTACCTTGTTTGAGTTCCTGCCCTGACTTCCTTCAGTAATAAACAGTAGTGTGGAAGTGCAAGCTAAGTAAACCCTCTCCCCCCCCCCAACTTGATCTTGGTCATGGGTTTCATCACAACAGTAGTAACCCCAACTAAGAGACATCTTCCCATCACCTCAGCTTTCCAGCATTCGCAGTCAGTGCCCACTTAGTCCTGTCTTCACAAGGCAGTTGTCCTCCAGGCTGTACATCCTCAGAAACAAACCTCCTCTGGGACCACGCTTGCCTTATCTCTCTGCCCACCCCGCACCCATTTGTCAGGACAGAGTTTCTCTGTGTAGGCCTGGCTGTTGGGGAACTCACTTGATACACACTAGGCTAGCCTTGAACTCGGAGGACTACCTGTCCCAGCCTCGAGAGTGCTGGGATTAAAGGGGTGCACCACCACGGCCCACCTTTATCTCTGTCACTTTTCATTGACAGATCCCTGAGGCTGGATTTAGTAGCTGCCAATGGTGCACTGTGTCCCTTTCTATAGCAGCAGCCGGCAGTTGCTTGGAGTCCCTGCCCACTTCACCCCCTTCCTTCCTTTCTTCCTTGTATCCTTTTCTGCCCGTGGCCTGCAGCTTAGAGTCACATTGCCTGTTTCATCCTCTCACTAGCTGGCTATCTGCACTGCCCTTCCAGGTGGCCTAGGTACTGCCCTGTGGTGGCCTCCCTTCCTTGCCATGGAAGCAGTGCCCCATTTCAGCACAAAGGTAAGTTTAATTCCAATATCTCCTGTCCCAGACCCCCAGCATCTCTTCCGTCATCACAGCTGTCTGTGACCTAAAATCTCCTTGAACTTATCCGCTGATGTCACTTCCTCCTTCTCTTCCCATAACTAGCCAGGCCATCACTAGGCTGCTATTTTCCTATGGGCAGATGCCAACTTCTAAGCTGATTATTTAGCTGGAGGGAGAAGCCTCTGTCCTGGTTCTTGGGGAGATGTACACCTCAAGATTCAGGCTAGTTCCAGCAACTACCCTCTTATGGTTCTCTCTACCCCTTTCAAGGCCAGGCCAGCTTGTGCCCACCCCTCCATCCATCCCTCCTCCAGCCTGTGTGCTCTATACACTCAACAAGCAGCCGAGCCTTCCAGATTGATAAGCACATGTTCACAGTGCCCCCCCCTCACACACACATAACTAAGCTTGTGATATGAGCAATGTGCCTACTGGAGCAGGTGGCATCCCTGCTCAGAACTAGCAACAAATTCAGAAGTAAATCTTGAGCAAAGGCGGGGGTACTTTGAAATACAGAGCCCAGATAAGGAGGAAGGTGCTGCCAGGATAGCCAGGTTGTTCTCAGCTCCCTACCTAGGATAAGACCACTACCAGGTCCCCATGAGGAGGTGTGGCCTTTGAGGAAGCAGTTCCCTAGACACAGACACTGCCCACCCCCATCTCCTCTACTGCAAAATGCCTAATTGGCCCTTTTAAGTGAACTGGATGTCAAATTCTCCAGCAAGTTCTCCATCAACACCTGTTGTCTATCTTGAGTTCCACTAGTGAATAAAAACACAGCTGGTCACTGTGCCGTCTCTCTGCCCTCCGGCACTGAGAACGCCTTTGGAAGGGATCTGCATTTCCACGGGGGTATTTATCTATTTGTCATGGTAGTCTAATGCTTCAACAAGCACACAGTGCATGCATGATAAATATTTGATGAGAAAATGAAGGTTTGGGAGGAGGTAGTTGAGAGGGGCAGAGGACAGTACTACAAAGTGACCACTCACACATTGCTCTAGGGCTCCTCCAGGCTCCTAACGGGAGTGGCAAGGATGGGAAGGAGGCAAGATGGGAGAGGAAGGGATTGAGCTCACCGTAAGTCACCCAAAAGTCAGGGGGCTCAACATGGAAGGCTCTACCTAGGGCAAGAACATGGTTATGGCTGCCCGGGTTCAGAAGTCTGATACTCTAGCTCGGGAGCCATAGGGGTCAGCTATGAGGCAGACAATGGGGGCCTGGTCCAGGCCATTCTGAGTTGACTGAGTGATTTGGCAAAGAGCGCTGCCATTGCCACTCGTGGAACTGCATGATCCTGGACCCTCCCCCCCAAAAAAAGAAAAAAAAAATTCCCTGGATTTTTCTCACAGATAAAGGTTAGTCTACATGACCTTCAAGGTTTGGTACAGGGGTGGCCTACATATAATCAGTCATCCATGAGCTAGAACCACCAAGATCGGGAGCAGACAGGGAAGTCTTTGGAAGGGGTGGAATAGGGATTGGCCACAGTGAAAGAAAGAGGTCTAATTCTACAAGACCATTTGGTACTTACCTTAGGTCTCATGCCATCCAAAGAAAATTCTGCAATTTCTGGAGGGTTCAGAAATGGTAGCAAAAGGATTGGAGAAGCCAGCTAGATACCCCCTGGAAAGCGGTTGACACTGTGCTGTTAAGATGGACAAGTTGACTTGGTGATGAGAAAGGGACAGGGAAGAAGATGATAAGGAGAAAGGTCAAAGCTGAGAGAGAGAGAGAGAGAGAGAGAGAGAGAGAGAGAGAGAGAGAGAGAGAAGCAGGGAGAGCTGCTGGGTTCACAATTAAAAGTACCTGCTGCTCTTCCTGAGGAGCCAGGTTTGGTTCCCCGTGCCTGTATCGGTTGGCTTAAAACTGTGTGTAACACGAGATCCAGGGGCTCTAACATAGCTTTCTGGCCTCTGAGGGAACACAAATACACACACACACACACACACACACACACACACACAGAGAAGAAGGAAGAGAGGGAGGGAGAGAAAGACGGGGAGAGGGGGAGAGAGAGAGAGAGAGAGAGAGAGAGAGAGAGAGAGAGAGAGAGAGAGAGAGAGAGAGAGAGATGCTCACACAAACATAAATAAAAATAAGGCTTAAAAAGAAAGAAATCAGTCAGGCAATGGTGGTGCACACCTTTAATCCCAGCACTAAGAAGAACTTCTTCGAGTTCAAGGCCAATCTGGTTTACAGAGAGACTTCCAGGACAGCCCGGGTAACACAGAAAAACAAACAAACAAAATAAAACAAACAAAAAACAAGGAAAAAAAGAAAAGAAATTAAAGCAGAGAGGGATCCACTCACTTTGCTTCCGACTTTTCAAACAGCTGTGTGACTTGGGACAGAGGCTATAATCATTCTGGGCACAAATGTGAAGCCACACTGTGAAGATAGTGGGTGACCACCTGACCTCACTGTCCCTTCAAGAGCTGAAATCTCTCAAACTCTTTACAGCTTTTCATGTGTTCCCCTTCACATCTCTGTACTCAACTTCTGTCTGTATCTCAGCCATCTGGTCCCCATGTGCAGTGTAGATCATACAGGGGCATTGAGTGAGGTTAGAATTTTGAGAGTCTGAGTAATAGAATCTCACATCTTCCTTGGCCCTAAGGGTCCCTTGACAAAGCAAAGGGGAGGTCAGGGGAGACAGAGCAGGGAACGTGAGTGAGAGGCCTTGGTGGAACGCTCAAGGCTGGCCCAGGCCCTTGACAACAGGTCTGTAACCACACCATGGCAAGAAGACTCCATTAGCAATCAAGAGTGACTCCACTGGCAGTGGGCATGCAGGGCCTTCACGTACTGCAGGCCTCCTACCCACAGCTGATCCAGGACTGCATTAAGTATCTTCTATGGCTCTGAAATTACTCTTCATTCAGCAGAGAAATTTGAGCTCTTGACAGTTAATCTCTTTCAAGAGCTGTAAGAACCACCACTAAGAGCAGGCCGTCTAGCATGCCAAAGCAAGATACCCAGCAGCAGTGTGGCTCCACCTCAAGCTTCCCGGGAGGTGGCTTTCTCAGGACAGAGTTCTAAAGCCACCATGAAGCAGGCAGGGCTACACCAGAATGGATCTGCCTCTGTCCAAGATGGTACAGGAAAGGACAAAAATGTACCCCATAGTCAGTGATGCTAGGCTCCTTGGCTTCCTACAAACTACAGACCTTCCCAGCAAGGGCAGGTCTTATCCCTGAAGCTCCACCGAGCTGGGGGTGTGAGGCTTTAAGGAGGCTGATCACCCCAAAATAGATTTGTGTTTTTCACAACTTTTTTTAAATGAGCCACTGGCATCTCTTACAGCATGGGAAAAAATAGCCTCAACTGTTAACAAATAAAGATTATAAAAAGCCCCAACTGTTCCTCATGGGTGTCTGTGTGGCTTCATGGAGTGGGATTAGGGAGATGTGCAACCCAGAGCCTGAGTCTCTTCCCTCTGGCCAGCCCCTTTCCGCTGCCAGAAAGCAGGGAATATTCGTGCATATTGTGAGCATATGTTCCTTCTGCTTCCAAAAGCACGGAGCAGCTTAATACAGACCACGTGCATGTAGCTAGGCTGGTTTCAAAGAAGCTGGAGGGCAGAGTTTATGTGTCCATACTTGGAAGGCTCCTTCTTGCTAAGGTCAGTTTATCCTGCAATTGAATCCCTTGGGTGTTACTAGATATCAATAAGCAGCCTGAGTTTGAGGCCACAGATGCTTTTGACCCTGGTTGTAGCATTGCTGGGGATACCCAGGAGGGGATGCTGCCCTCATGTATGTCCTGAGTCTCCCTGGAGAGCTCCAGGCTGAATCCTTTGCCCCAACCCTGGGAGCCTTCTTGGTACCTGGACTTCTAAAGATGTAAGAAAGGGACTGGTATAAATGCCCTGGCACTGAGTTAGTACCAGGACTCCCGTCCCTATAGAAGCCTCGGGGAGGGGAGGGGATGAGGCGGTTGATTTAGGGAACTCTTGTGGGCTCCTTGGCCCTGATGGCACCAATCTTTGGTTCTGATCTTTGGCAGGCGAATAAAGGCACCTTAAGTTCCGAGGAGGCCCCTATTTTCCAAAGCCTTGGATGCGTTCAGACCCACACTCCACCCACCTGCACAGGCTCAGCTCTCTTCTCCTCTCCCTCCTGTTTGTCTCCCTTTTCCCACCTCCAGGTCTAAGATTCTGTAAAAAATAAAAATAAATGCACGAGGCTTACCTTAGATAGCATACAAGATGAGTAGGCAGCTGACTAGCCAGGACACCGGGTACCCAAAGGATGTTATTCAACCCTGATGATGGGATTAGGGGCTGCTGATCAGAAGTTTCTTGAGATAGCTACAGTGATGAGAAACCCATAGGACAGCTGGAGCATCCCTAACATCCTCAGGACCCTATTCTTCCCAGGGTATGGTTTTAAGTGGCTGAAAACTTGGGGAAGAACTGTGTGGAGATTGTTGAGAGGCCACTTTGACTTGTCACAGACAAAGTTTGCTCTGCAGGATGTGGTCATGGGCAGCTTAAACCCCCTCAAATAAGGTAGTAATGCATGAGTTAGAAGAGCCAAGCCACTGGAGGGCTGACCATGGGATCTGGGAACAGTGGACCCAAATGGCAGGAGAGAAAGGAAGAGGAGCTGGTACTCAGAGTTAAGAACTTTCCATGGGACAGACAGGACACAGATGGTGTAGGGCAGGTGCCCAGCAGAGAAGCAGGAGTGCAGGCTGCTGCCAGGCTGACCACTGAAAACACATGCCCCAACTTTGGCTGTCTGGGCATTACTAAATGTTCTGGAAAATTCACTATTCGTCACAGACTAACCCGCCTGCTACTGAGAGTGCCAGTATGGTGTTCCCTAGAAGCCCCACTTACGGGCAGAAGTTCAGGGATAGAGGCAGCCCCAAGAGGAGCTTGTAGAGGAGGTTGCTATGACATACTGTCCCTGCATGGAGCCTTGAAGTCACTCAAATGCAGACCAGAAGGAAAACCAAAGAAGCAGGTGCATTGAGATAATGTAGTCAGTCGCAGGTCCAGCGTGGGTGTTCTGAACACAAGCTACCCTCTGGTGAAAGGCAGTGGTGTTACAGGCAGAGGCACTGTATGGGGCACAAACGATCCTTCAGGACCAAGATGGTGAGCACCCTGTGCAACCCACGCCACACTGCCCAGTTGAGACTTGGCTTTCTCCGCAAATAATGTTTGTTTGCTCACTTATCCCTGTCATTAGCCTCTTTCTCTCATTCATTGAATACAGGCTAAGCCCCTCCTGGTGCCTGGTACTGCGCTAGAGGTCATAGAGATTATGAACTGGCAAAGATGCCAGCAGTCTAGGTCATCGAGGGACTTAGGTTTAGGAGAACAGTAACTAATTATTGCATGTTTATAATACATATGCCAACTATTGTGTTCTATGAGCTGTCTTGTTTAAAAGCTTTAAAATCCTGTAATAAGTCATCATCATCATCACCATCATCATCATCACTATCTTCCTTATTCTCCTCCCCATTGGCCAAAGAGAAAATGGAAATTGAACCTCCAGAAGAAGGAAAAGGAAATAGAAATGGAAGCTTTTCCAGAATCACAAAGCAAGTAGTTAAGCCAAGCATAAAGATTCACAGGAGGTTGAGGAGCCAGGTAAGATGCAAATAGCCTGGGGTAGGTGCACAGGAAGGAAA
Source organism: Phyllotis vaccarum (assembly GCA_033318265.1). Lineage (NCBI taxonomy): Eukaryota > Metazoa > Chordata > Mammalia > Rodentia > Cricetidae > Phyllotis > Phyllotis vaccarum. The sequence goes on along the minus strand of JARWLC010000005.1, from coordinate 52,209,252 downwards.
ACAGAAGTGTGGGCTGCTCCACATGGTTCGGTGGAAGCACAACCCAACTTCTGTTGTCTGGGGCTTGCCACGTGTTCACACTCTGAACCTCCCAGATGGCCCCCCTTCTAGTGGCCTGCACCCTTACAGGTTCATTTGGCTTTGTATCACATACACACACACACACACACACACACACACACACACACACACACACACATACACATCCACCCTTCAATTTTAGAATTCTGAAGTGTGATACTATCATGTAGCTTTATTTGTCATTAGGGAGGTTCAACATGGTTTCAATAGCTGGAGGGAGAAAGAAATCAGAGAAGCTGGCTCTGCTAACCTAGGGAGATTCTTTGGGTGGGTGTGGAGCCTTTCTTCCCTCACACAGAGTCCATAATATAAGAAGGTATTTGTCCACTGGGGAGTCTTAACTCCATGGCCAATGGCAGCCTGGTTGGTCTTAACTTAAAGTATGGCCTAGAGGTAGGGTAAGGATGACAAGATAGGAAATTCTTGAGTTTAGTGCATGAGGTCAAAGTGAATGTGAACTAATCCAATTCTTAAATGGTTACTTCAGAGAAGCCCTCTTAGTCACTCAGATTTGAGCAAGGCCTGTGCCCCTCTCTACCTTGGCTCATGTCCAGGGTAGCCCATGTCTGAATTATGACTGCCTAGTTAGAATACTTGCAACCCTTAAGAAGCCTCAGGCTTAAGCCTGATCCCAGCCCCTTTCTCTTACTGAAAGTGAGTCTCTTACTGAGCTGCTTCTTAGCTAGGGACTGACCCCAAGTCTTGAAGCAGGAGCAGGAGTGTTTGCTGAAAGCCTGCGAGCCCCTGGTCAGCTGGGATAGGAGAGAGAAATAAAATGTAAAGGTTGAGAGTAGAAAGGGGAACAATGAAGATTTGGGCTATTGATCTATCTCTTTGGGGGCCCGCAGATTTCATTGCCTCAAGGACTGAGAGTTTCCAAATGTGAAGGGTCAGCCAGGGCTCAGGGACCAGAAGATGCAAGCTATCCCAAAGGGTAGAGGCACTAGTAGAGGAGAGACTTTCCTGGAGCGTGTGAGGCACAGGCAGGAGCCCTAACAACAAGGAGAAACAAGAGACAGGTCACCGTGAAGGCCCAGTTTGCCCCAACATCACAAACTGTCACTGAGGCCTATCCTGACCTGTGGCATCTTTCGTGAATAAGAAGTCAGTGGTCTTGGAAGTGGAGGAGGAGGTGGTGTCTGCTTGTCTCACCCCTTGCTTACTTTTTCCTTCTCTCCTGGCCAGGGCCACAAGGGAAGAATGGAACCCAGGTCTGCACTGGCCCTTGACTACTAGCATATTCCTCCTTGCTACATCCTTACAGGCACAAGTCCTTTGTCTCCTATTCCAAAGCCAGCTGTCACAGGTAGCTGCTGGGTCACAGTCCAAGGGATGCTACAGGTTGACAGATCAAGCACCAGGTTCCTCAACCACCCACTCACTCTTTGCCTGTCTTCATATGTCACCTTTCACAAGAGACCCAACACTGAGTTATGTGAAATGATAAAGAGTGTCCAGAGCAGGCTGGAGTGAGAAGACCCTTTCTTTCTTTCCAGTAGATAACCCGGTGCCAAGAGGCATAAGCTTACCTGCTGTCTCCTTAGGGGTCCAGCTGGCCTGTCACTATTTCTTGTCTGTAGACTGTGGTGGGCTGACCCAGGTTGTTGAGAAGGGAATTGTAAAGAAACAGCATACTCATTGGATGTTAATGCTGAGATCCAAACCCTAGCCTATGGGAAAGTAGGCAAGCACTCTGGTAACCAGGAACATGGCCAGGGGGCTGGTTTCCTTCTTTGAAATCCCTACCCCACCCCACCCCACCCCACCCCACCCCACCCCACCCCACTCCAGCCTCTAAGTCTGCAGAAAGCCCAGGTTAAATCACCTGTTCACATCTTTGCCAGGTGAATGCTCCCAATGCCTAACCTTGTTTCTGCTGGGAGCCCTATATAGCTGCCCTCAGGCTCCTAGTAGGCCATGACCGGTCTTCTTGGGTCCCTGGTGACTCACACTGCTTTGGAATTTCACTCACTGGCATTTTTAAATGCACTTCCTGACAGCCTGGCCTGGTGCCAGGGAGCTGCACTGCGGCAACCCCATAGGTGAAGACTTTTGTCCCTACCCGGACTGCTGGTCACAGAGGTTGGGGAAGAGGGAAGTCAGGCCAGAGAAGCCAGGTTGGGACACAGAGGCTTTGTCCTGGCTTGGGCTCACCTGCACACAGGTGGAGAACAGCAGGAAATCTAAGGATTATCATGGTTGCCCAGGAAACAGAAGACAGAAAACCTAAACTGGCTACCAGGCTTTTTTCTTCTTCTGTGTCTTTGAGATAAGACCTCTGTTTCAAGCAGGCCTCATATTCCAACAATCCTCCTGCCTTCCAAGTTGCAGCTGTGAGAGTTTCTTGGAATAGATTTGGGGTGCCTCTGTTGACCAGTTTGTGGATCTTCGAGGGCTCCAGATGTATCTGCTGAGCGTGACTGCCCTGTTGGACCCTTCCAAACGGCTTAAGCCACCATCCCCTATTGCTGTTGGAGTAACTGTTCTCACAGACTCACATGTTGTACACTTGTCCTCCAGCTGGGGGTGCTGTTGTGGCGGGGGGGGTGGCCTGTGGAGCCTTTAGGAGATTGAGCTATATGTCATTAGGGGCAAGACTTTGAAGATCAGTGCCCATCCTTTGATTCCTGATACACCCTAGTGTGAAGAGCCTTTACCACATGCTCGCAGCCACCATAGGCAGCTACCACCATGTCTTCTGGTGAGATAAACTGAAAGCCAAAACATACTTTCTTCCCTAAGTTTCCCTAGGAGGGATTTTGTCACAATGACATAAAAATAATGAATACATCCCTCATTTCAAACATCATGTGAGGGGTTGGTCCTGGATTTCGAAAGCTCAAGTGGGAAGAAACTGCCACAATTGGATTGGAGAAGGGAAATAGAAGATCTGAATTCATTCTCAACTTCCCTGGTCTGCCCTCCCCCAATCCCCCCAATGGGTACCACTCCAAATGAGATAGGATTCCTTGCATAGTCTCCACCCAGATCCTTGGGAAGGCAATTGCTTCAGTCACTCCCTACCTACTGAGCTTCCCAGCCCTCCCTTCCCTCCCAAACCTGAGGCTACCCCTCTGCCCTTCCTCCCTGCTGTCCACAGAGAAGTCTGTGATTGCCCACAAAGCTGACCCTTCTGTGTACTAGGAGCAAAGCCAGGAGTTCTGAGTGAATTCAACAGGACCCTCACTCCATCCATGTCAACCATAGAGAATGGTTTCTGGGCCAATCATCTCTGGTCAGGTTAGTGGGAAGGTGGCCTGATCATGAGGCCACACCCTGAAGACGGCTGAGCCTTACTAATACCTGTTAGAACAACTCTGGCTCTGGACAAGTCTCTAGGGAAGAAGCTTACCAGCTCATGCCCTGCTCTCTCTGGCCCCTCTAGGAGACCTTAAAGATGCCAAAGAGTAGGGATAAGAAAATGAGCTGAGAGCCTCTGCTGTGATTCCAATATGGTGGTACCTTCCCAGACTCCTGTCCAGGCCTAATGTCTCCTTGCGCTAGTATTGGGATGTGTGGCCCAGAGAGTGGTTTTTGAGTAGTGGATCAGGGCCTCGGAAAAAGGTTAATGTTGTGAGAGAGTGCGTACATAAATTTTCACGGGACTGGGTTAGTTATCATGAGAGTGGATAGTTGGAGAGCAGAGCTATCCCTCATTTGTCTCTTCTACATGCATTCAGTCTTGCTTGCTTGTGTGTGTGTGTGTGTGTGTGTGTGTGTGTGTGTAAGCTTGATATGCATGTGTAGGGGGTGCACATATAGAGGCCAGGAACCAATGTCCAAGAGCCTCTATTACTCCCCACCACCACCACCATATCCCCCTTTTGGAGACAGTCTCTCATTTGGACTGGCCATAGGTTAAGCAGGTTAGTTAGCAAGCTCCAGGAATCCACCTGTCTCTGAGTCCTGGGGGCTGGGGTTACATGTGCACACTGTCCTGTCCCTTTATATGCACTGTGTTTGCACAGCCAATTCTTGAGCATGGAACCACCTCCTACCCCACCCTTCTGCTTTTCATAAGAGCTAAAGCCAACTAAAAGCTTTGCAGATAGCAGCACCACACTCTTATGTCTCAGCCCCCAAACAGTGAATCAACATAAACCTCTCTGCTTTATAAATTTCCCAGTCCTGGGTGTTTTATTACGGAAACCAAAATAGACTACGATGGTATCTACCCACATAAGAATTTTTTTTTTTTCAGATTAAAAGAACCTTTAAGCACATCATGGACAAGTGGTTTATGAGCTTAAAACCCTAAAACAGATTGTCAGGGTTCAAATTGAAGGCATGCCACTTACAGGTTTTGGGTATGCTTTTAGTTTCTTAAGTCTTGTCATATGTAATACATAAAATAATACACGTATCTGGGTTATAAAACATAGTAGAGATCCAAACAATTGGGAAGACCTTATTCAACTTTAAAAGCATAATATAATCCCAGTAGGGTGTGGGAGCAGGCGCCTTTAGTCCCAACACGTGGAGGCAGAGATGGGCAGGCCTCTGTGAATTAGAGGCTAGTCTACGTAACGAGTTCCAAGGACAGCCAAGGCTACACAGAGAAATCTTGAATCAATACGCACTCCCCCATCCCACCACCAAATAAAGAATAATGTAATCAATATACCTCATGGGAAAAACTATAGACTATCTTCAACTCTCCTACAGCTCCACATTCTCCGCCTTCCTGTCTCTTCCTCCCCCTCCCCCTCTTCCTCCTTCTACTCCTCCCCCTCCTGTTCCCTCCCCCCCCTTCCTTCTTCCCCCATCTCACCCTCTAGCTTCTCCAACAGAGGGAACACTGGTTATGTAATATGGACTTGTCGTCTCATTGGTGATTTAAATCACCCGTAGCATGTTGTGTAAGAATGCTAAGTAAGAATGGATGTAGATTTGCTGCTTGCTTTGTGTTCATGTGTCTTCATCTGTTGGGTGGAGCCAGGGGTGACGTCACTGGAAGCAAGGGCCTCCATACATGCTAAGCACGCACTCTGCCATTGAGCTATACCCTCAGCCTATGTCCTTGCTGACAATTTCTGAGTTATTATATTGCATGCACATCATCAAGCTTCTTTTACTCATTCAGTCTTTATTTATAAGGCATATATTTCTCAAAATTCATAGCTAATGCTCTTCATGTTTGCTACAGTATGTTATAACAGTACTGGGCTCAGTTTCTTGGAACATTCTTGTGCTTATCTTTATGTGTCTATGGTCAAGCCTTCCTCGTTGGTGAAACACCTGGATTTGGAATGCCTGAATGATAGAAAACATGCATGTTCAACTGCACAAGAAAACATTAAAGTATTTTCCCAAGTAGTTTCTAAGAGGTCCCAGCCAAGCATGATAGTGCGTGCCTACAATTCTAACCCTTGAGATGAGGAGGCAAGAAAAATCCAAATTCTAGGAAAGACTGAACTATACAGAAAAACTCTCAAAAATATAAAGACTAAAAACTTCTACCTGGTTCACGTTCTCATCTCCAGATTGGGTTTTCAGCTTTGAACTTATACCTTTCTTTCGGGTGTATAATGGTGTCCTTGTTGTACAGTCTGTGGTTCAATGATTACTGACAAGACTAAGAAAGTAATTTCTGTATCTTGGTACAACGTGTTTCTTCTCTGAGATGCCCATCTCTGTCTCTTTTTGGATGCTATCATCTCCTTGTTATTTATAGCAGTTATTTGTATATTCTGGGGTCTTTCATTTGTTCTTTTCATTTATGTGAAGGTGTGCACCGTGTGTATACAGGAGTCTAGAGAGGCCAGAAGACTGTGTTGATTCCTCTAGAATTAGAGATGCAGGAGGTTATGAGCTATTGTGTGGATGCTGGAAACCAATTCTGGGTCCTCTGCAAAGGAGCTAGTGCCCCCTGCATTCACTCCTTCCTCTTCCTTGGTGGTGGTGTTGTTTTTGAGACGTAGTCTCACTGTATAATCCTGTTTGGCCAGGAATTTGGTACGTTGACCATACTGGCTTTCGATTCAGAGATCTGCCTGCCTTTGCCTCCTGGTGACAAGGGGTTGGAATTAAGGCCTGTGCCTCTGACCTTTTCCAATTATAAGCATGACAAATGTGTTCTTCAGGATTGTGGAGTTTTATGACTTTCCTGTTGTGTCTTTTGATGAACATGCATCTTTAATTATACTGCAGTTGAATCTATCAAGCATTCTTTCACGCTAGTGCTTTTCTGTCTTAATTGAGAACCCCTTATCCCAAGATGGCTAATTGGATCTTCTCCACTTTCTCCTTGGATGCCAAATCCTGCTTTTCCTCTTGGAGCTTTTCTGAACTTGGTATTTAAAAACTGGGAGGATTTTCTTGCTTGCTTTTTTCCTTAAGGAAAATCATATTTTATTTAAAAAGGATTTTTTTTTTTCTGGACCTGGAAATTGGCACAGCATTTGCCATAGAAGCCTGCCTGCCTACCTGAGTTTAATCCCTGGAACTCACTTCAAAAGCCCTCAGCCAGATGTGATGTTGCATACCTCTAATCCCAGCACTTCTGTGGGGATGGTGGGCAGAGATGGGAGAATCTCCCAGACGTTGGAGGCTAGTTAGCATGCTGCATCAGAGCCACAGAAACAGGACCCTTCCTGCCTCAACAAGGTGGAAGACAGTAGGCTCCAGGAAAGTTGTCCTCTTGACTGTCGCAAGCCCTCTGTAGCATGTGCTCGAGCAGCCCTACTGTGTGCATGTGCAAAAGCCTGGGCCTGTGCGCACGCACACATGCATATCACACACACATACACACACTTTCTTTCAAGCTCAATAAATCAAAACTGAGAACATAACAATTTTTTTTTCTGTGCTCCAGAAATGACTGGGTGGTACATGTGAAAGGTCCTAGCTGCATACCAAAAGGAAAATAATAACACTTTTAAAATAATACTTTTCTGGTTTCATAGATACATACTCATAAACAAAGGAAAGAACCCTGGAAAGTATGGAAAAATATTACAGAAATAGTCACCACCGGTAGATACAGAAATCTGAAATCAGCAGGACACTGCATGGAACTGTCTTCATTTTTATGTCTTTTTCCTCCCATTCTGTAAGTTCATAGTAAAACATTTAGAAAATAGAAGAAAATCTAGCAAGCTTCGAACAGCTCTGAAATGTAAATATTTCTTCCACCATATTCATTGATTACCTAGAAGCAGAGCTCTCCATTGGCAAGAAGGGGAGAATATTCCAGATCACAGACACCACCACCTTTGAAAGACCTCCTGGACATGCCCGTGGTCAAGAAGGGGTTGCTGACTGCTTCCTGCAGTCAAGGAGTATCTATCTCTAGGAGACCTTTCCCAGCCCTATATAATTCCAAAGAAGCTGATTCAAATTCCAAGAAATTAAGTTATACTGATGAATATTCAGTGAAAGTACCCAGAGTACAGGGATTCAGTTATTTATTTAGGTGGTGGTAAGGATGCAACCCAGGACCTTGCTCATGCTGGACAAGTTCTGCCACTGAGCTATATCCTGCCCTTGGAATTGCCTATTTAAGAGATAAGATTAGAATACAGTCCTTTCCTTTGGGAAGGCAGGAAACAAAAGTCTAGTCTACAACTACTACCAAATGTTTTCCTTGTGTTTAGTTACAGTTAAATCAACAGGCTCAAAAATCCCACCCCCTCCCCTCTCAAAATTTCTCACTTTGAAAAACAACACGGATATTTTGTGGATGTGTGTACTCTGTGAGCACAGTGTCTGTAGAAGTCAGGAGAGGGCCTCGGAGCTGGAGTTACAGGCAGCTGTAAGCCGTGGGTGCTGAAAACTGACCTTGGCCCCTTTCCAATCGCTGGACCATTTCTCCAGCTACCCTACCTCCACCCCTCATTTTTTCATCTAACTACCTACCTGTTTCCTTGGCTTAGTGCCAAGAAACCTGCCTACCAATACAAACTCCATGCTTCCCTATTCTGGCTCATAGGTAACAGACAGAGTGCCCCTGCCAGGTCTATGTAGTTTCTAAAGAGCTATCAGAGATGCCTGTCAATCCAAACAGCGTCTCAGCCACATTCAGGGCTGAGATTCACACAGAAGCCAGAGTTACTCGAGATTCTGCCCTGTAGGGTCTAGAGGTATCCTCCAAATGCTTATGTAGAAATATAATCTGTATGGGACTGGAGAGATGGCTTATCATTTAAGAGCACTAACTGTTCTTCCATTACCTAGCACCCACAAGTCAACTCACTATAGGCCGTAAATCCAGTTCCAGGAGATCTGAAGCCCTCTTCTGGCCTCTGGGGGTACAAGGCCAGACATGCATGAAGGCAAAATACTAATACAAATAAAATAAAATAATGAAGAGATGGGGGTATAATATTGAGTATTGAGAGGCAGTATTGAGAGGCAGAGCTTGAGAGAAATGGTTAGGTCACAAGGCTCACAAGGTCCTATCCTTATAAGCAGGATTAGTGTCCTAAAAATGACTGAGGGCGCTTGTTTGCAAGCCATGTGAGGGCACAGCCAGAATGTGACGTCTAAGCTAGGACTGGCAGAGCAGATTGTAATCACTGCCACTAGGGAGGCTAAGGTAAAAAGTTCAAGGCTAGACTGGACAATTAAATTACAAAATAAAAATTTAAGAGAACCAGGGATGTGACTTGGTGATAGGAGCCAGATTCAATCACCAGGACCCAGTGCTCCAAGTCTCTGGACACACTCACCACCTTGTTCTTTCAATGGGGGCTTTGAGAGCCTAAGAGGGAGGTCTGGGCCTGAGGTGGGATGCTGAGGTTCAGGCAGAAAACTTCTGTGCTTAGGTGGAAAGACACTGAGACTCTGGGCAAGAGCAGCCAGCGATGTAACTACAGCTAGCACTCAGCTAAGCCCTTTGGGGCCAAGCTGAGGCCACCTGGACCTGGCACTGTTGGTGTGAGCAGCATGTAAGCACTGTAGGGCAAGCTAGGGGTGGGGCTGGGGGTGGGATGGGGTTGTCGCAGACCCACTCCTGTCTGCCTTCCCCCTTCAGCTGGGCCCTGCTTGCAGATTCCCGGTAGGAACCTGGTGACTCTCTCAAAAGACTGCGGTTGGCAAAAGGCTCCACTCTAAAAACCTGCCTACTTGAACAGTCTCCAGGGACCTGCCCTACCTACTTAGCTCCTGAGGAAGGAAAAGAGGCATTAGTTGGGGGATGGGTGGGTGGGAGGGCTTCCTGCTGCTCCCGAGGGTCCAACACTGGAGATCAGCTGAGCGCAGCTTCTCTTACCCCACCCCCCAGCCCAGGTCTGAAAATAATTGTCATCACAACCGGACTTAAAGAAACAATTGCCGGCAACCGTGTGAAAAATTGCAGAAACTCCTGTCCCTAAGAATTACGCAGAACTCCTTATGCCCGGGGATTTAATCATTTGTTTTTACAATAGGAAATGAGACTGCAAAAAAAAAAAAAAAAAAAAAAAAAAAAAAAAAAAAAAAAAAAAAAAAAAAAAAGTAAAACTTTGGCTTTAAGCTCCACAAACAGATAAGAGGGGACAGGAAGATTGGCCCAGAGCTATTTAGCGTTTTTCTTTTGATTGCAGCTAAAAAAAAAAAAAAAGTTAAATATAGGAGATGTGAGTAAACTTTAAAAATATTGGTTTTGGGTGACAGATTATGGGGGTCTGGATGCAGTTCATGGTGATCATGTTGAAACACCCAGGTTGTAATTCGGGACTGCTCAAGGGTGTGGAGGTGTCCCACAAAGCTGTGGGGAGATTAGATTCCTTGGGATGTAGAGCTGAAATTTTAAATATTTACAGAATTTGTTTGGTGAAAAAACTTGGCTCGGGGGACATCCGTGCAGCCTTGTACTCTGAAGACAGCTCAGATAACAATCAAAACTCTGCTGGTTAAATGAAACAACTCCTCTGTTTTTCCAAAATTATGAAGGAATCTGGTAATTAAATGAATTCTTTTTTTTTTTTTTCTTCACACTGGTAAGAAGATACTCAGGTTTTTTACTGTCTGTCCTTATAAATATTCTGATGTGACAAGTGAGCATTTAAACCCCCGGGGATTTTATGCACTTAAATTATTTGAGCAAATTAAAAATAGGCAAAGAACATGCAAATATGATTCATTAAAGAGGAATTAAATATGGAAACATTTTTAAAAACGTTTTATATCGGGTCTTACGTGGCTAGTCTGAGATCCTTGGGAGGTTGAGGTGGACAGGTCTCCAATTCAAGGCTCACCGGGGTCACAGACGGATTTTAGGCCTGCCTGGACAATTCAACAAGATCCTGTTTCAAAACAAAAAGTCAAAAGGAGGCAAGTGGTAGAGGGGTAGCTCAGTGATAGAGTGCTTGTCTAGAGAAGCCCTGGGTTTCTGGCATCTCCATGATTGCAAAGAAAAGTGGAATTATCCTCCCCTCCCACCCCTCCCACCCCTCCTACGGGACTACAACTTTGTACCTGATATATGGGAAGAAAGTGCTCTGTCCTAGATCACTAGATTAACTTTAACTATCAAATAGTAAGTAACCACTCCCACCCGCTCGGTGGTGGTAAAGTTTGAACACAGAACCTCCGGCAAGCTTGCTACATAAGAATGCTTTTGTGGGGTGGAGAGATGGCCTTGGGGTTAAAAGCACATACTGCTCTTGCAGAGAATCTGAGTTTAGTCTCCAGAACCTACATGGGGTAGAGAATCAAGGGAATGGGCACTCATGTGCTCATGCCCACACGTAAATATGCACAGACAAATAATAAAATAATTTTTAAAAACCCAATGTGTTTGTTTCTAAAGTACAGCTTTCCTATGTAGACTAAGCTGGACTTGAACTCTCGAATTCCCCTGTCACTCTCTCCCAAGTACTAGGCTATGGTGTAGGCCATCACAGGGGAGAGTTAAAATGTCCTTTGATGATAATCCTCTAAATTGGCAAACACTTAGATGATGTACGTAGGGACCCAGTCAGAGTCACAGAGCTGCTACAAAGATTATTTAAGACTCTAACCACTTTATGAAACAGACACTTTTTTATTTTAGGTGCACTGGTGTTGTACCTGCCTGTACATCTGTGCACCCTGTGTGTGCAGATCCTTCAGAAGTCAGAAGAGGGCATCAAATCCCCTGGAGTTACAGGTGTTAAACTGCCCATGCGAGTGCCTGGTCCTTCGGAAGAGCTTACAGGTTGAGCTATCTCTCAAGTCTCCAGTTACATTGTCTTCCATTGACTCTATGTACAAATAAACCCTCTTATCTCCTTTAAATCTGTCTTGTACCATTTTAATTCACAAGTGTAGAGACCAGGTATAATAGGGGAGAATGGCTGTTTGGGTTTTTCTTCCTTTCATACATATTCAGAGGCTTAAAACAATCTCATCTACTTTGATCCAAGAAAGTCTAATAAAAAAAACTAAGGAAATAACCATAGTCCAGAGATACTTAGTGATATCAGTCACAGTGGGGAAAACCAGCCCTCCACAGCATAGGAAAAGATTTAAATGAATGATGGCTGTCTGTCTATGAGATGGAATGTGGGCAGTATGGGCTTTCCAATTTATTGTTTGTCAGTACATGCTCAAGTATTAAGGAAAAATTCACCCACAAGGAAAAGGTCAGAGACATGTAATAAAGTTATCTCTAGGTGTCCTAAATTATAGATCTAAACGTTTTGTTTTTTCTGTGTGTTTAAAAAAGTACTTTCCAAATTTATATAATACATTTAACTTTAGATTGAGGTGAGAAAGAGCCCAATCATACAATGCAAACCCAGGTGGAGGTGGCATTGTACTTCACACCCAGGCCTGTGGGATAGATCATGGGGGGGGGGGGGCTATTCCTCCAGCATGTGGTAAAGAAAACAGTGTAAGCCTGAATCAAGCACAGGAGAAAATAGCAATCTGAAGCTGGGGTAAACCCTGAGATGTGTGAAGCGGCTGCTGGCGGAAGACAGCCTCCTTTTTCACAGGAAGTTTTGTAACTGGAAGGAGCTCATTCTGAAATAGTGATAAAAGTATAGTACGGAAAACATGCCAACAGCATACTCGTTATCACCAGCAAGAATGATGGATGAGGCCAGACATGCTGCTCACACATCCCAGCATTTGGGAGATGAGATGGGATAATCACAAGGCTACGTAGTAAAAACCCAACAACAGTAACAGCAACATAAACAACCTTATTTAGTCAGACAGTAGTTCACATCTCTAATCTACTCAGAAGCTAACATAGGGAAATCACACGGTCAAGGGTAGCCTGAGTTACATAATGAGTTGGAATCCAGGCAGAATTATATAAGGACACACACACACACACACACACACACACACACACACACACACACACACACACACAGTGCTGGGGAAATGGCCCAGTTAGTAAAGTGCCTGCTGTGTAAGTACCAGGACTTGCGTTTGGTTTCCTAGCGTTCACCTAAAAGCACTTGCTACTCTTGCAAAAGATCTGGGCCCAATTCCCAGCACCCACGTGGTGGTTTCACCTTTTATATCTCTAGATTCATGGGATCGAATACTCTTTGCTGAACTCCATGGGCAGTAGGCATGCATATGGTACACACACATACATGCAGACAAAAGCAAACAAACACTCATACACTAAAAACAATTATTTTACTCAGAGAATACACCGGGCAAAAGATAAGATGAGATAGAGTCAGACGAAGCTGGATTTCAACATGCAACTCTGAACAAGGCACAGTCTAAAACATACAAATTATTTATTTCTGGAATCTTTCACTGAATACTCTTGGACAGCATTTGACCTAGGGTAATGCAGACTACATAAAGCAAATCCTCGATAAGGGACTGCTCTCTAAGTGTCCCACCTACACTGGTGATGTGCTTTACTGTCTTGTCTTGAGCTGTGTCCCTGCTAGAAGGTTTTAGCCATCCTCTGTCCCCAGCTCTCCCATCTACCACTCTCAAGGCCAAGCTCAAGCTCTAGAGATTTCCATTTTTTCTCATTTCTGCGTTTAGCTCACATCTTCTTGTCTCCTCTCCTGGGTCACTTCTGCCTATCAGGACTTGCACCAGAAAACACCCACTCCATTATAACAACTCCCAGAGAGGCTCTCCCCATTTCTGGGGGGTTGTTTCCAGCCAGCTCTGCTTGAAAGCACGTGGTCCATTTTGTATGCTTGACAAACTTGCTATCTCAGTTCCAGCCATGCATTAAATCTTAATCCATAGCCTGCAGTCCTTTCTTACACGTGGCTTCAGCATCTTCCATATGAGTTAGGGAAGTCCTCATTCATCCCCTTTAAGATACAAATCCCGTAGGAGGTAGATGGCAGGCCCTGGCCAACGGTAGCACTCCAGGAAGGTACTGATCTGGGTATAGAGGTGACTTGTTGTTCCAGTGAGTGGGACAGCAGGATTTGACTCTTTGGAGAAAGAAGATACAGGAGATGTAGGTTTTGGGGTCAGCAGCCTGGGAACACACACTGGGTCCCTGGAAAGGGAACGTACACCTAGAGAGACCATGGGGAAAGTCCCAATGGGACTGGTGGGGGATGACGACGGCACAGTGTGTACTTAGTAGGTGGATTATGACCTTGTCCATTTTATTCACCAGCCCTTCCAAGTAGGAGAAATTCTCAATCTTAAAACCTGGACCACCCACCTCCCAGCAGCCCTTACTCTACTCCTACTGGTCATGTGGTTTAATTATGAGCTCAGGAAGGGATTCCATGACTTCCCTGCTGACTATACTTCACAAGCCAGCATCAATCCAGCCTGGCCTCCAAATATTTCAGGACTCGAGGAACCAAAGATCCTTTCTGACCTGTGTAGCAGTGATTACAGCAAGGAAAACTAGAAGGCAAAACTGGGCAGAGGCATTGGCCTGTGGGAGTTAAAGAGAGGCCTCCCAAACCTCAGCTTTCTATTGTCACTTGGGCCCTCTGTGAGACCATGGACCACTTGAGTCTCCCTCTAGAGCAGCAGGCTCCATCTTGTCTGTTTGTCTCACCCTTAACACTAAAAGAGACACAAAGAACCCGCAGGCCACCCTGCACCCGCACCTTGCCTCTGCCTTGTGACTGTGCTTAATATAGGCCAAAGGAAAACAGCTCCCAAAATAGAGCTGCTCTGAGAGGCAGCTGCGGCTAGGAAGCACTCCACAGAAAGAGAAAATGTGCAGGTGACAAGGGAGCCTAGTTCTCCTCAGGTGTTACATAACCCAGGCTAGGAAACCAGGGGGCCCTAAATCAGCCCAGGAAAGCAAGCTTACCCTGACCCTCCTCCAAATCAGGGGTTCAGCCCCACTTTACAGACAAAGAAGGAGTTGGGTACAAGGTCACCCCTCAAAGCATCCCCAGGGAGCCTGTCATGCATGCCTAAGTGATCACATGATTCCCCAGCTGGCTAGAAGCCTCAGAGGGGTCAGGTGACTCCGGAAGGGTTGGTGCCTGGGGTGGGTTTCATCTGACCACAGGGGTGGGGGCAGAAGGGGAGGAGAGGGACAAGGTGGCTAGAGGAAGCAGGGACAGAAGTAGAAGCTGTCTCGTGGCCAGCATTCTCCGGAGTCTGAAACAGTCTCTGGCTTAGCATTTTTCATCTGACTTTAGCCAGGAGGAGCCCTCTGTGGTGCCGGAGAGCTGCCTCCTCCCTTTGTGCATTCCTCTGGTCCTGCGGTGACCATTTCATTGCAGAAAGTTCTGTCTTCTGTCTGACACAACTTCTACTCCACCTCTGGACTGGCCATGGGCCTCCTTGACTAACCTCATACGTTCCCAGGTTTCCTTGCGTCTCCCCAGCTGCTCCTCCTGGCTCTTACACATGCTGTCCTTCCTCTGACAGCCTTTAAATGTCATTGTCCTTTGTGTTTCCAGCTGGCTCCCAAACAGGTATGAAAAAGGCCATCTCTGTGCTGCTAAAACTTGCTGAATTTAGAAAGGGAAGAGCCAAGGACCAAAGTGATTGGAGTCCAGAACAGTGAAGGCCACAGAAAAAGGAGCACCCAGAGGGTTCAGGGGCTATTTTGGGAAGCAGCAACTGGAGGTTGAAAGGTAGCAGCCAGGTCAGGAAAGAGAAGGAGAAATATAGATGGTCCAGACAGAGGACAGGGGGCATGCGTAGAGGTCTAGAGCCCAGATGGAGAGCACGCTGTCATGAAAAACTATAGCCACTGCACATAGATTCTGGAAGGCGGGATGAGGGATGAGCAGGATGCCATGATTAAATGCCACACAGCCACAGCATGCTTTCCAACCTATGACATTGGGGAATAACAGTAGCAGAGGGGTCTCAAAGCCAGGTAGCAAAGAAGACGACAGAAAAGCAGATCTCTGGCCTTACCTCAGATTTGTTGCAACAAAAACTCTGAGTGTGGGCCCCAGTGGTGGAGGTTCTTGTGTGTGCCGAGGTTTGGGAACTGCTGAGGGCCGGGATGTGAGCAGCTTAGAATAATGTCTAGTTAGAGGCTGAAATGTTGAACAGGGCAAGGTGAGGAAGGAGGGCAGATGGTCTTAGCCTCAGGGCTGGTGCGAAGGGTCCACTCTGGGAAATGTTAGATGGTGAACTTGGTGACTCCTTCCTTCATAAACTCCAATTTAAAACTGGCTGGAAGGGATGGCGGACACCCTTAATCCCACCACTCAGGAGTCAGAGGCAGGTGGATCTCCGTGAATTCAATACTGCCCCGTTCTACATAGTGAGTTCCAGAGGCTCGGAGGATAAAATGTTTAGTTGATAAAATGTTTGTCTCACAAGTATGAGGACCTGAGTCCATGGAACCCAGGTGGAAACTCATGGTATACAAGTCCATTTCTAACACTGGAGAAGTAGAGAAAGCTGGATTCCCGTGGCTTGGTAGCCAGCCAGACTGCCTAATTAGAGAGACCAGGATCAGTGAGACTGTCTCCAAGATAAGATTGATAGTTCCTGAGGAATGGCACTGAGGCTGTCTTCTGACCTCCATAGATACTTACACGCATGCACACCTACACACACAAACATGAGCATGCACACATACATACACACACAATTAAGAACTATATTTGGAATACAGATAAATATACTTCAGGGAGAATTGTGTTACCTGTTCACTTATGAGTTTTAATAAAATAAAAAGAGTTTCACAGACCTCTCAAAAGAACTGAGGCCTTCTCACTGTACTCAGTAGATAAATCAGCCATAGCTGGTCAGGTGAGGGATTCAGAGGGGCCAGCCAGCCTTTGCTAAATGAAGCAAGGGAAGATGGGACATTGTAGCCATTTCTCCAGATATGGGTTCAGGGTGTTGGGTGGATGAACTCTAAAATCAAGGAGAATGGAGGATGAGAAAACCCACCCCACTTGTTTCATTTAAGTTCAAGCATGAGAAACCAGAGGAATATTCAAGAGGGACTGTCCAGGAGACAGTTGGCTGAGCAAGGCAGACGCTCCAACACAGATGTGTAAGTTATGACTGGAAGGGCTTACTGAGGCCAAAGGCAAGCCTGATAGAACCTAAGAGGGCAAGAATCTAAGGAAAGGAACCCAAGGGACAGTGACATTTAAAAACTGGGCCAAACCACATGCACAAGAGATGAAAAGGAACAGCCAGGGAGGTGGAAGGACAGCCAGAAGAGCGTAGTGCCAGAGGAAGAGACTCCAAGTGGGCAGTGGGCAGGTGTCAGCCCCGTGGAGAGTCCAGCATGTGGGTGGTGAAGCATGTCTCCTGTGTTGTGGTGTCAATGTATAAAGAGGTGTCAGCCTCCATCCATGGGGGGGGGGGTGTGGAAGGCGACTGGGGGACGTGGAGAGCAGGAGTAGGGGTTCTTCCTCCAAGATGTTGGCTATGAAAGAAAGGAGAGGTAGGGGTGGTGGTTAGTGTGTTTGTGGGGATATAGAGAGTGTCTACATTGGTTCCCTGGGAAACTAATGCCAAGATGAGAGTTTGCAGGCAGGAGAGGTCTTAGGGAGTGCTGAGTGGGGGAAGCAGCATGGATGAGCTGCTGGGGGAGTGGACCTGTGATGCAGAAATAATGAAGACCTTTGCAGAGCTTGCTAGAGCTGCAGATCTGGGATGGTCCTTCAAGGGGAGCTTTGCTCCACCTATGCATCACATCCTTCTAATTTCTGCTTTTGTTTGTTTGTTTTGTTTTTTTGATGCTTTGACATGGAGCAGTATTGCTATTTTAGAGGTAACTGCCCCTTTCCCCAGGAAAGATTTCCCTATCTATAGCAATCCAAAGTCTATGCTTTCCCGTCATTTCGCTTGGGCTTACCCACTATGACCCACACTAATCATGGCCCAGTTGGGCAGGTCAGGTTCAGCACCAGGAAGAGGGACATCCTACAGCCCATTTAAACTCTTCAAATGAAGCCAAAGAACCTTGTTTCACGTTGTTTGCTAATATTTTCAGTAGAAAGTCACAACAAAGGCTCTTGATCACACTCCCTACCCACTCAGTTTCCTGTGTCTCATTGAACGGTCCTGTGTAGTGTACCTTCTGCCTTTGGCACAGTTTTTTTTTCCTTGGGGATGCTGGAATTTGATTCCAGGGCTTTCTGCCTGTGATGCCTATACTCCCGCGCTGAGGTATGTAGGGATGTGAGTTTAGAGACTCCTGTTGTGACAGTCACATGTCTGCATGACTTACATCTTAATAACACAAACTTATCCGTCACTGGATGAGGACTTCCCTGAGAACGGGTGTCAGTGTGGCCCAGGCAGCTGCCGTTGACGATTCCCACAGGACACTGTTAACAGAAAGGTAGGAACGGCAAGTATATATATTTCTGTCCAGAAGGGGGCGCCTGTTGATGCATCATAACATTCACTATAGACCACTTTCGAAGACAGTCTTAGAAAGTGCTCCTAAGAAAAAGCAAATGAAAGGGAGCAATCAAAGATGGAGAGAAAGAAAGGAGTGATTGGCAGGAGGCAGAGGCTTAAAGCCAGAAAAGAGAAAAGCCTTAGATTCCTGGGCGGATGACTTTCCATGGTAGGGCAATACTGGAAATTCTTGTCAGTAACTTTTATTTCCCCTGAAAAATAGAGAGGGAGAGAGGTAGGAGAAGGTTTGCTGAGAAAGGAGAAGGTTTGTAAGTAGGAAAGGACATAACTGAAGCATAGTTGTAGCGTGAAGTAGTGAATGAACTGGAGAGTTGGAAGTAAGCTATTGGTAAGACATGTGAGGTGTCCAGTTTCTGAAGTGAAGTACTTGTGCAAGATGTTGAAGCATTAGGGTAAGCCCTGAGGTGTGGACAGCAAGACAAGATGGTGGTAAGCACTCAAAAGGGCTATTCAAAGACCTGAAGCCAGAGTGTGCTACATCTCAGATGTGCGGTGCTGCATTTTGTCTATAAATGCCAAGATCTGAGTAGAGCAGATGGTGAGTCTGAACATCAACAAAGAATGAAGGAGGGCGAAGAGGCCAGTGGGTGGTACTGATAGGAAGATGTAGAGGGTAGCTTGTGCTGGAGGCTGAATGAAGGACCTTGGTTTTCAGGAGTGGTAATTTTTGTCTCTAGGCACAGGACAAACTTATGTCTGTTAGAGGTCCATCTAAAGTTAAGTCTTCCACTGCCCTGGTTAGCTGCTATTACTGTGATGAGGCACCGTGTCCAAAGTGACTTAGAGAGGAACAGGGTCATTTGGCCTACATGTCACATCGTCATCAAAGGAAGCCAGGACAGGGCAGGATCCTGGAGGCAGGAGCTGATGCAGAGGCCATGGAAGGGTGCTGCTTACTGGCTTGCTCCCCATGGCTTGCTCTGCCTGCTTTCTTATAGAACTCAGGATCACCACCGCAGGGATGGCCCCACCCACAATAGGCCGGGTCTTCCCCCATTAATCACTGATTAAGAAAATGTCCTTCTGTGGCTGGATCTTATGGGGGCATTTTCTCAGTTGAGACTCTCAGACGCTCATGCTTCTGTCAAATTGACAAACTAGCCAGGGCGGCCACCATGAGAGAAGTCACAGATGTCACCCTTTGCACACTGACTTCAATATTCCTCATCTACCAGTTGGTTCATTCCTTGGTCCACCCTTTGGACTGGCTGTAAGCGTCTGAAGCTCTTATGCTTCCTGGTCCCAGCTCTCTCGGCTCTCTCTCAGCCTTTGCTCCAGCCGATCCAAGGAACTCTGCCAGGCCTTCCTCACTATGATGTACTGCAACCTTCTGAAACCCTGAACCCAAATAAATCTTAGAAATTATTTCTGTTAGGTTATTAATCACAGTGACAGGAAAAGTAGCTAATGCAAAACCCCAAGGCAGAAAATGGAACCATGCCCCAACCATCTCACTTTTCCTCCTCACGTGCTGTACCCCAAAGACTCCTGAAGCGTCTCCACAGAGCATAGGCTGAAAACTCAGAGCTCCAAATCCATGCTTTACCTGAGAATGGAATCTTCTCATCAATGTCCCTGGCTAGGTGTGGTAGAACCTATCTGGACATTTTGCTGAAGAGTCCTCTGTGTGTCCCCAGATAGCACATCTGAGAAGTTACCATCTCATCAATGATTGCTACCCTTATACTAGAAACCTGCCTCAAGGTCACTCCATCCCTCTCTCCTAGGATGGCAAGACTCACTTAATTCTTTATTTGCATGCTCTGGTACTATTTGGGCAATTATCACTCAGGTGAGGGTTGTACCTAAAGAAGAGAGTAAACCGCATAAGAACCTGTCCGATTTCTAGCAGGTGCCCTCTGCCAAGCCTCCTCTCTGAGCAGGCCACACTCAGCTGTCCTCTGAGATCTCAAAGGGAAGATCCCAGGCTTGATCTTTGGTGTTTTGGCTGCTGTCTGTAATGTCCTGACATATGGGCCAGGGCCTCTCATTCAACACACCATACTCTTGTTGTCTTGGGTTTAATGACTGGACTGCATTTAGTTCTCTGACTGGCTATAGCACAGTAATCGCATGATCAGATGTGGGGGCTTAGGACTAAGTCAGGCCCTAAGGATTTGATACATGCCTTCTAGACCCATCCAAGAACAGAGGTTGAGTTTACAGTCTCAAAGACTCATCAACGCACTATGCAGTCTTCAATTCTAGTCTCATAAAACCTTGTCCCTGAGTCCAACTCTAACTCATGACAGCACTTTAACTCAGAACCTGTTCTCTGCTTTTTAGCTCTTGTTCCTTCTTGTCACAGTGTCTGATATTAAGTAAAAGCCTGCCTTTCCATTAAAACACATGTGGCTGCGAAGCCCAACAATAATAGGCAGAGCCGAGATCACTGCTTTGCACATGGGAGGGCTTGAAGACGTTTAGGATCTAACACCTTCTCCAACTCACCTTCCTTGGAAGAAAACAGCTAAGTGTCATTGTAGACATGGCTGAGACCACTATTTTCCCCCCTTTCTAATTCCACATAAGACATAGCAGCAAGATAGACCAAGAGACTGGCATGAATGAATGAGTGAGTGAATGAATGAATGAGTGAGTGAATGAGTAGGATGAGATACGGGGAGTGTTCAAGAAACAGGACCTCAAATGTCCTGTGACCACTGGAGTTTATGGGAGCTGTGAATCAAAGAGACAGTCTGTTGCAAGGATGGGACATTTGTGTTCACAGGACTTTGGCGGGAGGGCAGAAACTGCAGGCAGCCAAGGATAATTTAACACGAAGGAGGGTAAGAACGCAGGCTTTGGATATAGAAAGACCTGGGTTGGGATCCAGCTCTTCCATTCCCTAATTGTGTAGCTTTTGATAAGTATATCAAATTTTAGCTGCAAAGCCGAGACCTAGGTCACAGGGCCGGATTAAGTGAAACAGTGAAGTTAGACATTGTTCACAGGATGCTTGCTACATGGTGAATGCCAACGCTGTCACCGTCTTTGGGAACAGGCTCAGTGGTACAAGCATCTAGTGGAGCAGGGTACCTGGAGACAGCGAGCAGAGACAGGAAGTTTTTACCTTCTCTTTCTTACCTTACCTTCCTGCAGACCAGCTCTGGAAACTGTAGAGCAATTACATATGCCTTCCCTGAAGTTTCCTTTGGAGGTGCTTCCAAAAAGGGATGGTGTCTGCTGGCACTCGCTATGAAGCTCTCATAGCTCATCTGCAGTTCAATGACCCAAGGACCCCTGGATGGCAGCAAAGACTATCTGGATGGGATGCCCTCAGTGAAGTGGCACTCACCAGCACCTCACGAGCTGCCATCTTGCAATTTCACTTTGCTCTGCTTGTAGTAGTGGGGCTCTAGCCCAGAGACCTTCTCATCCTTGGCCAACACTCTACCGGTGAGCTGCAGTCCAGTCATCATCTTTTAGTTTGGGTGAAATGTGCTAAGCTTTGAGCTATGTGGTAGTAGAGTCAGCATGTTCCTACCTTCAGCACCTTCCAAGTAAATGCCTGCTACTCACCTCTGTTTAACGCAAGAACTCAGCTCCAGACTCTTCTACGAAGCATGTAATGGTACTTACAAATGGTTTGGCCCTCATAAAATCCAACAAAATTCCCCTGGGGTATGTCAGCCTTTGCTATGTTCAAGTCTCTAATGGGAACTAGGGTTGAACATGAACTACTAGCATGTGAATTTCTATTCATGTCACTCCTCCTCCTCCTCTTCCTCCTCTGTTTTCTTCTTTCTCTTCCTCTCCTTCCTATTACAGGGGGTTAAAAGTAGGGCCTTGAGCATATTAGGCAAGTGCTTTACAATTAAACTATAACCCATAGCCCCTCCTTTTTGCTTTTTAAAAAGTATTTTTTGAAACAGGATTTTATATATCTCATATATCACTTCTCGAATTTCCTATGAGTCAAAGATGGCCTTGAACTTTTCAATCCTCTTGTCTCTACTTCCTGAGTGCTGAGATCTACAAGACTGCCCAGTCTATGTGATGCTGTGATCAAACCCAGGCTTTTATATGAGCTAAATAAGTACTCTACCAAATGAGCCACATTCCTCAGCCCCATATCCTTTGGGGGGAG
The DNA here is from genome assembly GCA_033318265.1 of Phyllotis vaccarum. Taxonomy (NCBI): domain Eukaryota; kingdom Metazoa; phylum Chordata; class Mammalia; order Rodentia; family Cricetidae; genus Phyllotis; species Phyllotis vaccarum. The sequence continues at coordinate 52,187,348 of JARWLC010000005.1, read as the reverse complement.
GGAATAAAGATTTATTTATTCACGTACTTTATATATATGAGTGCTCTGTCTTCGTGCACAGCAGAAGAAGGGATCTTACCATATTACAGACAATTCTGAGCCACCACGTGTTTGCTGGGAATTGAACTCAAGGCCTCTGGAAGAACAGTCAAGGGTTCTTAACCACTGAGCCATCTCTCGAAAGCCCCATCTTTTTATGCCTTATTTTGATACAAGATCTCACTAAGTTTCTGGAACTGGCTTTGAACCCCCTCCATAGCTCAGTCTGGCTTTGACCTTGACAGTCTCTCTTGCCTCAATTTACCAAGTAGCTGAGATTGTCTGTGTTCCCAAGTCCTTTATTTTCCTGGGAGGATCCAGACATGGTTATTCAAACATAGCAGGAGTCCAGATACTGAGACCCAGCACTTTGTCCTGGTCTTGTTCATTTGTAACAAGAACAGTGCTTTCAGAACTGCATCTATGGAGACTGGAAGTGAGTTCTCTGAATTTCTTCAGATCATGCAGCAAAAGTCTCCAAGGAAGTTTTCTGCCTGAGCCTTCCCGTTATCCATTGCTGTTGACCTGTTTCCGGATGCTGGACACAGCCAGCTGTTTGCCTTTTTTGACTCTTCATATTTATCTGCAGCTTTCTCATCCTGCCTCTATAGTGTCCCTTGAAAAATAAGAGGAACAGGAAAAGAACTGTCCCTGAAGTTCACGCTTTCTGCCTTAGAATCCTTTGAAGGATGGCAACCTCTCTTTTTCTATCCCCTCTCCCCTTAAGTAAAGGCAGCTCCCTGGAACTTCCCTGGAACTTTCTCCAACCGCCTCTCCAACAGCCAACTGCTTCCCTTGTCCTGTGCTTCCTCTGGAAACATTCTCTAAAGACTCTCAGGCCCACTAGAGCAAACATTGCCAGTGTACCCTGGAGGAACCTCTGCCATCTTCAAAACGGATCATAATTCCCCAAGTGAGGACAGAGGCACTCCAGGGGGTAATGCCATAGGCCTGGTAAGTGAAAAGAGTACTTTTGGCTCCTGGTGTGAGCTAGGGACTTTCCACACAGAAACTTGGCCTAGAGAGATGATAGAAACTGGTGTCAAGGATAACATTTCCTAACCCTCCAATTTCATATGACATGAGTATATCATTTATAGTGTTTCCTTCCTTCCTTCCTTCCTTCCTTCCTTCCTTCCTTCCTTCCTTCCTTCCTTCCTTCTTTTTTCCTTTCTTTCTTTCTGTATGTTCGATTCTCCTGCTTCTCATGTCTGACTTGCTAGTGGCTGCCTGCCTTCTGACCCTGGGCATGTCCTTCTCTCTCTCCCCTGTTCTCTTGTCTCTCTTGAGCCTAGATTTCTCCTCCTACTTTTTCTTTCTGTCTGCTAACCCTTTCTGTTCCTCCTCTACCTGGCTATTGATGGTTCCGCTTTCTATTACACCAATAGACAGGCAAGGTGAAACAGCAATACATCTTTACATCATTAAACAAATGTAGCACATCTTTTCCAACTTAAAGTAATATTTCAACATTTCCCGCTTTTGTCTAAATAAAAGGAGATGCTTTACCTTTAACAGAGATATACCCGTCTCTTCCTCCTATATGCTGGGATTAAAGGTACAAGCCGCCACAAAACAGCCTCAACTTTTCTTTTTTGATGTTAACATTTCCTGCTTCTTTTTAAAATAATTGTTTTTATTTTGTGAATGTGTGTGTGTGTGTGTGTGTGTGTGTGTGTGTGTGTGTGTGTGTACATGCATGTGCATTGCAGATACCAGAGAGGACATGAGATATCCTGGAGCTAGAATTATAGGTGGTTGTGAGCTTCTCAACATTTCAGAAGATCAGTATGTGTTCTTAACTATGGTGTTCTCTTTCCAGCTCCATTCACTATGGTTTCTCTGTGTGGCTGTCCTGGAGCTTACTCTATAAGGCAGGCTGGCCTTAAGGACACAGAGATCTGCCTGCCTCTGCCTCCCAGCTGCTAGGATTAAAGTACTGTGTTCCATTTTCATTTCTTTCTGGTTATTCTCTGATTTTCCTCATGACCTTTTTGTCTGTTTCTTGATGTACTAAGGATGTCCTTTGAGGATGACTTATCTAGCAGGCATGAGACTTTGGGTTTGATTCTCAGCATCATCAAAACGTGCATTATTTTATTTCAACTTGTGTGTGATTTTTCCAGCATTTCTTCAGGCTTGCAGTAAACACCTTTACCCACCGAGTTCTTCCAGGAGAGTATTGAAGTCTCCAACTAGGATCATGTTATTTTCTAGTTTCACTCCACGAAATTCTAAGCACATCCTGTATGATCTCCACATTTTATATCCATTGAGACTTGCTTTGGTGGCCTAACATGGTATGGGGGAGAATATTTCCTGTGTTCATTATCCTGCTGTGTGGGCTGTTGGATTTTTCTTAATATATTCAGTTGGTTTACAATATTGTTCAGGTCCTCTATTCCTTTATTGAAATGGCCCAATAGATAAAGACACTTTGGTACTAAGCCAAGCCTGACGATCAGAGTTCAATTTCCAGGACCTAGGAGGTAAGAGGAAATTCCCATAAATTGTCCTCTGACCTCCACATGCACACCATGGTTTGTGAACCCCTCCCCCCATGAGCAAATGCAATAAAAAACTAAAAACTTTAAAGGATACTATTTAGTTCTCCAATTGCTATCAAGTTATCCACGTCTCTATTTAGTTCTGTCAGTGTTTGGAAACGTTATATGGATTGTATTGTTGATGCTTGGAACACACACACACACACACACATATAATTGCTATATCTTGGTGTTAGTCTGTTGCTAGAAATACTCAAACATAGTTACTTTATAAAGAAATAGGATTCATTTAGCTTATAGTTTTGTGGGTACGAGAGCATTTGCTTGGCTTTGATAGGGAACCTTTTGACTGCCTCATGTGCCGAACCTTTTGACTGCCTCATGTGCTACGCGGCACCAAAATGGTAGATCCAATGCAAGAGTTAGAGATCGTATGAGGCAGGAAGCCAGAGTGCTGCCTCTCAGACTTACTCCCTTGTAACAGTCCTCTTGTGAAAACTACCCTGGGCACTAACGCCTTCCAAGGGTGGGGGGGGGCCCTTAAGCACGGACACACTTTTCATTAGTCTCTACCTCCTTTTGTTTCCTTGTGCCTTTGCTTTTCTTGTTGGTTGTTTTCATGAAACAGTATCCATCTGTGTACCGGGGCGGGTCTATAGAAACAGTATCCATCTGTGTACCGGGGCAGGTCTATAGAAACAGTATCCATTTGTGTACCGGGGCAGGTCTATAACCCACTATTATAGCCCAGGCAATCCTCCTGCCTCAACCTCCACCAAGTGCTGGGATTAACGGCAAGTGCTACCATGCCAGACTATGCCTCTTAAAGATTTTACATTTCTTTTTCTTCCTTTCTTTTCAGTTTTTAAAGACTGGACTGACTTTTATTATGTTTTTGCATCTGTGTAGCATATGCCTGCTTGGTGTTCTAAGAGGTGGTGAGCTTTCCTGTGGGTGCCGGGAATCGAAACCAGGTCTTTTTCAACAAGTGCCCTTAACCTCTGAGCCATCTCTCCAGCCCAGGTTCTAGATTTCTTGGTCTCTAACATAGTCACAATGGGAACAGAGCTTCCATCACCCACACAAAGCCCGAGGGTAGCAATCTTCTAGGTGAATTGACTCCCTTCCGTGGAGAGGTGTTCTACCTGATGTTTGTTTGTACACCACATGCGTGGAGTGCTTATAGAGACCAGAAGAGGGTGTCAGATCATCTGTAACTGGAGTTGAAGACAGTTGTGAGTTGCCATACGTGGGTGCTGAGAACTGAACCCTTCTGCAAAAGCAGCATTTGCCCTTAACCCCTGAGCCATCTCTTCATCCCTGTAGGTCATGATGGTTGTTTGTTTTAAAAGACATGTATATCTCTGGCTGGCCTAGAATATGCTATATAGACCAGGATGGCTTTGAATTTACAGAGATCGATCTGCATCTTTCAAGTTGCATAAAATCATATCTGACTAAGACCATATTTTCTTTGCTCTAACCTGTCAATCTTTAACTTTTTCTTCTAATTTTTGACTGGAAAAATTGAGCAATTTTTTATAACATAATTTTTTATTGATTCTTTTGGGAATTTCACATTATGCACCTCAATTCCCAGCCCTTCCGTGTCCACTTTTCACCTTTGTATCCTTCCGCACTGGAGGAGAAGGAGGAGGAGAAGAATTACTCACTTCATTTCTTCATCTTCCCATCTCATATTCCTTAGTCTTAATGGCACCGGAAGCTGCCATATGTCACATAGTGTACTTGTTTGCCCAAATGGCTTTCCTTGCAAGTGTTCATTGCAATGAGTTGTTGGTCTGGTTCAAGGCCTCTGGTTTCCGATTCACCATCAGAATCAGAGCCTCACTGAAACTCCACTTGGATAGCCTGCTGTTGCCCTGGGTCCTGAAGATCCTGCAGCTGTGTCTCTGCAGGACCCACTCCGTCATGTGTTTCAGAAGCTCATAGGTGAGATAGATGTTGGGATGGGCCAACTCTAAATTCTGGATGGGGGCCTGCATGGTAGCTGAATTGGTCAGATCTGGCCTCTACAAAGGCTCCCTTGTTGTGGAATATTATTTTAAGATGTGCTGCATTTGCTTATGTTCTGGAACATTTGTGTAATGAGGCAAAGACGCGCTGCATCCTTTTGTGATGCATTTGCTCAACTCTGTGAAGCTGTGTTACTTTGCCTGCCTAAAACAGAGATGAACGGCCAATCGCAAGCAAGGCAGGAGAAAGGATGGGGAGGGGTCTGGGGAGCAGAGAAAATAAATAAACGAGGGACAGAAGATCAAAGGAAGAAGGAGAGGAAGACACCAGGACCAGTTAGTTACTCAGCCACACACAGCCACAGAGTAAGAAGGGAAGAGAGGTATATGAAATAGAGAAAGGTAAAAGCTCAGAGGCAAAAGGTAGAGGGGACAATTTAAGAAAAGCTGGCTAGAAGGAAGCAAGCTACAGCTGGACATTAAGTAAGAATAAGTCTCTGTGTATTTATTTGGGAGCTGGGTGATAGCCCCCACCCCCAAAGAGGTTTAAAAAAAAAACCCAACAACACTTCCCCAAGAAGGACAGAGCTAGTTCTCCCTCACCCAAGATGCCAAGGTTGCCAGGAAGGGGCAGAGCCAGCTCTCCAGCACCCCTGTTGTAGGGGTCACTTCTCCTGAGCCTATGCTACTGGAGCCAACTCTCTTGCTGCAGCTGCAGCTGAGGGGCAGGGCCAGCTCTTCTGTGCCCAGGCCACCCCCTGGCTAACTCTCCCGAGCCTACAAATTGGACAATGTAAAGATAAAGCAGTCAATGGTAGTCAACGATGTGTTTCACCATTAAAATAAGTTGTTTTTAGCTCCTCTACCCTATCTCTACATTTCCATGTGATCAGCTGGTGTATGTACATGCGTGTGTGTGTGTGTGTGTGTGTGTGTGTGTGTGTGTGTGTGTGTGTGTGTGTGTATGTGTGTGAAGCATTTGATAACTTCTAATCTCCTTTTGTGTATATTGCACACATTTACCTTGTGATTCTCATGTGGGTCACATAAGAACTCACAAAGTTATCACAATCCAATTTGAATAGATGCAAGGTAATTTCATTGCTTATAAGAGTATATTACAGAGCTCTACGTTGTCCTCTACTTCTGCATTATCACTGTCACAATTTATATCTTTAGGTACTGTTTACCTACTAAAGGCAGATTTATGGTTCTTTATTGTCTTCAAATCTAGCATTTTAAAATAAGAGTTACATTCTACATGAAAATAACAAGGCTTTATTTCTGTTTATTATTTGCCTCTAGTGGAGATCTTCATTTCTGTCCATCTATTTTTGCCTTGTTTTTCATTTCTACTTGAACATTTGGTTTATATCTTGCAATATAGCCCCAGTGACAGTGAATTTCCCCCTCAGCTATTTACTTAGCTTCATTCTCCAAATGCGAGGGAGAAATTAACAGTTGTACTGGACACAGTATTTTTTGGTTGGTTCTTGGTTTGTTTGTTGCTTATTTTAAAACTTGAAAGACATTATTCCATTTTATCTAGACTCCTGTAATCCTCATGAAGAGTTGGCTGTTAATAATTATGGAGGATTCTGTACAGAACAAGTTACATCTTTTCCTGCCTCTTTCAAGATTTTCATTGTCAATGGTTTTCCGTAGTTTCAAATGCTTGTCTCAGCATAGTCTCTTTGAGTTTATCCAAAGAGTGGATTATGATGCCCAGTTTCTATTTCAAAAGTTTGACTTAAGGATTGAGCAATCAAAGCACCTAGTTTGCCCAAATTGTAAACTGCCCCCCATCGCCAGGCTGCCATCCCCTGCCTAGGCTAGAGACTAGATCTGAGCTTAGACTCCAAGAAACCAGATGCCTTTATATGGACCTGAATATGGCTTTCTCAACTCTTCTCTATACAAATGATTTTGAATATCTTCATTTCCGAAGCATCCCATCCTCAGATGCTCCTTCTATGGTGTGTTTCCATCTGTCTTCTTTGTTCCAGAGATCTGTGGGTCCAAAGTCCCTGTTGTGCATTTCCTTAGCTGAGACTTGAGTTAGATAAAAGTCTTGTGGGCTAACCCCAGGATGTTAAAGAAAGTAAAGTTTATGCTACACTATCCAGTTTGAGAAAGGGAACCAGGAACTCAGTTGCCATCTTTCCCAGGCAAATACCATGCTCTCACTCTTGATGACCTATAAGCTTTGTGAGCATAGGCACAGCAATTGGTCCATATACCACAAGCTGGCACGTAATTAGGTAGAGCAATGGATGGATGAGTGAATGAGTGGATGAATGGGTGGATGAATGAATGGATGTATATATAGATGGATCGATGGATTGATCAACAGACAGACAGATGATGGACAGACGGACAGATGGATGGACTGACAGACAGATGAATGGATAGGTCTAGGGAGTGGTTAGCTTACCCGAAATGAGCACTTAGTGCCTGACTTCCTCCCCTTTTGATGCTTGACTCTTTATTTTATTTTATTTTTTATTGTGGTGCTGTTGACAGTGAGCTCTCAGGAAGAGGAGTCATGCATGTTTGGCATGCTTCAGAGTGTGAGCTGAAAAATATGTTTAATTTGTAGAGCTGCAAGGATTTCCTCCCAGAGTCTGTGGTCCCGGAAGCAGAAAGCAGAAAAGAGTTTCACTCAGAATCAAGAGACATACCCTCCAATCTCATTTTCCTAAGTGAGGGCTGAGGGTGTCTGGGTCTTTCAACGTGTTCCAGTGATGGGGGTGGGGGGTGTGATGTGGCTTATTAAAGAAAAGCCCTATCCAGTGGCTTGGTGGTTACTGGAGCAGAGGCTAGGGATCCAAAGTCCCCAGTCTCTAGGATTAACAGGGTAGATCAAGCCTATCCAGCCTCTGTTGCAATTTCTAATCATAATCCTCTACCTCAAGCCCTACTGAAGGGCTACATTCAAGGGAGAGCAATGTATTGTACGGGGAACATTGTTCCCACCTCCCTCCAACCCCCACTTTCCAACATTCCTCATCCTGCACCCTCATACCCCCCATCGCTCAGATTAGGATCAACTCTTCCTGCCCACCTTCAAGCTTTGCCTCGCCCCCTGGTCTCCAGATACTGTTATCCGGAATGTAAAGTACAGCCAGGCACCCTCTGCTCTGAGGTAGCCTTTTAGAGTTGGTCTCTGGATGGTGGCTCCATTCTGCATAGCATTCCCTCTTACATAGGGCCATTCTGTCTAGCCATCTCCACCTTTTGGCAGTCCATAGGCCATGGAGGTAGGTATCAGAGAACTTGGACATAACGTAGAACAGTTAAGGACGGAACTCAGCTAAACCCACAGCCGTCCCCAGTCTGGAGTTAGATGTGAAGCCCAAGGCATGGGCCCTGGTCCTTACTGCCAGACACTTTTAATACAAGAGTGACAGAAAAGCTATGCCCTGCCAGGGAGGAGCCTCAGCCAGCGTGGTAAACAGAGTCTAGCTTGGAGCAGGCCGGAATCCTCCCAAAGTACATACAGCTGAGTAATGGATCAGCAGCTAGAACCTGGAGCTCCGCCCACCAGGAAGATCCTGGTGTGCGCCTGAGGAGGGCAAAACAACCCCTGTACAGGTTCACGGTATCACTCTATTTTTTTTTTTCTTTTATTTCAGTTGCCAGGGACTGTGCCAATGAAGCTGGGTGCGGTGGCCTTACTCCTGTGCCTCCTTGCAGCCGCTGTGTGGTTGGGCCTCTCAATCACAACATCTGAGTCTTCTGGAGGTGGATCTGGAGGATCCAAAGTATGTGCTCCCACAGCCTTGCCTAAAGCAGAAGTCTCTCTATGCAGGTAAACAGAGCAGGCAGGGTGGGACGGGGTGAGACTTCCCGGAGTGAGCATCCAGAACTCAGTGGCACCCGTGCCTTCGCCAGCTTTTGCAAGACCACCTTGGCAGAGGGTGACAGAGGAGATTGCTGAAGGGAAGACCCCGTAGACAAAGCTAGGCATCGAAACCCATCCAGAAAGCCCCCTCCCTGAGGTTTCCAACGAAGTAGCCTTTGTTGAAAAGAAGACAGGCTTGTTCAGAGATTATTTTTCAGCGGTGGGCCCTTGTATGCTCTGCCAGGGAGCCCTTTAGGGAGTGTGGTTCCAGCTGGAGCCCAGCTACCTTCATTCCTTCCAAGGCCATGTGTACTCCTTGCTCTGCAGACCCTGAAGTTCTGCACTCTGCTCAGAGCCCATAGGTTGGAAACTAAGCCTTCACTTCTCCAAACTACTGAGCCACCTGGAGGCTCCCCTCCTACCCCCCCCACCCCTCCCACCCCCACCCCCACCCCCCACCCCCGCGCCACCTTTCTGCCATTCTCTCTGCAAGTTGGTGGAGATTTGACACAAACCAAAATCACCTTAGAAGAACAAAGCCTAATTAGACTGGCCTATGGCCTATTTGTTTGGTTAATGATTCATATGGGAGAGCCCAGCCCATTTTCCCTCATTTTGCTTAGGGAACTGCTTAAGACAATTACAAGTTCTTTCTTATTAAAAGAAAGCATTCTTAGATGTATGTAAACTTACAAGCATCTTGTCCCTGCCCATGCTTCTTGGCATATATTTCTATGTGGCATCTATTTCTATATGTAAAGATTTACACACTGGGCTGGCAGTGCCCTATGGCTAAGGTGGGTAGGCAACAAGAACACGGAACTGCTACCTGATCCCCTGGCAGGTCCCGCCAGATAGTTTCTGTGGCTCTGAGCCCATCCACCAAGCAAAATTGCTGGAATCAATTGTTTAACTATTTCGTATCAGGGGAGGCCTGATATGGGGTGGGGAGGCCCCTCTGTTTTTATCCCCTCCTGACTCAGTTTTTCCTAAGTCCCTGCCACATGCAGACTGTTTCTCTTGTGAGAGAAAGCATCGCCTTCCTCACATCTTGCTAGCTGTAATGAAAATAGCTGAGGCAGAAGGGAGACAAATACTCTTTAGAATGTGCCTATAAATACACATGAAAAGCATGCCTTTAATCCCAGTACTTGAGAGGCAGAGACAGGCGGATCTCTGTGAGTTCGAGGCCAGCCTGGTCTATAGAGTGAGTTCCAGGACGGCCAGAACTACACAGAAAAACCTTGTCCCAACAAACCTAATAACTAACTAACTAACTAACTAACTAACTAACTAACTAACTAACTAAAGCCAATGAATGAAAGGAAACGCATTCCATAAAATGTCTTCAAACACTGCTCAAACCATGCCATCCGAAAAGAGCATTGGACACATGCAGAAAGTTAATAGAAACATGCAAACAAACAAAACCTTCTGGAGTGTTGGTTTGGCCAGCTCATACTAACTTTCCCACCTTCTGGGACTGCAGTGACCAAGTTTATATGCCCACCCACCAAAGCATCCTCTGTTTGAACCCAAACCATTCACAGATCTAGCTTCCGTTGTCCAGAGCCCCTGTGGCAGCTGGAAGGATGAGGGATGGGAAGGCCCACGTGGGGCTCACTAGGAACCTGTCCTTAACCTCTTCTCAGCTCTGCTCTGCAGGAATCCTCTTGAAGATAGGATCCTTAAATAAGTTCCCCTTGAGTGTCTTTCAGGTATCCCCCAGAAGGACATGGTGGGGTGTTGTGGGTAGCCATCGCCTGCTTGGGGAATAGCCTAGCTTTACTGGGCTTCCAGGAAAGGCTGGGGACCACAACACCTGCTCTTTATGTAATAAGAATGTTCTGACAAGTTCGTGTGTGATGTCCCTATAGGCCCAATGTTGGCAGGGTCCACATCTGTGGACTGCAATCAACCATAAACTGGGAATGTTTGGGTAGGAAAATTACCTCTGATCCAGGCATGGTTACACTTTTGTAAGCCAAGCAACTCTGGAGGTTGAGGCATGAAGAAGAGTCCAAGGGACTCTGTCTCAAAAAGAAAAAAGAAGTCAGGGACTACGGGAGTATAGCTCAGTGGTAGAGTGCCTGGTATGTACAAATCCCTGGTACCACATACCACTATAGCCTCGTGGCTGAAACCCTGGCATGAAGTAGTTGCCTTCTTTTCTCCATAGCAACCTTGAAGTTGTCTACGAGGAGTTGGGGGATATCAGCTGCAAAATTGTTCCTAAGTGCAAGAAATTCAGAGAGAAGATCACAACCTTTGCAGCTCCGATGGTCAAGTTTCCCGGAGCCTTGGATGTGAGTGAACTGGGTTGGCTGAGGGGGATATGTGGGGTCCTGATTTGCCTTTGGCTCACTGTTCTTGGAGACTTGGAGCCTCATGCAGAGCCCCCAGGGCCAGGTTTGGAGGAGGCAGACAGTTATTGCTTATAACTGTGGTTCTCAACCTTCCTGATGCTGTGAACCTTTAATACAGTCCTTCATGTTGTGGTGACCCCCAACTATAAAATTATTTTCACCGCTATTTCATAACTGTAATTTTGCTACTATTTTGAATAGTGATATGATCACAATATGATATGCAGATGGTTTTAGGCAACCCCCGTGAAAGGGCCATTTGCTGTTCCCTCCAAGGGATTGCAACCCACAGGTTGAGAACCACTAGTTTAAAGACTGTGTGGAAAGCAATATATGCTTGTAGGATGGGACCTTTGGACTCATCCTTAATTCATTAGTTCATCAATCCCAAGGGAGTCTCCCACTTTGTGTTGCTATTGCTGCAGGGGTCCACTAGATGGAAGTGTCGACTGCCAAGCTCCTGATCTCTCCCAGGGGAGGAGCAGGAGGCCAGTTAGGAGAGCCAGGTTTCATTGGGTTTACTTAATTGTCCTGGGATGTGAATACATAACAGAGAAGTGACGGTCTCTCTCATGTTCTGAAATCTCCTGTCTCAGCCTGGAGGTGAGGGTGGGATTGAGGAGGAGAGAGACTTAACACAACCAAGGAGGATTGAGACTCATGGAAGAAGGTGTGATGGAAGCAGAAGGCAGGCAGAAAAAAGGGGTGTGTACTAAGTGCTTCCTGAAAACATGACAGACCCGTGAGAAGGTAAAGTCAGGGCTACTGCAGAACTAGCTCCAGGTGTCACTTCATGCATTTATACCATCAGTCCGTCAGGTCGCTCAAGTCTGGGGGTAAGCATTTGCTTTTATAAAGGGGTTAGTGGAAAGTCCCATGATCCTGACTGGATTACATTACAAACAGTATCTGTAGCTCTCTCCACTAAGGGGTTGGTGTGGGGAGGGAGCAAGGGCTGTTCTGGTAGATGTAAGGACCTAGCCAGTGCTAAGCTGGGCAGTGCCAGACTCAACACACAGGTCTGCCCAATGTCCGACTCTAGAACCCTTGGGCTCCAGCAGTCTATTAATGCCAAGGGATCTGTGGGGAGTGAGGGGGGGCGGTGCTGAAGGCAAGCTGCTCTGGTGAAAATGGGGGGGGGGATGGGAAGAACAGTGGGGATCGTCCTTAAAGAAGGTGGTGGCTGGAGCTTCCTTGAAGAGCTCAGGGGAGAAAAAGCTATATAGAGATTAACAGGTAGAACTGGAGAGGAAGTAGGTGCCATATTGGAACAGAGTATCTCAAAAGCCAGGTCGGGACAGGAAGGACTTGAGTGTTCAGCTAGAGGAGGAAGGCATTTCCTCAGAGTCCCCAGACTTGATGGAAAAATACAAGAGTTGGCACATGGCTCAGCAGAAACAGTGCCTTGTTTCCAAAGTGGCTAAATTCAAGTCATCAAAGAGACAACTGTCAGGAGGCTCGCCCAGGGACATCCCACCCCTACCCTGCCGAGAAAACTCTGAGGCCTGGGCAAGAGTATCTCAGGCGTGAGGCAGGCTTCTGTGCCCCCATGGAGGTCCCTGCCCCACTACACCTCCCATCTTCGGGCCTTTCATTCTTCTCCAGGAAGCCTTCCCCGACAGCTACTTCTGAACCTCATTTCCATCCTTGCTGATAATGTCTTGCTCCAAGCTCTTTAAATATTCCCTGTCTTCTAACCAGAGCATGTGCACCTCTTCTGTTGCTCAGCCTTATCTCATACCAAAGCAATCACCTTGTAAACACTGACTTACCTATAGCTCCTGCTAGCATGGCAGATCCTGTGCTGGCTGACAGGGTAAGAGGGAGTGAATGAAGAGGTGGATGGATGGATGGATGGATGGATGGATGGATGGATGGATGGGTGATGAAAAGGAGAATGGATAGATGAGTTGATAGATACATAGATGGGTGGGCATACAAGTGTATAGATGGATGTACAGATGGTCAGATAGATGAGTAAGTAAATGGATGGACAGACATGTGGATGGATGAACATGTGGATGGATAGATGAAGGGATAGGTGAGTGAGTGGATGGATAGATGGATGAATGAATGGATGGCAAGTACAAGAACACTCCCTGGTGGATAAGCTATGAATGGTAAGCCCACTGCTTACTCATTAAACTGTTTGGAGTCCTGGGCACTGCTGAGACCAGGGGCTCAGGAAAGTATTCTCTTCCCAGGTGGAGCTAGCTAAGAATGGAAAGGGAAATGGAGAAGGTCAGGAATCCTCAAATTCAGGAGGCACAATGTCTCTCTGTGATCTGTGGCGGAGAGCAGAGGGCCAAGAGAGAGCTGGTTAGTGAATGTTTTTCTCCCATAGTGTTCCTGCCCCAGTGTTCCTTCTGACAAACACTAAGTGGCCAATATTTTTAAATGCATCCCATTCTCCAGCCAACAAAAGCTGAAAAGCCCTGAGAAGCGTCTTGACTAAGGCTTATTCTTCACCTTAAATCTCACCAGCTGGAGTCCTTTCGAAAGGAACAAATTGCCCTTAAGTGGGGAATATGTGCTGCACTGGAGGGATAGAACAAAGCCGCAGTGCTCTGTCCTGCTGTCCCTTAAGTTTCCAGTCAGGATCCTGAAAGCAAGTGACCCTAAATGTTCTCCAGAGCTGAGCAGGCACATGCCCCTGCCACCTGTGTCTGCAGCAGCATGTCTGTGCTGCTATCCCCTAAGGACAAATTTCTCAAGGGCTAGCAATCAGGGACAAGGTGCAGGCAGTTACAGACTGCCTTCAGGAGGGCTCAGATCTCACAGGCTTAGCCTAGCCTTGTCTTTCCAGAGTAGGAGTATGGGGCTTGAAACAGTCACAGTAGAATTCACTGTGAAATGACATAGGGCCTCAGAAACCCTGGATAATTCTGGGCAGAGTGGCTCCTGGTTGGGGCTTGGAAGCAGGCCTTACAAGCAGAGGGAAGGGGGATGTGTACATGCATACAGGCGGCTTCTGCTCATAGGCATTTGCTCAAGGGTCTGTGACCACACGGGCTAGCTGTGTTAGCAACCTAACAAATTCATGAACTGTGTGCTAGCACCATGTAAGTGCTATTGATTTAAAGATAGAAAGTGCCATCACTTCCAGAATTAGTGGGAGAGGCATGCAGGTAGCCCCAAAACAGAGAAAGATAGGGTACCTGTGGGCCATGACTAGTGAGGAACAGACAGCAGCTGGAATGGCAGGGTGGAAAAGTAAGTGTGGGTTACAGCAAGGTCCTGGTGTGGATCCAGGATTCTATCCCGAAGCTGACGTCTCATGTTTAGACTGAGGATTGTGAGCAAGGAAGGGCAAGGTTACCGTAGCAGCAGATAGGCTGCGTGAGAGGAAACAGAAGGCATCCCATGGCAATGTAGTAAGAGATGTCAGGGTTGTGGTATTCATAGGGTGGTATGTCTGTGGGGATGTCAGGAGAAAGGTAGAGTGGGTGCAATCCTCAGGTTTCTTGGAGAGATGGGCAAGTGGGTTTGAGTAAGGTGAACACCTGATTTATCATTCCACGCAGGACCCTTTGTGAATGGAGGCCACATCATTTATAATAAAGCCTGAACACGGTCTCATTGGGCACAGTCCCAGCACACACTGGTGTACATTGATCCTAAGAATGTCACCTCTACCAAGTGAGGAACACAAAGGAAGTCCCTAGGGACAGTACCTGGCAGTAAACAGCTTCTGTTGTTCAGGATCTGAGGACTGTGTATGTGAAACAGAGCTGCAGACAGACATAAAGAGTTGTCTAATGGATGTCAGACAGAAAGATTAGACTGGGCACTTGGAACAAGGTCTTTAATGCCCAAGCCAGGTGAAGTTTGTAGGGCAGTGGTCCTCAACATCCCTAATGCTGTGACCCTTTAACACAGTTCCTCATGTTGTGCTGACCCCCAACCATATAGTTATTTCCTTGCTACTTCATAACTGTAATTTTGCTACTGTTATGAATCGTAATGTAAATATTGGATATGCAAGATATATGTATGATATGTGAACCCCAATTGGGTCTCCATCCACAGGCTGAGAACCAATGCTGTAGAGGACGCCTCTCAAGTAAAGGATGTGCCAAGTGTAATAGGTGCTGGCCAGAGGCGCCAGATTAGACAGGTAGTGGAAAATGTGCATTGGAGTCAACCACAGGGGAGTCGTTGGTGGCCCTCATGAGGGAACTGGGGAGAGAATGAGAAGTGGACATGGTGGAGGAGGCTGCAGTGGCCAGGAGACAAAGACATCCGGGAGTGTTTAAATCCGACAGGACAGAGCAGATAGGTATAGCAATGTCAGACTGGGGGTGGGACGGGGGGTGGGGAGACATGATTCTCTTGGAAATAGTTACAACCGGTCTGAAAGAGCTGGACAGTAGGGGGCAGTCAACAAAGAAGACACAACTGGCCTCATATACCTTGGAACTGACTGGACCACTAGAGCAAGAACTCTCAAAGGCCATGAAGTGGAAGAGGGGGAGTTGCCAGCTCTGGGGTGAGGACCCTGTGCACTGGAGCCCCACCAGCAGAGCCCCAGCTCCAAGGCATAGAGATGATGTGAGAAGTATTGTAGAAACGAATGGAACATGAGGGATGCTCATGCTGTTGGGCATGACAGGAAAAGGAAAGAAACGGTGAGAGGAAGGAGCAATGGAGAAGGGTCATGGTGTCCTTGTCCCCCGCCTTCCCCAGGTAAAGTATAACAGGATGAGGGGACCATGAGCAGAAAGGCCACCAAGAACCGATGAGATATTTACTCACTACCTAGCACCTAACTAGAGCTTAATAAATGGTACTTAGCTAAATGGAGTGTTATCACAAAAAAAGAGACTGGAGTGGTTTACAGTTTGTCTTCTGAAAGGTAGGAGAAAGGCAGCTTGTTGAGGCTGTAGGATGCCTGTGTGGTTGGAGGCAAAAGCTAGGAGCCCATGAGAGTGAGGGCTGCAGAGACGGGGTACCTGCAGGCAGAATTGAATCTGGGTAGACATATGAGAGCATCAGCCACTGATGGGGGATGCACCCAGAAGACTCTGCTCATTCAGGTGTCATTGGCTTCTTAGCTCCAGTGGTCCAACCTAACTGTGTCCCACTTCAGCCTAGGCCACATGGTCATCCATTGTCTGGGGGCACTTCTGGATCCAGCAAAGCCAAGAAATTCCCAAAGACAACAGGCAGAATAAGTACCCCTAGATAGCAGACAAGATTTCACGTACAGAATCTTGCCTCTAAAATCTGAGAACATCCCCTAGCTTTTCTGCTACACTCAGGGTGCCATTCACTTATAAATCCATGCATCTATCCATGCACCCCTCATTTATTTATTCTATCAAATCATCTATTGAAACTAATCTTGATGGAGGTTTGCTTTCTGAAACTCCTGCCAGACACTATTTCAGGAGCAAGGGATGCAGACAGCACACCCCTGCCCTGCCCAGACATTTCAGAATAGTGAGGATGTTCACCACTACCATTTCATGCTCCTTAAATACTGAAAGTTGAATGGAAGCTATAAAACCAACCACGGTGGAGCTGGGAATACAGTTCCCCATAAACCATGTATAGTAGCACTTACCTGTCATCCCACTGAAACTCAAGATCCACTTTAGCTACAAACTGAATGTGAGGCCAGCCTCAAAAAATAAACATGTCTCCGAAACTAAAACAAAATAAACCACATGTTCAGTGACCTGTGTCTTACTCCAGGGTGGCAGCTTTAGTAAGCTCCTTGGTCTTAACCTTTGACATAGTTGTTTTTTTTTTTTTATTCCCCTCATCACCACCCTCCCAAACATCTTTCTTATTGAACTCAGTGTTTTAGGCCTTGCAGAACTTCCAGCCAGACCTGAGAGAGATCTCCAAACCGGCCACCCCAAGCACCAGCTGGTGCCTGCTCAAAACACAGTGTCTAATATCCGACCTCAGCCCAGGCTCCCAGTCAAGGGTTGGGGAAGTACTTGCAGATGTTTTTCAGATCAAATGATGTCTCTTTGAACAATTGTGTGGGCTGCTGCATGGAAGGACACATGGGTTCTGGAAGGAGAGTTCAGTGGGTTCTCATCAGGTTGAGGAAAAAAGAAACAGGAACACGTGTATGTGTCCAGGCCTCTTTACTGGCCAGTATCTGCTCACAGTGGTCTGCTGAGTTTCAGCAAAGGTTTTTTAGAGTTTCGAGTAGCTGTTCAGAGGGTAGGGCATAGGCATCTCAAACACTTGCTTAAAGAAAGAAGGTAGGTCCAAAGAGGCGTTTTGAGAAAGATTCTGCATATTTTTAAGAGACCCTGGTTGTTTATTGTTCACCCTTGCACAGTTGATGGTGCGGGGTGGGGGAGGGGGAGCGCTGAGGAGGAAGTGCTGTGTGGATGATTGTCTGTTACCCTGACTTTAAAGATTTCACTCACTCTGCAGGGACCAGTGTGCCCCAGCACCCTGGGGAGAGCATTGTACCTCATGAAGTCTGCCTGACCCTAATTGAAGCCTTGTGGGCATCTTGAGCTGGCTGAACAGGTCTCTGTTTTGCAAATGAGGAAACACAGTTCCCGGGAAAGTTTTTAATAGACTTTATATTTTAGATCAGTTTTAGATTTGCAGTAAAATGAAGCAAACTATCAAGAGTCTCTGTTTTCTCTGCACATGGCTACCAATATCCATCTATGTCACCCAGAGCTGGTGTGGTACGCGCCATGGTTCTGTGAACTCCTCATGACCTGCAGTCACTGTTACAGAGTAACCCAGACATAGAAAGCTCAAGCCCTAAGGACACTTTGTACTCTTTCCTGTTTACCCTTCCTCCCCCGACCCTGCCCGGCAACCACTGATCCTTTCGCTGTTTCCAATTTGTCTTTCAAGAGTGTTACATATTTGGAATCATTTGGCATGTAACCTTTTCCGATTGGCAGTCTCTGCTGCCACTAGGCATCCTAACTCCTGTGGCAGCATCTTCCTCCCCTTTGAGGATTCAGAAAACGACATCTATCTTTACTCAAGCCAATGGCCAACTGCCCTGGACTCAGCTTTTCTTCTGAGGATTGTGTTTCTTTTAAATGAACATTTCTACCAAGACTGATGTGACCAGAGGGTCACCTACCTACTTCTGACCCTGGGGTCAATCTCAACATCTTCTTTATTTTTATTTATTTATTTTATTTTTTTTATTATTTTTGTCTCTCCAATGAGAGTGTAAACTTCTCCAGGGTAGAGATGTCTATATGCCTGGGAAAGAGACAAGATCATAGGTAGTTCTCATGAAGTGAGATTCATGCTGGGATATGGAGCAAAATGCAAGCCACTGGGAATTTTGTCCCTTGGTAATAACAGGGTAAGCCTTACGATTTTGAAAGCACTTTACCTGTTGTGACAGTCTTTTCTGTGCTCTATGCCATACTATAATTTTACATTTCTTATCTCAGATCATTCCCCATAGGCAGGCTGGACAGGTGTGGGGCTCTGTCTGCAGGAATCTGAGGTCCAGAGGGGCATAGAAATTTCCCCAGGTCCGCCAAGAGAAGGCAAAAATGCAGGCTGGGGGTGTAACTCACTAGTGGAGTTCTTGCCTAGTATCAGTCCTGGGCCAACACTGAGTGCTGGTATGTGTCTATAATCCCAGCATTCAGGAAATGGAGGCAGAAGGGTGAATTGAAGGTTACCCTTGGTTATACAGGAGTTCAAGGTCAGCCTGGACTGCATAAGACCCTGTTTAAAAAGATACATATTGACCTCGTGCCTTGTACCCATTGACTTGCTGTGTCTCATCACTACTGGGGATATTATTTTCCTACAACATGGAGACCAATGCTCTGATGCCTGGCCTACTAAGTCATTTGCTAGTCCCTGCATCTTCCCGTTCCCACAGTGCCCAGATGTTTATATGGAGATATTTACTGGCCCTCCTCCATACTTCTAGGCTCTGAGCTGAGCACATTATGAATGTGAGCACACTTAAGCCCCGGTGTCACCTCATACAGTAGATTCTAGAAAACGGAGGCACGGAAGATTCCTCAGTATGAGGGTTCAGAATTGAGCTCATGTCACTTACTGCTCTCTGGTTGAGGAGAGTGAACACCGCACACGTAGGGTGCTCTGCATGGCTCAACTGCCACCTCCCACTGTGAGTCTGGAAGCCCCCACTCTACCTTCCTCCCCAGCTTGCATGGCCAAGTCCCTTCCAGTAGGATCAGGCTTAGGTACCCAAATGTCTCCCAGGTTCAGGAAAGAAGCCAAGACAGGAAAACCATACAGGTAGATTACAAGGTTATCCTGGCCCCAATCACTTCCTTTTACAGATACGTGATTGTAAATGTTCCAGAAATGTCAAGTGCCTTAACCAAGGCTTGGTGCGGTGCAGAAGGATGTGCAAAGACCTTGCCTTTCTTTGCTGCTTTTTGGGTCTGCAGGAACAGAGTGACATTTAGGTGTCTGGGTCTGTGTTTTTTCTATCCCATGCGAGTGTAGAGGGACTGGGCCACGGGGCTCAGGGGACTTACAGCAGAGGGGTGTGGCGAGGGAGGAGAACTCAAAGGTGTCTGGGAGGGAAGGAGGGTAGGCTTGTGGGTAGGCCCTGAGGGCCTTCTGCTCGGCCTGGGGCTGCAATTGTAAGAGTGACCAGCAGGGGGAGATAGGTGACCGTCATCCTGCCTCAGATAACCCCAAACCCAATGTTGGCTGGGGCCACCAAGGCAGGAAGGCCCCTGTTAGTTAGTGGAAGGGACCCCTGAGTAAAAGCACAGTCCCCCATGTGGGTCTGGTATGAAGCACTAGGCCCCAGGCTCTGCCGAATCTCACTTTTCACTATTCCAATGCGAAGATGCACTTCTGTTATAACACTGCAAATAACTAGAAGTGGAATGTTTTCCATCTGACATGCCCCTAATTAGCCCGTAACTCCTGATTAGCTGCGTGAAACTGCTATGGGAAGAACAAGAGGTTACCTCCCACCGCCTACCCCAGATCACAAAGATTTTGGAAAAGTGTTTGTGGTTCTGAGCTCAGCCCGGGCTTCCCCAGCCTACAGACTTCCTTAGTGGGACTTGTGAACTTGAAAGCTGCCTGCCTTGGTCTATGGAGGAGGCTTGGAGCCGAGTGAATAAGAAGCCAGGGGCTCTCAGGAGGTTTAAACCTTGGTGCTGTTTGCAGCTCTGTTACCTCGTGCAACGTCCCCCATTTTCTAAGATCCCTTCTCACTTAGAATATCCCTTTCAAGGTTAGGAAGCAGAGGGCAGTCCTCTGTAGAACCTATTTGACCTCGCCTGGGACATTTTCCCCAATGGGTGTCTCCCTCTTGCAAGCCACAGACGGCTTCCAGGACCCATGCTCTCTGGACTGGCTTCTTTCTTCTCTTATTCATTTCTCTGTCCCTTCCCTGGCTGTCTCTTTCCTTTGAGTGGCCTTATCAACATACCTATGATCTCTGTTTTCCCTCATATGTGGTATGTCCAACCCCCAGCATCCAATCCCCACCTTCCCCTCTCGCCAAACCTATTTCATCCTCAGTTCTACCTCCAGCATGGGCAGCAGGTGCAGTTTTTCCATCGCTCACCAGGGGAAAGGGCTAGAAACTGGCTACCTCTCTCCTCATGCTGCATACCTCAGCCATGGCCACCACTGTTTTGCCCTAGATTGTTGACGCAGCCTCCCACCTAGTTTCCTTGTCACCAACCACCTCTGTTCCCCAAGACCCAGCGTGTTGTGTTCTAAGTCTAGCCATCAGAGGGAGCTCTTAAATCTGCTAGAGGGAACAGTTCAAACCTTTGCTCAAAATTTGTCATGCTTCCGTTTCCTGAGTAAAAGCCTCCACACTGCCAGTGCCTGACAGAAGCCCTGGGATCTGACCCGGGCCTCACGTCCCCTCTCCTCAACTCCTCTGCTATTTGCCCACCTAACCTAGCTGGCTTCCCAGCATTCCTAAGGTCCTCTGTATTAGCGAGTCTACTTCACACACACACATACACACACACACACACACACACACACACACACACACACACACACACACGTGCGCGCACAGGTTCTGTTGCTACCACCTACCCCACAGCTAGAATGTAAGCTCTGTGTGACAGGACCTTTCTACGTACCTAACTGCCTGTTGCTCTGTAAGCTGGAGGAGAGAGTATCTGCTGCAGAGCAGGCTCTTACTTAATATAGGTATATAGATTTGCTGAAGTGAAGATTTTTTCTTTTTCGTTTCTTTCTTTCTGTAAAACTAGGCAGGTTTGGTTTTTTTTTTCTGCTTGTTTTTTGTTTTTCTTTACTGCAGACTGGTAAGGCTGTTTGGTAGGTTTCAGGAAGACCACAGCAGTGGTGTTTTTCCTGGTGGTTTGTAGTTTCCGGTACTGATTTGGAGTGACTTGTCTGAAATCCCTGTCAAACCAGCAAGACCTCATTTATGCACATATCATTTTCAGGATGGTTGCTGTCTTGGGTTTTCCCCAATCAACCTTACCTCCTGTGTCACAAGGCCCAACTTACTCATATTGGCATCCATAACTGGATGATTACACCCAGAGTTGTATATAATGAGGCTGATGGATTCTTTTTCATACCAAGTATTGGCAGGCAAAAGGTAGCTTTCAGCTCAGCATGTGGGACATGGACTTTTTAAAAACTCAGGCCCTTTGGCTTAGTGAACCTTCAATATTTAGGTGGCTTTCTCATAAAACCATCTCCAATAAAGCCGATTTCAGTAACCATCATCTCCAGCCCTTCTTCCTTCCATAACTGTTTGCATAACTATCCATACCTGTTTCTCCTTGGGCGTTCCTTTGTGTGTAGCAGGACCTCCCCCTCCCCATCTTCTCTTTTGCCTTCATCCTGTTGGAACGTTTTCATGCTCTGGCCTGTCCTTCCCTGTCCAGCAGATGGGCAGGTACTGCTCCCTGTGGGGTCTTACCATCCTTGTTTCCTTTACTGTTTCTCTTCTTACACATCTGAATCATCTTATTTATTTGTATCTTCTCAGCAAGGTGCTGTTTATTTTTTTCCTCCTTCTTTGAATGTTCTTAGGCCTCTGGCTTTCTCTTTTCCTCATGCGAATCCAAATGACAGCCATCGCATTTACAGTGAATTCAGTGAGCAGGGGAGCAGCCCTCCAAAACTTCCTGAGTGGGAAAAGAAACCTCACAGCTTCTGGATCTCGCTGTGCTCGGTAAAGATTTCAAGAGCTCCAGAGTGCAAAGTCTGTTGGTGTCTGACACCAACACTGTGTAGATGATGGTGGTGGTTATGGTGGTGGTGATGGTGGAAGTAACAAAGTGAAGGGTAACTTCAGCTGTCCAGGTGACTGGCGCAAATACAACTGGACAGCCAAAGCAAGGCAGAGCCTAGGTGGCAGGAGAGTAAAAATCCAGTTTTTCTTTCTCTTCCCTCCCCTTCCTCCCTCCTTCCCACCCTCCCTTCTTACTTCTCTCACCCCATCTCTCCTTACGTCTGTTTTCTTTCTCCATTGCTGGATATTGAGCCCAGGACTGTGTTCATTTGCTCCTCCCCTGCTCTACCCCTCACCACTCCCTGGCTGAGAAATAATGAGGAAAGGAGGTAGAAGGGAGACAATATGTTTCTATATGAGCAGAAGGAGATAACAAGGCCAGACTCATAGCTATGCAGGCAGTAGACACCCAGGAACCCTGAGGAGTGGATGACCATATCTATTTCCTGCCAGCGCCCAGAGAACTGACTTTGTTGAAGTCTGAGGACTAGGTGGAAACAGTTAGTGACAGGCATCATCTCCTAGGACTGGACAGGGGGCCATCTGAACCACTTCTACGGACCTGTCTGGGACTCCAGAGCCCGGAGATTAGGGTTGGACTGGGAAGAAGAGCAGAGAAACAGACACTCTATGTCCTCTGCACCCAGCATTTCTTCATGAGTCACCATATCACATAACATCTTACTAAGTCCATTTTGCAAGTAGAGCAGTGTGTAATATAAAGTTTCTGGCCCAGCCTAGTCCCAAGGTCTGGATCTGCCCACAGTCTCATAGGAGCACACAGAAGTGTACATTAATTTTTTGCTGCTTGGCCTATGGCTCAGGCACCATTCATCTGTCCTGTCATGAGCCTGTGGTTTACCTATTTCTTTACATCTTGCTTCTTGGGTGGCTGGATTGTGTCTCTTCTGACTCTGCCCTCCTTCCCCTTTATCTATGCTCAGATTTCCTGCCTACTTCTAAGATGCCTTGAGATATAGGTCAAAACAGTTTCTTTATTTACCAGTGAAATTCACAGCATACAGAAAGACAACCTACATCAGCAGTGATTAATTTCAGATTTGGCACTGTATTCCTGTATTTATTGGTTTTTTGTTTTGTTTTTCTAGACAAGGTTTCTCTGTGTGTAAATTCTGGTTGTCCTGGAGCTCTGTAGACCAGGCTAGCCTTGAACTCACAATAGTCTGCTTGTCTCTGCCTGAGGCTGAGATTAAGGGCATGTGCTACCACTGACCAGGGGATCCCCCTATTTCTAACATGCTTGCCAGCTCTCCATACATCCCCCCCCCCCCCCCCAGACAGAGAGCCAAGGCCATGTGAAGTGTGCCTTACTTACTGTGTGATCATGAAGTGGTCCTTTTCTCCTCTGATCATTAACAGCTTTCTAGGGCCCCCAAGGGAGGACATCTACAAGGCTAAGGTCAGACAGGAAGGAGCACATGGACTAAGCCCTGCCTTTGCTGGCAGTGCTCTCTGAGACAACCGTCCAGGTTTTTGCTCCAGACTTTTCAGGGAAGCGTATACTCCACCTACCTGCCTGCCTGCCTGCACCCAAGGCAGCTAGCTTGAAGCAGTTGATGTAAATCGAACCGCACACAGAATGACTAGACGAGCAGCATTTAGGTAACATCAACATGTTAGAGTGGTGGCCAGTCAAGCCAAGGACAGATGTGACTGACAAGATTCAAAAAATGTTTGCACTTCAAAAAACGCCTTTCAGGGATAAGAGTCTAACACAAATATTTGTTATCTTTACACATAAGGGCTCTTGTGAAACAGTATCAGAGAGATAAATATTTTACAGGGAAAGAATACAAAGGATGCTACCAGATGATTCTAGAGGCGGGGGAAAGGGCTCATTAAAAATATGGGACATTGAATATATGTTTTTTAAAGAAAAATACAGGTTTTTGTTTGTTTGTTTGTTTTTAAGCCAGGGAATCTTGTAGCCCAGCCTGGTTTCAGACTCAACCTGTAGTTGAAGATGACCTTCAATTTCCAATCCTGCCTCTGCCTCCCAAGTGCTGGGATTACAGAGAGGCCTCACCACACCTAGTTTTTATCCAGAGCTTCACACATGCCAGGTGTGTACCCCACTAACTGAGTTGCCTCCTTAGCCCCGCATTAAAATATAATTTTAAAATGGTATAGACTTTACATAAAACCAGCCAGATGGCAGTTTGTATCCTTATCTTAAAGGTGAGAGTGCATTACAGTCAAAAGTACACATTGCTGCAACCTCTCTGGAAGGTGATTTGGTGAAGCGTACCAAGATTACTACCATGTTCATCTGTATGGACAATAATTTTAGTTCTAGGAATTTATTCTAATCAGGTGACTTAATCAGCCACAGATGGACATTTATGTAAAGGATGTTCATTGTAGTGCTATTTAAAATGAAAGAAAAAATGAAAGCTAGCTAAACTTCAATAATAGACAAGCTAGCATGAATGTCCTCTATCCATATGCAAGAAATACCAGCAAGCCATTAAAAAAAATCACATTCTCAAGGAATATTTAAGGTTTTTGAAAAGTCTCACAATATATTTTTAAGTGAAAGAAAGCCAAATGATAAAATAGTAATTTCATTCTAGTCTCATTTTTTTTTATGAGTGTAAATTAAAAAAAAAAAACTAGATAAATGAAGAATACATCAAAATGTTGACACAGGATCATTTTGAATGGTGGGATTCGGGGTGAATTTTATTTTCTTCTGTACATTTTTCTGTAATTTCCATATGTTCTCCAATGAGCAAGTATTATTTTAATAATAAAGAAAAATGCTATTTGGGGAGGGGAAAAAGTGAATGCTAAGAGAAGAAAAATTCAGCTACCCAAATGGTCTGAGTGCTGGTTGCTGTGGAAACCATAACTTTGAATTGCCCAACTTTTGTGAATTACTTTCCTGCTCTGCGCAGGATTCAGCCTTCTCCAGGCTGACACGTGCCTGGGGGTGGGGGAGATGGAAACTGGGGGCCTCATTTCATTCTGATTTCCTTTTTTCTCCCAGATAGGGAGGGACCTTGCTCCACAGTAGATGCTGGGGTGAGAGCCTCCTCGGGGCCTGACCCTGCTCCTCTGAGTAAGGGTTCTTCCAAGCCTCTGAGGAGTATTTGATGGTGTTTGTACCTCTTCTAGCCTGGCACCCACAGAGGAGGTTCCAGTCACCTCGTGGGATGATGGCAAGTGGCTTTATTTGTACAAGGGCACCGTGAACCTCAGAGGGCATGGAGGTCAAAGCAACTATCTGCAGAGTTCAGTATGTAAACAAAAGTCCTGCCAGCTCAAGCCTGGTCTTTCCCATTTGCTGTGCCTTGCCCTCCTCTTGTGCCCCGGGAGATAGTGCCCACCTAGGAGCAAAGCTGAAGGTGGAGGCTAGGTACCAGGTCATCCTGGCTGAGCTGCAAACTCCTCCTCCTGTTCTCAGGCTACAGAATGGCTTGCCACAACCATTTGCAGTTCCTGTTGGGAGCTCTTGGGTGTGGAGAACGGATTGAGGCATCCACAAGTTGGAATTTTAAAAAGCAATGTGTCCTTTGAGCAGGAGCCCGGGCTGGGGGCTTTGCAGGCTGTCGCTTTGTCCCGGGGACCAGATGGAACTTGTTTTTCTGTGCACTCCACAGTTTAACCCTTCCTTGTGCTCCCTCCCCAGCAGACCCATTCAGGAACTGCTGCCTCTGGGGTGAGGAACTGGAGGTGAGAGAAAACTCAGGCGTTCAAGTCTCAGAGATACTGCTTAAGAATGCCTGCCTGCCTGCCTTTTATCTCCCGCCTGTGCCTAGTTATTTTGTTTTATTTAGCAGGCACAGACATGTGCCAGACAGGGCTCCAAGCACATTGGAGATATTAAT
The DNA here is from genome assembly GCA_033318265.1 of Phyllotis vaccarum. Classification (NCBI taxonomy): domain Eukaryota; kingdom Metazoa; phylum Chordata; class Mammalia; order Rodentia; family Cricetidae; genus Phyllotis; species Phyllotis vaccarum. Next base: position 52,161,574 of record JARWLC010000005.1, on the reverse strand, counting down.
CCATCTAGTTTTCAGAGTCATTATTATCCCTGTTTCACAGATGTAGAAACTGAGGTCTTGAGAAGTTAAGCAACTTGCCCAAGGCCACACAGCTGGGAAGTGATGAAGCCCAGATTTAGATCAGAATACCAGCTGTTTAGCTCTGCCCCTGCCTCAAATTTATGCATTTAAACACAGCCTCATCCCCATGTTCTACACAGCAGGTAAATAAGTCCTGCTGTTAATGTTTCTGGCACCACAACTTATTTTTCCCCGTGTTAAATACCAGAAGCATCAGGCACCATCAGAGAGACATGAAACCCAAATCCTGAAAGGCCAAGGCCCTGTTTTAAATCCCACTAGGCTAGGCTGCTCATAAAGTGTGTGTGGTGTTAGGAGAAAGGCAGAGGGTCTAACATCCACCTGTACCCTACCCATAATGAACGCAAACTCAGTCTTGCCTCCGAACCCCCAGGGCTTTCAGCAACTGAGCACAGCCATCACCTATTATCCACTCAAGTCCCTACTATTACAATACCCTAATTTTCACATGGAGAGCCAGGATGTGCCTTGCCCTCAGTCAAGGTTGTTAAGCTTGAGGGCTGGCCTCCAAAATCCAGGGATGGGGCTCTAGATCAGTAGTTCTCAACCTGTGGGTCTTGACCCCTCAGCGGTTGAATGACTCTTTCCCAGGGATCGCATATCAAACATTTACATTATGATTTATAATAGTAACAAAATTAATAATTTTACGGCTGGGCACTACAACAGTAAGAACAGTTAGTTACTGCCTCTGGTTACACTAAAGGAGAGCTGGGAACCTGGTGTGGTCTGCTTTGAAGTGACATGAGCCTGAAGCTAAGAGATACCTTTGAATTTTAATCACTTACCTTGAATGACAATGTGACAAAACCACATGTGGGATGGAAGGGGATATTCAAAGATCGTCATCTTCTGGGGAGCATCTTCTTTTTATGGTCCCAAATTTCTTATTTCCATCATTCCCAATGTATTTCTGAATGGTTTACATACCTTCTTGTCTTCTTAGGCTGTGTCTAAAGAATGTGTTTGACCTTTGCTAAATAAAGGTGTTTGTGTCATCCCTGTGAAGAGCGGTCACACAGTGGTGTCCTCTCTCACCTCTGATCCTTATATCCTTTTGAGGTGCCGGGCCCATATTCTGCTAGTGTTTCTATGGGTTTCCCTGCTTCTGTCTGGCTAAGGCCACACCCCTTTGGGAGCACAGGCAGATCCGAGGGCAGAGAGTGAGTGCTTGAGGGACAGTTTCAAGACCAAATCTCCAGGTCTAGGATTGGGTCCCAGCTAGTCAGCCCCAGATGACCTGGTTTCCATATTGCCCTCTCCCCTTGCTCCTCCTTTGTTCTCAATCTGAGAAAAGTCACCCATTGCTCTGGTCTGATGTGGTGTGGTCCCTGATGATGCCTGAGCTGGAGGTTGGATGCCCAGTGTCCTTGAAGCATGAGCGTGGGAGCTGTTAGGAAGAGTGTGGCCTATTAGGAGGTAGGCGGCTAGGTCCTTGGAGGAATCGCTTTTGGAAGGGATGAATGTTCTTGTAAAGTGAGTTCTTATTGACATGGGTTGTTGTTATCTGAGAACAGGTCTGCTCCCCACCCCCCCCCCCCACCTTCTGACTTCTGGTCTCACCACAGTTTCTCTCTTCTTCCTGGCTCCTCCCCTTTCCTTTTTACGTTTTGTTGTGATCCTACCATGGGCCACAGCCGTAAAGCTACCTGGTCTTGAACTTGTGGCCTCTAGAACTGTGGACCAGTTTTCTGAAACAGTCCTTATCATATCATTTCCATAATGAAGGTCTGGGACCCTGCTGGGGGGCCAATCTAGTCCCAAGCCCAGGAGCCGGGGTTGGTTATTAAGTTACTGTTTTCCTAACAGTCCTCCCAACTCCTTAGAAAGGCTTGTGCTCTTGGAGGGAGTTTGCTGCAATCCTCTTAATATAGGGCTTGGGGGGAGGGGGAGCAAGTCCTCTCCCAGTCCAGCCTGCCTTCATATAGCCGCTGGTGTCATTTTTAATGCCTTTGTTTGCTGTCTACACTGTCCTATGTGACTGGGACTTGAGTTCTAATGACTTGTCCTCAATGAGTGGTAGCTGGGGGTAGTTTAGTCCTTATTTCTGTTGACCTAACAGAATTCCAGACTCCGACAAGATTGCACAGAGCAGGGTCCCACTTTGCTCATTATTACAGAAATCATTAAGCAGGGCGACTGTGCATAGGATCATCTGGCTTTACGCCTCTTACATATTTGCTTCCCTTTTATGGACTCTCCATCTCTACTAACCATGTTCATAACTCTTGATCGCTGGCATGCAGAGGACAAGCATAGGACCCCCATTTCCAGGATGGAGTTTCAGAAAGAGGAAAGAAGGATCTTGAGGACTTGGGAGGGGTTCTGCTGCCCTACTCAGGGCAGAGACTTGCTTTCTTGGAGCCTGGCTTGCTTGGCAAATAGAGATGGTAACCCATCCTTAGGAAGAGTGCAGGAGCTTTCTCGCTGCTCAGTGGTATCCTGGGGATCAAGGAAGCTTGTGGGGTTCCTTGCTTTTCCCTGAAACCACCCAAGACTGCTAAAATTATTTTAAAATTTATTTTCCTCCTGTCATCTGTCACTTCTTGCTGCTGTCAAAAGATGATCAGTATCCTTATGGTCCCTCTAATTCTTGACAGGATGGGAAGCCTAATAACAGAGAATGTCAGAATCACGTCTAAACTAAGAGTAAATAGGCCCAGAATGCGGATGTGAATCTAGGGCCTGCATTTTTAGCCTACAGGTCCCAAACGCATTTGTGTGACCTTTCCTTGTTGGTGAGGCCCAACAGGGCCACATAGCAAGCACTCTCAACTCAATTCTCACTCACAAAGTGAGGCAAGACTGAGTTCAGCCCCCAGGTCTGTATTTAGCTAGCAAACGTACCTCTGTGAGTCTTTTGGTCTCGTCATCTGTAGGTGTGAATCAAGAGGCCAAAGAGGTAGCTCAGATGGTAAAGTGGCAGAACCTATGTGAATGGCGGTGGTTGGGGGAAAACTGAGCATAGATAGCGGCCTGTGCTTGTGATGTGACCTCAGCAGTGGGTGGAGGCGATGAATCCCAGAGGTTCACTGGCCAGCCTGTTGAGGCGACTTGGTAAGGTCCAAGTCAATGAGATATCCTGTCTAAAAGAAAAAAAATGGCATCTGTGGAATGACAACCTGTGTTTTCCCCTGGTCCCTATGTGCATGCTCAAACACACACACCCACAGGGAAAATATACTCAAGGGCCTGGAGTCTTTTCCACAGCAGGTGTTCCACTAAATACCATCTTGTACTCCCCCAGGGTTTCCGATCCTCAGAAATGCTTAGTGGGATGGGTGGCCTCTCTCTTCCACTTAGAAGGATGGCTCATTTCAGCCTCCTTGCCCCTTTACTTGCATTGTGCCAGCCCTTCAAGGTTGGGTGGCAGATCTTCTCAAGCCAAAGCCTGCAGAAGCACAGGCTCTTGGGAGAGGGCACACAGGCAGGTGGCCATAGACCCCAATTCCCAGCCAGATCTCCTGTTTTTCTAGAAACTTCTCTGAGTCATGCTTCGGTTATCACCTGCCTGATGACCACAGGTAAGGTTGGCCATCAGGATCTTGACTTCTTGTGCCAAGCTCAGTAGGATGGCACACACCTTTAGTCCCAGCACTGGAGAGGCAGACAAAAATGGATCTCTGTGAGTTCAAGACCAGCATGGTCTACATAGTGAGTTCCAGGCTGGCTAGAACTACATAGTGAGAACCTGACTGAAAGGCAAAAAAATTAAATTAAATTAAATTAAATTAAATTAAATTTAAAAATTCTGACCATCACTGGTATGAAATCTTATGATTTTCTTCAAAAATTAAAAACAATTAAGTTATATCTATTTACTTTGGGGATGGGCATGTACCACAGGGTCCTTATGGAGGTCAGAGGACAACTCTGGAAAGTCATTTCTCTCTTTCTACTATGTGGGCTTCAGGGATCTAACTCAGGTCACCAGACTTGGCAGCAAACTCCTTTACCCACTGAAACATCTCACCACACCATCACCAATGTTTTAAATTCTTTTCTAACTTCACCCAAATAAATGAAGTGCCTGACACCTTTTAGCCATCCAGCCCCACTGTGACCAGGGAAACAGCAGCTTGGACTTAAAGCTGCTTTTGAGGGAACAAAAGATGCTACCACCTATGCACAGCTCAGCAGCAGCCATGGACGCAGGAGGTGAACTCCAGGGGCCAGGAATCCAGTATCAACAATATAAGACACACACACCCAAGAGTCTGGGTACAAGTGGACACTTTACCCTATAGCCCTGAAGAAAGTTCCTTGCCAAGCTTGGGGGTTTCAGGATTAATTATTTTGAAAGTCTATCTACCTTATGTGAGCAAGTTAGATCTCCCCTGGATAGGAAGGCCTCAGACAGTAAGCATGTTCCTTAACCTTCCATGGCTACCCAGAGAGGAGATGGCATATAACTAGAAGTCTTTGGGCAGGACAAGGGTGATGCCCTCAGCAGCCTTTGTACCCAGGTCTACTTGTATATAGGCTTCTTTGAGTAGTTCTGTTGTCAGAGAGCAGGGCATGATGGGAAATGAAATGTCAGGTACTACTCAAAATTTTTGTGTACATGTGTGATGTGTGAGCATGTGTGATATGTGTGCACGTGTGATGTGTATGAGGTGTGTGCATATCCTGTTCTACCACTTTATTCCTTTGAGACAGTGTCTCTCACTGAACCTGGACCTAGGTTGGCTGGATGACAAAATCCAGTGATCCACCCATCTCCACTCCCCACAGTGCTGGGTTATAGTTGCATACATGGCTATGCGTGGCTTTGGTGTGTGTGGGTAAGCATCTGAAGTTTGTTCCCCCGTGGTTGCTCTTACTCACTACACCATGTCGCTAGCACCCCAAGTTCTCTGCAGTCATCACTTAGTCTCCACTCAAGTCCTGCTGTTTTCCCACTTTCCATATGGAGATCCAGGATGTGCCCTGCTGTCAGTCACAGCTGTTAAGCTTCAGGGCAGGCCTCCAAAGTTCAGTGATATGTCTCTAGAGCAGTGGTTTTCAACCTGTAGGTCTTGACCCCTTTGGCAGCGGGTGGGAGGGGGTGGGTGGTGGGGGGTTGGTGGGAGGATTTGAATGATCCTTTCGCAGGGGTCCATCCCATGGTTCCATATCAGATATCTACATTATGATTCATAATAGTAACAAAATTACGGTAATGAAGTAGCAAGGAAAATTATTTTGTGGTTGATCACCACAACATGAGGAACTACATTAAAGGCTTACCACACTTGGAAGAGGCTCTAGAGGTAATGTAGTGACCAACCACTATGCTGTACAGCCTATCGAGGTCAATGGCTTTCATTAACCATGACACACTTCTGTGAAACATTCACAGCAGAGACCAGCAAGGGAGGTTGGGGCTCAGTTTCCTGTCTGGTCTGTTTTTCTTGATGAGGCCAGTCCCTTGCCGTTTTCCTCAACATCTCCTTTCTGGACAGTAACAGAGACACTGTAGCCCTGCCCTACCCCTTTGTCCTGTAGCCCAGGATGGCTTTTTTTTTTTTTTTTTTTTTTTTTTAACTATCGTTTATTTATTCTTGAACAATTACGCTCATGTACGAGATGTATCTTGGTCATATATATCCACCCTCAACCGCCCCCTTCTACACTCCCAGACACCCAATATTTCCCCCTTCCCTTTCATGGCCTTTATTTTATTTTGTAACCCAATGAATCTGGTTAGTGCTGCCTGCTGGGATGCTGACTCATAGTGTCGGCTGGCTTAACCTTCTATGGATCGTGTGCATGAGGACAATGGCTGTGCCATACCCAGTAGACAGCATTTCTTCTCATTTGTTTAAGGAAGAGTTTTTACATATTTAAACTGTGTGTGTCTGTGTGGGGGGATGTGGACATGAATACAGGCATCTGAGGAGCCCAGAAAAAGGTGTGGGCTTCCCTAGAACTTCAGTTTAGGCAGTCTTGAGCTGCTGGACATGGTTGCTAGGAAATGAACTGTCCCAAGAGTAGTATGTGTCCTTAACCGCTGAGCCGTCTTTCCAGCACCAAGAAGACAAATTCTTCAGCACTCTTCCCCATTTTCTGGCTCTCACACTGTGACTGTTTCCCCTTCTCCTATTTCCCATAGCCCTTGTAGGGTTTGATATATGCACATGCACAGAAAGTTTCAGGTTAGCTCCAGTTCGATTTCCCTATGCTCTGCGATCAAAGCGTGCTGTCTCTTCAGCTCCCGTAGGGTCTCACCAATACATGATAGGTAATCAAGATGGTTCAGTGATTAAAAGTTCTTGCTGCTCTTCTCAGACCCAAGGTCATTTCCTAGCACCCACACCAGGCAGCTCACAACCACCTATAACTCCAGCTCCAGAGGATCTGGGCCTTTTGGCCTCCGTTGGCACCTACACATTTGTGGCGCGCATACACAGAGGCATACATCACACACATAGACGACAATAGTTTCTGTTGTTTGGGATGGGAGGCTGTGGGGCCTTCTTGATCAGTAACTTGGAGGGAGGAATCTTATGCTTGGTATTCAGATTTCCACTTAATAACCTGTGTCTTCTGGGGGCAAGCATTGTTCCCCATTCAGGGCACCAGAGTCCCAACTCTTTTTTTAAAGTTATATATTTTTTAAAGTTAGCTTACAAAGTAGGTTTCCACATATTTTTGGCTTTGGCTAACCCACCATCACGCCTATCACTCCATCTCCACTTGAACCTTCAGTCCTCAGAATCCAGCCCTCCTCTTTGAGATCCAGTCCTGTTATCCTCTGCCCTTTATGACCTTGAACTATTGGTTCTCTTGCCTCTGCCCCTCTAGTCCTCAGACTACAGGCGGGGACCAGTGCGTCCTGCATGTCTAGGATTTCAACCATGCATTTCCTCCCCAAGGAGTAGCTCATATACCTCAGAGTTCCAGAGTCAGGCTTACTAATTGCAGATAGAAAAGAAAGTCAGGGACGGGGGACTACTGTACACCCAACAGACTATCCATCTGGGGCAAGGCATGAGATGAGCACCCCCCTGAGGAAAAGCAGCTGTGTTTATCTTAGCACAGGCAAGACTAGAGCACAGAGCGCTTTGGTTGAAAGCCTGCATATTAGATTGAGCTGCTGGTGACTGGGAAGATTGTCACCATGTTCTGAGATGAAGTGGGCTAACCTTTCACTTTGCCATAACAAAATTTCATGGATCCAAAGCTTAAATAGTAAACATTTATTCTCAAGTTCAAATCAAGGTGCTGGCAAATTCTTCGTCTTGTCAAGACCCCTTTCTTGTTTTCGGGTGTCTTAGAACTCACTATGTGCCAACCTCATTTTGAAAGGAACAGCTCTGCTGCCCGTTCTTATCCGGGCACTAATCTCATCAAGAGGGTCCCACCCTCATTACCTAATCGCCCCCCAAAGGCCATCACACTGGGGGATGGGAACCATGAATTCAGGGAACATTTAGTCTACCACAAAAGAGAATGATTAGAAAGGGCAGTCGTTTTAAAAGACGGGCCTGTGTGATCTGAGTTCTGATCTGGGCATGGCAAACTTGAGGTGCTATCAGATACCAGGCAGATATGCAAAGAATGTTTTTATATGTAATAGTTTGATGTTCCAAAGAGTCATATGGGTTGGAGACAGAAATAAGTTAGAAACTCACCTCCCTGAGAGCGGTTTCTCAAGAGTGGACCAAGAGCCACAATACCCGTCTCACAGGGTTGTTGCAAGTGTTGAATAAGAACACAAATCACTTAGTGATATATGTATGCATACTAAGAGCAGAGAGCCCACTATTGAAAGTCAGACAGCAGTGACAAGCACTGGGGAAATCCTGAAACCATTCTTCTTTTTGGTTGTTGATTTTTGTTGGTTGTTTTGCTTTGTGGGACAGGGCTTTTCTGTGTAGCTTTGGAGCCCATCCTGAAACGCAGTAAACCAGGCTGGCCTCGAACTCACAGAGATCCATCTGTCTCTGCCTCCAGAGTGCTGGGATTAAAGGCTTGTGATACCACTGCCCAGTGAAACCATTCTCCTTTGCTGGCCTTCCACAGGCCCTGTCCTTTCCACACCCCTTTCCCTGTGGATAGAACAGCACCGCTTTCTTTGCCATGCCCCCCCCAGGGGTCCTTATCTGATTCTTCTGAAACATGCCACATCACATCACAGGGTAATGACCGATGGGAACGTAAAGTATTATCCACTTCAATGGACTCTGCATGGTAAGAGGCTCAGTAGTCCTAGTTTAAAGAAGAACAGAAGAAGGAAGTAAAAAGAGGAGAAAGAGGAAGAGGAGGAAGAAGAGTAGAGAAAAGATGTACTTTCTCAATTAGCAGGAAAAAATACAGATTTTTTTTTTTTTTTGCTCAATTTTAAGTGTTTCTTCTGTACCTTTCTTGAAACTTTCTCACATATCAATGGAGAGATTAAGATTTAATCTATGCTGGGCATGGTGTCACCTTTAATCCCAGCACTTGGAAAGCAGAGGCTTAGAATGCACCAATGCACAGACAGGCGTATCTTGGTGAGTTCAAGACTATTCTTGTTTACATATTGAGTTCCAAGAACAGTCAGAGTTACATAGTTAAACCGCATCTCTAAAACACCAACCAATGAACAAAGTAAAAGATTCATACTATGAATTTATACTATGTGTTTGATTCACACACATGGACGCACATACACAGAGGTAGAGAATCAGTGATGTAGATAACAGTTCCATTCACATCTACAGGTTCTCCATCCTTGAACTCAACTAGTTTATAGATAAATATTTTTAATTTAAAAAATTCATTTTATGTATATGAGCATTTTGCCTGGATGTTTATATATGTACCACATGCATCTGTGGTACCTGAGGAGGGCAAAAGAGAACATTGGATCACCTGCAGCTGGAGGTACAGAGAGTGAGTCCCCACGTGGGTGCTGGGACCCAAACAAGTGCTCTCAACCACTGAGCCTTCCCTTCAGCCCCTAAAAATATTCTTTTTGTTTTTTTCTTACCATAATTTTGTATTGATTCTTTGGGAATTTCATATCATGCACCCCAGTCCCATTCTCTCCCAGTCCCTCCATATCTACCTACCTGCCTGTAGCTCTTCCCTCTATAACCCTCCCCCCTGTAGCCCTCCCCCTGTAACCCTCCCTCCTGTAGCCCTCTCCCTGTAACCCTCCCCCTGTAGCCCTCCCCCTGTAACTCTCCCCCTGTAACCCTCCCTCCTGTAGCCCTCTCCCTGTAACCCTCCCTCCTGTAGCCCTCCCCCTGTAACTCTCCTTCCTGTAGCCCTCCCCCTGTAACCCTCCCTCCTTTAGCCCTCCCCCGTAACCCTCCTTCCTGTAGCCCTCCCCCTGTAACCGTCCCTCCTGTAACCCTCCTTCCTGTAGCTCTCCCCCTGTAACCCTCCCTCTTGTAGCCCTCCCCCTGTAACCCTCTCTCCTGTAGCCCTCCCCTTGTAACCCTCCCCCTGTAGCCCTTTGCCCTGTAGCCCTCCCCCTGTAGCCCTCCCCCTGTAGCCCTCCCCCTGTAGCCCTCCCCCTGTAGCCCTCCCCCTGTAACCCTCCATCCTGTAGCCCTCCTCAAAGAAAACAAAAAAGTCAAAAGTAAACAACAACAAAACCAAAAAAACATCCCAGGGATCCCTCTGGGTACCAGCCTGCTCCTCTGTCAGTCAGAGCCTCCTCTAGGGCAGTCACATCTCCAGCTCCTCCATCTTCCTGCCTCTCCATCACCTATTTGTAGTGCCTTGGAAGCTGCAGTGTGTCACACAGTATACACTTTCGCCCAAACAGCTTTACTTGCAAATGTTTGTTTCAATGAGTCCTTGATCCGGTTCAAGGCTTCTGGCTTTTGGTGCACCATCAATACTGGATCCTAACTGGGACTCCACTCAGATATCCACTCAGAGACCCTGCAGCTGTGAGCTCCAGCAACTCATAGGTGGGGTAATTGTTGGGGTGGGCCAGTTCAGGGCCCTAGATCTGGGCCTGGATGGTAGCTGAGTTGATTAGCGCCCCCCCCCATCTCTACCAGGTTTCCCCTCCTGAAGAGGGGTGGGGCCAACTCCCCTGTGCCAGCCCTCTCCACTATGCCATTATGCTATGGCCAGTGAGGGGTGGGGCCAGCTCTCCCATGCCCATGTCACTGCTGGCACTACAGGTGAAAAATATTCATAATTGCAAAATATATAATTGCCTCTGTGTTGAACATGTATAGGATTTTCTCTTGTGATCAGTCCCCAAGAAACGGGATAGAATGATTACTTTTCCAGGATTATCTCTAGATATGCATTAAAGTGTCTGAGAAGATGTATATAGTTTTCTTTTAAACATCTTTTTATATAAGAGCACATTATATAGGATGCCATTTATACATAAGAGATGAACATTTTGGAATCTACATGGGAGGTCCTGAAGTCATATCATTAGATAATAAGAGACAGCAATGTTATCCACTTTATTTATTTGTTTTAGGAGTCGATGATATCCAAATATATCATACATGTATATATTTAAGTGTACTATATGTTGTGGTTTGAATATCAAATGTTCTCTATAAGATTGTTTTGAACATCGGTCCCTAGCTAGTGGTACTATCTGGGTAGGCTGTGGAACCAGCTGGTGAAAAGATGTCTCTGGGTTAGGCATACAGGAATACACTGCCTGATTGATGCTATGTCACAGGGTTAGATAGAGAGGAACACACTGCCTGATACATGGTAGCGAGAGCTGTGGTGGAGGCTGCTCACACCACAGCAAAACAGGAAGTAGAGAGAGCGGCCCTGGCAGCCTGGACCCCCATGCCTTCTCTACCATGACAGATGGACACCCCAGAAACCACGAGACAAGATAAGTTTCTTCCTTATGTGGTTTCTCTTGGATATTAGTGATACTGCAGTCACTAATATACTATATATATCTTGCATATTACACTTCTCATATTATATGTGATCTGTGAGCGCAAAGAAACCATCATTTATCAATGTAAGTTGAGAAATCTCAAGGACAGGAGATACTGATTGCTGAGTCGTGTTTGTTGATGGAGTGAGATGTTGAGGCAGCCAGCATTGTGAAATTCTGTCCACACCTTGTTGTTTTTCCCCTTTGCATTGATGATCCTATCAATGGTCACATCTGCTTGGCCTCCACTTGCTTGATGAGAGAGTCAGACCAAGGCCAGGGTACCAAGAAAACTGAGAAGTGAAATATCCATTCTCACAAAAAGCTCTAGGAACAAAAGAAAGGTAGAGATGTGCCTGCCTCCACCCCCAAGGGGTCCATAGAAACAAAATGGAAGGATGTTGAGGAGAGAGATCAGAGAAGACTCTGCTTAGCCTCAGTGAGGGGATGGACCCTTAGTAATATTCCCACTGAACACTGCAACTGCCAGTTAAAGAAGCCACTAGTTGGAAGTGAGGGGCCAGCAGAGCCAAAAGTTGACGATGACTATCTATGGTTGTTAGCTCCAATTTATTTGTTGCTGTAGGTCAGACCTTCATAATTCTACACTAACGTTGGTGCAATAAATTTCTGAACTCTATTTTCTGTCCATTCTCTAGATTAGCCTCCTGTCCTCCTCAGGGCTCCCATATCACCCCACATTCTAACAGTACTTGTTCCATACTACATCAGGAGGTGATTGTCTGGGAGCATGTCACAAATTCTGGTACCAGCAACTTTATGGAAGATGTCATCACACATCTGACCTGCACCAGGAAGAATGCACTAGGAGGCAGTAACCAGGAGCTTAGGCAGGCTAGCATAAAGAAATCAGCCTCGCAGAAGGACAGCCTGGACGGCTTAGACTATGCTGAGGGTCGGTCTCATCCTCTGGGGAAAATGGCAGAGCCTGAGTCAAGCCCAGAACATCAGCCAACTTAGTGGAATAGACACCCCCCCCCCCAAATGAGTTCATTAGCAAACTGGACACATTGACAAACTAACCAATGCCCTTAAAAGAAGTGCAGTGGACAGGCCAGAATATCCAAGCAGTGTGAAGCAACAGGAAAAGGCCTAACATACACATAAGCGAGACTCCATTAAGATAAAAAGACAGAGCATGGGTCAAAGAAATGAGGCCCAACAACTTCTTCAAGGTAGCCGAAGACAGAATACAGCAGGGCCACGATGCTCAGAGAACTTGAATCGGGATTTTTTTTTTTTTTTTTAAACACCTGTATATCATGGTCAAACTGCTGGAAATGAAGGAGTTCTGAAGCAACCAAGGAGCAAAAGGAAACTGCCCTTCCCCTTCATTGAGTCATCTCCACGTGCCCCTGAGGAACTGTCTTCAGGGGACAGAAGTGGAGAGGTGCGACATCCCTGTAGCTCTCCAAGTATTTAGTTTGGTCCAAATTACACCAAGGAGTGCCTGCCACTTTGGCTTCATGTAGTATAAGCTCATGGGTTATCAAACACCTACTTAGCATACAGGATCACACCCACATAATACAACTAATTCTTTGGGTCTAAAGGTCCGCAAGATGCAATAAAAAAAATTATCTTGTTTTATATGTGTACATGTGTGCACCTGTGTGTGCACAGGCCAAAGAAGAGCCTCAGGCTTCATTCCTCAGATGCCACCCACCTTGTCTCACTGGGGCCTGGAGCTTGCCAATTACCCTTGGCTGGCTGGCTAGGAAGCCCCAGGGATCTGCCCGTCTCTACCTCCCCAGTGCTAATGAGTGCTTAGTACCAAACCTGATGGTTTTACATGGGTGCCGGTTTCACGTGGTCTAACTTGGATCCCAGGCTTGCATGGGAACTTTATGGACTGAGCCACCTCTCCAGTTTAGCTTGTAGTTTTTACCACATCTGAAAACTTCACTGTTGTTTCTTCTAAGATTATTTTCTCCTTCTGCCCCTTTCTTCAGGCACTCGGTTACTGGCGTATCTGGTTACTTGAAAATGCCCCGCGTCTGACTGATGATTTCTATTGCCGTACCTCTTCTGTACAGCTCACCTGCTGTCACTTCCCATTCATTTCATGTTTTATCACAGGCATTGAACACACATCTCTTAAAATTTTATGGGAGCATCTTTCGAAGATACTGGGGGATGCTTATGTGTTCTTTGTACTTTCTTGGATATAAGGTATATGGTTATATGAACTTTTAGCATGCTGGCGTGTACCATTTTGCTTATCTGAACAATTTCTGGATCCTTTCCCATTCACTGAGTTTTTTTTCCTTGTTACGGTTTGCATGCCTAGTTAAAAAAAAAAAAAAAAAATTAGGTGCCAGACCTTGTGAATCTTTGTTAGGTGTGAAGTGTAGCTGTAATCTTGTAAACGTGTCTCAGCTTTGTTCTAGCATGTCGCTGGGTTCCTTAAAGCACTTGAAGTCTTTCTGGAGTTTGCCATTCCACCCTCGAAAGTGAAATCACCATTCTCTCTAGAGCTGTTTGGCCCCTGCTGATGCTGCTTTTGTGGCCCTCTGCTTATGAATCAGGAGGCCCTCTCCTGGATCTGGCTGGGACGCGACGTTAGCTACGTTTCCCAATGCTGTCCTCAAATACCTAACAAGAAGCTACTAAAAGTTTATGAAGGGACACAGTCCAGCACGGCAGGGGAAGGTGTGGTGACAACAGGATGCAGTGGCAGATCATATTGTGTTAGGCCAACAGTCAGGATGTAAAAACAGGACAGGAAGTGGGGACATGCCAGCAAACCTCCAGGTACCACCCCCAGTGACTCACTTCTTTCTGACAAGTTCAACTTCCTCAAGGAAGTTCAATTTCCTCCAAGTTTCCAGTGCAGCACCACCAGCGGGGCCCCAAATGTACAAACACAGGAGCCTATGGGAGACATTCACATCCAAATCACAGCAAATACCAGCTATTCTGGGTTTTTGTTTTGGGGAGGCAAATTCAGATAGAACCCTGTATTCTAGTCAGCTCTTTGCTGAAGGGCTGGGAGAGCTGGGCCTGGTGGTATACACCTTTAGTCTCAGCATAGAGGAGGCAGAGACAGGTGAATCTCTGTGAGCTCAGAGCCAGACTGGTCTATATAGTCAGCTCCAGGCCTGCCTGGGCTATAGAGTGGGACCCTGCCCCCCCTCTACTAAACAAAACAAAGCAATTTTGGAATTCTCCTTCTATCCTGTGGATTCTGGGCACTTTGATGTCCTTGGAGTTCCAGCTCTGTCTCCTCAACTCAGGGCAACCATCTGTTTCCTTGGGTTTAGCACTTCAGATAGAAATGCTAGCCATGTAGAAAGCTGTGATGATTGCAGGATTTCCCTCAGTGGTTTATCCTCTTGAAAGGTTCACGCTCAGGTGTGGCTTGAAATTCATTCTTGAAATCACTGTCTCTTGTGTTTGCTCTAGTTTTCCATGATCTTAAGGAGCCAAGTAACCCTTGCCTCTCACACTTGTCTTGGCTGGAGCCAGCAGATTCTGAAACCCACCTGGTTCAATAAGCAGACACACCCCCAAAAGAAGATCTATTGCCTGAACTTTCTTCTAGTTTCTGTGTCAGTCAGCACTTGTTTGCAGAAGACTCAAGCTGTGCTCTAGCTTTTTAAAAGAGAAACTTCAGGAAACTAAGCTCCCTCAACACGTGTGGTGGAATAAGCTGAAGGCTGGAACTTGTGCCTCCAGAACACCCCCCCCCCCCAACAAAGCTACCTAAACTGACCTGCCAGTGGTTGCTAGGCTCGCTTGTAAGAAATCTGGGGAGCTGAGAGGTCACTGTCTACTTTCCCAGCAAGCTACAGTCTGCATAGTCTGGAGAGGAAGAAGCCCCAGCCTCACTGACCCATGAGTGTCTACACCCCTACACTGGCTAGTCTTCTGTCAACCTGACATATGAATTAGAGTTGTTTGAAGGGAGGGAACGTCAACTGAGAAAATGCCTCCAAAAGATCCAGCTGTAGGGCATTTTCTTAATTAGTGATTGACAGGGGAGCACCCAGTCCATGGTGGGTGGTGCCATCCCTGGACTGGTGGTCCTAGGTAGGCTGAGCAAGCCATGGAGAGCAAGCCAGTAAGCAGCATCCCTCCATGGCCTCTGCATCAGCTCCTGCCTCCAGGATCCTGCCTCATTTGAGTTCGTGTTCTTTCTCTCATGATGACAATGACCTGAAAGTGTAGGCCAAACAAACCGTTTCCCCCCACATTGCTTTTGGTCACAGTGTTTCATCTCAGCAATGGAAACCATAACTAAGACAACTCAGATGTGGTAGGGAATTAGACTTGAGGACATGGCGTTTAGAGGTCTCTTGTTCCAGGGCTCTCTCCTCATACTCATAAACTGGAATGCTGTTGTCCAAACCCCATCAGTCATGTGACTATTGTAGCCCAGGAAGCAGAAAATAGCCTCTGCCTCACTCTGCTTCAAGAGTATATCTACTCGGGGAAATCACCTTTGCCTCTAGACCCAGCATCCCCAGGGCAGGATCTACCCTTTTTCTGTAGTTATCTGCTTTCAGGTCCTTGGCCCTCTCTGCCGACTGAGAATGGTCAGATCTAGCTGGGGACTCTCCCGGAGCTCTATGTCTTACAGGTAACATCTGGTGGTACTCAACTCTGAGCCTTGCTCCGAGACTTCAATATTGCTTGGCTCAACCAAAAAATAAATTGGAAAAGAAAATTGAACATTGCATCAATTTGGAGCAAGTTTATAAATTCTGCAGCTAAGCAATACCAATAGAAAATGATAGATCGCCATGGCGCAGAGCGTCCCTGCAGTGATGTATAGTCACATTAGCTGAAATACCGTATTACATGATTCTGCTTTATTACCCGTGCTGGTGGCAGACAGAAAAACAGATTACACTTGAGTTCAAATCGATAGGAACTTTATTTACTGGCCTTTTAAAAACATATTTCTGCACTTTATAAAAACATACGGTAGATGCTATTGATAGAGCTTGTCTACTTGTTAAAAAGCAATTTGCCCAGAGCAAGGCTTTTAAGCTGTAATTTACGGCATTACTTTTTGCCTCCTTTTTTTTTTTTTTTTTTTTTTCAGAGTTCTGTTCATCTGGCTGCATCTTGACGACTTCCTTAGACTTCTCCTGCCTCTAATATTCTCTCCCATTTACAGTCTCTCAAATGGAGACCCTGGTAGCATCTTTTCCCCGTGAAGAGTGAAATGTGTCTCCCAGAGTCTACCTCCCTCATCCATGATGGCTCTGGACTTTGAGGAGACTTCCATGGCTTTAGATAGTCCCTTAAGGACACTCTGACCCTTGAACCCTGATTCCAATAGTCCCATGGGGTGGGAGCATCATCCTCATTTTATAGCTGTATAGATTTTTGACTCCAAGAGGTCAAACTTAGATCTTCAGAGTTCAAATCAAATCATTATTTGTGGTTGAAGATGTGTCTGGCAGGTACCAAGGCACTATGGGGATGGTGAAGGTAACTGACAGAAGATCTGGATCATCCAGTGGGTGTAACTGATCCAGCTAAGGAAGGCAAGCAGATGCTTTATGGGAAGTTTGTGTCAATTGCACTGGTGACACCCCATAAAGTTGTTTGAAGATGATCAGGTACAGGCAGTCACAAGCTTGCCAGCCATCCTGGGGAAAACTAGAGACGTACTGTTGTTTGAATGTGTCTGTAAAATTCACTTGTTAGGGGTCGTGGTGAGAGGTAGCTGAGCTAATAAAGTACTTGCCTCATAAGTGGGAGAACCTGAGTTTGATCTCTAGAGCTGATACCTTAAAAAAAATGACTGATGAGATGGCTCAGTTGGTGGAAGCATTTACTGTCATGCCTAATGGTCTTGGGTTTGATTCCTGACATCCCATAGTGAAAGAAGAGAGCAGAATGGTCTTCTGGTTTCCACATGCATACTATGATACATGCACTACACCCCCATCTCTCTCTCACATACTAAAGTATATAAACAAAAATAAAAGGATTAATAGGAAAAGAACAGGAGAGCCCCTGACAAACATTGGAGGTTATCTGTGGCCTCCACACACCTGCACACATACTCCAACACACACACACACACACACACACACACACACACACACACACACACACACACACACACACAAATGCACACATACAAATATGTCTGCATGTTGGACATTCAACTTCCAAATGCATATGTGAAGGGAGTTTGGAGGTGAGATGCCTAGGAGGTAGTTAGGGCTAGATGAGATTCAAAGACAAGCCTACTCTAGTGACATTAGTGGCTTTTTATGAAAAGGAAGGCATGCTTGAGATGGAATACCAAATATGTCCTTCTATATGGTACCCTACTCCTTGTTGTGATGAAGTCCGAAGGTCTTCTCCAAATTCCTGTGCCATGCTGTTGGATGCCCCAGACTTCAAACAGTCATGTCCAAACCCTCTGTTCTTTGTATCTAGTGTAGGGTATTTTATTATAGCACCAGAAAATGGACTGATGGTCATAGTCAGCCTGGGGTTATTTCTGCCCCTGCATCAGAGTCCCCGCGCTCTGCCTATCGTGTGGAGTATGAAGGTCTCACTTAGATAGGTCACTGTGCCTTTTATCTCTGTTGTCTTTGTTGCTGCTGGGTGAGGAAGAGATGTTTTGATGGCCCACTGGGGTGGGTCAATGCCTCATAAGTTGCCAAGGCTTGAGGAATGTTCACGATAGCATGTCGGGAGCTAAGAGGACTTTAAAGAGGTGGAGTCTAATGAAACACGACTGAATCACTTGAAGCTCTACCCCCAGATAAGATTAAGGCGGTTTTTGTTTCCATGACAGCAAGTAGTTTTAAACAGAGCAAGCCTGGCCCCTGAAATTTCTCAAGTTCTTATTCATCATGTGATCTTTAGCACCCACTCATATCATCCACCATGTTCTAAAGAAGCTAAGCTGGCCTTCTCTGGGGGCCACAGACGTACTCCTGAGCTTGGACTTTTAGTCTCCAAATGGAGCTAAATAATCGTCTTTCGTTTATACGTTACACACAGTACATCACTCAGTCTTGTTAAAGCAACCTAAAAACCAGTGAGTGTAGAAAATTGATGGAAAGACTGGATGGCATAGCTCACATAAAGTTCTGGGCGCTCACCAAATAAAAGTAGTTCTCTTTATTAGCCCGCGTCAAGCAAGGATGGCATGGGGATCCCAGGGCCAGAGGGGACCTGTTTTCAGTACGATGGTGACTCCACTCACCACTGAGTGGACCACAGTGTGAGAAGAGATATTACTCCATTGCTACTCCCAACAGGTCCATGCTTTGTGTGGGGGTGGGGGACAGAGGGGATTCTGTGTTGGAGGCTGTTGGGCAATCATTCAACAGTGAATGCCTGCTTTGAGAGCAAGACAACATGCAAAGGTGCTGCTTTCCAGAAGAGGTGAACTGGGAGAGTTGGGAGGGGCTTGAAAGAAATGAGGAAGATGTTTCAAGCAGGGCACAGAGGATGGGAAAGGCCAGAAATCACGGAGGCAAAAGTTCACAGTGGAAGATGTAGAAAGAGTGAGAAGGCATTTGGGGAAATACCGAGAAATTCTATAATTGAGCCCTGTTAACAGGAAGGCTGGGGACAAGGGGGGTAGGTGATTATAAGGAAAAGGAAAGCATCTTAGGTTTGGGGGAATTCAAGCTGAGAGGGAACACTGGTATTTGGTAGGGGACCCCCACACTCCCAACATTCTACCATGCATGAACTAAGCAAGTCTCGTCCACGGGCTGGCTCTTCTTTGATCTACACTCTCCTGCATGTGATGTGAGCAGGCTCCTGCCTAATAGCCAGTGCATCCTGCCATCCCACCCAGAAAGGAGAATACACATCCTAACAATATAATAGCCTCAGTAGAGAAGGCAGGACTGTCACTGCGGTGGTGACAGCGGCCTCTAAACCCTGCCAGGTAGCTTTAGCAACTTTCTAGTCTTCCATGTCTTACTAATTAGGAGAGTCTATTTCACTGACTTGGGCTATGAATCTCAGAGAACAGCTCACCGTTCATAACTGTGTCTAACTGGCTACTATAACCAGGTACATTTAATATTCATTCTTAAAGAGGCCAAATGCTTGAAACCCATATGTGCTTCTGCTCTGTACAAGGACCAGCAGAAATGTTGCTGATGGCAGAGAATGACATCTAAGTGGCTCTTCAGTTGCCTTCAAACTTGAAGACTTTCCCACCACCCCCCCTTTCTCCTCCCCTCCGGTCCTGCTATATTTCCCCCATACTCTCCTCTGGCTCCCTTCTGTGACTCAAGGACATGCGTCCAGGGTACAGGAAGCCTTTTTTACCTCATCATAAATATTTGCAAACCCCGGAGCCGACGGTGGAGATCTCGTCCCACTTCTTGCAGCCTCCATAAATAGAATACAGTCATCAGAGTTTAAGCCGCCCGAGATGAAATAATTGCTTAACAATCATATAAGACAAAAATGATTCAACAAATGACAATGCCGCCCCTCGATATAAGGAACAGGTGCATTCAGTGTACCATATTATAATGTGTTCATGCGGGATTGACAGCACAATAATAGGAGTGAGCAGCAACTCAGCCTATAATTCCAAACCAAATTCGAGGCTGTCCGCAGAACTCAAATCCTAGCAGCCTGTAAAATTAGAGGTAACACTGCGCAAGGTTCAAGACGACTCATTAGCAGGTTGGCAGAGTGTTTCAGGAGCAAATTTGTCTGTTGAAGGAACTAATTTCGTGCCGTCTTTGGCTCAGTAGTTTCTTAAAATTTGATTGTATTAAGTGTGCAGATAACAATCTTCCTTGGGGAGGAATGCAGGAGTTTGGGGATCTGGTCATTGCAGCCTCTGGGGCACAGCAAAGTCACGGGGTGAGTGGTCCGGCGGCCAGAACTGGGTAGTCATGTGGGTGTGTTAAGGGGTGAGACACAACTCAGAGCCTTTTTGATTGTATGGGGTTTTTTTTGTTTTGTTTTGTTTTTTGTTTTTTGTTTTTTGTTTTTTGTTTTTGTTTTTTTTTGAAGACGGGGTTTAATTCTGAAGTACTTCCTAGCCTACAACTCACTCTCCAAGTACTAGGATTAAGGACACATATCACCATGCCCTGTAAAAGCGACTATAGTATTTCAGTCAGGCCTATTGTTTTAAGGATTATTTTATGTGTATAATTTTTTTTGCCAGTATGCATGCATGTGCCATGAATATGCCTGTAATATCGCCTAGAACTGGGGTTATAGATAGTTATCAGCCATCATCTGGGTGTTAGGAATTGAATGAGGATCCTCTACAAGAGCAGCAAGTGTTCTTAACCGCAGAGATAGTTCTCTAGACCCAATTACAGTCAGTCTTATCATTTAAGAGCACTGGGACTCCCTACTGGCTCCTTACGTTGTTTCCACATTGTCAGAAAGGGTTTGATCAAGGATATAATTAAGGGTAATTGTGGCAAGGATCCTTCTAGGTTCAAGCTTTCTGAACTGTTAAGGGAACATTATATATATAACCCCTGCCTTGTGCGACTGTCCATGTCATGCTGAGGGCCCTTGGAATTGGCTTTAATCAGTATGGTTAGATACAGCAATGAGGAAATGGCAGGCATGAAGGAAAGACCTCATTCTCACAGAGCCCTAGACAGAGGAAGCATTTCATGCTACCCAGGGCCACATGGGGAAGCACCAGGGCTAGTCAGCAAGTGAGAACAAATCCTGCATGGGATTCTGGATTGCAATTTCAAGGGTTGGGGGCAGGTGAGACAAGGCAAGCAGGCTTAGGGCTGACTGGTGTGAATAATTCAGCAGGCTCTGTGTGCCAGGGGAGTCCCTGTCAGGGGTACTGGCCCCAGAGTACTCGAGGCAGGCAGGGAATGAATGGCCTGCAGCAGCAGAACTTGCTAAAGGATCAGTTGCTGTGCACATGACAAGTGTCCAAATAGTGTTTATTAATTTTCTTGAGAATTAGCTTTCCCTGGGAGGACAATCTTTCCAGAATCAATGAGGTCCCAAAATATCAAAGCATTTGTCTTAATTAAGGTTTCTATTGTCGTGAAGAGACATCATGGCCACTGCAACTCGTATAAAAAAAAGCATTTAATTGGAGTGGTGGCTTATAGTTTCAGAGGTTCAGTTCTTTATTGTCGTAGTGCGGAGCATGGCAGTGTGCAGGCAGACAAGTGCTAGCTATATCTTGAGCAAACGGCAACAGGAAGTGGTCTGAGACACTGGGTGCTATCTTGAGCCTAGGAAACCTCAAAGCCTTGCCCTGAAGTGACGCACTTCCTCTCCTACAGTGCCACACCCACTTCCACAAGGCCACGCCTCCCACTAGTGCTGCTCTCTTTGGGGGTCATTTTATTTCAAATCACCATATGGGGGGAGTATGTATGTATCTCAGCAGATCAGGAAGCTGACAAAAAGGAATCTCCTCCTCCTCCCCCTCCCCCCCCTTCTTGTTACTCTTTTGGTAATAAGGCAGCCCATGGGAATGACATCAGCCACATTCCGAGCTAGCTTAAGCCTTTCTGGAACCATCCCCCCAGACATACCCAGAAGTGGTGCTTACACATCTCTATTAGGTGATTCAAAATTCACTAAAGTTGACAATGGCAGTATACCAACTCACTTACAAGGTAGGAACTGACACGCTCAGGGCTCTCTGAGTAGCAAGGCATCGCCAGGTGGTCCTCTCTGATCACCAGAGCAGATGTAAGCCCTTCTTCAGAGCTTGCCCTTGGTGCCTGGCTCATCTGAGAATGTGCAGCTTAGTCCCAAATCTACACCAAGCACTAAAGGGGCAGTTGTTCTGGGAATTGTTCCTGGAGATGATGTGAAGTCTGAGGCATGAAGAGAGGATAAGAGGCCGTCCCAAATCAGCAGCATCTGGAAGCAGTTCTCACCCTCAGGCTGGAGAAGCTGGGTGAGGATGAGGAATTCTAGATTTCCTGAGCCCAGGTATCCTTGGGGAAGTGTGAGCCCTGACTGAGGAGCCAGGTGGACATGCACAAGGGCAAGAGCATTGTTCAGGGCCAATAGGGAGGAGTGGAAATATCACAGCTTCTCCCCATGCTCTTTAATTTTTGTTCAACACCTTTGGACGACCCAGCCTAGACTAAATCCAGCTGCCACAAGAGGTTTGGGAATGCAGTCTGAAAAAGTCAGTCATCATACCTCTTCATTGAGCAGCAGAACAGGAAGCGGGAAGAGTGACTCTTCATGAGAGCTGAGGCTGCTCCTTCTTGTAGGAATGCCTCAAGGGCAGCAAAGCTCCTGGTAGGTCAGGGGAACCACGGGTTTTCACAGGGAGAAGTCACCTTCCCTACATGAAAAGCAGAATACAGATGCCTTAGGAGTGGTCAGGACCATTTTGCCTTTAAAATTCTAGGGTGGCCATCCACAGCCCATCTCTGTTCCATTCATTACAGTAATGTTTCTCATGTATAATGCCATCTGAGTCTCCAAGTGACTTTGTGTATGATTTGATTCTGGAGCTCTGTGAGAGTCAGGTGCTTTGGCAGTAAACAAAGTGACTATAGTCATATCAGAGTCCCCTAGTAGATAGAGACCACTCGGGGCTTCTCCGCTTAGCTGTTCCTTCCTGAAAGCCCATTAGACAGGCTCTCATTGTTGTAACCCCCACCCCATTATCTGTTTTATTCTGGGCTCAGGCCCTGGGCAGGACAGAGAAAGACATCTCTGTTAGTGACTGGTCCACTCTTTTAAATCAGTTCCAAGTTTGAGTACAACTAATTCTTGTTCTGTTGGTGTTTGTTTGTTTGAGACAAGGTTTCATGCTGCCTGGGCTGACTTTGAACATTGTATGCGTTTTACAGTTTCGAACTGATTCTCCTTTCTTCTAACTTTGCTTGTGGGATTCCAGGCATGTCCCTATTCATTCCTGGTTGGGTGGACCTATTCTGATTAGAAGTCAAATTCACTTACTTTTCAGAAAGAGCAAAAGAAACACTCTTTCAGCTAGAAACACAGTTGCAGTCAAGCAAGGTGGCTCATGCCTTTCATCTCAGCTCTCAGGAAGCAGAGGCAATGGGATCACTGTGAGTTCCAGGCCAGCCTGGTCTATACATAGTGAGTTCCAGGACAACCAGAACTGCATAGTGAGATCGTGTCTCAAGAAAAAAAACAAAAAACAAACAAACAAACAAAACCCCCAGAAACAAATAATCAGTTGCCAACACCAAGAAGTAGTATTTGGTGTATCATATTTTGTGAGGAAACAGGCACATAGAAAAGTTTCCTTCTTGCTGGGAGGGAGGGGGAGATTTTGGTGGTTGCAGCCCCCATCAGCCATCAGTGTTCCAGTCTCAAAGATAATTGCATTGCTGCCACAGACGTGGGCTGAATCGTGCAGCTCAGTTCTCCAGTGCCTCCCTGTCCTTTCCCAGCAGCAAAGGATGGTATGGTGAGGATGCCTGGGTGGCAGCCCTGTCCCTGTTTAAATTGGCCACCTGTGGAATTTGTACGTGACCTCACCTCCATAGCACACCACTTTCTCTCCTGTAACCTGAGGAGCTGGAACCTGAGCTGTTTCCACTCCTGGTTTTGTTTTGGTTTTTTTCCGTTTCTTTAATTTTATTTTAAATTATCTTTTGGTAATTCCATAAAGTACAGTGCCATTCTGATTATTATAACCTCGCCCGTTAGCCTCTCTCCAACCTCGATTATCCCCTGCAAGTCCCCATCCCACACTCGTTGTTACTGTGATTACTGTTGTTCTTCGAGATCCATTGAGTTTAACCAGGATTATGTGTGACCTCAGGCTAGCTGCCGTAGCTTGGTGGGCTCCTCAGTGGGTACAGTCTACCTTCTCCTCCTCATCCCGCCAGCATCCATCAATAACCAGTAGTTCAGCTCCTCCCTAATGCATGATTGACAGTTGGTAGGCCTAGTCTGTGTAAGCCCACTGCAGGCACCATAGCTGCTGTGAGGTCATGCTGTGGGCTAAAATACACTGCAAATATTTGTCACTGTAAATAATGGTTTAATAAAAACCCTGACCGGCCAGAAGCTAGGCAGACAGGAAATATAGGCGGGGCAACCAGACAAAGAGAATTCTGGGAAGAGCAGAAGCAGAGCAGAACACCAGCAAGATGAAGAGGAAGATGAGAATGCTGCACTGGGAAAATGGTACCAAGCCATGTGGTGGCTAAATATCGATAAGAATCATAGGTTAGTTTAAGGGTCAGAGTTAGCAAGTAATAAGCCTGAGCCATAGGACAAACAGCTTATAATTAATATAAGCCTCTGTGTGATTATTTGGGACTAAATGGCTGCAGGACATGCTGGGCAGAACAGAGAAAACTTGTGACTACAAGCCCAGAAGACATTTCATTGCTTCTATCTATGGTGCTTCTTGGAAGGTTAAATTTCATCTTTGGCACTTAATGAATCACACAGGCACAGCCCACTTATGTGTCTCTTTTGTGCCAGGCTGCAGGCTCAGGAATACAAGAGTGACTTGGTGCAGTTTCTGCATCTGGGGTGCTCCCAGGCTGCTGACTCAAAGATCCCAGGCCAGATACACCATGGCTGGAGTTTTAGGGCAAAATCTCTGTCTCTGAGGGTCCAAGTGGAATAGACTCCTGTCCCAATGTACCAGTAAAAGAGATGAGCAGCAGTGACCAGTAGGTAAGGAGCTTTGACCAAGGTGCCCACATTGGAAAGGACAGATAAAGGGTCCCCAGGAACTCAGACTTTGGGTCTCCCTAGGAAAATGGAGCAAAGGAGAGACTTGGAGGCGTATCACTGTGTCTGCCTCTCTGCTACCTCAGCTCTTGTTCTGCTAGGACTTTTAGGGAACCATTATGGCTCCCCTCTCTTTACTGCTTTAGAGAGCAGCATCTGGTCCACCCTGTGGGTGTGGTCTCATCCTGAGAGATCTGATCTGTGAGTTGTTGTGTGGTGATATTCCCTTTCTTTGCACAAAAGGGAGGTACCTAGGCAAGTTCTCTGCTCTGGCTCCTGTCCATCTTTCTGTTGACAGAAACCAGGCAGCCATCATCCCGGCTGCTATCCACGCTCTAGGTTCTGTCTGTTCATAGTGTGCTCATTTCAGGAAAAGCCGTTAAGGAGCAGGGGTGTTTTGAAAGTGAGAGAGTCTCCCTTGCTTTCAACACATCCCAATCCCGGTCCTACATATTCTGTAGGTCATCTTTGGTGAGTTCAGGGAATATACACTTCTGTGAGCAGATCCTGAGTTCTACCCCAGGTTGGCCAGGAATAAAGAAACCATGTGAGGAATTTAGAAGAGGAGATTCCTGGACACTAGGACTCAGGCCTAACAGAAGGAAGCCCCCTCCTCTCTCTCTACTTCAAAATGTGATCTTATGGGATGACTCACAGGCTTCACTGGCAGCAATCTCACTAACTTAGCATGTCAGGTAAACTGACACAAAAAAAGGTGTGAAAGTGTGACCCAGATATAGATAGGAGCCTCCCGAAGCTGAATCACAACAGCCCCTTCTGGGAGTTCCCCTGAGCATCTGACCTCCTGCAATGAGTCTACAGGAGATGACCTGCAGGGTGTTAAGGAACCCCCCCACACACACACACACATACCAATTACAAGGTTGTAATCCTATACCCCTAATCTGAAATCCCAGGGAATTCACCCTCCACAGGAGCCTCCTTTAAACCCTGCTCCCTCTCTGGAGCTACTGCATATGTCTTCCATTTACCTGCAAATATTCAGCCGGAAGCAGCAGGGGTTTCAGATTTCCTGGGTCAGTCAGGTTAGTTTGGAGAACATAGGAACAGCTGGATCTGCCTGCCTGCCTGCCTGCCTGCCTGCCTGTCTG
The DNA here is from genome assembly GCA_033318265.1 of Phyllotis vaccarum. Taxonomy (NCBI): domain Eukaryota; kingdom Metazoa; phylum Chordata; class Mammalia; order Rodentia; family Cricetidae; genus Phyllotis; species Phyllotis vaccarum. The sequence goes on along the minus strand of JARWLC010000005.1, from coordinate 52,135,870 downwards.
TCTGCCTGCTGCCTGCCTGTTGCCTGCCTGCCTGCCAGGCTGGCCAGTTCAGCTGAGAAGGTAAGATTCCTGTGTGTTGACTGATGGGATGTGTGGATGTGAAATCATCTCCCTCTCCAGTACAGTAGGGGACCTGATGCTGCTGGGTCTCTAGGCTCCCCTCTCCTGCTGCTGCTCTGACTTCTATTGCCAAACACGGCAGGTGTCCTGTAGGTAATGTTGATGTGATCTGTAAACTCCGCTGCTCACTATACCGTACACCAAGCGGCTGTTATGGATGCCTTGTGTAGAAAGCCCATGTTTCAAAATGCGTGCAGTTGTTCTGGCAGGTTTTGTGGGTACTCGCCAGGGAGGTGAGTCACCCACAGGTGTACTGGGCTTGCACCCAGCTGACCTGTGAAGCCTTCCTGACTAAGCTGTGCTGTGCCTGCTCACATGACCAAAACACTGATCCCAGGCTTCCAGGACACTGCACCTTCTTTCTCTATCCCTCCCAGCGTATTTTTTTTGATAGACCGGCTATGAGACTATACTATGCGCCTCTTGACTGCAGTACCCAGGAACGACATGGTAATTGGCTACATTCTCTAACTGAGGACATCTAAGCTGACCCCTTGTAAGCATTCAAGCCTCAGGGGCCTATTTGCCCAGTTAGAGGGTACCAAGGACCCGAGCCTGATGTAAAAAAGTGTAGAAGTGTAGCTTAGAGATGGGAGCCTTGTGCAGGACACCAGCTTCTTCTCAGAGTTCTCCTCAGCATCTGGTCTTTCCACATCCAAGCTGACCTGCAGAGTGTTAAGCAGAGAGTTTGATTCATAATGATGTGACCCATAACCTTGGTTATGCACTGACGATCTCTAAGTCAGGGGGCCTCACTCAGATGGCCATGGCCAGAAAAGCTGAGGCAATTGGGATGAATGGCTAGGAAACCTTGTGCCAGAGGGACTAAGTCTCCTCACTGCTTAGCTATTTAGGGACTGTTTCTGCCTTGCTGGGAAATCTGGTTTAAAAGTGGTATCTCAAACATGAAGTCCACATGATGAGTTTGTAAGGCCAGAGTAGATAGATCCCCGAGGCTCAGAGAGTGAATCGGTGTAGAGAATGTGTCTGTTTCAGTAATCAGGCCCTGTGATTCGTGTTTAAATCCTAACCTGGACTTAGAGAAGGAGGCATGATGAGTATTCTGATTCTAAACACAGCCAGCCAGGGCCCAGAGATAGCAAATAAGTAGCTCAAGGTCCCAAAGAGTCAAGGGGAAAGGTTCCCATCAAACCAGTCTTCCTTTCCATATTTAACTTTCATAGTTTGGATTTTGCTCAAGGAAGGTATTGGATCCTTATTAGTCAGGGTTCTATAGAGTAACAGTTTGTATAATGAATATACATGAGTATATATATATACATACACATATATACATTTAGATATAGATAGACGAGCTCACAGGCTGTGGTCCTGCTAGTCCAACAATGGCTGCCTATGAATGGAAGGTTCAAGAATCTAGTATTTGTTCAGTCCATGAGGCTGGATGTCTCAGCTGGTCTTCAGTATACAATGGAATCCAGAAAAGTAGACTCTGATGTCAGTGAAGAAATGGACTTGTTAGTAAGGCGAAAGCAAGCAGGCAAAGAACAAAACTTCCTTCTTCCGTGCCCTTTACATAGACTGCCAGCAGAAGGCATGGCCCAGATTAAAGGTGGATCTTCCCACTTCAGATTAAGCAAAAATTCCTCACAGATATGCCCCCTCCATTTTGGGGTTTTGGTTAATTCCAGGTGTTGCCCAATTGGCAACTGAGAAGGGTCGTCACAGGATCCCAGCAGCCCATCTGAAAACCAGATTTATCTGAGGAGGAGGAGGAAAGAAATTCTTCCTCATTTTCTTTCCTTCTTAGTGTCTACTTCAAGGGTTGTTTGTTACATAGCCCAAGCACTGTAAATGTACACCATCCAGAAGGAAGCCTGCTTGTAAGGCTCTGTCAGCATGGAGATAGCCCCTTCTTCAGTTTCTAGTTTCTCAAGTGTCCCCAGACACTCTGATGCCAGCCTTCAGCTGGAATAAGGACCATCCTGAGGAGCAGAGGTGTGAGGACCATCCTGAGGAGCAGAGGTGTGAGGACCATCCTGAGGAGCAGAGGGGTGAGGACCATCCTGAGGAGCAGAGGGGTGAGGACCATCCTGAGGAATAGAGGGGTGAGGACCATCCTGAGGAATAGAGGGGTGAGGACCATCCTGAGGAGCAGAGGGGTGAGGACCATCCTGAGGAGCAGAGGGGTGAGGACCATCCTGAGGAGCAGAGGGGTGAGGACCATCCTGAGGAGCAGAGGGGTGAGGACCATCCTGAGGAGCAGAGGGGTGAGGACCATCCTGAGGAGCAGAGGGGTGAGGACCATCCTGAGGAGCAGAGGGGTGAGGACCATCCTGAGGAGCAGAGGGGTGAGGACCATCCTGAGGAGCAGAGGGGTGAGGACCATCCTGAGGAGCAGAGGGGTGAGGACCATCCTGAGGAGCAGAGGGGTGAGGACCATCCTGAGGAGTAGAGGGGTGAGGACCATCCTGAGGAGCAGAGGGGTGAGGACCATCCTGAGGAGCAGAGGGGTGAGGACCATCCTGAGGAGCAGAGGGGTGAGGACCATCCTGAGGAATAGAGGGGTGAGGACCATCCTGAGGAATAGAGGGGTGAGGACCATCCTGAGGAGCAGAGGGGTGAGGACCATCCTGAGGAGCAGAGGGGTGAGGACCATCCTGAGGAGCAGAGGGGTGAGGACCATCCTGAGGAGCAGAGGGGTGAGGACCATCCTGAGGAGCAGAGGGGTGAGGACCATCCTGAGGAGCAGAGGGGTGAGGACCATCCTGAGGAGCAGAGGGGTGAGGACCATCCTGAGGAGCAGAGGGGTGAGGACCATCCTGAGGAGCAGAGGGGTGAGGACCATCCTGAGGAGCAGAGGGGTGAGGACCATCCTGAGGAGTAGAGGGGTGAGGACCATCCTGAGGAGCAGAGGGGTGAGGACCATCCTGAGGAGCAGAGGGGTGAGGACCATCCTGAGGAGCAGAGGGGTGAGGACCATCCTGAGGAGCAGAGGAGTGAGCTGGGGCCATTAGTTTTTGGATAGTAGGTTCATTCAGTTCTTCAACAGACCCTGGATACTGCTCGTGTTAGCAGGACATCAAGAACTGATAATGCAGAAGGTTTTAACGCGTGTCCTCTGCCCAGTAGGGAGCTTGCAGAGGTGGCCTTAACGGTGTATGGAGGAGCAAGAGCTTGAACTGATAATGAAAGAGTTGGGCACGCATAAGTGACATCAGAGCCACTTTAGAAAGGCCAGAAAGAGCCGGCCGGTGGAGGGAAGAGAATGTAAAGGCGGGAGCTGGGGAGCTGGGACCGAAGGTGAGGAGGATTCTGAAGCATAGCCTTAGACTGCCGAGTTTCAGAACAGCATGGGCAGGAATGCTGGGAAACAAACAAGACGTGTGGGAGCTGGCTTTAAAGAGTTTGGAGTGATGGGATCAGAGACCTAGCCCCCCCCCCTCCCCAATAACTCACAGGTGACAGAGCAGAAAGTGATAAAATGTGGGCCGGGGAGACAGCTCAATGGGCAAAGTGCTTGCTGCAGAAATGTGAGGGCATGAGTCTGCATCTTCAGGACCCGTGTAAAGCTGGATGTCTCTGCCTCTGTAGTCCCATCATTTCCCACAGAAGGTGGAGATGAGGACAACCAGAGCCCTAGACGCCTGAGGGCCAGCTAGCCTGCTGTGTGCAGTGGATGTGAGATTTTTGTCTCAAGTGGAAAATGAGGGCTGCTGATACCTGACTCTGTCCTCTGACCTCCATACACACATGCCAAGCCATGAACATGTGCACATATGGAAAATGTCAACATTTGTAAACAATATCTTCTTTATTAAGAAACAAAAATTTACCTGATAACTGAGTCTGGCGGTGCATGCCTTTAATCCCAGCACTCAGGAGGTGGCTGAGACCAGAGAACTTTCACAAGTTCAAGGTCAGCTTTGAAGACTCTGTCTCAAAAACAGACAAACAAAAACCAGTAACACAAAGTTGGGCCACACTGAAGATCAGTACCTTGTGTAGCTCATGACTCCAGAGAGAAAGAAAGGAGTTTGGATCCGTGCCTGCTCATGGGAGTTGTCTCTCATTTGGCTCATAAAACCTCATGATTCTCAGTGGAGAAAAGGCTGACTCCAAGGGATCATCCATCATTTGACTAACGAAGCTGGTTCCCAAGGCCATGGGAAGAGTTTGGAAAAGACTTGAATGGGGAGGCAGCTGGCCACCAGCCCCTCCCTTTATAAAGTGTAGATGGACGACTAGACCCTCTCTGAGGTCTACAGCCCTAAGGAACAGCTGGAAATAACTCACCTCTGGAAAATAATAATAAATTCCACATTATCATTTGAAAGACTCCTCACAGAAATACTAAAGAATCAGGAAAGCGGGTACCTCGTGTTGCTCCCAGAATCTAAGAAATGGTATCTGTCAGTTATCAGATTTTATTTCTTTGCTGAATTACGTTTTATACATATTTATTCATGCAGAACAGAAGCAGAGAGTTATTGAGGCTGCCATGGGAGCGGAAGGAAAGGCTGTTATACATAAGAATGCATTGCATTTACGTCCTTATACTTCCAACAATTGAACTATATGCAACTGCTTTTTTAAAAAAATAATAATAAAATACCTCTCTGGTTTGCATTTAATTTGCTAGGTTTTTTTTTTTTCCTTTTCTTTCTTATACCTGAATTTTCATACGCTGGTGGAAAATGTGAAAGACCTGTGGGATCCAGATCCTTGAAGATACAGACAGGGTCGGGGGCTGGCAAGAGGCTGCTTTGCTGATGAGGGGATGGGAATCCACACACAGCTAGTTTAGAAATCTTTCTTTCTTTTTTTCTTTTTTAACAGATGCAGTTAACTGAACTGCAAGCATATTCATCTTCCGATTTAATAACTCATTCTTCCTGCGTGGAGACGCGGCATATTACAGTGCTGGATATTGCTTCTCAGGTTTCTGAGTGTCAATGATAAATTCCCTTCTTCTAATAAAATACATTTTCATAGTAATTGAAATAATAATTTCCCGGGTACAAAAAGGGACTTTTGCCCTCTTTCCCTTTGCCCTCTCCTGACCTTATTATTTATTTTTATTGCTGAAATCCTCTCCGCTCCCAAGCTGTACTGTGTGCGTGCTTCTGGCATCTGGGTCCCACCAACCTGCACAGTCTTTCGTTGCTCATAAGCACAGGATGGTTCCAAAGCACACAGCTGGCTAAGGGGAGGGAGGGAAGGAGACCTGCAATTCTTTTTACCTTTACTTCTTTAAAGCTGAGTGGACAGATGTGGTGGCCAGACACCTGGGAAGGAAAGAAAGCTATAAAAGAACTCGCGGAGAGAGGGCCTGCAAATCCTGAAGTCACACACACTGGGAACGCTGAGGGGTGGGAACCTGCAAGTCTGAAGTCACACACTAGGTAAGCCTATGCCTAGTGCCCCCCCCCACACCCAAAAAACCCCCTCAAGGTCAGGATCCAGGGCAGATCTTTTCCACTCCACATGCCTTCCTCAGACCTCAAGTAATGCCATCCCTAGGAATAAACATAAACAACATCAGAGGCAGCATTCATTTCTTGCATATAAAATTGAGGCAGGAGCGATGTAGGCCATGACAGCCCGAAGAACAGTGTGTTTAACCTGTGCTGCTGTGAGCAGGGTTACTTTAAACGCTGTCTTAGTGAACTTAACTTGAACTGAAAAAAAATGTAAAGTTGTCTCCTAAGACATCCTTTCCTTCATGGCTGACAGTGAAGAGCAAGGGAAAAAAAAAATGTCACTTAAGGCTGATGGCTTTAAGATGAACAATGGAAGAAAGTACAGGCAGCTCTGGAAGCTGCTGGCTCTCTCTCTCTCTGTGCCCCCACCAGGAACAAGGGCTTGGGGGAGAGCTTACTCATTTAAGTTGCTGTTCAATTTTACCTATAGCAATGTTTTCTTTTCTGGGTCTGATGTTCCCTAATCTAGAAACAAAGTTGGAAGTCATTGGAATTGGAAGAACTGGAATTTATTAACAATCTTAGGCAGGAAATCAATGAAGTCTCAGAGGAATGGCCAGGAAAACTCACAATTTCAAGGGCAATGCTTCTCATTTTCCGTGTGATTGTCTGTTCCTGTCGCTGAAACAAAATGCGTAAGGCTCTGTACTTTATGAAGAAAAGAGGTTTACTTAGCTCATGGCTTAGGGGGTTTAAGGACATGGTACCAACTTCTACTTAGTTCTGATGAAGGCATTATGGTGATGGCCTCACAATAGCAAGATGGTGTAAGTTGAAGTCACATGGGAAAATAATAAAATACTAAATAGGGAGGGGTCATATTCTCATGAGAGTGTGTGTGCGCGCATGTGTGTGTGTGTATGGGTATGAATGTGCACATGAGTATGTGTGCATATGTATGTATTCATGTGAGTGTGCATGTATATGTATGTGTGAGTGTGTGTGCATATGTGTGTATGAGTGTGAGGATACATGTGTGTGTGAGTGTGTGTGTATGTGAGTGTGTTGAGTGTGTGGATGTATATGTGTAGGCATGTATGAGTATGATTGTGGATGTGTAGGAATGTGCATGTATGTGAGAGTGTGTGTGTATTGGGGGTGGGCATGTGGATGTTAGGGGACAGTCTTCTGATATTGGTCTTCACTTTCCCATGTTGGAGACAAGGAGTCTGTTCCTGACTGTCTCACCAGGTTAGCTGACCTGAGCTTCCAGCGACTGAGGTTCCAAACTCAGGCATCAGGTCTATGCAGAAACCATTTTTCGCTGGATGAGCCCCCTCAGCCCGAACCCCAAGCCTACTCTTTTACTAACAGCTCACTCCCAAGGGAGCAATTCTAGGCCAGCTTTAATCGCTTCTGAGGGCAACATCCCCAGTGACCTCCCCCCTCCCACTAAGCCCCATTACCTCTCACATCACCACACAAGAACACAGTTTCCAGCACAGAGGCCCTCCGGGGACAGTCCACAGATGAACCACAGCACATAGTAATGGAAATAATAATTTTTTTCCTTCCTCATTTTTCCAGGCACTTAGAGAGAGAGAGAGAAAGAGAGAGAGAGAGAGAGAGAGAGAGAGAGAGAGAGAGAGAGAGAGAGAGAGAGAGAGTGGGGAGAGAGAGAGAGAGAGAGAGAGGAGAGAGAGAGAGAGAGAGAGAGAGAGAGAGAGAGAGAGACTCCTGACTGGTTTCTATTTCTCCCTTTTTTCATCCATGTGACTGGTATATTCTTGGAGGTAGGCTTCTGTATTCAAACATGTGGGGGTTGAGGGCTCATACGTGCTAGGCAAATGCTCTTCCAGTGAAGGATGGCCCATCAGGACAGGGACACTGACTTTTAGCTCAGCTCCCTCCTTGCATAGCTTGGCAAGGTAGCCAGACATTGAATTGTATTTTATTTATTTACTTTACTTTTTTTTTTTCAATGTATTGATTTATGTCGTGTGTAAGACTGTCTTGCTAGCATGTGTGCCTGGTTCCCTCAGAGAACAGAAGAGGTATCAGATAGACTGAGTCTGGACTTACAGAGAGTTGTGAGCTGCCATGTGGATGCTGGAAATCAAAACTGGGTCCTCTGCAAGAGCAGCCCACATTCTTAACGCTGAGCTAGCTCCTCAGCCCCAGATGCTGGCTTTCAGTTACCCCTTTGCCTGATAGACAACTAACATACTCTGTTATGTCAACCACTATGCTGCCTTGGGCAAGTAGCTTGATTCTGTACTTTTGTGGTAAGACTATTGTATGGACAAACTGAGATCATATGTGTGACTTTTTATATACAATCTAAATCTCTAAAGCCACAGTGACCCTATATTCATCCATCCATCCATCTATTCTTGTCCTTATTTATCATGGGGCTTGAACAAAAACTACATTTCAAACCATGACAGATGATGGGGGTGACAAACAGTGATATGAAATATTTTTAGGACAGAATTGCTGTGAGAGAGAAAAATCAAGGACCAGCTTAATCTTGACTTCTAGATAGAGGCCCGACTCCTGGCCCTGCTTCCCAACACCATCCACCACAGCTATTCCTGCTCATTGCTTCTCTCCACCCCACCCCAGGAGATGGCAATATTTCAGTGGCTTCAAGGATCTTGCTTTGGGGGGAGGCAGAGGGGGTGTTGAGGGCAGCATTGGGAAGTGTAGGAGGATTATGTTGCTCCATTGTAAATAACTGTCCCCGCCTATGAGTTTACTAAAAAGCACTGATTGGCCAAAGGCAGACAGGAAGTGTGGGCGGGGCTACAGACTAAGAAGTCTCTAGGAACAAGCAGAATAGAGCAGAATGCCAGAGAGAAGCCAGAAGAAGCAGAGGACAACTATGCTGCTCTAAGAAAAGGTACCAAGCCGCATGGCTGAACAGGATAAGAGTCATGGGTTAGATTAAGAGTAAAGAGCTAGCAAGTGATATGCCTGGGCCTTAGGTGGATCAGCCTAAAACTGTTGTAAGCATCTGTGTGTCTCTGCAGGTCTGCGGGCCTAAACCTTGAGGCTAAGCCCGAAAGTCCAGGCCCAAAACCTCATACTACAGGGAAGTCTGTCATACTGCTCTCCAACTGGACAGAAAAGGCACCTGCAGAGGACTCTCCACTCCTTCATCTTGAGTTCTCTTGGATCCCGAAGATTTTGAGATGAAGATTGTTCTAGAACAAACCCAGTCCCTGACAGAGGACCAGGAGCTTTTTTTTAAGATAGCAGAGAGGTAGTTCTTCAAAGCTTAAGAATTTAAAGCTCAGTGGCTAAGCTACCCTTACTCTAGTAAATGACACCACGCTTGTGCAAACAAGCACCCTAATTAAATGCCGCAGGGCCTTAAAAGGCAAAGACTTGAAATAAGAAAGAAACTTGTTGGGAAAATGGAGGGACTTGGCAGGAGAGGAAGGGGAGAAGGGGAAGATACACATACATCACACATATGTATGAAATTGTGAAAAACAGAACAAAAAAATTCAACTTAAAACAATAGACTCTGCCTTAAGAACAGTTTTAGATGAATAGCAAAATTAAGTAAAAACCAGAGGAAATACCATAGAACACCCCCAACCTTGCCTATCCTTCTGCCCCACCTGTACACACAGCTCTCAATCTCTTCCACAAGACTATGGGTGTTAGATTCAATAAGCCTGTAGAAAAATCACTATTTTTCTTATTTATTTATTATTATTATTATTATTTATTATAAATTTACTTATTATTTCTTATTTTAAGTCTATCATTTCAGTCCTGGAAGTACACATCTGGATTTGCACTAATGCACATCTGGATTTGCACTAATGCACAATTACATCCATCAACCGCTGCAGCAGCGTTTAAAAAAAAAAGTCCTATGGCTGTAAACAACCTGTCTACCCTTTCCCTGCTCTCAAGCCCTGGCCAACCATTGATGTCTTTCATCCTTTCCCAGAATGCCACAGAGTGCTGAAATCCGACAGTATACAGCCTTTGCACATAGTAATAATTCATTTAAAGTTCCTCTGTGTCATCATTTTGTGGCTTTATCAATCATTCATTTTAAGTGATGAAAACATATCATCAAATGGATATACCATATAGGTTTATCCATTCACCTATATCTTGGCTGCTTATGAGTCTTAGAAGTTTTGAATAAACACAGGAAGAAGAAAGTTTCAACTCCCTTACATAAATATCAAGGGACACAATTGCGGACTATATAGTAAGAGTGTATTTTGTTTTATTAGAGACTGCCACTGTCTTTCCAAGTACCCATACCATTTTTGCATCCTCGCTGTCCATGGATAACATTCCTGTTGTCTTGTGCTTCACTAGCTTTGAATGTTGGCTTTAGTTTGTAGTGCTCTGATAACAATGTTGAACATGTTTCCATGTGTTTATTTGGTACCTGCATAAAGTAGTGCCCTCTTAACCAAGGCAAATACACAGACGGTAGCAACGCCTATCGATTTAAAACCTGTTCTAGCCTCACCGAGCATTTACCAGACACTGGGACTGTGACTTTTGCGGTCGGAGATGCAGTGATGAGCTGTCTTGGATTTTGTTTTCTTCTCTACAATCTCATGGATAGATTCATCCATTCTTACTGTGTATCTTAACAAGCTCTCAGTGCACGATTCTTTTTGCGAAGCAAAGCACTTTCACCTTGCCACTTACATGCTACTTTATGGATTCTCTTTGGCATATACAAGTTGCTGCATTACTATCCCTGTGCTTTGGGACTTGTACACAAGTCCTATAGTACTGGTGCAGAGGGTCCGAAACCCATGCTGGCTACCAAGCGACCAATGAGCAGGTGGCATGTACAGAGCATATGCATGGGATAAAAGAACAAGTCCTATCCCGACAGGATGGAATAGAGGATGCTGGAGCTCATCAGCCTTACTCAGAATAGCATCTAATTTAAAACTTATCAATTGCTTAGTCCTGGGATTTTCCATGTCATATTTGTAAACTGTGGTTGATTTGGAATAACTGAAACTTTAGCAATCAGACCTGCCAATTAGGGGGAGAGTTGATTGATGCTCCTCTTTTTGGGTGAAAGTATCTTCAGAGTTTGCGCCTTTCTTTTCTTCTGGCGCTAGAATTGGAACTCAGGGCATCTAAGCACACACTCTGCTGCTACGTTATACTTCTCGTCTCTGACCCATTTTTTTTAAAAAAAAATCTGCATTGTTCATTTTAGCATTATTTTTATAGATTATATGCCCAGTCTTTATCAGCCCCATCTTTCCTGGTCTGTCCCCTCCCTCATGACTCCACTTGATAATGTCCAATGGACCTGGTTAGATGAAATGAAAAGAAGCCAGTGTAGTTATACAGGGCATGGATTTGTGGGGAGAGTGTGTGGGAGAGTGACCATCATATTCTGCAAACAGGAAGGCTTATCTGTAATGGTTCATGGCACACAGCAGCCACATGGTAAATGTAATATGGCGCAGGGTGAAATAACGATTCCCTGCATGTAGTCCCCACGAGGTAAACCGAACATGACATCGGCAGAACACCGCATACAGAGGGTACACCCCTAGGCATGGCTACGTAAATCTGCGCCCACCTGCTCTCTTAAAAGGAGTTGCCTGCTATGTGAAACTCTCTCTCTCTCTCTCTCTCTCTCTCTCTCTCTCTCTCTCTCTCTCTCTCTCTCTCTCTCTCGGCAACTCCCCTGAATAAACTCTCATGTGGCATTTGATAGTGTGTTTGACTATCTCTCATGCATGAAACTAATATTATGGTGCCATAAATCATTACATTATCTGCCCCTTAACTGCCTCCATTAGACAAGGTACCAAGTCCTGAGGACACACCCCTGAAGAAGAAAAAAAAACAGTAAAAAGTTTCTAACTTTATAAAATGCTCTTTCTAGTGGGGACACATATATTAAAAGATACAGGATTTAGACAGATGTAAATATATTGATACTTATAATATCAAGATCTGTGTCTAGCGCAAGAATAGAACAAGAAAATTGGAGGCGCTAACACAGGTGATGCTGAGACCTTGCAAAGCTTGACTCTGTCTTCTAATATGCCAGGCTGATCTTATTAACTATATAATATATCACCATGCCAGGAACTTGACCTGAATGGGCAGCAAGAGACTGAAGAACAGACAAATACCTGAATGCAGAGAAACTGGGGCCAGGTGGCCTGGGCCCTCTCAAAGAGAAGCCTCTGCACCCTGGAAGCTCAGCCTGCTCATTATATATAGTTGAACAGAGAGGGGGTTATTGCATACAGTGGAACAAGGAGGTGGAGTTATTTTGTGCAAGGAAACGGGTTTCAGTGATCTTGGTAGGAGTGCTTTCTGCAGGGGAGCTGTCCTCAGGCCATAAGTACCTGAGGAGAAAGCTATCAAGACCCACACACTGACCAGAGGAAGGCTTGCCATCCCTCTAAGCCCTACCTTGAAGGGAAGGCTTTGCCGTTTCCATGGGTCTGAGGCTCTATGGGCTGTAGTAGTTGGAATGAGAAAGGTCCCCATAGGCTCATTTATTTGAATGCTTAGCCCCCAGTTGATAAACTATTTGAGAAAGATTAGGAGGTGTGGCTTAACTGGAGCAGGTGTGTAGTTGGGGCTAGGCTCTAAGGTTTCAAAAGCCTTTGCCAGTCCCAGTCTCTCTCTCTCTCTCTCTCTCTCTCTCTCTCTCTCTCTCTCTCTCTCTCTCTCTCTCTCTCTCTCTCTCTCTCTCTCTCTCTCACTTCTCTCTCTGCCTGTTGCCCTTGAATCAGGATATAAAACTCTCAACTTCTGCTCCATTGCCATGCCTGCCTTCATCCCTTCAAGATGACAACAGAGGTGTAAAACTATAAGCAAGGCCTCAATTAAATGCTTTCTTATAAAAGTTTCCCTGGTCATGGTGTGTTGTATTAGGTTTCTGGCCTGCACTTTTCGACCTAGCCTCATGGCCCTGACTTTCTGGTCTAGTCTTGCGGCCTGGACTTTCCCTAGTGTTCCGGACTTTCAGACCCACAGTCACATAATCCTACTGAAACACACACACACACACACACTTATATTAATTATACGTTGACTGACCTGGGGTCCAGGCATATAACTTGCTAGCTCTTGCTCTTAATGTAACCCATGATTCTTATTCTGTTCAGCCATGTGGCTCGGTACCTTTTCTCAGAGTTGTCCTCTGCTTCTTCTGGCTTGTCTGGCAACTCTGTGGCATCCCTGCTCTGCTCTTCCTGTTCCCAGAGTTTTCTTAGTCTGGTAGCCCCACCCACACTTCCTGTCTGCCTTCAGCCAGTCAATGTTTTTATTACACTAGTAGGCGGGACAATTATTTACAGTGTAACAACACATTATTTACAATGTAACAACACGTAATCCCACTACAATGGTGTCTCTTCATAGCAATAGAAGAGTGACTAAGACAGGGCTTTTGACACAACTGTGCCTATATCAGTAGCACAACATTCACTCAGGACTTGATTCAGAGCTTCCTTCAGAGAGACTTTCTCCAACTAAATATGGTGGCAGGGTGGATTTCATCAAGAAAGAGGCAATTAATGTAAGGAAAGAGATTAGAGGGATGGAAGAAGGAAAACGGCTGGTGTGTTTGTGGTCTCGGGAGGCTGATATGATTACCAATTAGGGTAGGAGAAACATGTAGGGTAACATGTAAAGACTATTAATCCTTGCATATCCATGGCTTTTGCTTGGAGAGAAATGGGGAGTCTCTGGAGGAGATTTGAGCAGAGGGGTGGTATGATCCCACTTGACCTTTGACAGCCATTCCCTGGCTCCCATGTTGAAGGCTGGGCCAAGCAGGAACAGAGAGCCCAATGTAGCAAGCTGGAAGGAAGCGGTGAAAGTAGGAAGATTCAACAGTCAGATGCAACCGCGTTCCCCGCGTGTTCCGTGGGATTGCCGCTGGATTGGTTGTACACTGAGAAAAGGAAGAGCCATCCATGACATCAAGGTGTTCAATCTGACCCCTGGGAAGATGGAGCTGCTGGGACCTCAGCAGGGGAGGAGTGAGGGGCTGAGACAGGGGCTGCACAGAAGAGCCCCCTTTGAGACCGGCTCTGCTCACCCTGGTAGGCAGCCTCCTTGAGATATCAGGTGGGCTTGGAGTCCAGGATTGTCTGTGTACACAATACAGCTGGGTGCTTTGGAGGATCAAAAGAATATAATTACACCCCCTAAGTCTCTCCTGCTCTCACCTCTGCAGGGACTTCCAGGGGGAGGTGTAGAAACTCAGCCACACCCAGCTGAGAACAGCTCCTCCCACACTCTCTTGAGGTTTAAGACAGGTGAGGATAACCAAGCTGCCAAAAACCACAGAGGATCAGATAGAGGGGCCTCCCCCACGTGCCTCCCACCACCACTCCAACCACACCTGCTCACTACTAAAAAGGCAGAGAAGGGAGGAAGTCCTGTTGTGTTTTCTTTTCCCAGTGGTACGGAAATACACACTTTGGGGTTTTAGATAATCACAAGCACGGTCTACTTACCTCTTCATCTCCAAGGCAGGCAGCTAAAGGAAGAGGAAGAAGGCACGTGGGGGGTGGGAGGGATAACCATAACCCTCCACATCCTACCTAGGCCAATCTGATGAACCCCCAGACCCTCTGACCAGGCAATGCTGACCTGGGCCCTGCTGCTTATTATAGTCTGAGGGTTCAGTGAGGTTAAGAGTATAAAGAGAAGCCATCTATGACTATGGCTTTGCTATATATGAGCCCAGTATTGGGCGATTCCCTCCCTTGAGGAACCCAGGTCCCTGGTCTAACATACCAGCTGTGTCCTCACCCTGGAATACAGCCAACTGCCCAAGCGAGAGTCTTCACATTAAACGTCCCGGCTCTCTTGCTAAGTGGCAGATGGTGCATTTCACGCAATGACGTGAGCAAAGGCCCCTCTATTTCCAGCCTGGAGCTCAGAATCTGCTAGGCTGCTTCCCTTGCACTCCAAACTGTGTCTCTGGAGTGGGAGTGGGAGGAGTCAGAGAATCTTCTTGGGGCTGGACCAGGACAGGGAAGGACAATGAATTAGCCTTCATCTCAGGTTCCTAGGCGGGAAAGGGAAACCGGGCGGTTTGACAAGCCTGGGGCAGGTCTAAGGGACAAGACCTGCCATCCACCACCTGAAAATCTAGTACTTTAATAAACCAAGGCTGATATTAGACCTGGTGTGCTGAGGGGACCTCAGAGAGATAGGCAGAATGGCCAAGTGGGGGTTATTGATGGAATGTCTCTACAGGCTCTACTCTGAGAGAGAGAGAGAGTAAAACTGAGTTATGAAATAGGGCCAGATTAATGAAAATGTGTCCAGAACAGCCCATTCCATCTGCGTTGATTTCCACCCAGCACTTGGCACCTTCTGACCCAAATATGTTGATGGTGACATCTAATGTCCCACACCCAGCTTTCCCACCTCCAAAGATAGAAAAAAGATTTATCACATAATAACCTTCAGGAATCTCAGCCCACTTCTGGACCACTCTTCTCAGGTTCCCAAGGGAATCCTAAGCAGGGCATGTTGCAGGGCAATATTAGGAGTTTAAAATCTTCTCCCAGGGGTTTCCTTAGCCATATGACTGGGGCCTGTCTTCTCCTCTCTCCACTTCCTTCTTTTTTGTTTCCTAGCATGCCTACTTTCCTGACACTTCCTGTCCCACCCCCAGAAGGGTACACTAAGCTGGTTCCTCTGTGTGACGCTTCCAGCTTCTTCTTCTAGTTACTCCTCTACTCTCTCTCATGAAGACAAAAACATCGTCTTTGGGCAGCGCCGCATTCAAACCGGGCATTGATAACAACACTGGTTTCCTTCCTAGAAGCTTTATGTTCACTATGGAAAATATGGTGTCTGTGGGGAAAAAATAAAGAAAACAAAAATCACCCATCATTTGGTGGTATATATTCTCTTTTCACTTCTCAATTTGTTGTGTGTATTTTAATTGACACTAGACTAGGGGCTCACTTCAGGATACATAGAGGCCAGCTATCATAGCGGTTAGTTGTGGGTGAGTATTGGAATCTAGCTGTATTTAACTTTGCAATCCTGAGACCCAAACTGTGACTGCAATTGTTTTTGTTTTTAGAATATGTGGTTGTGACATATTTTATTTGTAATTTTGTTTTCTCCTTCTGGGCAGTTCCTGCATTCAGTGATACCCACCTTCATCTTTCCACCCTAGCATCTCCCTGGGTACACAACAGCCAACCCCAGGAGCAGTGCCCCATCCCCAGAGGATAACGCTGTTAGGAGGAGACATGCTTATTTGTCCTACTTATTGGTGAGAGAGGACTGAAAATTACCTGTGCTGACATCCCCCTTCCCTTGGTTGCCAAGTGGGGACCTTGAGACAAGCAGGTCATCGTGGATCTGCTCAGGAAACCTTACTTTCAAGTGAAGCTTTAGTGGTCTGATTTCGGGGGATTCTGGACAGGTACTGCATAAGTGACAGGGACCACAATGACTCGGAGTCCCTAGAAGCCCTAGTCAGCTGGATGCCTCTGCAGCCCCTGCTTAGTAAGGCTCTCAGCACCTAGCCAGGACCTCATAGTACAGGTGATGAGCTAGTCCAGCCACCCAAAGATTACACTCCCACTGCATGTGGGTTTTTCAAGGCACCTTCACAGTTGCCCTCCTTGTCCCCCAGGGTGTGTTTTTCACCCATCTGACCGGTGAGGCGAGCCAGCTGCTTCTCCTGTCATCCTGGCTCTTTCCCCCCACCTCCACCCCCTATCCCGGGCTCGGAGTACAGCTGAATCTTCTCAGGCTGTCTGCTCCCAGAGGCAGCATCCAGGGCTTCTCCCTGGGGCAAGGACCACACTCTAAGGGGAGGGAATTCCCTCCTAGTGGCAGCAGAGGGGGGGGGGTGCATTGGTGACAGCGCCATCCTCTCTTTTCATTTTCCCAGGAGGCTTCTTCTCTGCTCAGTGGTGGTGATGGGGTACCCTCCAACCTGGTCTGAGGTCAGCATCCCCCCCCCCCCCCCGCATAAACACACACACAGAAGGGTCGATGATTTCCATTCCAGCTGCTTGCCCCTCTTTCCTGGCTGCCCTAAACAAACTGCTCTGTTATTTTGCAAAAACACCTTCCACCCTCCCCACCCCGCTGCCTAGGCTGTTTGAGAAATGACATTGAGTCAGACCTGAGTCACAGGAGAATGTGGGCCCTGGCCTTCTCCTGAGGTTTTGCCCCAGCTGTGGTCAGCTCTCCACCCACAGCTCCAAAGCCCAGCCAGCTCCCTCCGGCTACCTAACCCGGATTGATGGGCTCCCCTTAACCACCACTTTACCACCTCCCAGGGCCAGCCCTGCCCTGCCCTGCCTGGCCTTCCTTCCTTCCTTGGTACTCTGAAGACAGTATCTAAGACCTGTGGTCCAGTCTCTTTTTCTGTCCCTTGTCCCCCCTCAGGTAGGACAAGCAACCTGCTCCTTTTCACCTTCCCAAAGAGAAGGCTGGTGTTGGGGGTCAGTGCAGGAGCCCTGTGTGCTCTGGAGAGGGCAGATACTATCCCCGGTAGCTCTCTGGTAGTGTGCATTGCCATGGACTTGGACCAGCCACCTCCACCACTGACTACCTTTCTTTCACCCTCCCACCCTTTCCCAGCTCTGTGTTAGAAGGTGCCACGCTACTCTATTTTTAGTCCCACCAAGCTGCCTGCTAGGAGCAGCCTCCATCTGCAGCACTCAGAAGCCTTCACAAATGCTAATGAATGGGAGTGCTTCCTCTGAGTGAGGGAGAATGTACTTCACCCTCCTCAATGGTGTTCTAGTAGGGGAAACTGAGGCATGGATTTAGGTAATCCAGCTACCAACCCAGAAAACCTTAAGCTTCCAATACCTGTTGGTGGTCCTGTCTTCTGACTTTGGGTTCTGAGGTAAGTTCAGAGAACAGACAATACCTTTCCTCCAAGACAAACCAACTTCCCAGTACAGGTGAGCCCAGACACTGAACATCCCACCTGCGGCTGCAGAAAGTGTTACTGGGCTGGAGGGTGGTGGTGGTGATGTTTATGGCCTGCCTATGCTTCCTGGAGGAAAGGACACCAAGTCCAAACTGTGGTTGAGAGTTAGAGTTAGTCTAAAGGTAGAGGGCACAAGGTCTGCCTTTATACAGAAACACGGAGCAAAAGTCTGGAGTTGCTGCTAATGAAAGTGTACTGTGGGAGGAGATGAGAGGCAAAGACTTCAGCCAGGGTAGGCTGCCATGGGCTGGCTGAAGTGGGTCTCGTAATCATGCTGGTGGCTGGAAGGAGGGCAGAGTTGGCAGGTTCGGAGGCTCTTGCTGTAATGTGGGCAGATGATGATAAATGCCTAGACCAGGCGTCTTGAAGGGGAGCCCCCAAGAAGACAAAAGTGTCTTGAGACACACCTGACAGTCACTTAGGGCAGCCCTTCCTCTCCCTGGTGGCCCATTGTAAGACAGGCGGTTCCCAGGAACCTGCCCCACTTTGAGCTGGATGCCTGGTATTCCAGGGAGGTAGGGGCCCTGCCTTCTGACTCTGCCATGGCAACCAGAGGCCAGGTCTACCTTCTGAGCTTCTGAATGCTTGTGGAATGAATGGTGGTGGGTGAAAAATGAGCATAAACAAAGGCATGGGAAATCCTCTTTGCAGTGGGAGTGGAGGGGTGAAGGATGGTGGGATGCTGAGTGTTCTGTGTATCACAAGCTTGGAAAGGAAACTGGCAGGGTTCCCTGCCTTCACAGCCCTTTTTGTGGATCTGGAAATGCACCTGCAGGGAACTTCCTCACTAGGTTCAAGGGCCCTACTTGCAATCCCTAAATTCAGAGCTGCTCTTCAAGCACTTAGTATTTATTCTAATTGGGGAAGGCTGTACAGACAACAGACTTGTGTCAGCCCCCAGCATCCTCAGAGAGGGGGACACAAGGACACATGGTACCTCTGTTCAGCAGTCCCATCTCAGGGTGTCAGGTTCTTGGTAATGGATCCTCACATCATCAGCATCCTTCCTGGAGATGTCAGGCTTTCTCTCCAGCTGTGGATAGTTTCCGCTGGTCACCTGTCAGGATCAAATCCCAGTGTGGCTACTGTGAGAGTTCTTAAACAATGTCTACCCCATCCTTATAAGGTTCAATGACAACCCAAAATTCAACTCTAGGTACCCAGTGAGTTTGTCGGGCTTACCTACAGGGCGTGGGTGAAGAGCACCCACTTGTAGGAAGGAGTATAATTGACCGCAAAGCAGTCACACTTTAAAGTCTTCGCCCAGCATGGATGGTGGCTTCCTTATAGTCACAGAGATAGAGTCCTCTCCAATTAGTTTCTCCCCAGCCAAAATATCCTAGCACCTTTAAGATCAGAGCCACATTCAGTTAGAACAAAATTGTATACAAATAGCAGGGAAGATTGGCTGAGACCTCAGATAAGGGTCCCATACCCACCCAACATCCTTTTATACAGGAATGATAGCAGTCTGCCAGCATGCCCCTAATGGACACCTGCAAGTAGACTCAGCTGATCGGATGGAGACTTCTTGGATGTTTTGCTTGAATGTTCTGTGATAGCAGGGAAAGATCAGGTCGGCAGGATTCTGATCCAGGCTCAAACCCCAACTTAGCCACCTTTTGTAAACCTTGGTTTTTCCATCTGTATATTGGGTTTATAGTAGAGTTCTTAGGGAGCTTAAAGCAGACAATGCCACAGTGGGCCTTGAATGAATGTTAACTTAGCCATGTTGTTTATAAGCAACAGTGTAGAGAAACTACCAAATTAGACTGCTCCCTGGATAGAAGGTAAGATTTATTGGGGATCAAACTGCAAGGCCATCTTGAGGGGGCAGCAGAGAGAAGAGCAAAATGGTGGAAAAGACAGTCAGTAGGGTAGGGGTCTGAGATGATGGAGCGACTGATCCAGAACTAGATGCCCTTGCCAGAGGGAGCTGACTTTGGGGGGGAAGGTTAAGGGAGGTAGGTGGCTGGTAAACTGAAATCACTTTAAGAAAGCTGCTTTTTTTTAGTGAACAGAAACCTTTAGGATTGTTTACTGGACATGAGTCCTTCTGTTTGCCCAGCCTGAGTTGTTCTGCTTAGGACAGTATCACCAGCACTGTCATTTTGGAGGAAGGTGGGCTTTGGACCTGACACTGTCCCAATAATCTCACAACTGCTAAGGAGCTGTGTTCCCTCCCCCTTAAGGCCCAGATATGTTAGAAGGGAACCAGGGTCCTATACTCTACCAACCCCAGGGGACAAAGGAGAACACTGTTTAGGA